>JBBMOC010000014.1:4070427-4670427 GCA_037975185.1 Centropyge bicolor
GGGGGGGGGGTAGCTACAACACCAATACAGATCTGATACAATCACACTGTTTCCGACACACATAAATAACACACAGCTAACAAGCAATTGCACAAATATGGATACAAACATTTTAGACTGAAAAAATACTTACTGGATCCACCTGAAAAAAACCTGTTACAGCTAACCAAACTCAAAATTCACAATTGAAGAAAACTGGGGGAAAAAAGGGTTAATACATTAATGTTGATACAAAGCAGAAAAAAAGCACAAAGCCAAAACAATAACTGGACTGACCGCTTGACCAAAAACCAGACCAACCATCTGACAGACAAAAGCATCAACAGAGCAATTAACTGAGCAGCAGACGGGCCAACCAACAAACAGACTGGCAAAAGCCTCAGTAGAGCAACTAACCGGGCAGCAGACGGACCGACCAACAAGCTGAAATCATCCCGACCCTCAGACCAGTAAGACGCACAGCCAACCAAAACCAAAATTCATAATTTAAGAAAATAAAATATAACACTTATGGTCTGTAGATCTGCCTGAAGAAAAACAGTTATTACAACAGTGTCCATCCAAACTTTTAAGACAGACAAATGACTCTCACAGAACATACAAAATCAAAATTCACAAATGAAGAAAATACAATAAAATAACACTTATAACACTTAATGAAAGAAAAAAACACCACCTTTGTCAATAGGCCTGAAAAAAGTACAGATATGACAACAATATTGATTCAAACACTTTGACAGACTTGAATGAAACTTAGAGTCAAACAAAATCAAACATCGGAACCAAAAAAAAAAAAAAAAAAAAAGCACAGAAGGGTTAGGTTTATTACATTAAAATCAATGACACATTGTTGTCGATGATAACTCTTATAGAAAGACAGGCTGAAATGACACACAAAAAACAAAATCAAACATCAGACCTCAAGAAAGCACAAATGGTATTGCCTGTTGAAATATTTAAACAAATACATAAATATAGGAAAAAAACAACATTTAAAAAAACGGAAGTACAGAAGGGTTAAGGTTAGGGCTGTTAAACCATTATTGATCCAACTGTTGAAGACAGACCTAAAAATAAACTTGTGTTTCAAGATTGTTCTGAAAAAAAGAAGTTATTATGACAATAGTGATGCAAACATTTAAGGCAGACACTTTTTCCCCTTTGCAAGAACTTGATTCCATCTACAATTCACGTTTCCATGAACTTTCCACATGTGAATCCAGTGGTTCAGGGCATGATGACTCTCAAGCTCTCCGACCTCATCGCTGTCCAGTCTGGTTAGGTTAATAGACACCTAAACAAAATCAAATATCAGACCAAGAAAACATAAACGTTGAAAAATTTGAACACACAGATAGACAAAATATACAGGAAAAAACAAACATTACAAAAACTGAAACATTAAAGGGTTAAGGTTAGGGTTATTAGACAAATATCAATCCAACTGTTGTAGACATACCAAAATAACACTGTGTTTCTTGATTGTCTTGAAAAAACAAAAGAACAGTTTTTCCAACAATATTGATTCAAACATTTTAGGCAGAATTAAATGACACTCAGAGTGAAACAAAATCAAACATCAGACCTAAGGAAAATGCAAATGACATTGTTCAAATATTTGAACTGACAGATAAATATAAAGGAAAAAACAACATAAAAAAAACATTAAAGGGTTATGGTTAGGGTTATTAGACAAATATCAATCCAACTGTTGTAGACAGACCAAAATAACACTGTGTTTCTAGATTGTTCTGAAAAAAAGAACAGTTTTTCCCAACAATATTGATTCAAACATTTTAGGCAGACTTAAATGACACTCAAAGCGAAACAAAATCAAACCTAAAACGTGAATGGAATTGCATGTTGAATATTTGAACAGACAGAAACATGTAGAAAAAAACAGACAGACCAATAAACAGACCACCCAACAACAGGGCGACAGCCCAGCCAACAACATGAATGGGCAGATGGGCAGATGGGGTGACAGGCCAACCATCAACCTGACCAACAAAACTATTGTCAGAGCAAATAACCAATCAGCCAAAGGGCCCGACTGATACCCTCTGTGGTTCCCTCTGACCCACAGAGGGAACCACCAACAACCAGACAAACAGAGGGACGTCATACATACAGACGTAAATCTTCCTCATCACATTCATAATGAGATGACACAAATGAAGGCCCCAAAATAACATCGCGGCTACAACAGTCAAGGTCAACTCATGGCACTTGAAACTGCAAAAACAACAACTTGTTTTCACTGTCTGTATTTACTCAAGCACCAATCTTAATGAAGATGTCTGTTCTCTGCTGGTTGAAAGTCAGGGACAGCTGCCTGGTGCATGGCTCCATTTCCTCACTAGAAGTTGCTTGCTGGAAAGCTATTGGGTAAATGCTGCTCAAGTAGGCGGGACTAACATCTTCAGCCAATAAAACCATCACAAACATTTTGAACAAAATCCCAGTGTTTCCATTGATTGACTTACATGGCTCATCTTTAAATCCTGTTTCAACAGGAAGTGCCTTACATTGAGGAAGTAAAATATATGATTGAAGGGCAATCTACTTTATGAGGATGTAAGAATGATTGGTGAGAAAAACAGTAAAACAGCAAGCTATGTAGATGTTTAAAGCTGTACTCATTTTAACTGCTATTTAGGTATTATAGACTTCTGGGTAATTTAACCATAGACAGTATACATCATGCTCTATGGCATCATAATTTATTTGTAGAATGGTTGTCCTGTGAGAACCATGTATCTATAATGCAATTTCTGTCTTATCCAAGAGTTTTTAAAAAAATCATTTATTTACCTTAAGGAGGACAATTTTCACAGCTTATGATGTATTATATAATTCTTAAGTTCATCAAGAAAATTCACATTCAAAGTCACCAGATTTAGAGATACTTTTTTTTCTGCACAGGGGTATGAAAGTATATAAAAATGTGTAATAAAATCCATAATTGCAATAAAAAACACAAATACAATATGAAGTACACCATATACAAAGTATGGTAGGGGGGTAAAAAGTACATGCAAAAAGATGTGATATGTAGTTTACTTAGTGTACTTACTTAGTATACTTACTAATGTTACCTGTAGGAATATGACAGGTGAAAACACCTGACTACTAATTAAAGTAGCTGTTAGGTGTTGACCAGTTTTGGTTTCTACTGCCACCTAATGGGCAAACTGAGAATACTGAAATAAATGACAATACAAACAGTCATCAGTATTTTCATTTCATCTTAGGAGGTTTTAAATGTTTACATGGTGCACATGATAATAGTGGCAGTAAAGGTCCAGTGGTTGTGACACAGAATGCAAATACAAGAGAAAAACAACAATGCCTCACAAAAAGACAGCAAATATAAATAAGTCGTTCCAGTTTATATTTGGGGTCCCATTATTTCTTTTACTTTAATAAAATTCAATCATCAATTCAAAAAGGAAAGGGAAAGTGATTTGGTCGTTCAGTTGATCCTTAATAGAGTCTTGTAGAGTGATGGGACAGCAGGTAGGCTGAAAATGAAAAACTGTAAAATTAGACACAGAACTCAACATGCAACACTTCGACAAATAAATGAATAAAACAATGTTTACTTGGGTTTACATTGAGCAGTCACTTGAAAGAACTGAAGACTAATCTCAAGTATCATCAAAGCTTTTTTCTATTCTTTCCGAACTTATTAGGACACGTCCTTGTAAATTATAAGAAAATTATAGATTACATATATACACTGTATATGCTTGGTCTGTTTTTTGGTTTCTTCCTTTTTTTGGTGAAAAAAAACAAATTGAAGTAACACAAGTGGGAACAAGTCAGTTATTAATGCTGGCTCTGACTCGATATAGTGTGTGGTAGATGGGCAATGCCACTCAAACAGTGTTGGACAGTTTTTTTAATGAACACCCACAAGATAAATGTGCATATAATTCATATTTATATTTATTCATATTTACTCATATAATCTCTTAATCAAATACATGCAGGAAGTACAAATGACACTAGCACACTCTCACGCACACACACGCACACACACTGAGACACACTTTCAGAGTTCTCATGCAGATCCATGTATTGCAGCCATTTTGGTGTTTTCATTGTCGTCACATTCTTCCTCTGGTACAGGATCATACTCTCGACGATATAGCAGACGTGTTACCAGTGTGATGATGAACATCTCCAGGATCAAAAGCTGCTGACTCATCACTGTGGAGACATGGAGGCGCAGAAAGTATGAGACATGAAAAAAATGATTGTCAGCTGCACAAGGAGCTGAGAGTTAAAGAGATAAAATCAGGGGAGATTTTAAGGCTTCATTATGGTGTTGTGTCTGAATGAATAGGAGGATGGATTGACTCATTGCTGATCATTAGAGATAAACACAGAGATGAATGGATTGGTTGCATATTGACTCACTGTATCCTCTGGCTGCAGCCGAGAAGGGCGGAGTGCAGGCAATGGTTCCATTCAAAGCCAAAATGTTGATGATAGCTGTTTGCAGCTGACTCAGGACCAGCACCAGCTACAAACACACACACATACATTTTTAAACCCAACAAACACAATGCTGGAAAATCCGGTAAAAAACTTATGACAGCCCAGATTCCAGAAAACTTGGTATGCTGTGTGAAACGTAAATAAAAAAGAATTCTACCATTTGCAATAATTTGTGTTGTGAGATGTAGTCTTCCTGAGTCCATGTATTAATCTTCTTTATACAGTCCTGTGTCTGTTAAAGTGTTGAACCTCTCTCCATCCTTGCTTGTGAACGACTGGGTCTTTCCAGGATGAACCTTTCATACCCAATCATGATCCTATCACCTGTTACCAATGAACCTGTTTACCTGTGGAATGATCCAAACAGGTGTTTTTGGATCAGTCTTTTGTTGCTCCTGACCCAACTTGATTGAAACATGTTGCTGTCATCAAATTCAGAATAAGCAAATATTTACAAAAAATTATGAAGCTGATGAGGTCAAACATGAAATATATTGTCTTTGTACTTGTTTTCTCTTGGGTACATGTCAAAAAGGATGAGCAGATTATCACATACCGTTTTATGTTTTCAACAGCATAACAACTTTTTAGGATTCTGGATTGTTTAATCTGACATGTCATTCGAAAAGTGTGTTTACTGGCAGCCACCCACACAGAGGTTACTGTCCATCATATGCTTTGAAACAGCTGTTTGTGTGCATAAAGGTGTCCAGCACATGTGTCTTTAAAGCATCCCTTACCTGGTACATGGCGTACTTGGGGATGATCTTAATTGTCCGCAGAGCAGTCCTCAGGTGCATGAACATGATGGCTACAGGCCACAGGGCTATGATTGTCAAGATGCCCACAAATGGGTTGATCCATATAGCAGCTCCAGTAATGCTCAACTGAAATGTGGTCACACACAAACACACAGTAGAGTCAGAAAGTTAGCAAAGGAAACAAGAAAGAATAATTGTGAGAGAGTTTGTACAGAGCAAGAGGGACACTGGGGGGAAAAAAGACATGAAAGACACATTCACTAAGTACCTTTATTCTCAATTATTTTGTTTAAATCTAATTTCTTTCGCGAAACAATGAACACTTTATCATAAGTGTGCAAAACACAAGGTAATAAATAAGTCATGTGATGATTTGAAGCATGTAATCCAGATGATATCATAAATTCCTGGAACTCCTCACTATCATATTTGAATCAGTATTCTGTTGCTGACCACATGATTTGCATGTAAACCAATGCTTGAAGTAACTCTGAGCTAAAATTAATTCATTCA
This sequence comes from Centropyge bicolor, assembly GCA_037975185.1. Taxonomy (NCBI): domain Eukaryota; kingdom Metazoa; phylum Chordata; class Actinopteri; family Pomacanthidae; genus Centropyge; species Centropyge bicolor. The sequence continues at coordinate 4,076,208 of JBBMOC010000014.1, forward strand.
AAATTCATTAACTAATCACAAGGTCCCCATGTCTTGATAATCAGGAATTCATAACACGTTCTGCATTAATTCATTCAGCAAATCATCATGAGGCTAACATAAGTGACACGGCCATTGGGCATGATAATTAAGCTTATTATAAAGTGTTAAAGAAACAAAGAGAGCATGTGTGTTAATTTATCACCTTTCATTTTAAAATTACAAGCAAACAACAGTCACAGTATCTGAATTCTAATAACACACTAATATATTTTAAGATACATTTCACAGTAAAAATCTTGGAAAATAACTAGTACAAACAGAACTTAGGGATTTCCAACTCACATCAGACAAGTCAAAAGTTCCATTGGTGTAGAGGACAATGGAAAGGATGGTGAAGACAATCTTCAGGAGGGCGAACTGGAAGGAGCCAAGTTTGAGCAGGAAGAGACTGCGCCTAGAGTTGGAACAGAGGAAACTATTTCACAGAAGCCCCTAATTACAGAAAACAGGTTTAGTTTTTAAATGCATCACGAAAAACAATTAAAGGCCCATTGTGGAATTTCCCATTGCCCTGAATTTAACCTGGATTATTACCGCAGGATGTCTTGGACAATTGAGGGCAGCCTTGGGCACATCTTTATTTGAATGTTCGTACATGTACAACAACAACATTAACAGTCCCTCTGTGGTGCATTACATGATTCTGAAAGTTTTACCCAAGAAAGCACAGATGATCATGAAATTAAGCTGTTGATGGGAAACTGAGTCCTGCATCAAAAGAAAATAAAGAGGGTGAGCAAGTCTGGGTTTGGCTCTCGTCATTGACTGCATTGTGTGTAAAAAAAAATCTGTATTACTGCACTGAACGTGTGTGAAGCAGTGCATAGTCTTAGAAATATGCACATCTGCTTGTTGTTATGTAACACCAGCATGCAGACAATTTTAGTAAGAACTGTGCACAGCCTAAATCAGAGTTTTTTTTAAAGTGGGAAGCTTCCCCAATGTGGCTCCAAACTTTTTCGGGGGAGGCTCAGTAAATGAAACTGAAAATATATTCCATTAGTTATCAAATTAGTGGTCAAAAAGACATCACATAGAATAGCCTAAATGTGTGTGATCTGGTTAAAGAGACAGTTCAGAGGTACAGTAGTGCTGGGGAAGTTTACTAAGAGTCAGAACTATTTTATAATTTGGTGTTGTGTGAAGTTATGTCACACAGCAATTACAGCCTATCTTTGCTTTGTTCTTCAGTGTCTATGGGCTCAAATAACATCATTCATAAAATCACATTTTTTCCAAGCTTTGTTTGAGGGGCGGATTCAGACTTTGAAGACTAAGCTTAAAGTCTGATCAGACTGTACCTGCTACAGAGGGACATACACGACAAATAGTGTGTGAAAAACTGTGTATAACTTAATTTTACTTGCATAAATCGACCAATTAACTGTGGCACATAGTGAAAGTGCAGCCAGTCTGTACTCTGCTAGAAAGTGGCAATGATGGGATTGCTACGTGCAACGATACACACTTTTGCCTTGAAAGAGTTGAATGACCAGGAGTGTGTTCAACCTTCATTCAGAGAACAGAAACAGACAATCCGATCCTGTATGTACAGAGGATCTCTGAGGTTATATAATCTTCGAACAGGCCAAAAACCACCTCTGTGCATTAGGTGGACCACCTAAAAAACACATGGTTGTAACTATCGTAGAAGCAGAACAGGAATGTGTGCTTCATTAGCATAGAAGGATGTTTCAGTACCCACCTCAGTAATGCAGAGATTGCTGAAGAACAAAGGTGAACGACCTGGTGTATTTCCCATAAATGTGGCTATGATGGCTCTTTGGCTTGTGCTAGCTTTTAACATCGCCATGATAGAGACTCATTGAAACCAGGACTCACGCACAACAAAGTTTTGTGGGGCACTGAACCCTAGTGGGTTAATGGACAGATATGAGAGTGGTACTAATCTTGTCATCTGACTTTGAACTATTGCTGTGAGAATCATTTAAGTCTCTTCTTTCATTCAAACTAAATCAAAGATGAAAACTTGAGCTGAGGGCAATTACATACAGTAGCAACACAGCCAAACCTCCTGTTTCAATATATTTACACTACTGACTGTACAGTTGATATCTTACTCTTAAAGACTAATAATCTCATAAAAAAATATTCTCTCCTGACAAACATAATGGGAGCAGATTTCTAAATCCACATACACTCGCTGCCTGTGCTCCCACTGAGTGTTCCTCAGAAGCTGTGTTGCTGGGAACGAGTAGTGTTAAGCTCTCGAGGCATGAAAAAGCAGAAAGGTTGTCTTGATTACGCCGACCACAGACGGCATCTTCCTGGAGTGTTTACCGTGTGATGGACACATGTGGCAGGCAGGGACAGCAGCAGCAGCACGGCCCCGTACTGATCCTCAGCTTATGTTTCCCTGCTCGCCTCAGGAAGGCCTCGTCGCCGCCCAGCTCCTCCAGCATCAGGATGAGGAATTTGAACACCACGACTGCAAAGTAGCTGGAGAGAGATAAGAGGAGAGATGGGTAATTGGAAGTAAGGAATGAGGGAGGTAGAAAGATTTCACAGTGGCAGGGTTTGTTGAGTAGAGAAAATAAAAGTCGTAACGCCCACGTGCATTACCCAACAGTATCACTGTTTTCAGTAAAAGTCTCGGTGGGTTATGAAGTTCAGGTTTCCCCTGTGTGATTTTTTACTGTGGGGCTCTGTGAGTGACAAAACACACCGCACAGCCAGCAATGAAAGGTGAGTAAAAGAGAAGCAGAGAAAGAGAAACCCACCAGGCAGAGGTCATATCAGTAAACATGGTGGCTCTGGGGATCCACATCCCCAGACACGACATGGTGCCAATCACCTGAAAAACACAGGAGAAACAATGAAGGTGAAGACAGTTTATTTCAGCTGTGCCTTTTGCTGTGTTGTCTGCATCTTTCTATCCACAGCGTTTTTCTTACCGGTGCCGCCCCATTCACCCAGATGATCACGCTCTTCTTATTGGAGGGCACCTTCTTATAGATGTAGACGCACTCCTCTATGAAGACCAGCATGGACACTGCCGCCATGAAGGTGAGCGCCGAGTACAGGATGATGCCAAAGATGTCCAGGTCTGGAGGGAGAGAAGGGAAGTGGCAACAAATGAGCCGTCTTCAAAATCGGTCGTTCTCTAGAAAATGGAACTTGATGTAATCTGTATTTGTGCCGTTACGCTAAAGGTCATTATCTCGTATTTATGTTGTTAGAGCTTTGATCAAGGCCTTGAAATGTTTTTTCAGGCTGAATAAATTACTAGAGCATGAAAGCAAAGAGTGGATCACGTCATAATAAGATTACAAGTCTGCAGCCATGCCCGCACTAAAAACAAACTACAGCTGAGGCTGCTGGGAATATTATTAGATTTGAATGAACCAATGCATTGAACAAACTGAATTTCTGAATGCTGAATGAAACATTAAAGGATCAATGAATTGATGAGAAAAAAAACATCCTGAGGGCTACATGAATTTGTGTACCATATTTCAGTGCAAGCCATCCAATAATTGTTGGGACATTTGACTTAAAATATCAACCTCATGGTGGTGCTAGAGGAAATGTCAGGGGCTCACCAAAGTCATTAGGCCTCATCTTCTGGAAATCACAAATGTCTGTACAAAATCGTGTGCCAATTCATTTCATGGTCAAGGTACTTCATTAAATGCAACCTGCTGGTGGTGCTAGAGGTAAAGTTGGTAGGATTCATGCTTTTGGGATCACGAATGTCTGTTTTTTTTCACAGCAACGTGTTTGATGGTTGTTTAGATATTTCAGTCTGAACCAAAGTCAGGGACCAACTGACAGACTGAAAACTTGTTTGACAAAATCATTTAAACTAATGATAACCCAAGACTAAACATATAAAAATTTATTTAGGAGAGCAAAATTGTGAGGGTTAACAAAATACTGATGCATTGTAGTAATGACCAACCCAGACCTGAATCTCGGTTCTTACGACCTCCTTACTGGCGTTTCCTTGACGAGCACAAACTCAACAATGATTCTACTTTGATGAAGCAATGTAAGTGAAAACAGCAACACAGGAAATCAAATGCAGACTGTTGCCATAGACATGCATGACTATAACATAAAACACACCAGAGGAGTTTCATGTCGTATGGTATGCAAGAGTTCATCGTCATCAGAACACAAGTTTATTTCATTTTCAGCCTCGGAAAAACGAACAGAACTGACAGTCAAAGGTGGAAAACGTATCAATGGAGGGTGGGGTTGAGACAAAGATAAAGGTAGGTGATGACGTAGCTGCAGCTACGATCACAATGAAACAAAAAGCGAGAGGAAAGGTTGAGTGCTGGGAGTACTCTGGTCGTCTGAGTCATGTATTCTCTGGTATCCAAAGTCATTAGTGGTAATCAGTACACAAGAACACACACACGCAACCACATACAAACATTCCTATCTGTTGGTGGTCATTGTGCCCTCTTATGTTTATTGCCTCACTTTAACTTTTGAAATCTATTTTTGACGAATTTCTAATAATAAAGTTTTATTAGTGTTCCCTTCGTCTAAGTATTTCGGCCTTTCTGTGCTCCGTTAGCTCTACTCTCAACCATCTGACATTTTAAGCAGCCACACATGTGCAGTAAAGTGGAGATATTTTTTTTTACTGAAAAACTGATCCAGATGGAGCTTGTGAGGCTTTAAGTCTTGTGGGACTTCAGTTTTACCATCACAAGTATGTGCTGGATTTTTGAGGCTGATGCAGATATTATAGTGATATTTGTGAGTTTAAAACACATCCGATAATAAATTGGGAAAAATGTGACCAAGATAGTGATGTGGACATTTAAAAATATCTAAAAAAAAATAAAGAGCTTTCTGGTAAAAAACAAAAAACAAAAAAAAAAACCCTCCACAATGACACTATTACTAAATAACCCGAATTTGACACATATGCTAGGACAACATATCTGTATAAGCTAATATACAATGTAAAAAGGTAATATATAGTAAAAATGACAAACACATAGAGGGAATAAATAATACAAACACTGAATAAAAATAGACAATGCAGCTTTAAAAAAATGCCTATAAATCTTATTAAAGAAGACACAGCCTCCACAATATCAAATAACATTAATTCCTGTATTTGTTACTGTACTTTCATTCAAATTTATCATGTTTTGTTTTGATTTTTTATTTACAGTGATTTACTACTTTAGGATTAAAAATATTGCTTAGCTCGATTTAAGTGGATTTTCTCTCTGCATTGCTGCAGCTGTCACCACTGAGAAGTGTTATGAGCAGTGAAATGGATAATCCAACATGACTCAGACGCCTAAATAGAAATTTACAATAACACCACCACCCCGGTGAAATGGATTAATGGATTAAGTTTGATAATTTGTTTAAAAGTCGTAAGCAGCAACTTAGAACGGAGCTCTGCCTGAACAGGTAACATTAATTTGGCTGTTTTCTTTGCATGAAGCCTCTGAGAAGGATCTGTAGAAGGGACCTCTTTCTACTATCACATCAGTGACAAGAAAGAAGCCAGAGACCCACTGGAGGCTGCACAGGTGAAGTCACCATCATACAGCCAACGGGGGGTCCACGGATTTTTGGATCCATCAAGTCAATTCTGATAAAAGGACATCTGCAGATGAGGTTTGACCTGATGCATCAAGTGTAAATGCTCTACAAAGAATGATCATCAACTTGAGGACAAAACTTGGAGATGTTCATGGAGCCCTTTCGCACACATCTTTTCAAAAAAGCACTTAAATATTATGTAAAATATATAGTAATATTTTAATTGTATTGTATGTATTGCTTGGTTTTGTTTTTCAAATATATTAAATAAAGGTTTAGAGTTATGAAATTTGGATTTGTAGGTATGACATTATTCTTTGATTTTATTGTCTTTACTTCTATTCAGACCAAACAAAACAATCTCTTGGCATACAGTGAAATTAGAGACAATATCAGAGTCAGTATTATCAATAATAAATCAATTAACAAATGAGCAATTTACACCACAATTTTAAAGTAGACTTCTCTTACTTTGTTAGTCAATAAAGACTTTAGGAAAATTCCAAATATTTTCCCAGTAAAGGTCTTTTGTAAAGTTGATCTAGAGAGTGACTTTTGTCTCATTATTATGCAATCAAACAGAATGGTTTTGAGCAAAACTTTCCACACTTCAATCAAAAAATAGATTTGAGAATAAAGAGATGTGAGAATAAAACTATAGACGACCAAAAACGTTTAATTGCTAAACCAGCCAATAGAGACGCGTCTTACATCTTTCAGCCTGTAAGTCCCGCCCACGAGATTCAGCTCAACAGCAAACACAACTTTTTGGGATTCGCAAATAAAACTTGGGAATTTGCAATAGAAAAGTTTTTGAATTTCCATTAAAACACGTGTAGTTGCAAGTATATTTTACTTGTATTTAAAAAATTTTTTTATTACAATCTTGAATTGCTCTTAAATCTATTTTTTGATTGCATCACAAAAACACAAAAGTCACTCTCTTGAGCAGTTTTATGAAAAACAATAACAGAAAAACAGTAAGAATAAGAGAAATCTCCTTTGAAATCATACTCAGATTTGATTATATATTTTATGCAAACTTAGTGATGAAGCAAAGGCCAATCATTATTAAATAACTTCTTCATCAGCATCATTTTGTTTGTGCACAAAATTTATTCTCACATGTTTCAGTTATTCCAAAAAACACTTGTGGGGTATGAAGTTTGTAAATGAGGGATTTGTGGATGCAGAGATGTCGGAGGATCTCTGGTTTCATCCTGAACCTGAGGATCATGTAAAGTGGCCGGTGCTCGGTGTCAGAGCCGGTTTACTCACTGATGATGATGTCGATGGCCAGAGGAGGTTTCTGGGAACAGCTCGGGTCAACACTTCGGTTGGATCCATTATTCATGCTGGCGGATTTTTTTTTTTGTTTTTTTGTCACGAACAGCTTCCAGTGATCTCTCAAGCTTTTACATCCGCAGACCGCTCGGTGCGTGAAAGTGCCTCCCGCTTCTCTCCGTGGATCCAGACAGCCTCCTCAAACTTTCCACGGGAGGATATTTGCCCTCAGGACACCCACAAACACTTGTTGCAATCGTTGGACCCGCCTCTCTTCCGCTGTCAGAGGGCGATGAGCCGCCACATCCTGGCACCCTGCCAATGTTGTCTCAAAGAAAAGCAGAATTAAGAATTGGTTGATTTCAATATGGATTAAAGGTGATGGAAAGTTGCAACAATGTGCGATTTGTGCAGGAAGCATCCATCAATCCATCCAATGAAATGTTGCCACTCAGAGGTAATTTGTGACCATTTGTTGTGCTACAATAAACTGTGGTCTGTGGTGCAGCCTTATGCAACTTTTTTGGGAGAGTGCATTTCTGTGTGGTTGGTTTATTGTAATTGGTTCTTGCTCTTCTCCTTGTCCTCCAAAGAAAAGCCCATTGCAATTTTCTGTTAAAGTTATTTCTCTTCTGAAGGGGGCTCAGAAACACAGTTCCCTGTCAGGGTCCTGATCACATAGAGACACACAACTTTTTGTTCTCACATGGGGAGAATTATTTTTACAGTTACAGTAAAACTCCTTCAGCATTGATAATGAGTGGTTTGGGATGGGGGAGGCCAAAAGTTTACACCCCTATGTGGTGTGGGAGGAGGCGTTTGGACAACACTTTTCACATGCACATCTCCCTTCCAGGCGCTCCCGTCCCATGACTCCCCCCACCTCCCCCATATTCCCATAGCAACATGTCCAGGGGTATCGTCATGTGAGGCATCTTGCTGCATTTGAATACATCTCCACAGCACTGAGAGGCCTGCAGAACATCACTTTAATACATCTAGTATTTTACAGAATAGCAATGATGTCTTAAAGTGTAGTTTTTCCAACAAAAATCTCATCACATCCAGAAACATTACCTCTGCCCCTGTTTACCTAATTTCATAATTACTTGCCCGTTCAGGCAAACTTCCAGATGTTAAAATAACTGAAGAGCATTTGTTTTTTTTCTTTGCTCAGAGATCAAGTCTTTTCATCCTTGAGCTGCGTGTGCAGACACATTTAAGGGATGATTTACTAGAGATGACTGAAGGGCATGAAAACAGGCATCCAGTAAGTACATGTTCTTGCCACAGTATGGCACATAGGAGATGTTCACTCAGTGCTGACGTGTGTCTGTGAAGCTACACTCATAAATGTGCTCACCTGTATGACAGAATGTACAGTATGATGCATCTCAGTCTCACCTGTATGACCACTAAATCATCGTTATTCATACCTGCCAACAATCCCATGTCTCAAGGCCATCTTCCTGCTCTCAAACTTTATAATAATAGTTGTCATACAAAGATACATACAATTCCAACCCACAGCCTTATTCAAGGGGTGTGTGTGTGCAGCTGCTCCCGGCACAAGGAGACAAAATGTCAAGGCAAGATGGTCTTCCACCCTAAAAAAATAACTAAAAACACTATTCAACCCTGAAAAAACTCTATTTATGTATCTCTATTTTGAAACCTACGTGATGGCAGGTATGTTCCTGTTGGTTCTGGCACACCTTAGGTCATATTTCTGTTCATTCTGTACTCTGTTCAATACTCATCAGAGAGGATTTGTCCAGACTGGCCTGGGTTAATGAAATTGATAGAATTGTGATCCAAAGGATCTACAGAGCTTTATCAAGAAGAAATAAAGTTGTTATTTGTGTTCAGACTAAAGAGACTTGGCTATGGATGGGAATCACCCTAAAAGTTGAAAATTGTACATTTGAAGAAGTCTCTCACTTATAAGAGACAGACTGTGAAGATGATGTCATCTTAGAAAGAGCTTCTCAGAAAACGATGATGCACGTTATGAGAGAAGCCATGTTGATGTGACTGGGACATGAGCATTTTCTGATTCACAGCTGTAAGCCAGGCATTCAGATTAAAGTTCACTTAAATGTCAACAGTCAGTCGCTCTCCTCTCATGTCCACCCTGTTTGGTTTTGTTGTAATTTGACTGTCTTTACCTTACGTTAATCTTTAGTTATGTAAAATAAACTTATTTTTAGTTACTGTTGTCCCCTCCTTTGTCCAGCTGTGACCCTGGTTGTGACACCAACTAGAAAAAATGTCACCTGCCTACACTGTGCATTGAAGTTTTTACGCTCTGACCTTTGACCAGCAGGGACGCTGTGTTTACAGATACTGATGCTACCATCCAAAATCACTGTTTAATGAAGGATTTTCCCTTTAATGGCTAAACCATCCAAAGATCTTTGATGAAACTATGGCTGCTTTGGCCTTGCGGGCGTTAGACTTGTTTGGTTTCTAGCAGTTAAGCCGCTGTTTACTCTCCCTCGAAAAACGACACCGAGGTCATTACCTTGAGATTAGAACTCACATGTGCACGGACACACACCTCCTGAACACACATGCCGAAAAAGGTAAAGGCTCTATGTCGAAATCTGCGCCAATTATAAAATCGTCATGATTTGTATTTTTGGGATTCTTATTCAGGCTGTTTTATAATGATAAACTTGCTTTCACATGTTTTCTTTATGTTCAGTGGTTGTCTGCTTTAAATTAAAAATCAGGAATGATATTTAACACATGAATACAGTAATTCCATTGGATCATATGCAGCAGTATTTTCCTACAATTTGGCCTTTACATTATATAGTATGTGCCAAGTCATGCTGTCATCACCTCGTGTGCTGTACAGACCTGCAGAGCAGATGTGAGACACCACAGGTCTATTCGGTCTCCATATGCTCAAATGATGATGTATAAACGACCATGCCAGGAGTTTTTGTCGAGGCAATTAACGTGAAGCATGAGGGATCTGAGAGGATGAGCAGAGCGGTCAACAGCAGAGGTGAAGGGCCTGGGTGTCAAGACAGATAGCAAAGGTCATCTGGGTTCTACAGTCTCAGTCCTGTGGGCATGAAGCAATTTGTTTTAGTTTGGAGTCTGAGTTTATCAAAAGGCACTTTCTTCAATAAATCATTCTTTCTGATTGCACAAAGCTAAACACAACTACCCATTCATCCTGCAGGCTGTTATGACTTGCATCAAGCTATGTTTCACTCCAGGAATTTCACACTTGCAGATACTGATACAAAGCAGCTTTTACTTTGCAAGAAACTGTCCTGATGTTATTTTCCTATAAAACATTATGTAGGTTTAATATTTGTAATATCTTAACGTATCATCATCATTATAATTATAAAGCACAGAACTGCAGCACAGACTTCCTGAACAAATGAATGAAGCATCCTGTTCCTACATTAGTTATAATGGCTTCAAATGTGCTGTTTCATGTGTGGCACAACCCGGTTCCAAAGAAGTTGGTAATGGTGTGTAAAATGTCAATAAAGGCAGAATGCAATCACTTGCAAATGAACTGTGTTTACAAAGAGTTGGGTTTGTGCATTTCAGATAAAGCCACATTGCCAAAAACCACAGCTGAACACATCTCACTCAATATCTACTCATCTTAAACAATTAAAAGGAAACTCCAACAATTTTACACATCAAAGTCACAATGTAAGTTGAGCCTTTTTGGCTCCAGAGGGCGCTGTGCAAAATCTGATCAATTGCCTCACTCAAGCCAGCATGGGTTGAAGACTACAAGTTTGAAAATGAAGAAATCTGGGGGTGTGGAGGTAGAAAAAAAAAAAAGAGCTTACCAGACCTCTGCAGCTGCTCCTCACGTTTTCTTGACTCGTGACTCCAGGTTACATTTATTATGCACATGTGTAAATTGGTCTCATGTAAATTTGTCCATTCTTTTTCTTAGCCTGTTTAAGTGTTAATAATTTTTGCATTTCTTTAGTACGACTGTTCATAATTTAATGTTTGCCAAATTGTTAATTTAAAACCTCTGTTTATTACTAATTACTATATCTCAGTCGTGACTCAATGGCTACAGCTCTTTTTTTTGATCCCCCACTTTGAGTATGATGTTGAATTAAGATAGTTTTACTAGTCCCACAACGGGGGAAACTGACAGTTGGCTATGTCAGTTGTCAATTTACAATGAATGAATCACAAAACTGATGAGAGCCAAATTAGACTGGTTTAAAAAAAACATTTATTGTTATTTTCACGTTAATTGTGTGGAGGCATGTACTTCATTCACAAAATAGGAACAGTAAAATTAATCAGACAAGAAAAATATATGTAGTCTTCTTCATACATTATCAATATATATACACACATTGTAAAATAGGACATTGTAACAAAAAGAAAACTAAAATGTAGCAATAAGCAAGTTATGATAGGCTACATCTGCAGTGTGAATACAGATGCAACATGATTTTTGTCAGTCTGAAAAAAAACAAACTGAAATTAGACTGAAATTTTTAGATATCCTTCCTCCATTCTCACAGGAGTTTTTATGGCTTCATTTATAAAGTTGAGACAAACCAGAGTAAAGCTAATTTAAAACATGACGCACCTAGCAATAGTTGAAAAACCCCAATGTCTGTTTTAACGCCATTATCCCCGTTATCACGGTTAAACACATTTTTACAGAAGTTAGGCGCCATGCTTTTGAGCATTAGTCAGACGTTATGCATGTACTGTACACAGACGTGTAAAAATCTCATGGCCGCACAGAAGCATTTCTCCCAAGACGACAATATTACAAAAGAATACTCAATTAAGCATTACAAAAGACACACGCGCACTTTAGTCTCAAGGCCAAACAGCCCAGAGAGAGAATATAGGCAATTTATAAAACAACAAGACGACAGGTCCAATGTTTCAGAATCAGTGGCCATACGTGACGAATGGAACAAGCTAGGCTCCACTTTGAGATATTTAGATTATTTTGTCTTTTTCATTAATTAAATTTTTTAAGTGTGAGGTTTAGAAAGATCTACACAGGATCGGAACACGACCTCGGCTTGGATCATGATCTCTGACAGTAATTTAATCTGATAAATTGAGAACAAACCATGGTGTGTTTCTGATATTTAGCCATCTTGAGCATCATTAATACAATATCCTCCAATCACCTGTTTGGAATTATAAATACACTTGGGCTCAAAAGGTCAAACATGATTGGGAGGATAAACCGTAAACATAAAGTTGAAAGAGCGGGCTGTTTTTAAATGCTCCATCACTCCATCAAATCACTCACTGTCCCATCTGGTACATCCAGCACAACTGTGACAATGATTACTGAGAAACACACCGTACAACACCACAAACTCACTCTGCACGATAGAAACAGCTGTAAACTTGTACATCACTGGAGTCTGGTGGGATCTATTTAGTAGGAGGCTCTTCCAGCAACAGTCGGGGATGTGATAAGGTAGAGCAATGAAAGACATCAGGAATTTGCTGGGTTTCCCTCCATTGTGAGTCGGAAAGTTGCATATAAATAACAAACTTCCTTGGAAAAGGATGTAACTCATTCCTGAACAAGTGTTATTTGGTTATACTGACAAAAGAGTCCATTCTTTAACATATAGTCACATGCAGTGATATGCATGAGTCATGAAATCTAATTCTCTCGTCTTTTACAGATTTTGTTAGACCCTCTAAATCAGTGTCACATCCCAGATGTTCAACACTGAACAAGCAGTTCACTGTTAAGTTTTTTACACAAGCCGAGGCTCCTTTACAGTTCAGGGTCCTAACACTGAGCTGACAGCCAAAGTACATACTGAGTGCACAATGTGAGCAGAAGCTGTATTTGACACCTCTATATTACAGTAGATGGGTTCAATTCACTTTCATTTCAAATTAAATGTAGATGTTACGATAGGAAAATAATGCATATTAATGACATATTCTGAAAATATTTAATTCTGAAGAAAGTTGCACCTGCAAATTAGACTGAAAGTGAATTGAGCCACATTTTGTTTATTTCAAGTTCAGAAAATCTCCATCTGAATGAGGGCAGACAACAGGAGCACTGTCTCCACCTGCCGCCCAGCACTGGTATTGCAAGGACATCAGGACCCACCAGAGGCAGGAGGGACAGATGAACCTTGTATAAAATATTGCGCCACAATAACTGATAAAAGGAATTTGGTTATGATGACATTGGCCAGTGAGGATAAAGCTAAGATGTTGTAAACACTTCAGGTTCAGAGGTCAGAGCTCCTGACAGGTCAGCCCTTATTTGGCAATGAGTGTTGGTGTTTCAGTAGAAGTTGAAGCTGTAGAAAAACAGGATGTTGATATTGCGGGCTAAGAATCACTGATCAGCACATGACATAATCAACCGACCCTAAGAGAACAGGTAGTGAACATCGCTGCACATTGCACTGTGTGAAATACATCTCCCAGGTCAAACCGTCTATTTATAAGCAGCATGATTTAACACAAGTTGGCCACAAAAGCACATAAAGCCGATTCTTTTAGCTTCTGTCAGTTCAAAAAAAAAAAAGAAAAAAAAGACTGCCACTTCAACTGTTAAACACATTCGCACAGACAAACAATACGCCATAAACCACATGATCATCCAACATCCGTTATACCCGGGATGTTTTTTTTTTGGACTTGACGAAAAAAAGCAGCACGCTATTCGATGGACATTGATAATCTACAAAGTGCAAATGTGCCATCTTGTGCTCTGATATCCAAAAAACACCATCCAAAACCCAGCTACAGTTTTCCCTGTGTTGCACTGGTTCAGTCCACTGAACCAGGCAGTAGAGTCCTCTGTAAGATAGTCCAGGTTTTGGTGGGAAACATCCATCTGAAAAGGTGCGAACCACAGATGCGCTCCAACATTATGAGTTAAAAAGAAAAGACAAAAAAAAAAAAGTTAACAGGTAAACTGATCCAGCTCCGCGGGATGTAATGCTTTTCTAAAAACACGAGAGAAAAATGTTCAAAAACACAAACACGCTGCTCCAGCTTGTCCCCCACTCTTCACTGCAGCTTTGTGCCTATAAAACAAGTCCAGGTGCGACCAGGAAGCTTTTGGCACCAAAAGGTTTCTCATTAAACAGCAAAAGTAGCTCATCATCCCTCAAGGATGCTTCAAATTTCTCATCATCAATAAATGCTCAAGTTGTGAGAAAAAGAAAACTAAACAACACAAGGAAATATGAAGATAGTTGTATGTGTGACTGTTAGCATGTGTGTGTGCGTTGGTGTGAGAGGGAACCAGTTTGTATCACATGTCCTGTGGGAGTAGGTGTGAGGTTTGCACTGCATGCGAAAAATGCCAATGCTGTTGATGCATTACTGTGCTGCGATGGGCAAAAGAAATGCATTTCCATAGTTACTCTGAATGGATCTGTGGGGATGAGGTTGCGCTGGGAGACTGTTGCGTTGCTTAAGGCATCGTATTAGATGACTGAGGAGTTTCTCCTGCGGCAGAGAAGAAACAAAACAAAGATGATTAGCTGCATTACTATTGACCAGACTGAAAATGTATATAATTTTGCAATGCAACACTGAAAAATCGGTCAGAGCTGTATCCAAACACAGACTGACTGAAGTGGTTTCCTCATATTCACCTGGTTAGGACTCGCTCTCCACAGAGATCGTAATGGTTTCACTCTCAGCTGTGAAGCCAAACAGAAAAAGTGATGAGGTGACAAGACACCAGACAGTGATGTTGTTAATGTTATGTTCTGTTTATGAAACATTATCATCCCTGCTAGGATCACCTGATTTGAGGGTGTTATTAGCCAGATGGTCTTCGATGTTGTTGGCGTGCTGGTCGTTGATCAGGAGGCGATTCTGTGACTCGCTGAGGGGGCTCGCAGGGACATCAGCAGCACTGGAAACGTGCCCAACAAATAAAAAAAGCGAAATGAACAGTGCATCCATAACCCCTTTTCCAAAACATAAATCCTTTTCAGAGCCTCATGGCAAATAACATATCGTTTATTACACCAAGATTTATCACCTTTTATTGGGCTCTGGTTGCAGGGTCACTGTGGCCTGCTCTACGTCAACGTTGACCAGCCGTGTCGGGAACGTCAGACCATCTCCCTGACTGTAGTAAACAAGGAGGACAGAAGAAGCTCATTCAGATTTCCACTGGAACTACAACAAAGGCGATCTGATATTTAAAGAGAAGGAATCCACTGTTTGCACCTTGTCTTTAGCATGAAAAAATCTGTGTCAGACACATTTAAAAGAGCAGTTTTCCCTTTCAGCTGTACTGAGCTGTAAATTCAACTACAGAATGCAAACATGAGAACAGAAGTCAAGTACTGGCGACAGCACTGCAAGAGCATCTGTCTTCTAAGTATAATTCTACATTTGTCTCTTTTACCTGGTGAAGATAGGCAGCAGCCAGTACTTCTTCTGGTCTCCAAAGACCTGAGCGATATTCTTTTGGAAACCCAGAGAGAAGCCGTTCTTATCAGAGCCTGTCCTAAAGACTGGTGCTCTGAACGCCTCTGCAGAGAGAGTAGAGACATGGATGGACAGAGAAGTCAAATAGAGACGCCGTTAACACAACCAGCAGATGAAGGAGTATCATTTCCAAATCTGATAACATTAGACATTGAACATTACAAATTTACATCCAGAACACAGCTGAAAACCTCTGAATCTGAAAACACAAAACTTCCAGAGAAAATTCAGGTTTGCCATTTTCCAGAGCACCGTTTTGCCACAAAACTTAGAATGACGTCTGGTGCTGTTCCATCTATTTGTCCCGGGGACAGTGTGAGTCAACATTTTGGTCAACCGGTAAATTTATTTTTCTTGTATTTTATCCATTGACCTTGTCCAACAAATCTGCAGTGTGTTAGATAATGTTAGTCAGCATTAGCCTGCCGGGTTACATAATGATTCATGTCAAATGCTGACAGGACATTATATGGCTTCGAAGTGTTTGTGAAGGAAATTACAGCAAACATTACTCCAATGGTTTGTTTGATAACTAAGCTGCTGAATTAAATGAGGTCTGTGTGTTTGACGAAAAGAGTTGATGCTGCAGGTGACCAGCGGTGGTGTGGAGATAGATCTGCACATACTATATGAATTTTCAGAAGTTTAATCGATGACAGGAGAGGAAGCTTAAATCACAGAAATACCTGTTGAGAGTGTGTGTGTGTGGTTATTACCTATAGTGGACCTGTTCTTCCCTACAAGCCACAGGTGGTAGCTGAAGAGGGACAGAATACTGATGCAGAACATGGCTGCCACAAAAAAAAGGAACAAGACGTGGAATTTGGCGTGAGTGTCTGGCAGCTCATTCTGAGGGAAGAGACGGGATAAGGAGAGAGCGAGAGGGGAATCAGTGACAAATTCAACATTGATGATATTTGTGGAAAGAAAGAGAGAGCATGTAGAAAAAGCAAAAAGGCATCGAGAAAAAAGAAGAGTGGCATGTGAACCACGTCACTGCACGCACATTATGACAAGAACCAAAGCAACAATGGTGAGGCAGTGCAACACTAAAGGCTTTGGAGGATAGCTGGGTTACCTTTGGGCAATTCTCTGCCGATTTCCTCCGGCAAAGCTTTAGTATAAACAGAAACAAGACTGGTTAGCAACACCAGGAGAAAACAGGTGGGAGGGGGGGCGCACTTAGAAATCAGCAGGCAAAACCAAGTCAAGGCCAAGTTGGGTGAAAGAGGGGAGAAAAAAATGAAAGAAAGGGAGTGGGTGAATGTACAAAGTGTGCCCAGAATGGAGCGAACAAAGGGATGAAAGAGGGAGAGATGAGAGGAAATCGAAGTGGAACAGCTACAAAACAGAAAAAAAGGAAAAGAGGAGGAGGTGTTTTGCGAACGCATGAGTGGTGTGACTGATGGTTCTGATAGCGGAGAGGGAGAAAGAAAAGAGACAGATCAGAAAACAATGAGCCAGTGTGCGAGAACTGGGGGATAACAGAGGGGGAAACAGAGAGGGAGAGGTCGGAGGGCGATGGGTGACTGAGGGCAGAGAAAACAGAGGAGCAGCACAGCTCAGCACAGGAGAGGTCAGCACCATGCACAACCAACTCAGAGGATACTCGTTCGGGCTTTGACGTGCGACCAAATCTGCATCCTCTCCAACATTCATACATGCTGAGTGTGAGTGTACACATCGTTACTCACTGTCCAGAACTTTATGAAATACTGCAGTACGGTGGCTGCAATGAACAAACAGTACACCAGCGAGTAGGCCAGGAAGAGGATGAAAAACTTGTAGTTGGAAAATCCCACACAGTTGTTCACCCTGGAGAGGCACAGAGACAGAAAGGTCAGGTTTGACATCACTTCCTCTGTATAGAAATCTTATCTACATGAACTTTCAAAAGGTGGAGGCTTTGTGTTACTCTTATAGTTACATGGCATGAGAACAAGCTCTATGTGGATAATGAAGTAGTTTTAGAACAGTTTTGCCGCATTGAAACAAATCCAACTTCAGTATTTGTAACATTTACTATTAGGTCTTCAAAGTGGGTAGGAACAAATGAAAATAGCTAAATGAGCATCAAATCAGAAATCAGTTGGCTCTTTCCTAAGCTTTTACTGCATGAGGGAATGCTGGCTATCAGATTCGTCTCCTTCTGCTCATTAGGGATGAGGGGGAAAAAATAGATTCTTCGATGCATCACAATTCTCTCTTGAAAGACTGTGTGTCGCTTCAGAAAAGTCAATAATGGGAAATTTAAAACCTATTTCCTGGCATCATGATCCTCTGTAACAGTGAGCAACCGCAGATGGACATAATCCTACTGGCATCCCCTGGTTTTAAAAGCTAGAGTTTTGGCTTCTCTGAAGTTGAAGGGAAAAGGAACCAGGATGAGAGCCACGCTGTATGCAAGTTGTGTCTACCTAAACTAAAATATTTTTTTGAACACAACAAACATGAGAAACCATATTGGAGGAAAAACAGCCGGTTGTTGCCGCTGCCAACCAGAGAAGCAAGAAGCAGTTACACAGATATCAAACATTTTGATGCATCAAGATTCAGAGATAATCGTTTATTCTAGCTTTCATCGTAGCCCTCTGAATCGGAATCGAGTTGTGAGGTGTGAGGAGATTCTCACCACAAATGCACATATACCGCAATGGAGCACCTGAAAAACACCTGGTGGACTTGTTGCAAATATACTTGGCATGAAGTGTGAACCATTCTAACTGGTGAGTAACAGCAGGGATAAATGGTGAGGTTACTTATGCACAGTATATGTCTTTGCTCTGGAGGTGTTACATACCAGGGACAATGGTGGTCCATCTTTAGCACACACCTGAACACACACGGCAAGAGAAGAGGAGTAAAAAAGAGGAGAGACATTATAAAAACATTGAAAAAGATCAATATCGTTTTAAAGACGAGAAACAAGTGGAAGAGAAAATATCTCAGTTACTGTTTGATAAATATCTTACATGTCACATGCGGAGCAGTGATGACAGCGGTCTGGCTTGATAACTTGACAGCGGTCACAGTAGCGGATTGCTGCATCGTGTCAAAACAACAGGTATCTGGTTATTGGACGGCTCCAACACTGGGCTGCAAACAGACACATTCACATTTGGAAACACATTAAACGCACCTCCGGCTCCTGTGCGGGTGTACAGAGGCAGAGTGGTGGCCGCTCTCCATAGGATCTCTTGCTGGGACTCTGGCCTCTCTTCCTTCTCGTAACGCTCCTTCTCAGCCTTGGCCAGGCAGAACTGGAGTGAGAAAAAAGAGAAAGATTTTAAAACAATCATCAACAGCAGGTGTCAGACATGCAGACAGAGGGGGCTTGTTTTGGAGAACTGGGTTATTGTACCTCTTTGGAGGGGTTGGCAGGCTTGGTGAAGATGGTCTTCCAGTAAGACCATACAAACATGATGAAAGAGAGGTGGAAGAAGATCAGGTAGACAACTGGAAGGGAAACATTGAGCAAAGTGTCAGGACCACCGGCACACACTCTGACATTGAACGTAAGCATTAAAAGTACAGTAAAAAAGCTGATATAAGGAAGTGCTGCTGTCACGTGGGATATGTGGAAACACTGTACATTTACATATTAAATTAATGAGAGAGGGAAGCTAATGCTGAATGAGGAGCTTCTCTGCTTCGGGCAGACTGACCTCAGCACTTTGAGAGAGCACGTTTTCTGTGCCAGACTTTTTTTTTTTTAGCTAAGTGTACAGAGCATATTTCACCGGACCTTAGAGAGATTATCCCGATAAATAGCAAACTGGCTCGGTTCCATTCACACTATATTGGACAAACATTAGTTTGATATCTCAAGATACTTACTCTGCTCTCCTATGCTTGTGATGGTGACTGTGAGAGAAAAAACAGAGAAAACAAAAATGTTAAGGAGGAAACCGACACCTAAACTGTGACAGTGATAATAATTGGTGCATCTGTATTTGACCATGGGTTTTACTGGGAAGAGGGAGCTTTGCGGAACTCATCAATATCACATTTGGATTTTTAATGCTTTTGATGCTTTGAAAAGTTAAATGAAAGTCTAGTCCAGTGCTGCCCATGCTGGGTTCAAAGTGAATCCCAGTCACAAAATGCTTTAATGGATATGAATGAGTGACAAAACTACAAATAAGTCTTACACAAAATTGTGCTTATACTTTATCCAGTTGACATAACAATCAAACCACAAAGTCCATTCAGTGGCTCCTCTAATACTTTCAGTCACATGACACAACCTTCCTCTGCAGATGGATTTCGCCCGGTTGTAATTTTCCATTTATATGAACGCTTTACGACTTCTCGTCCACCTTGTGAGATTAATTTCCCCACTACAGTTTCCTGGCCAAGAATGAACTTACAGTCTAGACTTATGGGTGAATTTGAGAAAAATAAAAATCATTAAAGTGCTCATAAAAATTGGAACATCTATGTTTCAATTACAAATGGACAAACTCCATCTGCTGAGGAAAAAAATACTTTCAGTATCAACTTTGTTATCAAATTTCTGGTTTGCTTCCTTGTTAAACACACATACATTCACCTCTCCAGGCACCTAAAAAAATGCTCATAACTCATTAGCACACTAAACCCATATAATCTGTAACAGGGGATTAGACTTAGATATTGCCTCATTTTAAGGAGTCGCAGGCCAAAAAAAGGTTGGGAAACACTAATCTAATCCTCTTGGATGGGATTCCCTGACACCAAATCTCAGAAGTGTGTGTGCACATTTGATATTATTTTCATTTTAGTACACTGAGAGAAAATTAAATCCTGAAACCAAATCTATGAAGTGTGTGTGCACATTTTTTTAATCAAATCTCACCCACAGAAAATCAGACCCTGTCACTGGATCTGGTTCGTTTGTATCTGTGATGCTGATATGGAAAAGTTTGGAAACTCGAGCTATACTGTTCAGACACATCAGATTAATTATGTTCATTGGCTTAACTATAATGTTCTCTCATTTGAATACAAAGAACTATCAGAGCCAAATCAACGTTTTACTCATTCAAAGCTAATTACTCTTAGTAGTTAAGAGGAAAAGTAAACATCTATGAGTGAAGCAGCCAAATACATTTCAGTCAACGTTAGCATTTTAATTTTCCCAACCAGACTCCATTCAGATCACACACAGAAACCAGCAGCATTACTAACAGCACGGTGAAAGTTTTTCTTTGCCCAAAACAAATCGGCCATTAAAATACATAAACCCGAATCGACGTCGGCGAACATTTGGTCAGCTGTATGTGGATGTGGACACGCCGGCCAGCACCATTGTTGAGCCGCGGTCCGTTTACTTCCTGCTGCCCAACAGCAGCTGGATATTTGTGTGAACAGCACGGTGAAAACAGCGGCGGTTCGAGGCTTCACAGAGGCGACACACCGCCGCAGGACGCCTACTCACATATACAGAGCTCCACCACATAAGCGTAGTACGACCAGCAGACGACCAGGGCGATGAAAATCACAGGTATCCACGCTAAACCCCGTTGACAGCATCTCAGGACGTGTGTGGGCGCCATCTTTGTCCCTCTGCTGGGAGGGTCCCCGTGTGACGTCACGGAAGACCGGAGGAGGTCGGAACATAATTTGAGGAATTAATTGATATTGGTTCGATATAAAGCCTGGTCATGATTATGCGCACAGTCTTTACACACAGTGACGCTTAAAATACATGCGATAATCCAACATGATATTTTTCTCACAATTTTTAAAAAAATTATTATGAAATGTTTAATACGGAAACCTTTATGACTTTATGTATTTCATAGCTGATCAACTATACAATTAATATTAATTTTTCATGAGATTTTTAATATTTTTAATTATTTATTTGATCTAAATTTAAGTAATTCTAAAATATAATGTCAAAAAAGAAAAACAGTGTATACCCATAATTAAATGTGTATTTGATTTTTTTTAATTTTGAAAAAGTAAAAGTTCTCTAGCATATTTCATCATATTTCACAGTAATATTTCATCCTTATAAATTCATTATAACATATAACATTAACATATCTGAAAAAAGGAAATGGGAAAGATTTTTGATAAAAAGGGTTTTGAAGAAAATGGTGGACAAAAGTTAATCTCTGTCATATGGTGACATTTGGAGTGGAACACGATAAAAAGCAAAAAACAAACAAACAAACAATAAACTAAACTTAAAGGTGGTGCTGAAAAGTGAAGATGCAGTCAGAGGTTTTATAAAAGTCAGTCCTGTGAATCTGAAAACACAGGCGTTATAATTAAGTAAGGTAAAATAATAGGTGCTATAATAAGCTCTGATATAGTCATCATATTCTACCAGTTGAGCTGGTTTTGCAGCTGAAGGCAGAACACAAAAAGCTGGTCTTGCAACTATATATATAATATGAGTATGGTTTGGGTTTGGATGCCTATTTAACCATATCACTGCTTTTTGTGGTTTAACTTTACATTAAGTCGCTCGTCAATAGCTCTTTTCATGAATCGACCAATCACAGCCGGGAAGGGGAGGGACATTAAAAAAATTGACGTGTGTGTCACCTATGAAACGTTAAACATATTGTTAATATTTACCATTATTGACATATTAGTATTTAGCATCAACAAATGTGAGTCTAAGAACTACTGTAGATCAACACAGAAGGATTTATTAAAAGAACAAAACTTACAAAAGTTATAAATTTTGGTTGTGTTTTTTTAAACTACTAGTTTCTTACTTCTTATACTTGTTGTCTATATAATAGGCCCTATACTGTTATATGAAAGCATGATTAATATAGACAACTAAAATAATACTATTATATGAACACTATACGTTGTGTTCACATCTGTGTTAATAAAGTTTTTGTATATATTGATCAGTTATGTTGTTTACGTAAAGAGTGGCGTCGTTAGTCGATCATTTATTCCCAGTTTGTATGTGGATCCTGTACTTTGTCCTCATTAATCCAAGAAGTCATATCTGCAGCAGGAAGAGGAAAAAAGAAACTCGGTTTGTCTGTGAACTTTTTATTGGCTTGACTTTTCGTCACATTAGCTGTAGTTTTACCGGAAGTTGAGGCTAAAAAGTTGAAGCGGTGATCTTTAAAAACAATGAGCTCTGTTATGATGGATGTGGAGAAATACTTGTCCCGCATCGGGTATGCTGGTCCGGCCGAGCCCAGCCTGGAGGTGCTGCGGTCGGTTCACACCTGTCACCTGCTGTCGGTGCCGTTTGAAAACCTGACGATCCACAGCGGAGGACGAGTCCAGCTCGACCCCCCTCTGCTCTACGACAAGATCGTGAACCAGCGCCGAGGCGGCTTCTGCTATGAGAACAACGGCCTCTTCTCCTGGCTGCTGGACAGACTGGGCTTCAAGGTGACTGTGCTCTCAGGACAGGTGAGGGGCATCACAGGTGCCTTCGGGCCCCCTTTTGACCATATGCTGCTCATGGTGACCCTTGATGGGCAACGCTGGCTGTGCGATGTTGGCTTTGGTTCTGCAGGCTTCAGGGTCCCCCTCTCACTGGAGAGCAGGGGGCTCCAGGAGCAGGACCACCGGGTGTACCGCATCAGAGAAGACATGGGGAACCTCTTGCTGGAGTGGCAGCTGGAGGAGAACAGAGGGCCGGATGGAGAGTGGACACCAATCTACAAGTTCACCCTGGGACCTTGGTGTTTGAAGGACTTTGCTGAGATGTGCCAGTACCACCAGAGCTCTCCACACTCTCTCTTTGTCTGCAAGTCCATCTGCATGATTTGCAAACCAGGTGGAGTGCTGTACAACATTGGCCGCAAACTGGTCAGCAAAACATTTCCAACAGAGGTAAATGGGGCAGTGTTGGAAATCACCAGGGATCTCAAAGAAGAGGAGATCCCAGATGTTCTGGCAGAGCAGTTTGGAATTGTACTAAAATCTCCTCTCATACCAAAGGATGAACCAGTGACACCACTACCAGACACGCATTGAACATGTTTCCATGAAATTATGTGTAAAATTCTCATTCAGTCTTTGATTTATTTGTAAAGCTATTTTTTTCCAATTTCAATGTAAGGCTCTAAGATAATTCTGATCTTTGTACTCCACTGTCACAACCTAAAACAACCACATATGCAGTACTTTACTCATCTACAGAACACAAACCACAATAAAAAAAGTCAATTTGATTTAATAAACTATAAATACACTTTTAAGATGTCAATCAATATTCTCGTCAATATCGCGTTTCATGAACCGACCAATCACAGCCGGTAAGGGGCGGGACATAAAAAAAACTGATTGACGTGTCACGTTTGAAACGTTTAACATATTGTTTTACATTAATGTTTACTGTTACTGACATATAAGCATTAAGCATGAACAAATGTGAGACTAAGAACTACTGTAGATCAGCACAGAAGGATTTATTAAAAGAACAAAACTTACAAAAGTTATACATTTTGGTTATGTATTTCTTAAACTACTGGTATTAATATTATACTTGTTATAGTGGTAGTCTATATAATATTCCTCTTCTGATATATTAAAACATGATTAATACAGCCAACTAAAATAATACTGTTATATGAACACTATACGTTTTATTTCCCCTTGTTGTGTTCAAATGTATTTTAATAAAGTTTTTGTATATATATTGATCAGTTATCTTGTTTACGTAAAGAGTGGCGTCGTCGATCATTTATTCCCAGTCTGTATGTAGATGCTGTACTTTGTCCTCATTAATCCAAGAAGTCATATCCGCAGCAGGAAGAGGAAAAAAGAAACTCGGTTTGTCTGCTCCGTCTTGACTTTTCGTCACATTAGCTGTAGTTTTACCGGAAATTGAGGCTAAAAAGTTGAAGCGGTGATCTTTAAAAATAATGAGCTCTGTTGTGATGGATGTGGAGAAATACTTGTCCCGCATCGGGTATGCTGGTCCGGCCGAGCCCAGCCTGGAGGTGCTGCGGTCGGTTCACACCTGTCACCTGCTGTCGGTGCCGTTTGAAAACCTGACGATCCACAGCGGAGGACGAGTCCAGCTCGACCGCCCTCTGCTCTACGACAAGATCGTGAACCAGCGCCGAGGCGGCTTCTGCTATGAGAACAACGGCCTCTTCTCCTGGCTGCTGGACAGCCTGGGCTTCAAGGTGACTGTGCTCTCAGGCCAGGTGAAGGGCATCACAGGTGTCTTCGGGCCCCTTTTTGACCATATGCTGCTCATGGTGACCCTTGATGGGCAACGCTGGCTGTGCGATGTTGGCTTTGGTTCCTCAGGCTTCAAAGCCCCCCTTTCACTGGAGAGCAGGGGGCTCCAGGAGCAGGACCACCGGGTGTACCGCATCAGAGAAGACATGGGGAACCTCCTGCTGGAGTGGCAGCTGGAGGAGAACAGAGGGCCGGATGGAGAGTGGACACCGATCTACAAGTTCACCCTGGAACCTCGGCGTTTGGAGGACTTTGCTGAGATGTGCCAGTACCACCAGAGCTCTCCACACTCCATCTTTTTCTGCAAGTCCGTCTGCACTATTAAAACACTAGGTGGAATACTCTCCTACATTGGCCGCAAACTGGTCAGCAAAACATTTCCAACAGAGGTAAATGGGGCAGTGTTGGAAATCACCAGGGATCTCAAAGAGGAGGAGATCCCAGATGTTCTGGCAGAGCAGTTTGGAATTGTACTAAAATCTCCTCTCATACCAAAGGATGAACCAGTGACACCACTACCAGACACGCATTGATCATGTTTCCATGAAATTATGTGTAAAATTCTCATTCAGTCTTTGATTTATTTGTAAAGCAATTTCTTTTCAGATTTCAGATTTTCAGATTTGAGGCTCTAAGATAATTCTCATGTTTGTGCTCCACTGTCACAACCTAAAACAACCACATATGCAGTACTTTGCTTATCTAGAGAACACACACCACAAAAAAAATAAATTGTCAGTTTGATTTAATAAATTATACATACACTTTTAAGATGTACACTGGTCATTGCATTAATCCACATCCGTCTTTTTTTTTTTCTTAAGACAAAGTCTGCGTTCAAAGTATTTACACATGTACAATTATCAGGCAGCACTTTACAAAGCAAGGCATGAACGACAATACAGATGTTGAGCTTCAAATCAAACCTCTAACCCTCACCCTCTCTCCTACTCTCTGAGGGTAAAGATTTACTCTGCTGTCCCATGATTATAATACATTTCCCTCACATCCCACCTTTGATGGGCGTGAAAGAGAATTCAAGAAACAGAACGACATCTGTCAAATCCACCAAGATCCACGGGAAGATTCAAAAGGACTGCGGTCCAAAGACTGCGTTGAAAATCAAAAAGGGTGGAGGTGATGGGGAGACATAATGTACGCAGGGTAACAGGTGCAAAAATGTGGCAAAGTGTGACACAAAAATCTACTCTGCGACAGGGTTAGGGGGCGGGACTGAGCTTCCTCTTCCAGCTTTCCGTTCATAGTTGACAAGCCTCTGTCCAACCAGGTACCTGTAAAGAAAGATCACAACATTTATACAATAATTCTAGCACTGAAATTACTCTAATTTATTCCTCTTTAATGCACAGCCTTGAAACATGAATGAAAATTTCTATGAGCATTAGCATTTACACCAGATGTTTTTAACTTAGACCACAACTGTCCTCTCACACAAATAATCTGCAAATTGTAAAACACATGTTGCTTTCTACAGATAGGTCTATGCTAAAATATATCCTTACTTATCGTTCTTGATGTGTTCATAAAGGCGTTTAAACTGTCGGATCTGGAAGGACAGGATGCCGATAAGTGAGACCACCATCAAGAGGAAAGGGTAGATTCTCCTCTGCATTAGAATCTCCATCTCTGGGGTAACTCCTGTAAAAGTATTGCACTTTGGTTATAAATTATTTCAGTGAATGTACCACTACCTGACACTGTAGTCACTGACAAGGAAACATAGTATCTTGAAAAAAACATCTGTAGTATGTTGTAACTTCAGAACACATTTACGGGATTAATAAATTATAAAATGGATTTAAACTAACAAGGACAGTGCTTTTCAACTTAGACTTTATGCACAACTCAGCACAGATATTGGTATTTACTGATATTTGTCTCGTAGTGTTTTGCTCCAGGAGGTAAACCATGTAGGTGAAATGAACAAACCAACAGAGAACCAAATTTAAACTATTGCCCCCCTGTCAGATTGGACAAAAAACATGAACACTGACTAACATCTGGCTTTTATCTTCAGTGGGAAAGGGTACAATCAGAATTCCTCCCAGGCCAAATGACTTTGCAGTATTCACAGGTATTTATCAGGTTCAGCTTCAATCAGCAGTTTGGAAGAGTGACTGAAGAGAGACTACTCCCAATGGGAAAGGAGTACATTTCCTATTTTTAGTGAGTAAACCCAAGTTTAAAATACCTGCATATACACACCTAGTTTGTAGGGAAAATGCTATAATAACTAACTAATAACTCTGAAATTGATGGATGTGCTCAGACACTCACCTACAGCAGGTACCACCCCAGCAGCGATAACATACGGCACACACAAGGACAGCAGCAGCACTGAGATGACCGGAGCTGCCAGTTTACGGATGATGAACTGGAGATCAATGTTGCGAATTCCATTTGCATAAACCTACGGAGAAAGTTTACAGATATTATACTGTACAGCTAATTGTGATGCAGGGAAGAGTGCAAAGTCAGCTAGAAAACAACACCTATGGATGTGGTAGGGGTTGTCTAAATATCCATCTAAAACCCACCTGCTCAATAACAGTCTTCAGCCACCACTGAGGGCCCATGAGAGTGATGGCAGCAATGATTTTGGCATGGAGCACTCCAAGAGCCCAGTCCTTTAGATAAAAGATAGGTGAATGGTTGAACATGGCTATAAGAAGTGGGAATTATGTGGCAATGCTAAGGAACACAAATGGACAGAAAAGGACACAATACCAACACAAGAATGAAACACTGAAAGGAGAGTCTCTACGACAGGAAGAAAAAGACATACACATCCATACAACATAGACCCATACCTGCCAAGGGTAGAAGAGGGGTGTTTGGTCCAGGGGTACCCTGAGTGGGGCCACAATGACCAGTTCAAACAGCAGGCCCAGTAGCAGTGGGATGACTCCAGCGACCAGCAGAGCTACAACTAGGGTCTTCAGTATCTGCCCAAAGCAGTAAAAATATAGTAGTTATTCCCCTTTTTAATGGCACCAAATTTCTTTCTTCATGGGGCAAAACTGCTGCAGCACTGGCAGAGTTAATGACATGAGAAGAAGCTCCAAGGTTGGGATATTACTACTTGGCAGCTGCCAGTAAATTCTGGATATCAGCTAATGAGGTTGTAATATGCAACCAACCATTTAACAAAAACAGTGCATTCAGTTCCAGCACTAGACAATCTAATGACTGGAAAGAGAGCAATTAATTACTATACCACTGAACAGTTTTGGTGTTTGGCAACAATAGAAGCTGCTCACAGAAACCCACCATAAGTGTCCACTCCTGGACTTTGTGCATGATGACAGTGCGTCCCTGGGGCATCCAGGCCAGCAGCACAGTGACTCCTCGGATAGATAGCCAGCAGACGTACAGGCCACAGGCTGCTGTGTACAGCTCATGGATTTTGGAGCTTCCAGTCCAGAAGGACATCAGCCAGCGCCCAGTGAACACTGAAACACACATGTGGCAAAACAAACATGACCTCTCTTCAACTATTTCCAACTTTACAGTGAGCCCCAGTTCTGGAAATGAATTATTGTTTAAGCTCGAACTTCAAGAAGAACCACTTAGATGCATATATATAGATTCACCCTTTAATTGTGGTTTGGGTGTGGGTCTACAAAAATTGCTGGTTGTGTTTTATGCCACCACATCTCACCTGGTAGGGTTAGGCACACCAGACTGGCCACCAGCAGAGTGATGCACATGAATGCTATAAGCAACACAATCTGGAAAAAAAGAAAACAGAATAGATGACAGAAGATTTTAAAATTAATGTAGAGAAGTAATCCAGCTTATTTGACATATTTGATTTTGATCCCCCTTTTTCTGCAACATTGAAGAGACCTGCCTGTTATAAACTACAATTGGAAAATGTCGGGCAATTATAACAGTGCACATGAAGACCAAAGCCTTCACCATGAAGGAGGAGGACTGTAATAACTGGCAGTTGAGTTGCGCAGTAAGTGGTACCTACAGTCTTGGCACATGTCTAAATTTGCACAGCAAACCACAAATAGTAGATGGAGACACATAGAAAAAGAGCTTCTATTTTAAACTTAGTTATGAATGCTTACACATTTAGACTAACACTGTCTTCGTTCTGTGCATTATCACATAAGAGTATGTTAACTCCTGAAAAAGAAAATTATAACTGAATTTGCATGTGCACAGAAACTTTGTGGCACAAATTCAAGCTTTTTCCATTGTCTTACTAAAACTGACCTAGTTGTCTTAAACATGATTGTGTGGTTGTGCAGGCACATAGTAATAATGATTGCAGAAAACACTGCAATATACATATATCAGGTAGAATCCATACATCTAAAAAATACAAACTTAAAATCCTATAACTGGAAATCAAAGAAGCGCATAAAATATACTAAACCTACATTAATGAAAGAAAATACATTCAACTGTAATTGTAGTTTCTCAGAGATTGCAGTTGTAAATGTTGGGACTTGCTCACCCTGAACGGGAAGCGAAGGGGTCTGTGGTAAGGCTGGAATCCCACTGGTCCCCCTTGCTGCAGGATGGCCTGATGGGCTGCATGCAGCCCCTCGCCAACCGCTGGTGCAGGGTTGTTATTGTTGTTATGGTGAGCCGGAGGGGGGTTGTTATTGTTATTATTGTTTACAGGCTGGTTGGCATCATTGTCCTCCTGCTCCCCGAGGAGGTAGGAGTGGAGGTCTCTGTGGAGGTGAAGATTTGTTTGGTTATAGACAGACAATCTGAGAAAAATCAGGGCCTTGGTAAGAAAACATGTGAACGTTGAAAAAATATGTTTTATGTCTTTGCAAACATATTGACTTACAATAAATATCCAGCACTGACTGTCCAGGCCCTCACCAGACCTTTGAGCCACTGTCGAGTGTGTCCCTGCTCCAATAGAGCTGGCAGCACCACCTGAAGTAGTAACAGCTCCAAAGACAGCTCACTGACCGGAGCATCGCTGAGGGGAAAGCAGTGGATAGGGTCAGACAATGTCATTTAAACAGTGTGTTCCAGGGCATGAGCCACATGGTTACACAGAACAGTTCCTCTGCTAAAGACCGAAATCAGATTTTTGAGTATCTGATTTCTCTTGTTCCTCTAGTTTTTAATCTGTCTTTCATGCTGACAATGTGGATAATATTTCCTCTTTTGTTAAAGATGTGCTTTGACAAGATGTTGCGGCTATTTGGCCTGAGGAGGAGGCGTTCTCACAAACCATTTCATAAAGCAGTATTCCCAAGTGACCTATGATTTAGTTCTGCCTGCTGGTTACCTGTAGAGCATGACGTTGTATGGGAGGAAGGTGGGCAGCAGTAGTTTGATCAGCCTAATGGGCAGCCACAGCATGAGCAACACGATCGAGCCGAACACCACCACAGACAGGATGAACCGCCGCAGGTGTCTGTAGATGGGCAGGTGAATCATCTCCTGCACCGGATTAAAATCTGGGTCATTGAGGTTTCTCAGAAACCACAGTACTCCCGGCCTAAGCACCTGATGGACAAAAGAACAACAAAAGCAGACCTTTTATTATTAATTCAGATTTTTTTTCAGAATCAAAAAAGTACAAATGTTTGTCATCAGGATCTTGCCTCTCTCAGTAGGAGGATGAAAGACGCAAAGTAGAAGACGTAGACCATTCCCACAAGCCAGTGTAGGAACATGGTGGTACCAGGAGCTGATTTAAAACTCAACTCTCTGTCTTTCAGGGAGGCATCAAACATCTCCTGCAGGATGAGGAAAGTAAAATAGTAAGTAAAGATAGCATTTATATTGATTTATATTCAGTGTTGGTGCTATGATGATGAATGCACAGTTGTCTAGATGATCAAACATGCTATGAATATCA
The DNA here is from genome assembly GCA_037975185.1 of Centropyge bicolor. Classification (NCBI taxonomy): domain Eukaryota; kingdom Metazoa; phylum Chordata; class Actinopteri; family Pomacanthidae; genus Centropyge; species Centropyge bicolor. Next base: position 4,106,581 of record JBBMOC010000014.1, read on the forward strand.
TTTGTACATGCCACACACTTGACAGATTAAAATTAGACAAAGCTCAGATATTTTGTCCTCCACTGCTGTTCAAAGTCCCAGTTTGGGCTTTAGTGCTATTGTTTCTTTTTTGTGCTATATTTAAACATTTATTGTACCTTCTAAAAACAGCATCATAGCAGGGACCAAACTAGCTTTGTCATCAGAAGCTCAATTTAATGAAAATAGCTTATTCAACACAGTCCAATTTTAGGCCAATTAGATTGTTTTCAGAGGTGGACAGCTGCCAAACAAAATGGACATGGTTCCCCTCTGCAGTGCAAGCTGCTCTGCCTGCTCTGTGGCAGGTTGACTGGCTTGGGGCAGGCTTGTGAAAACATACCCACTGGCTTACAATAAGTAGCATGGTGGGAAAGCTTAAGATGACTGGAGGTGGACAGGGACTTGATTTTCCTGTCGCTGTGCCCGTTAGTGTCAAAGAGTGAAAATTTGCTGACACAGAGAGACTTGCAGATAAAAAGAGTGAGAGCCACAACAAAAAGGCAAATGGGAATCTGTCCAAACATCCAAGCCTGTTTGTTTTCTGTTTTTCTGTGTATGAACTGTATGATCAACCGCATCTGCTTATGTCTCTGAGCCCAACAACCCTGTTAAAAGCCACTTCAATTGCTATGTGACAGACGCCTCTACAGAGGAGAGAATACCACTCTTTTTTAGCAGATTGTGTTAAATCAACATATAAACATCCACTGAAATGTCAAAGGAAGATTAGCTGCCGCTGACACTGGAGGGTTGACATGGATACTATTTCAGAAAAGCATGTGTCACTCCAATATATGGTACTGTATCTGTAACTATATCAGCCACAAGGATGGGAAATAAAACAAACCTTCCTATTAATACGATAACAATTCAAGTTTGGTTCCAAATGTTAACATTACACGAGTTTAATAAAAATGCAGAGAACCTGGGGCTTTAAAAAAAGCACAAGATCATCTAACATCTTAAGTTGTACTGAAAGTCCAAACAAGAAGGAGAGCAAAACATTCTTACTAAAGAGCAGATGTCGAGCCACCAGCCGCAAATAAGTGGAAAAACACCAATCTCGACAACAACCAGGAGAGAGACCTGTAATAGAAGCAGAGATGCATCTCAGTAAGAATTTACACCATATGTATATAAACTAAAATCTCTATAAAGGGTGTTGAAATACAGTAATATGACACTTTTCTCATTCAGCTTTTGGGAGAATTAAATTATTGCTATTCCACAGCTTCTGTGTCAGATTAGTCGGATACTCAGATACCATGTTCTGCTCCGTTAGTAAATGTCAGTACATGCTTCTGTCTATATTCCCCCAAGGATGGTGCTGACATGAGTTACAAAAGAGAAAAGCATTTAAAGGCGTCACCTTGACAACAATGTAGCAGACTCCCAGGAGACGTCGGGAGCGCTGGAACCTGACCAGAGCAGCCAGTCCCTGAGACAGCCATTAAGGATGCACACTGCTATGTATTTACACATGCACAGACCAGAAAAGAATACATTTCACACATGTGCCCTTGTTGTATTGTGAGACTACAGCTGATGGGCTTCAGTTTGTCTTCTGTTTTATATTCCAGTTGAGTACAGGGGACTGAAGGGGTTAGATGGAAGGATACATGACAGAGGATGAGCGTCATTGCCAGCAGTATGTAGCCCACTATGGTTGTGATTAAGCCCTCAAAGTGCGAGGCTTGGACCTGAAGAAAAGCAGTCAAGCAGTTAATCATAGTTCGAGAGACAAATTATTGCATAATAAATCTGAGTTGATGAGAGCAGTTTCTTACATATTCCTCAAAGCCAAGGCCCACGACAGAAAAGTGCCCAATGTGGTAGGGACAAAATGCTGAATGAGTAAAAAGGAAACAGAAGACATTGATCCCTTGATGGCTTATAAACAAGAAAATAGAAATGCAATCAACCCTTTACTGCTGTAATTATAATAAAGATAAGTAGATACAAATCTGAGATAATGGTATGACAAGAAGGATCAGGATCACATAATGGCACAGTATTTCAGTTTAATGTTGCATGTTGGAGGACCACAATCGAAATAGCTGGTTTAGGCTTTATTGTGTTTTATTCCTTGATATTCATATCTACTCCTGTGCAAAGTTATCCTGTATTTTGATATACATATATATGTCTTGATATATATTAATTATACTTTTATTATAGTTTAATCAATCAATTAGTATTTATGCTTATTATCCATCTTTGCTTTAGACTACTCACCGAAGACCAGGATGAAGAGCGTGTTCAGAGACACCACCCAAAAAACATGCTCCTACAAAACAAAGACACAAGAGACTTAGCAGCTGATCAAACAAAATAGTTGTGCTATAAAAACACAAGATGACAATTGCAGATATAGACTTACCAAAAATACCAGTGAACCATCCAAGCCAAGCATCTGAAAGGAAAATGGATAGAAAGTGTTTCATGTAGACAGATGAACAACACAAATTGAAAAAAAAACTCTGTAAAGAGTGTAATCGTTATTGAGGGTGTTTTAACATCAATAATGTCATGCAGAGTTACCCTTTCCCAGGTGAGCTCCTCCGCTGCTCTATCCCACTCCAAAGCATTCCAATTCATATCATCTAAAGAGAAAGATATCCGCTTGAATTACACAGAAGATAGATACATTGACAACAGCCAGCAACATAAAAAGTATTATATACTTTTTTTACAACCCATATCATTTCATATCACTGTCAAAATAAATGCATATGTTTCTAACTGCTTGACAGAATTGGTCAGGGCATTACAGTGCACCATACAGAGACAGGACAACACTGTTATTGTGTTTGTCTGGTCAAATGTTTATGAGATGGCTTTTAGCAACAGCACAGAAAAATCATACTTAAGACGGCAGTTATTGTTCCATTATTAATGCCGTTCTGGGTAAATCTGTTCGCTGGGATTTGCAGAGCAACCGATTATTCTACTGCATTCATTTGGCTGTGTTGACACCCCACAGCTAGAACAATGTATAATACAATCACAATTCATTATCAGCTCTTTTTGCCGAGCCTATGGCAAAAACAGATCATTAACCATGGTAAACAAAACAAATTAGTCTGATATGAGTGCTATGGGCGGCATTTTGACACATTGTTGTATCAGTCAAATTAATTGTGATGACTTGGCAAACTGACAAATGAGAATATGGTGGAAACTATTTTTATGCTCTAATGCTAATTCCAACAATGGTCTTCTTTGTTGCTTTTACTGGAGATGAAACATTTTGGAAACACTTCATTCTGCTCCATTTCTCTTGTGCATGAACTGCAATTTCTCAGTGTTTTGTGATAAGCAATTTCATTTTGTATGGTAAGGCATTCCAGCATATCTCCATAAAATCTGACCAGGCAGAACACAATGTGAAATGTGATAGACAGACAGTTGTCATTGTTGAAGACAATCACTGTGTTTGCTTCTAATACTAAGTGTCTTAACAGTACTCATACTTATATAGTGATTAATACACTTCATACAACCAGAGAACTTAACATATTCACAGCTACACCTGCGAGATATACCTTGAACAGTTTTTCCATCAATATTAAACTGATTAAGCAGTCCCTTATCAGATTCCAACCTTGTGCTCCATTGTTGGGGTCTGCATCTTCAGCTGCTGCTCCCTCCTCTTCCTCCAGTTCTGGGTCATCACCCTGGTCTGGGGGGACATCAGGGGGCTCAGGCTCTGCTTCATTCTGGGCAGGTGGATCAGCTGGGGCCGGCTGGGCTGCAGGGGGCTCGTCTGCTGCTCCCTGGCCTGCAGCCTGTGCCTGAGGATTAGGGCAGAGAATACAAGGCTTTAACACTGGGAAATTACAGTAAGGGTGATTTTGTGTGAGTGTGATTTAGATTGGCTGTACAAATATGGCTATGTTATGGTAGAATATGTATATTATTTATGCACACAGTGATAAAAGACACACAGAGGACATATACATATTCTCAGGGAGCAGTATCATTGAGTAGTTCTTTCTTTTTGATGTTTTTCATTATTTAAAACACAAGAAAATACTTGGCCTCACTGTCAGTAAAGCAAAGTACCTCATTGGCTGGTCCGGCTGCATTTGGTGGTGGTGGCTGGTGTTGTTCTAACCACTGGGGAGCACCGCCATGCACTATCTGCTCTCTGAGCCAAACCAGGCTGATAAATGCACAAAGCGTGCAGGTGACCACGAAGCAGCCCTGTAGACAATCTGCAAGCAGGTTCTCTCTGCAGGAGCATGAACAAAAAACAAAATATAAACATACAAAAATGCAGGAATGGTCCTTTAGAAGTCAGCTACAGGGAAATGAAGAGAATAGACAAGCAATAAGACTAGCTTTTACTTAGTTTAACATAAGTTTCCATGCTAGTGCATGTAGTGTTGGAGAAAAACAGTATCACCACTTACGTAGAGAGCATGTCCAATGGCAGTGTCAAAAGAGAGCTCACAGAGCCAGTAAACAGACACTTGTAGATGCGACCTGAGACAGAGAGACCAGATTAATAAAAATAAATTTGTGTCATTTTGCACATATTAAATAAATTTAAATGTTCCAAAAATTGCTGCATGGTAACAACTTACATAATATGTGAGAATTATATAGCTCTGGCTTGTGTGTCTCACACTGAGTACTAAGGGGGATTTACGGATCTTGGAGCACACACAGCGTTGCCTGTTATGCTGTGGTGCTAAAGCTGCAATTCCCTTGATCGTGTTAAACCATAACATGAGCTAATATGTGAAGCTTATGTCATGGTCACTTCATAAATAACTGTTATGTGCTACACGTGTGCCAAAAGAGAGACATTTCCTTTCTCTCATACTGGGACAGAACAGTGGATATAAAAGGGTCTGGGTAAACATATCTCTGAAACAAATTGATCTGCCGAAATTAGATAAAACCCATTATCTCTCATTGCTTTGATGAATCAATTTATGAAGGAAGTATATAGGTAAATTACATGTTTACAATAATAAGTCTAGTAAACAACTGATATTAGTTGGAAGAAAGGTGTAAGCCAGTCTTTAGGAAATCGGTGTGCCTTCTGTACACATTCAGTCTAACCCTGTATTTGTGTCTGTGTATGTATTACTTACATGCAGTGAGAGGAACCACCCCGAGCCATGCGAATGCCACCAGTGTGTAATGGAACCAGTAGCGAATGGCTGTGCCCACGCTAGTCAGCAGGCCAGCACAAATGTCCTGGATGGGCAGACGCGAGGGCATGTCTGGGGAGTAGACTGAAGTGGAAAAAGGGAAACAGTGAACCAGAGGCATCTAAATGATCTTTTATATTTGATAAAAATCTAAATATTATTCAACAAAACAAATGACTTTCTATAAATGAATCATCAGATTCAAAAAGGACTGATCCAAAAAAGAACCACATGGCTCCATCTGTAAGGCTTGTTTAGGCTGTTTAATATATTAAAGTGGGAGATCCATCAATGTCACAAGTACTTACTTGGTGTGAAAGCAAATCTGTGCTTGCATAATTCACAGTACTCCTTCCGGCTGTGCTTCAGCCACTGGACCAAACTGTGAAACAACATTTAGAAGGTCAGAAGTAGTAAAAAATTCAACAACTTATCATTCTGAGTCAACATAGTCTTTTTATGGATACTACAAGGCTATGATGTGATTAAGATGTAGACTCTGCTGGGGTGGCCTCTCCGGGACCTCTGACCCCAACAGACGCTGACTGTGAGCACTTATGATGTTTCAGTCACGGAAAGACTCACTCTCTGATTAACATCAAACAAAAAGATGGCGTATCAGTTATTGCCGAGCTGATTTGTACTTGTATGTTCCCATAATTAAACCATCCCAGCTCACTGTGACATACGCTAGAGTCTGGGATTAACAACTGGGTTATGTAAGAGAGTCATTACGCCAGCTGATTTCAACACGTATGACCGCACAAAAGACCTGTGTCATGAGACCTACACAGAACAGGGTTATACTCAAGTTTCAGTTCAACTTACATCATTCAAGGTCCCCACTCCACACCCCTGATGAAACACTCACAAGCTTTGATGTGCCGTAACTAAGCAAGAGAGTGGGGGAACACATCTACTCCTACCTACTTTGTTAATTCAATTTGTTCAGTTCAGAAGGGTTGCCGAAGATGAACATCATCGTTCTACACCATCTAGAAAATTGGTGGGAAACAGGCCATATTGTCTTGTAGACCAGCTTAAAATCAACAAATACATTCTAACACATTCTCTGGTGCACATCTGTAAAGTGAGTCATTTGTAAACAAAAAAAACAAAAAAAACCTCAATTCAACTGATTTGGCCAAAGAGTTATGAACCTGTTATGCACTGCTGACCATGCCACAATGAATGATGAAATTTCAGCCTATTTCCTATAGTAAATAAAGTGTGCCTGCTACCTGAGTATCTCTGAGGGTTTGTCTGTTTTATTTTATTTGTATTTAGTAAGTAATCACAGGGAAAGAAGATAAACACAGCTTGAGTTAGCTGCAGCCTGCATACACTCAGTGCAGCTATACTATCCTAACACAGCAGACTGCCTTTCTGAACATTGTGGGAGTGACCAGGCATTAATATGGATACAGACAGAGGTCTAACAATTACCCCAGAACAATCGAGACCTGGCCTCTGGTTCTGCCTGGGGATTTCCATGCACCTGACCCTCTTGTAACCAGTGAGGCTCATACATAGGGCAGATGAGAACAAAGCATATTCTCCAAAATACCTGCAAGGGCTGCTACTGTTTTCAACTAGACAATACCACACCTAAGGCCAGGAATCTGGAATACTATGTAATCTAAATGTGATAGAGGATGAACCTGTTCTGCATTCTGTCATGCCTCTACAATTACTTTTGTTCAAGCCGCCACCACTATAGGAATAATAATAATAATAATTTATCCAATTATTTAGCAATCATCCTGAAAAATAACATTATATTATTAGAATGAAAGCATGTAAACACAGATCCTGGTTTCTTTTGCAGACCATGAGATGGAGAACAACCTATTTAACATGGTAACAACAGGCTGGGATTCTTAATGATATTGTGCTGGTCTGCATGGAGCCAGGTTCGGAACAAACATGTTAAGGAAAATGGAAGTATGTGAATATATACTGTGCTCTTTTAGAAATAACAAATTCTAACACATGCATGTACCACGGCACAAGGTTGAAAAAAACCCTTGGCAATCAGCGTATCTTTATTTCAACCACGCACAGAAACACTAGGTTCATTTATCAGTTTATGAGGGAGGTCACTGCAAAATAGGGTTTTGGAGTGACAAATGCATCAAGTTAACACAGTGTCCAACCTTAATCTAATTACTCACTGTAATGTCAAGGTGCACATGGCATGTAAATGTTTTATTAAGGTGGAAAGTTTTCTAAGGGGGGGGGGGGGGTCGTCTTTGGAGAAAAGGTGAGGTCACAGTAATGACAGCTGAAGAGCCAAACACACTTACCATTCCTGGTGGATAAATTTGATACTGCCAGTGCATACACAAGGGTGGTACAGGGGCTTGTCTGGGGTCCCCTCAGAGCGGCACACACGACAGATATCCGCTGCAAGCACACACAAACAAATTCATATGTGAAACCCATCCCATGCCAAACAAATCAGAGACAACGTTGTACTCCATATATAGCTGATTTATTCGCACTGCATCTGGTGACCTCATGCTCTTTGCACATACACCTTGTACTAATCTTGCACAACCTCTACTACTCTACTACTAATACCACTGAGAGTCAGTGTTTTTTTTTTAGCTCACGTTCCTGAAGTACTTATAAATTGCACTACATGGTGTTTTACGTAATGTGGTTGTTCTCTTATCCTCATACTGTAGCTGCCTCAATCCCATCTATCTATTTATCTATCTATCTAGCTGTGCAGACAGAGAGCAGGGGGACTGTGGTGCGTTAATGGACAGGTGTCTTATGGATAGGGGAATCTAATCCAGAAGCATAAAGAAGGTAATGTCTACTACTTAGATAAGCAAGATGCATTATATTAAATGAGTTAGACGAGAAGCGTCTTCTTGTATAGATGTCCATTTGACCATACATCAGATGACATTACCGGTTATTTCTAGTCCTTTCTACTGTCTCTACAACATTGTTGCTTTACAGTAACCTTTCATACTGATCTCGTTTGCATTGTAATAAAGTTTAACAGTCACCTCCCATCAACCAGAATAAACCTCACACTCCACTGACAGGCTATGCTACTCAGCTAAATCAGCTAGCAGGCCAGCTCAGCAGTAGCCTTGGCTCCGTGATGCACCTCCGAGGCTAATGCTCGTAAAACCTCAGCCGGGGAGCAACAAGCGACGCCTGTGATTATTTACCTTCTTCGGCAGTGTCCATGTTGTTCGCTAAGCACCGGTTTCTTCCAGGAGTATCTCGTACTGCGAACCCATCCACGACACGGATAATATCCTTTGGCTAGCTACGTTAAGCTAGCGAGACGAGTAACGTTATATCCTTATGATGCATTGACAATCATAAAATGGTTTCCACACAGACTCAACACCAGCGTTTGCTTCGTCGTGTCTTCTTACATTCAATCTGTGTTCGCCGCTAAACAAAAGGTTGTATTCTTACGGTGTATTTTTGATGTAAAACAATAAACTTGACAGACGTTACATCCTCAGTGCTACTGAAATGACAGTTTAAACCCGGGAGACAAACGGCTAGCTGAGCTGGCTAACGCATGCGCTAACGTCACTGTTAGCTCCTGTCACAACAGTTTGACTTTACGGTAGCGGCTCGAGTTTTACGGCAGGGGTACTTCCATAACAACCGTCACGTGGTTAGAGAAGGGGAAGCTATAAATTCTAAATTTGTTATCAATTGTACTATATTATATCATAATATAACATATAAACACAATTAAAATGTACATCTACATTTACAGTGCAGAAAATGTTTTTGATTTATTCATTTTAACTTGAAATTTCTAGAAACAGAATAATAAAGGCAGCCATATCAAACAGCGACATCTGCAGGATAATACTCAAACAAACAACCTTTATATAATGTTTGCCTGAGCCAGAGTAGAGTTTGAGTTATGAATCCCATCTTTTGAGAAATCTCTTACTTGTTTTTAGTATTTTAAAACAAAAAAGAATGATTCTTAAAATGTCTGTCTTCTGATTAGAACTTTATGTTCCTCTTAAGTAGTCTCCAGTTTATTATTGTTATAATTATTATTTCATTTAAACTGCACAGTTATGTACATTTTTAATACACATTGAGATTCATGTGTTTACCCTTTCAACACACTTTTCCTTCTCTCTTTCCAAATTTCTCACTTTTTTTGTTTTACCATCCTCTCTTAAACCCAAGTATAACTTATTTAATCGTAACTGATCATATTTCATATCTTCTGTTTCTTGCTCTGGACTGGTACAGTGCTCTTTGATAGTCAAAACAGCGGCGCCGTGGCTTAGTTGGTTAAAGCGCCTGTCTAGTAAACAGGAGATCCTGGGTTCGAATCCCAGCGGTGCCTTTTGAGAGATGAGTCTCGGGGAAAGCAAGAGTTCAAGGTTACAATTACATAATCACCTTTAAAATACCCTGAGGTAACATTCCTTCACAGTTAGACCCCTTAAAACATTGCAAAAAAAAAAAAGGCAGGTCAGATTGGAACCGGAAATGAGGTCATTTTTTGAGCAGTGAATTCGCTTGAACACCAGATGGTACAGAGGGAGAAAACACATATGTATCCTCTTTTATTATTTAATTTTAAATGCATAGAAATGCATGCAGTATTTCGGGCAAAGCTCTCGAACATCTAAAACGCTCATTCATGACAGTTACTAATTTATTTGGCCAAAATGTTATGTCCAAAAACTCATGAATATATTCGTTGATATGAGGTTATGTGGTTAAAACATACACATATAGCTATATTCGTTTGTGTTTTTTTCAATCTATGAAGAGTAATTATTAATTTATAAATGGCTTATTCTTTAGGGGGGAAAATAAAGCTCGTGAAAAATACGGCATTTAAAAAAATGATTATTACTATATTCATCATGTCGTTTTCATTTACAGCTTTTATTTTGAAGGTAACGCAGGAATTTCGTTTTTTGACATTGATCCCATCAGTTTAAAGAGACCTGGCTGGGACTTGGCTGCAACTTTCTGAACTTGGCGAAAGACTTCAGACTGTTTCCTCTCTCATCGGAAAACCATAAAACAATAAGGTATGTGTCTGACTTATGCTAACTGATTTTCGGATTCTTCCTTATTGAAGCGATAGTACTCCCACGCGATAGCGGGAAAAGTTATTGCTGCAAAATGCTTTGTCACTGTGTTGTGCAAATACTATAATCAAAGCAAACAAGAGGAATGAGATTTCAAATTCAGCCTGCTTTCCCTTCTTTCCAGCTGACTTTCTGTCTGTCTGTCTGTCTGTCTGCAGATGGCAAATGAAGCTAAGCCATGTCCCTGTGATATTGGACACCGGATGGAGTATGGGGGTCTCGGCCAGGAGGTCCAGATAGAGCACATCAAAGCTTATGTGGTGAAACCATCCACCCCATCTGACAAGGCCATCATTGTCATACAAGACATCTTTGGGTGGGAGCTCCCCAACACCAGATACATGGCTGACATGCTGGCTGCCAATGGATACATGTATGTAAAAATCACTGTACTGTGATAGTGGGTCATGTGTGTGCTTTCAGCTTCTGTTTGACCTTTAATACTGTTTTTCGTCTGCCATTGTTCTGCTCTGAGCAGTGCTGTTTGTCCAGACTTCTATGTTGGAAAGGAGCCCTGGAGTCCATCACATGATTGGTCGAAATTTCAGGAGTGGCTCGAAGACAAAAAGCCCACAAACATAAAAAAGTAACTATAAGTTAATTGTTAACCATGCTGAAAATATTATGCCCAGCTTTAGGAAGTGTTCTGCATTGATTAGTTTTCCCCTTTAAAGTCATAAAATTGAGCAAATACTTGTACGATCTGGTGTTTTCAGCAGCTTGCTGATAACATGCATTGATTACCCTTCATTTACCGTTTGCAAAATACATTTTGGTCATGATATTTCCTTCTCCAGAGAGGTGGATGCAACACTGAGGTTCCTGAAAGACAAGTGTGGGGCCAAACGCATTGGAATAGTTGGCTTCTGCTGGGGAGGGGTTGCCACACATTACATTGCCCTGCAATATCCAGAGATTAAAGCTGGGGTGTCAGTCTATGGTACGTCACAAGTGTCTGTCTTCAGTTGTACATACATGCAGTCAGTGTAATATTTCGTGCAGACAGAAAAATAATAGTGATACCTAGAAGTTCACACCCACCATTCAGTGAGTGTGTTCAAGCAGTAAAGCATGCTGTATTGGTGGCTGTACAGTGGTTTTATGATGGGCTTTTGCAATACTGCGCAGGGATCATCCGCGACAGAGAGGACAGGTACGAGTTAAAGAGCCCGACACTGTTCATCTTTGCAGAAAATGATGAGGTTATCCCACTGGACCAGGTAAGTAAAAAACAAAGTTAGCTTTCATAAATATACCCTGGTACTTCCCCCATTATGGTAACATGCACTAGTACTGAAAGATTTTTTGGTCAGGAAAAAAAAGCATGAATGGCACAAGGAATTCCACGTTAAGGTGCCATAATCGCTGCCATCTAACCACTGATAATCAGTGTCTATATCCATGTGCTCCTCAGGTGACTGCCCTTGAAGCAAAGCTGAAAGAGAAATGCACAGGGGTTTACCAGGTGAAGATCTTTCCTGGTCAGACTCATGGGTTTGTCCACCGCAAAAGAGAGGACATCAACCCCGCAGACAAACCCTGCATCCAGGAGGCTAGGACAGACATGTTCAACTGGCTCAACAAGTACATGTGAATGAGAAAGTCAGACACATCAGCACTGGGAGTCAGAGAGTCAGTCACACACAAAATGAAAACCTGAAAACGTAGAATGATTATTTGATGATAATTTGTTTGATTGGTGGCAATTCAGTTTCTTTTACAGGTCTGGCTGTTCATTCATGGATAATGAGAAACTGATTTTAACGCTAATTAAAAATGAATTTTAATTGTGGAGCCAGTGCTAGCACTTTTGCCTTGTGCCAAATCAAATATGAATGCAGTATGTTTTTAACGCAAGAACACAATCATTAAGTAACACTCCTTGAATGTGGTGTGTGAATTACACTTTTTATGCATCAGCTTGAAAAATGATTTTAAATTCTCAACTTCTATAAAGCATGTAATGTGATATGGAATAAACAAATAAAGATCTAAAAATTAAATCAAGCTATAAATCAGAATTACAGAGTCTGGACATTATAACTGACCAACATTTTAATGGTGACTTTACGACAACAGCTGGAACATTTTGTATCAAATCATAAATAGCAATATGCGGCATGGTTTGGACATAGTGCTCGGGGAAGTGCCTAAAACCTCCAGAACAGCTCAGAAATGCTTAAGTGTTCCAGCAGGCCTTCAGTCCTCGCTCTCTCCCGGGCTGCGGATGTCATCAATCTTTAGGATCATCTTGACTACCTGAGTAGCCAGCAAGATCTGCTGCTTCTTGCCAATCAGAGTCTCGACTACATGTTGCTGCTTCATGTCTGTGTTGGAGCAAATGAAAAACGCATTCAGTATCATGTTGTCTTGCTTTGACGTCAAAGTGCATTGATGCGATTGACGGGCTCCTTACCATTGGTGTTGTTGTGGAGACAGTCGATGCCGAGGAAGGGGTTGGCTTCTCTGACCTGTCTGGCCCTGACCTCTGTCATGGTCTGGATAGGGTTCAGCCCACTGTTCTCAGCCAGTGCCATTGGGATTACCTCCAGAGCATCAGCAAATGACCTCATGGCATACTGCTCCAATGATGGGCACTAAAAAGTAGAGGGGCAGAAACAAAGATGAATCAGAGCAGAAAAAGAAACAGCATCTTAATGTTGGACTGAAGAATCAGAGCTTGCCAAAAGTGTGTCAGAAACACATGTATTCTAATTCTAAAGGAATACAATATTTAATTTGGATAAATTCACATATTATCTGTGAGTTTATTGCTTCTCACCTTATCTGCAGCCTGGTTGACAGCCAGAGCACATGCAATCTCTGAAGCTCCTCCTCCATACACAACACGGTTGTCTTTGACCAGATTGCGAATCACACACAGAGCATCATGGAGAGCACGTTTGGCCTCTTCAATAATCTAAGATGAAAAAAGTAAAAGGTGAACCATGAGGCTATCATGAATAGATACCATGCTGTTGAGTAAAAGTCACATTTGTGCTAACCATTTTGTTGCCTCCACGGATGAAAATGGTTACAGCCCTTGTGTTTTTGCACTCCTGAATGACCAACATGTGATCCTTTGTAGTGCCAAAGGAGATCTCCTTCACCAAACCAGCTGTGCCAAGCTTCTCTGGTGTCAACTCACAGAACCTTGGCACAATGCGGCCTCCTGTGGCGATGGCAATCAACTGCAGAGAAAACACATTTGACATTGGATACTTGAACACAAAGTAATACTTCATACGTCCTACTCATCAGCACCATGTGGCCATAAGATGATAATACTGTACATGATTGATCCAAGTGATGAAGGGTCTGAAAATAGTTTGTTCAAGCTTAAGATTACATGCAGGAGTTCTAACATGCGACAAGCGTCTCTCACCTCAATTTCAGGCCCTCCGACCCAGCGCACAGCTGGCAGCTCATTCTGCAGCAGAAGGTGGTTGGCTTCATCATCAAAGCCCCACTGGCAGATGGCCAGGTTAGCGCCATTGCTTTTGACCTAATAGAGAAATTGGAGTTTTTAAGATTAATCACATGTGCCAGTGTAGATGTGAAGAATTCAGTTCAATTACCCTTGCTGCAGTACTAACCTGCTGGATCATCTCCTCAAACTTCTCCTTTTCATATTTCTGAAGGGCTTTGTAGTCTTCCACAGAGGTCACATCCAACTTATGCTTGGTCTTGGGCTTAGGGGGCTCAAACGGGCAGGTAAGGATAGCAATTTTAGCATCTTTCAGAACCTGAGGGGAGGAAAAAAAAATGTTAGCATCATTATCTTACAGTGGTCACTGTAAGGTCACAAAAGGAAAATGCAGTACTATGGAACTATAAAGCAAATAATAGTGTCATTATGACCTCTAACTTAGAAACTACTGTCTTTTCCCCACTGTGGGACGAATAAAGATATATCTTATCTTAAATTTTGTGTTTCGTTAAAACATTCTCCTCAAACTTGATGCAATATATGTTGAGTAGTTAATCATTTAAGTGTTTGCTGTTAACTTCTAATTATCCTCAACAAACAATCATCAATTTGTCTCCATCCCCAGCTCGGATATTCTGTGATAATTATCTAGATAGATATCAGACATACACCTTTAATCCTTACTTAAACATTGGATGCTTCTTTTCTATGTGACCAAAGAAAAAATTGGAGAAAGACTAGACGACATCTTCTATGTGATATTCCCTCTTGTTTTTGTACCTTGGGCATCTGAGGGTGGCTGAACTCCTTGTCAACGATGACTCCCTTGATGAGCTGTGTGTCCTCCAGCTTGCCTCCCACTTTGCCCTCCATCTTGATGAGCTCAAAGTCTACGTCCTTCCTCTCCATGTCGGCCACAGTGAGGATGGCATTCACTGCAATCTCTGCCATCTGTCTGTGGCACCGGTTGATGCTGAAAGGAAACAGCAGAACTTTAACATGCAATATCTTGGCTGATGTATTACTACACAGTTATTCCTCATAAACTCCCTGCCATGCTAAACTAGAGTGGTGGGAGATAGTTTCTGTTAATTGTATTGTGGCAAAAAAAAACCCCCTCAAAACAAAAAAATAAATCAAGACTCACATTTTGGACCCCAGTGTTGTCATGGCGGTTTCAATGAGTGGTTCTGTGTTGTTGGGATCACAGGGTAAAGTTTCTGCAATTTTGTCCAGCTGCTCGATGGCGATACGTGCGGCCTGGTCATAACCGTCAGAGATCCTGATGGGGTGGATTCCTCGGTCCAGCAGCTGCTCAGCCTGCTCAAGCAGAGCCCCAGCCAGCACTGAGGAGGAAGAGGAAAATACAGTGAGACATAATACTAACAATAGCTGAATAGCAGAAACATGGTTGAAATGTGTCAGGGTTAAGACAGACAGAGTTAATAAAGTACTCTGTCTGTCTAGGGTGTCTTGATCAGAGCTGCAACAATTTCACTAATGTCAACCATGCTACATAAATATGATTTAGCATATTCCCAACACACTGATATTGCTGAAGAATGCTAAAAACTTTCATTGTATTTATGAGCCAACATCCTTAATGCATCAAGACCACGAGATGGCGTTAACAGAAAAGCATAAATATTGTGTTCTTTATCCTGCAGCATACCACTGTTCTTAAATAATAACTGAAGATGAAGTATATGGATAAAATGCATTCACACAAAATCCTGCTGTTTTTACAGATGAAGAATGGCGCAATAATTTTCTCCTCTACAATAACACTGAATTTTTATTACATGATCTAGTGGAGCCATTTCCAGAGCAAGGCTTGGTACGTTTATCACACTGTCTCAAAGTGAGGGTGTCTAATGATTGTACAGTACAGTTTTTATCCTATCCTTTTCAGTAACTCTTTCAGGGTTGCATGATGTAGTGATAATCAACCTGTTAGGTCCTACAGTAGGCCCACCAGAGCACCCAGCAGAAAGGTATAAATACAAAAGCACACTAGGCTTGTCATCTTTCTTATCCGTACCAACAACTCCAGTGGTTCCATCACCAATCTCATCATCCTGGGACTTGGAGAGCTCCACCATAAGCTTAGCAATCTGGTGATCCACGTCCATCATGCTGAGAATAGTGGCTCCATCATTGGTGACAGTCACCTCTCCATCTCTGTCAACCATCATCTTGTCAAGACCTGGATGCAAAAATGGGAAAAAATGGTTCAGAACAAACTCTAAGTGTGATCTTACCTGAAGAGTTAAAATAGCTGTCCCAATTGTATATGGGAAGGATAACAAATTGACAAAGCCGTAGTGAGATATATTTCAGTTTACTTAAGTTAACCAGAAGTGCAGCCATGTATGCACTTATCCAATCATGTAAAACGATAAATCGTTTTGACAGTTTGGTCCGAGGAAGTCAGATGTGACTGCACTGCACTGGTTGATACTCACCATTAGGTCCCAACGACGTTTTAAGCGTTGACGCAACTGCCTTGGCTGCCATAATGTGAGACTGCAAAAAACAAACATTTCCATCTCAGCTGACATTTTAATATTGTTTAAAATCTAAAACAGAGTAAAGCTGCTTCATTGTGGAAATGATGCGCATCCATGATGACCATTTTGGGCACAGCCCTGTGTAGCAACACCCACTGGCTGAACGTCTTACAGAAAGCACATGGGCCTCACTGTTAGCATGACTGGTTAATCATTTAGCTAATACTAGCTTGATGTTAATGCACAAACAGCTTAGCTTGGCAATTTAGTGCACACTTAAAAATCACAGCCTTATAGACAAACACGTTTTGTGTCGGCTTGACAGATCCAAGATCATGCAAGTAATAGCAGATTAGTAACTTGCTAACCAACGTGCCATGCTGCTAGCTAGCTCATTGTACCTTCAAGGCGTCAATGCCCGATAGCCGTGTCTTCTTGTCCTGGTCTTTAATGATGATGAAAGGCCTCCCATACTCATCGAACGCTAGTGTCCCCAAAGCGGACATGTTGACCGAGGGATTAGGACACTCAGTACGTGTTCAACGAATAAAATAATGAGTTTTAGCGATGGAAACTTGGAGTGTGTCTGAGCTGAAAGCCGCACGGATCTGCCGGCGACTTCTGGAAGGCTCCACGGGCGGGGAGGGCGGAACCAAGTAGCGTTCAGCGTGTTTTATTACATATTTAAACACCCTTTCATCAAGATAGACAACACACAATGAAACAAAATGTTATAAAAGGACTCCATAAAATAATTACACGCTTTTAATGCACAATAATTTAAGGATGTAAGTGAAAAGATGTAGGTTTGTACTGTGGTATCTTCCGATCACGTTCAATCTCGGTCTGAGCCCTGATCTCGCGTGAATCACAGTGATATAAAATTCCATGGGAAGCACTGGACTGTGAATTTCTACAGCTGTTTGGAAAAGGTATATAACAAGTTTTTGAGAGTTTTACTATCTGCTTTTAATGATCCTGAAGTATATGTCATTTAAGGGGTTTTAAGAGGATAACATAAGAAAGACGTTGGTGACAGAGCTTCTGTCTCGTGTGTCAGAGTTGTCAGTTATAAGCTGCCAGTTATTACAAGCTAACAATTGTTACAAGCTAACATTTAGCTAAACACGTGCAACTCTTCTATCTCTATGATGTGGTTGCATTTGATTTTAGATAATGACGGATAAATAGCACGCTTGAATCCACGTGTACTTGTATAATAATGGCAACGACAAAAACTGTCCGGGTACTAAATGGTGCTGAGGCTGTTCAGGGCTGTCTTGTGGCAGCCTGTCTGTTACCTGTCAAAATTAGCAGTATGTAGGTATGGAGGAATACTTTTATCATTTATTTTAATCACTTCACTGGCTGATGCGTTGACTTAGCCCATCTTTGTATAGATTGTTTCAAATCTACAAATGATATTTCCTGGACTCTATAGGATGCCCTGTGAGGTGAAGCCTCGGTTCGTGCTTCTCTATGGGTCTCAGAAGGGCCAAGCTCAGTCCATAGCAGAAGGAGTGGCTGAGGTTGCAGAGGAGCATGGACTGGTTGCTGAGCTCAGCTGCTTGGATCACAATGAGAAGGTATTGCACATTATAATCCTTTTACTTGAAGCAGAGCTGTTTAAACCCTTCTTCTACTGCATGGCTGCTGGCACACAATAACACATCAATAATATCTTAGTAAAAGTTATGTTTCCTGATGATTTGGTGCTTATTATTATGTTGTTTCACACTGCTTAGTGTAAGCACCAGTCACTGATTAATCATCTAACTGGTTCCAGTACAATTTGGAGAAGGAGAATGCCCCAGTGGTCTTTATTGTGTCTACTACTGGAGATGGGGAACCGCCAGACAATGCCCTCCAATTTGTAAAGCGCATCAAGAAGAAGAACCTCTCCACTGACCACTATAAACACCTTTGCTATGCACTTTTAGGTAAATTCTTTAATGGTCAGAGGTAGCTCTTTCTGCAGTTCATCTGTCAATATTGAGAACTTGATTCGCAAAGCATATTTGGGGAAATCATTACAATGCAGAGCACTGCACAGTGTTTAATTTATGAATAACTGCTGGCTTGAGAAGTTTTCATCTATTTTCATCATCTGCTCCAGCTTTAGGAGACACAAATTATGCAAATTTCTGCAACTGTGGCAAGACAATTGAACGACGTCTGCAGGAACTTGGAGCTAAACAATTCTATGCAACTGGATATGCAGATGATGGTGTAGGGTAAGTTCTGCAGAAAAATGAAGTATAGACATCTAAATTTTATCATATGACCTGTAATCTACCCATTTTCTTTTTACTACATTGCTGTGTATTATTGTGTGGACTTTGTTCTCTCTAGGCTAGAGGTGGTTGTGGACCCCTGGCTTGAAGGACTGTGGAAAGCAATCAAAGAAGCCTTATCAAAAATGGCTTCTGATGGGACTGATTACTTGAAAGGAGAAGCAGGAGATTCACCAAAGGAAACTCCTGATTCATCCATACCAGATGTGCAACTGAACCTCTTAAGCATCACTGACCGTCAGAACTGTGAATCGGTCACAGCCTCTGTAGAAACGGTCTCCAAATCTGCATCTGCAGCTTCATCTTCAGCTTCTGCTACAAAGACTGCTGTTTCTGATCTCAGGCCAGGTTCTCCTGCAGGGAGCCCAGGGTTGGCATCCGAGTCTCATGGTGTTGCCAGTGTTTCTACATCAGCACTGGAGACACAGACCACGGATGCTGGAGTTCCCCATGTTGTATTGGCAGCCTCACTGACATGCTCCCTGCCACCTCTCTCTGAATCCTCTCTTAATGTTCCTGCTCTACCTCCTCCTTACCTGGACGTCTCTCTTCAGGAGGTGGACACTTTGGAACAGGTTTGGAATTGTAGTTGTGTTTTTTCAGTAGTGTTTGTACTGTATTTCACTTCATCTAATAAATGTTTTCTTTCAGATTGTTGGACCATTAAACAAAGAGACTCATGAAGTTCCTATATCCAGGGCAGTTCAGCTGACCAGAGGAGATTCAGTCAAGACAGCTCTTCTCTTAGAGCTGGACATCTCTGTAAGCTTTTCACATTTTTCTAAACCTGCAGTTTGAATTTAGATCAATTGAGATTGCAGTTTGAACTTCAGATGCTTGCTTTTCATTCTTAGGATTACCCGATGATGACTCATTACCCAGGAGATTCGTTTGATGTCTTCTGCCCAAACAGGGCCACTGAGGTGGAGAACATGCTCCACAGGTTGGGCCTGTATGACCAGAGGAACCACAGAGTGCACATTTGTCTACTTAAGGATACTAAGAAAAAAGGTAAAGTGGGTCTGTCAAATAATTTAACATGTGCCCAATGTACTCCTGAAAAGAACTTTGTAACAAAGTATTTTCTCCCGAAAAGGTTCTCATCTTTGTTACATTTGTGCTTACCCTATTATGATAATGCCCAAATGTTCTTTCTTCAATGGTTATAGGTGCCCAGTTGCCACCCTACATTCCCCAAAACATTTCTCTTCTGTACCTGCTCACATGGTGTCTAGAGATCAGAAGTGTTCCCAAGAAGGTACGCTATGTCCACACACAGCTACTTACTTTGTAAATTGCAGCAACCAAGCCACTTTTTGTCGTGACATCCTACTTGTTAATTTAGTGCATCAGCATAATAAGAGGGAAGACAGTTCGTCTCCAGCTAGGGCATGCTGCTTTTATTTGTGTTGTCAAAGCTAGGAGAAAAGTGTATCATTTTGCAATTATATTTTGACACGGATGTTCACATTAATTTTATAATGCTTTACTTACTGAACAAGCATGTGGGTGCTCTGTCAGGACAAATTTGCATGAGTTCATAGTTTGGTTTTATAAGCGTTAGCAAGACTGAATTTATTAAGTGTAGGCCGTAGGCTGAAGTAATAATTAAACTCACCTCTATGGCAAAGGTGAATCACACATTTGGTGTGTCAAATGGCCACAGACTTGAACTTTGCAGTGCCTAATGTTTAGCTGAGGATGTAACCTACATGAGTTTCACCTGATTCTCTAACATGCTTGCCATTTTTTACAATATTACTCCGATGCCAGTAGCTCACTTGTTTACCACCCTGTACAGTTATTTGTTCCACAAAATTATATTGTCATTCGGACTTTTTCAATGCAAGTTAAATTCATTATTTATTAAAAACAATATAGTACAACAAAAATGAAAACCAGAAACTTCCCCCTGGCATTAGCTGCATTAGTAGTTCATTGTTTTTTGTAAACAGCACACTGAATGACAAAAGGAACACGATTTGTAAAATGTCAAAACATGACAACAATCCAATTGCCTCCTGATAAATAAACATTTTAAATATTGCTCCCTCAGCATGCAGTGTTGCTGAGAGCACAAAATTACACAGCACTTACATCCCAATCTCCCACTGCATACTAACATTAAAAATACTGTATCTTTTCTTGAAAATGAAGGTAATATCTTGCTCGGTGAGTTTGATGAATTAAGAGACATTATGGCAACATTACTTCTGATTTCTGCACTGATTTCACTTGAGAGTCTTTACAACTGTCCAAATTGATAATGTGCCAGGAATATATTGTACATGCTAATTGTAACAGCTACCATGAGTTCAGTTCCCTGCTGTATATAAGACCTGTGCACAGTCTCATTTTCTCCTCTACCTTATTAAATTCCTGCACAAAATGTGACTGTTTCAGGTCAAACTGTTACTGCAGTCTTACAAGGCAGTAAGAGTTTTATTTTAACACCTGCCTGTGTAATCCAAGCAGTTAATCTGTTTTACTAAACCATTTACAACACTATAATCTTTATACTCCATTATTTTTAGGATAGTGGAAGATAATCACATCAGCCTCTTAGTAAGTGCAATTCCCAATAATATACATAACTGCATCAAATACAGAGAGATATTCTTGGCATGTCCTGGCTTGCAGTTTCTATTGAGATAAATATGAATCTTATTACTGAAGCTATCCAGAGACTGTGCGATGGTACCACAATACTTTTTTGACACCAGCCAAATAGTGGTGAAATGCCGTCTGTACAGGATGGGGATAATAATTCTTCCAGTGCAAGCTGAAGAAACTATAATCACTCCTAAACTATAATGAATCACTGAAATTATACAGAACACTTGGGCATGACACATATTCATAAATTGTGATTACTGTATCGGTAATTAATGGTTGCAGAATAAAGTAAAATCACCCCAAAAGCTGCTCAGGTGTTGCATTTTAATATCTCTTAATGATCCTTTTAAATCTTGTAATTTACATCACAACCTACAAAAAAGATGAACAACAATTGATGCAGTTAAACAGCAGCTTGTGTAAATTAAAACACATTAATCGATTGTATTCATTGATTTTGATTTATGTTGTTTAAGAATGAAAAGAATCCCTCTTTGCCTCTGCTAATTTCTCAGTAGCCATAAAAACATTTAAATATTAAATGATGGTTTTATGGGGGCAGAAAGTGATACAGAAAGTGGCTATATTCCATAACTGTGCTGGTGTCAAGGTCTATCTTTACAGTTTTCTTTTACCTTGAAATCTATCAAAGACTTGTGTGCAGTGTGGCATTGAAGTTTGTCCTACTGCAGTACTAGAAAATGTATTTAAAAAGCCTTTTCTTTTTACAGTTGTGAATAGAGTCAACAGAAGAAACATACCATTGCTTTTGACTGAGTTGCAGAAAGGCTCCAAGTTACTCTGATTTCTGTGTCTGTGTCAGGCATTTCTCCGAGCACTGGTGGAACATACAGGGGACGGTGTGCAGAGGAGGAGACTGCAGGAGCTCTGCAGTAAACAAGGCACAGCAGACTACAACCTGTATGTGAGAGACCCGAGCCTCAGCGTTGCGGAGCTTCTCACAGCCTTCACATCCTGCTCGCCTCCTCTCAGCCTCCTCATAGGTCAGAGTGCCAGCTGTTATCTCACTCATTCAGTCAATCATGAGCTCCATGATAATCAGGGTTATTGGGTAAAAACTATGCTTTCTCAATGTTTTACAGAACAGTCAGCATGAGGAATATTCCGAAGCACAAAATCTGATAAAGCATTTATTTTTTTAATAATATATAATATTTTTACAATATATATTATTTTACTTAGCCTTCATGTCACATCACAAATTGGTACTTTTAATGCGTCACATTTATCAAGTGATTAATGAGAAAACAGACGAATATTCTGGCATATTTTTAAGATACCTTTTCATTTTGTTTACACATTCATTATTATAATAGATGCACATTTAATTAAATGCAGACTTTCATGTTGCCTGAAGCAATTTGGGAATTACAGTGATTGACATGAGATTGGGATATAGACTGCACCTGTACAAAATATCACTGGGATAAATGACTTCAAATTTATTTCACCTTTGAAAAGACTTCAAGTTATAGCAAGTCTGTCCTCCTTGTTTGTCACTCAGGCAGTTTTGTCTGGCTGGATAACTTTTGACCAGTAGGGGTCACTGTAGCCCCAGTAAAGCAAGTTTTGTGAGCCCAGTCACAAGGCTTGATTTTGTCAGAGCATTTAATTATACTGAATGGTCAAACAGTGTACATCAGAGGGCTCCCCAAAGGATCAACACTCATTTCCTTCTTTCATTTTTAAGTACATTTCTCAGGCCAAATGTGGTTTTTGTGTCACAGTTTCTGTGAAAGCAATGGCAATATTGTAGCTCTGAGTGAAGAGATATTTTCTCAATTTATTCATCATTTCCCCTTCCGCTAATAATATTGATCATTTTTTGGTGCTTTCGGCCGCCCATGCCATCCCCGATTTGACCCTCTGAGCCAACTGTCAGGAGAAAACTAACATTTTCTCTCAGCTCATTAAGATAGTTGGCTGGTTGTTCAGTATAGATCTAATAAGCTTTGACTGAAACTTACCAGACAGTGAAATTAGTTGGCTACAGCTTTACATACAAGTTGAGTTGTCCTCTAAAACAGCTGTGTCACAGCTCTCGGCCTACCCCAGTGTCAGTTATTTTTGGTCTACTCGCCAACCACAGCACCTTTTTTCAGCGTGGAACTGATGCAGAAATTGGGAATCGCGACAATCGTGCCCTCGTGAAAAATGTGGTGTTGGAGGCCCTTCAGGGGCAACAGCTGTTATTAGGGGGACAGGCGGCCATTTACTGGTGAGCCACTGAGCTTTGCAAGGACAGAAGTGCACAGGGTCAGTTTGGATCATAGGTTAATGGTCGACTCTGACTCAGTGTGTTGTTGCTAAAGTACACTGCTGCATTTTTTCACTGTTCTTGGTTCATTACCTCGACCGGAAGGGAGGTGTTTGCTGATCAGAGTTTATGCTGTTCTACACTAACTATAAATAATGAGGAGAAGTGTGTCAAAGCTCAGATGTCTTTGACCAAGTGCAGGCTGGGTATAAAAGTAAATGCTGGGTACAAATTGAGAAAGATACCTGCTTCCCAGAGTCAGCTTTCCTGTTATATGGTCCATTGTTTCATATAGTGGGTCAGATGAAAACTTTAGGGTCATAGCCCCAGAGAGCTGAATGCTGTCCATGAGCATCTTTTTCAATTGACTTTATGGCATGGTTCAAATGAAATTGTACCGGGGTGCGGTCTTAGCTTTTTTCTCTTTAGTTCAATTGTGACCTGTGAAAGAAACTAAAGCAAACTAAAGAAAAGTAAAGTGAAATCCCTGTGCTCCCATCTCTTCAGAGAAGCTTGAAATTTGAAATGTGGTCTCCCGGTCACAGAGAACGCACTGCGTATCACATATAATTCCATCTTTATTCATTTAAGATATAATAAAATGCCATGGAAAACTTTTAAATGGTTTTGGAAAACCATGAGCTTGCAGATCTTTTTTTGTCAGAAGTAACTTGAAATTTGCATTTGTAGGCTATTAGAGAAAAAAAAGAAAAGTAAAAAATCTTCCCAAGGAGAATTCTTTTTAATGCTTTAATGCTAACAACCTCCCTAATTCTTCCCTAATTCCATCTGCAGCCAAAGAAGCTATCCATATATCTTAAAAAGTATAACTTTTATGTTCGACCACATTGCTATCTCATTTTTTCCACACTAAAATGGTACCTCTGCATATATATTGCAGCGCAGAGAGACTTGTGAGATGGAATAGATTATATTGTTGTGCAGTATGATCGATGATACCCCTGAAAATGATAATTTCTCAAAACATATCGGGGACCCTGGGACTGTATTTTTTTGGAACAGAGACCTTCTTTTTTTTTAAATACATATTTTAAGATGTGTCCTCAAGCCAGTCACTGCAACGAAAAAAAATCTTTGCACTCAGAGGTTTTAAAAGTGATATATCCTCTGTATCTAGCAGCAGTATCATCATGGTGCAGTGATGTGAGATGATGGATTGATCGTCCTCTGTTTCGGACATGTGCTGTCACTCTGTGATAGAAAGGCAGGAACACGAGCACCGTGCAGCTGCAGAGGATTGTGTTAACGTATATGATGCACCGTCTGATGGAGAGGTGTTTGTTTCCACTGATGGAAAGGATTGCTGGATATGTTATATGTGATGATTTGTCCAACAAGATTTTCTCCTTTTTCTCCATTTCCTCCTTTCGGTCTTTAATACGATTTGAGCCTCCATTTCTGAACATATGAACTTTTTAGAATAAAGATTCTCCTCACTAAAGTTAGTTTTTATTTCCATGCCAAGCCAAACATTTGGTCTATGATATCCTTCTGTATACAGCAAAACATTAAAGATAGAGCTGCAAAGATTAGATGATTAATCAATTAGTCCATTTTCTGGTGCCAGCTTCTCAAATTTGAGGAATTGCTGCTTTTCTACTCTCATATGATAATAACCTAAACATCCTTGGGTTTTGGAGTGCTGATTGAATAAACAATCAATCTGAGCTCTTTGTGGGAAATCATAATGGCCGTTTTTCATTATTTGCTAACATTTTATAGACAAAATGATTAATTAAGGAAAGAATCGGCTGATTAATGAGCAATGACAATGATCGTTAGTTGCACTCCTAATCAGAAGTCTCACAAGACATCTTTCGGTAATGCATATATTCCACCCTGATGAAAATCATCAGTTAAAACATTTGCATATACTTCTATATCCATCTTTTAACACAAAAGTTTTACACAGAATAGCAAAGAAAGAAAAGAAATTCCAGAAAGCTTATCATGATAAAGGGCTTTCTTGAAGTACCTGGCCAACTAAATGTGAACAAATGTCCTCTTCCTCTTTCAGACTGACATATGGTGTAACATTTAGTGATAAAGTACTCAATTTCAACTGAGCACATAAAGAGTTTTGCCTCTTAGATAAATTATAAACAACAGAATTCTCCTAACTTTTCCATATTTTACTATCCTAGTAAATGTTATGCAAATTTAGTTTAGTCCATTTGCCATTAGATCACTGTTCTTTAATCTATGAAAATGCTTGGGTAAGGCCTATATTTTTGTCGGAAACCATATTTCAGACTTACTTTTAAGTGTTCCATGCATCACTGTTTTTTTAAAAAAAATGAAAATCCTCAGCTCAAAGAGATGAAATGGACGTCAGGGTGCGGAGCTGTCTTGCTAACACCCTGAGCTGTTTAGATGTCAGAGAAATCCAGACAGAGAGGAGAGAGCAGATTTAGTCCAGCTGTTTGTCTTTCTGAGCAATTTAGCAGAAAAATGTGTTATTGTAAGGCCTCAGCTGGTATGTATGGTGCAGCTTTACTTTTCCAGGTTCATCTATCACTGAGATACAAATACAATGTAAGGGAGGACATAGCAAGCACATCACATGACTCTCAATCACTCTTTCCACCCACATCTAATAGTTGGTGGTGGTCATAGCATTGCAAATGGAGAATCTTGGTGCTACAGGGTGAAAAGTTATCTCAAACTCTTTTAAGTTTTCCTGATTTCTCTGACACATCCTCACGGATGGAATGCACACTACATATTACCCTAAAGAGGGCACCTTCATGGCTGGCATTGAAATAAGGTCTGCATAAGCAATCTGTTTCCTACTGGCTCCACATCTGGACACTTGGGATTCCATAACCCTGAGTTTGTAATTTCATAAATATAGAAGTGTGTCCTAGAAACAAGACTGTAACCTGGGTGGGGGTTACCGAGGATAGATTGGTAGGTAGGACGTCTCAATGGGCCGAGATGACTTTCACTTATTTTGTCTCCTCTCTGTCGTGGGTGTCTGTGTAACGAAATCTTAGCGATACAGCAGGATGATTGACATTTGTGCTTGCCTTTCAGAGCATTTGCCGAAACTGCAGCCCAGGCCTTATTCAGCAGCCAGGTAAGGTGACAGAAAAATAAGAACGCAGCTTACATTTTGTACTGCGTGAAACGGTGCCAAATGTTCTCTTTTACCATCATTTATATGGAATAACAAGTAACCATCAGTATGCGTTATTCTCACAATTTTTACTTGTGTTTCCTAGCAGCACAATAAGTATACTTTGAGAAAAAACATCAATAGCTTATGGAGAAGAATTGAATCCTTGCAAATGAAAACATCTGCCTCATTTGAGAGTTAAAGAATCCGAGAAACTGACTATTTTGCCAGTGATTCTAAACAGCGTTCAGACATGGAATTGGCCACAACAAGCAGTGAATTACATTGACAAACATGGCTTTTTAGCTTTTTGTAATGTGACTGCAACAGAAATATGACCTCCCTTCTGCTCATTTGTTTAGATGTTTTTAAATGCCCCTGATTAATTCCACTCAGGGGTCTCATATGCAGCCTCCCACTTTTGTTTGTATTCTTAATAAAGGGGAATATGGAAAGAATATTTTTGAAATCATGCAGTATTTAATACAAATATATCAGAGAGTGCAGACAATCTTAGCCTTATATGGTAACACAGCGGCCAAATAGAATCTGACAAATAAAACAGGGCATGTTGTTGTCTCAGAGTTCACAAATGTTCCTATCATTTATGACCTCAGTTTGTTGTTTTAAAATGCTGCATAGGATATACTACACTCCAGAGAAGGTGCATAAGATTAACAGTGAATTTTTTTATGTTGGTGTTGTCAGAAGAAAGTAGTTTTATGCATATGTTTTGGTCTTGTAACCCTATAACTCATTCTGGAAATCTGTTGTTGATATTTTATCCCTGTGCATCATGATATATTGCCACACTTTGTTTATTAGGGAACTACTAGACAAGGCAGTCGAGTTTGCGTGATATAATATAAATTGATCTTGCAGTATTGGCAGCTAGGAAATGCATTGCTTTCCACTGGAGATCTGCAGTTTTGCCAACTCTCTCACAGTGGTGGATAGAGCTTTCATATTGTCTGACATTTGATAGGGTTTATTATAACATCAAAGGAAAGCTCCATGAAGAATATAAAGTGTGGCTTTCTTATAATTTTTTAAATTTTTTTAGAGACCTTTAGAAACTATTATATAAAGAAACAAAAGTTGTCTGTTCATTATGTATAAACCCTGTAGTTAAAATTTGTATTATTTGTGTTTGTTTTGATTTGTCTAAAGTTTATTATGGTCCTGACCCTGAACAGAATAGTTCATATTACAGTATTTGTGTTTGGATGGCTATTTGTAGATGCAATTCCCTAATGAACAGACTGCACAAATGAACAGACTGTAAATATAGTGTAGCCTTTAGCAAGTTGTGCTCACTTCAAATAGGCCCCAGTGTTTCTTCTTTTTGCCTCACTTAGCCAGCCATTGATTTGCTCTTCCTGTTAAGCTAGTACCCATTAGGTTTGCTTTAAGGCTCGTGTGGAACAGCAACATCTAACGCAATGTCAAAACTTCTCCGCTCCTCTCATTAGTCCCTCACTTAGCTGCTTCTTGTATGTGTGTGTGTGTGTATGTTTGTGCAGAGAGACAGAGAACAGACAGGATAGATGGTGGCTGTAGTTTATCAGATGGTGCAGAGACATTAGAGGCCTGCATTATTGATGCTGTGGTCAATAGAGGTCTCTAGTGGCCCACAGGAACTGGAGAGTGAATGATGAGAGAGTGTGAGAGTTCTTCAGCCGGCACAGAGGAGAGAGAGGCCGTTTTATTGAAGCAAGACAGACAGGAAGTTATTTTTTGCTCACTCCAAAGCCAAACTGTATTTTTTATTTATTTTTTTTATCTAATATTATTGTCATTGTGTATATCAGTTAGTACTTTTACTGTAAAGGGTCTATAGTTGCCAGGGGGTATATGTGGAAAGATTGTGGTGTATTAAAAAATTATGATTTGATTTAAAAAAAAAAAAAAAAAAAAAAAAGCCATGTGCTTGTGTTACAGAGGAAAATAAACACAAACAGGATTACATGTTGGTGTGATGCTGATCTTTAGTTTATG
Source organism: Centropyge bicolor (assembly GCA_037975185.1). Taxonomy (NCBI): domain Eukaryota; kingdom Metazoa; phylum Chordata; class Actinopteri; family Pomacanthidae; genus Centropyge; species Centropyge bicolor. The sequence continues at coordinate 4,135,146 of JBBMOC010000014.1, forward strand.
CTAAGCTACCAGCTAGAATAGGCTGTCTGCATGATACTGCCCCCCAACCAGGGGTCAGTTGTATTGTTGCGATTGAGCCCATAAAAATGAGTTATAATTCGAACAAAGAAATCAAAGTAGTTAGCTGAAGGTAATGGATATGTGGTTGAAATAATTAGTAGTGGATAAACACTTGAAATAGCCTCAGATAATGGATTAATAATTGAAGTAGTTAGTTTAAAGGAATGGATAAATGGTTGAAATGTCCAACTTCTGCCACTTCAAGTGGTGGCTAGTACAGCTATGAATTAATAAAACAAATGCACATTTTTATATTAATAATTTATTAACATCTAGTTTAAAATGAATTTACAAGAGAACACAATCGGTGGTGTTGACGAAGGGGAAGATAAACTCATCTGACAGGGCTGTGGGGGAATGTCAGACACAAAAGCTGGCGTCAATCATAATTTAGTACATTTCAATGTCGTCTCCATATTTGTAATTGTCATTGCATCAAATGTCTGTGTATCCTTGTTACTTTGATCAGCTGGTGTTTAACTCAATTTTTCTGAAGGTGGTTTGTGTGAATCATTTGTAAGAACATTGCTGTCTGTTCTCGAGAATTTATCCTCCTTTATAATGCTTGTCCCTTTCTGTACCCTTCTGTTTTCCCTCTGTTTTCCCTCTGCTTCTGTATTTCACTCTATTTTTCACTTCGTCTCCCTGCTTGTCACTGTCTCTGTGCTTGGCACACACACTCTCACACACTGTTGTTTCCCTGTATTTCTGTCTTCTTCCATCTCAAACTCTCCGTGGTACTATCTCTATAGCTCCTGTCTTAGGCACCCAGGAAAGCTGCATTTTGTCTTCAACGTAGTAGAGTTCCCAGCATGCTCTGGGCGGCCTGCGGGGAAGCGAGGCTTGTGTACTGGTTGGCTGTTTGACCTCATCAATCCTGTCCTGGTTTTCCCAGAGAAAGCTGAATCCTCCGGCAGCCAGGCTCTGCCAAAGGTAATGAGTACACTAGAAAATGGAGAGCTGAAGCTAGATTGTGCAAATTTGTGAACTCTTGGTCTTGGCTCATATATTTCTTAGTCTTGGCTGATTAGTGCTCTTCGTTGCAATTATTCAGGTGCTGTAGTAGTTGTAACCCCCCACTCAAAGTGAGAAAAAAAATACACGGCTAGGTTGAAATGCTGCTACACCTTTGCCTTCCTTTTTTTGTCTTTGCCTCCGTTTTTGTTTCGATAAAAATGCCAGTAATGCTGGGCTTCCTATTCTCCTTCAAATATTACAGTTCAAGAGGTTCTTGAGTAAAATAGAAGGCAAGTGTGGAGCAGAATATCAGAAAATTGTGCAGTGTCTCGATGAAACTGCAGAACTGGAGGCATTAGGGATTCAACCTGTTTCTACTGCATGTTTTAGGCTTCTCTGGAACTTAATTTTAATGCGTGAGACACTAAAAAAAGAACAAGCTTTGGGCCCGTTGTGTGTGGTTAATTAAAGAATTAATTTAAATTAAAGCAAGTAAATCCTCTCAACCACAGACTCTATGGATTCCTGTTGGAGCTCATGAGTTTTCCTATTAGTATGTCTTAGAATATTAAGTAGATCAATTAATAGATTGGTAGTCCCACAGTGGCTTCTCAGCCTTGTTGTAATTACTCTCATTATTTTAAATTCTTGTTAATGGCCTCTGACCCTAGATCCATGTGAGTTTGAGACCCAACTGCTCCTTCCGGCCCCCCTCCGACCTGTCGGTGCCCTTCATAATGGTGGGACCGGGCACGGGAGTTGCCCCCTTCGTTGGCTTCCTTCAGCAAAGGTATGGCAGATTTGATAACACATTATAATATTGTCGTGCACCATAATAAGTGACATTTTTATCAAGGAAGAGAGATGTTTGAGACCCCCCCCCCGTTTTGCAAATGTCTCCCTCAAGAGGAACCAAGTACATGTGGTAATGTACTTGATCCTGCCAATGATTGACATGTTACAAGATATGCTGTGGAGGTAGGTCAGCTAAATGTTCATGTCAGGCATCAGAAACATGCAGGTTATACGCTGATCGTTGCTCTGTGTGACACGGATTATTCCAGTTAAAATTCTGCACCCAGTAATGAATATTCACAATGTTCAAGAGATGTTAAGTGCACATCGTCTATACATATTTTGGAGTAATCTGCAGAGACAATTAAATGAGACCCTGCTCAAAGCCGATAAAAGTTGACGTCATGCGCATCTTAGAAGGCATAATAAATCTAGCAGCGAGGGCTGTGATCACGTCGAGGATTATTTCAGATGCTTCACTCGTCTCACCAGGAATAAATTAGGCCCTCTCTCTGATGCACAAGTTTATGACTCGGGCCTGTAATGAAGAGCCAGGAGTCAAAGCAACACATGCAGTGTTATTGATTTGAAGGTAAAACATCCAGTAGGCGGTGGCCACGTTGTTGGAGTAAATGATTGCTTGTAATTGCCGAAGAGGTGGTGTGAGGATATTGACTGTTAGCTGAGTACGTCGTAGTTCTCTTCAGCTTGTTAAACCGTTGCTGTAAGTCCAAATGCTTGGGGGAGGAGTGCTATCATCCGGCCGAAAACGTGACATTTTCTGTAATTTTCTGCAGTTCTGAATTGACGGCTTCATCATGATTGCAAGATGATGGTCTGTCAGAAGGATTTAATGTGACTGAAGTGTCTGTATCCAGGCTAATGCCTGTGTGTTGAACCAAGCCCACAGCCCACCATGACTTGTGAGAAAGCGGAGTAAGCCTTTTTAGTCAAACTGACATGTCTTACTCTTGGGTCGCTTTGTATAAATGAGGTTGTGCCCCAGTCAACTCCAATTGTCTCTAAATCCCCCGGACGGCTGCTCTGTTGAAGTGGGTGGCGTCAGCGGGTGATTGCTCTGAGAGGTGACACGGCACCAACCGAAGTGATGGCGGTGGTGGATTGTCTGCACCAGATTCGGGAGAGGGTGAGTGGTCATCTGGGGTGAGAGGTGTTTGCGCCTTTGGGATGCAGGAACCGAAGATAGCGTGTGTTTTTTCGGACTGACCTGGTTACACCACTCCTCTTCTTAATGATCAAGGTTGAGCCAGAGGGACGGTACTCTGGTGGAAGCCGGTGATATGAACATATCAGTCTTACTTTGATCCTTACAGCGGTATCCAAACATTGCTCTCTGAAATCTAAGTTATCAAAATACACACTTGAGTGTTTTATTAATGATGTGTCCTTGCAGACCTGCTTGTCAGTGCGAACAAAACACTCAGACCTTGATTGATTATTGGAAGGCTTTGTTTCATAATGCAGCAACCGCAGTCCGTCATCATATGCATCCTTGAGAGTTCAGTGTTGGATTTCTTCCTTTTTAAAATTTCTTTTATTAAATTTCAAACATTTTTTTTTTTTGCTTTTCTTTCAAGAGACTCTTCCCTGTTTAGAGCATCAACTCATATGAACCGATTCATCAGCTTGACTGTCTCCTCAGTCTCTTCTCTCTCTCTGTGTCTCTCATCCTCTCCCCTGCCAGCTGCGTGTTGTGCTGGAGGATTGTAAAAACCTGTCATGGTGCGCGGCATTATACAGAATCTAACTTGAGATTCCAAACAAAGCCTCGGTGGCTGACGCTGCACTCTGATAGGAGATAACAATCACCAGTTTGTCAACGGGACACCGTATCTGCCTTGAGGCCCAAGAAGGGTCCTGTTAGCAACAAAACAACATGGGGACAGTTCGATCTTCCTGCCTCCCCCCTCTTCCACTCCCACTGTTAATCGATGGCTGTTTTCAAAAGTACTTTGTATGAGTTTGTAGCACTGGTAACAAGTGGAAGAAGAGTCTCTAAAGGTCAGAGGCTCACTTGGTGGTGCCAGGAGATTTTAATAAGGCCCCCCAGTCGTTGGCTATTGATTGCTGTGGATGGATTTTATGAAGAATGTGATTTCCAGTGTCTTTCTGTGTAGCTGGGAGCAGTGACAGTTAAACAAATATTGTATTTTAACTGAGTGGTTAGCCTTAATCTCCTGAACAGCTCTAACAAGCTTTTCTTTTGGAAAAAAAAAATCTGTTTGCTCAGTTTAATATTTTGGTTTGCCAGTAGGCATACTTGGCACTTTCAATATGACAAGTTTGTGTGAACAAATATTGAGCTTCCATTTATCAGACTACCCAGACAGCTGATTACAATTAGGCTACAGCATCTTCCTACTCTGAGTTGTCCTGTATTATGAAAACATTTTAAATTCGCCACGTTGAATGTATACGGGTGTAATTCTGCAATGTAATTTCAGTGATTAAGCCTCGAGCTGTTTTTGCATTTTTTTTGTTGTTGTTCTTGTGTTCCCATCCCTAAGAAGCCGCTCAGCACCTCTCGCACGGAGCTGCAAAGAAAACGGATGAAAGATATGAGATAATTGGGATGTTTACCAAGTCTTCACCTTGGCTTTCCCTGCAGTTTCCCCCTCCTGCTGATCATCTGAATGGCACTGAAAGGCGGCCGCTTCTGATTTCGACCCCAAATGGAGTGCTCTGTAGATGCTGCCTTCCCCCTGGGATTGTATTGCAGGCTGTTATAGTGTGGGTATGTGATGTGATGTGATTTGTATTCAGAGAAAGGCGCCGGTGTGGTCTACTCAGAATGGAATCCAGGTTTTTCATATTGGTATTGATCCCTTTAGGGCAGGCAGCGAGAGGAGAGAGACGAGCCCACTAAAATGAGTTTACTTGAGGCTGTTTGCAGATCAGAAGAATCTCGTCCAGGATGCTAATGGATGGGATCTGAGCATTTGGATCAAGTCAGCCAGACAGCTCTGTTACTGAGCTCCATTCACAGACACAAAGTTCAAACAAACTTCTTCTCCAAAGCATTTTCATTAACTGGTCAACTTCTCTTTTAATTAATGAGGGTGCTTTTTTTCCAGCATTCACAATCAGACTGGGATTGATTTTGTTTTTTCATTAAGGCTAATTAGTTTACAACTGCAACTAATGATTAAGTAATCTGTTCATTAGTTAAAAAATATGATAAATATGTCAATCCTTTAACGACGAATTTTTTAGAGAACAAGGTGGCTCTTCTTTTTGCTTGTTTTGTCCAAGTAACAATCCAAAAGACATTAAATTTACAGCACCAAAAAAACAAAACTAATTAGAAAGTGCAAATATCTTGAAGCTTAAACCAGGATTTTTTTTTTTTGTACAACTATTCAAACTTTCTGTCACACCTCCCTTTAGAAGCAGATAAAACAAATGTCATGCCCTCCATGTCCAGCTAAATAACCATGAGCAACACTGGGCAACAAAATAAGTCCCATTCGATTCAAATGTAATCAAGTTTGATCAAACTAAAAAAACTAACGAGTTTCTCCTATATTTCTTTCATCCTGACCTTGGTTTTGACCTCCAAATCTGTTTGATAGACATCACCACCTCTTTCTTTTCAAAGATCTTGTCAAACATTTCATCATGCTGTTTGAAAAAAAAAAACCTGCTAACATGGATTTTGATAGCCTTGCTAGTGTAAAAGCAATCTTGTTTGTTTATTGTTCCCACATAATTCATTCAACTTTGAGATTCACTCCCCATTTTTGCTGATAGGGAAAAGTTTCTCTGTTTTACCTTTTTAAATCTAAGTTTCAGAGGTATATGTACAAGCATCATTTTATGATATCACAACTAGTTCAGAGGCCAATCATGCTCTAGTATGCAACCTACAGGAGTGCATGAGTAAAGTATTTTTATATGATTTTAAACCTTAATACTTGGTGATTCATTTTTGCTTGGTCAAACAATCGATGTGTCACTTTAGCATTAAATTAGGGTATGAACACTTTTTTTATGCACCACACAAGTCTGTCAAGCACAAGAGTTGGCTGCCATTTTAATTTTGTGACTTCTGGAAAACACAAAGCGTGATTCAGTGTGTTGGTGAATAACAAAAGGTTGGGTTTAGGAGAAGCAGCACCTTATCCACGGAGTGCAGCAGCACAGTACAAAGGGCCCAGTCTTAGTACCTCGCTGCGGCATTCCCCAGCCCCTCGTCGTGGTTGGTCATTTCAACACCCCTCTCTCTGTCCTCATCTCCCCTCCTCCCCTCAGACGGGGGTTACAGATAATGCCCGACTCTTTGGAGAGTCAACTGACTGATGGCATCATGAAAGGTTGGGGGTCAATTGTTGTTATCTGGGAGAGAGCTGTCACCTTTGCAGCAGGTGTGTGGCACAGATACCGGCATCCTCAGAGCCGCTTTGTGCTGCTGCGTTGCCTGCAAAGGATTCTGGGAGCTTTGCCAAACTCCAAAGCCACAAGAGGAATCACTTTTGCAGAAGTTTTTTTTTTTTTTGCACTCAAGCAGTTGGACACACAAAAGTGTATGCGAAACACACACCCACACACAAAGCAAAAGCCCCAGTTTCATTTTCAGTAACTGTTTATAGCGATGGGATCTATCCTTCTGTTTGGGTGAAATTTAATAATACATATAATGTCCTCTCTGCAGTGCACACAGTCGTTTCCATGCATTAAGCAATTGTGGCACTCAGTGTATTGTCATTGCAGACAGTGCTTAATGGTGTCACTACTCTTCTTTAACCTCTGCTGTGAGGAAGGACTCTCTCTCCTCCATCTGGTCTGGTCGTCTGTTAGTATTGATTGACCGCTAACATCCCTTGTTTGACTTTCAGAGAGAAAGAGAGGCAAGAGAACCCCGAGGCCACGTTTGGCGAGACCTGGCTGTTCTACGGTTGTCGCCATAGAGACCGAGACTACCTGTTCAGGTAAGCTGTGTTTCTGTTTTTCAGTTCAGAGCCCGTACACTCATATTTTCACATATTCTATACATGCTGTCCTTAACCTTTTGTGAGTCAGATACACCGTTCCCCACACGCGGCCCTCTTCACCTTGCCACTGCATATTCCATGTATTGCAATCTCTGACACGCATAATAAACATCTGCGTATGCATATGTACGACCCCGAAACCAGTTGGGACGTTGTATAAAATGTTAACAAAATGTAAAACAGAACGTGATCATTTGCCAGCATGTTTTAATATAAATTCAACCGTGCAAAGACAATAAATTTTATGTGTTACCTAATCTACTTTTCTACATGTATAATATGTAAACATGACTCCAAATGAACACTAAAGTTGCTCTATGTGACTAAATGTGTTTAAAAAAAAAAATTGGTTTGCTAACAAGTTTGCTTTATAAAGGTGATGTCAACATGATGTTCACAACTTGTTTCTGCTGCCTCCAAGTGGCTGTATAAATACTTTAATTCAGCTTTAAAGTTGTTAAATGCTAAACCTAAACCTCTCAGATTTCACGAATTTCACAGATTTAGTCTTAATGCAGAGTTGATTAAAAAAAGCCCCTATAGTTTATTACTTGGAGAGTTTTTGGTTTAGTGCTCAACACTGACACAAGTATTCCAGAGAGGAACTGACGAGGGCAGTCTTTTCATTGTGAACATAGGAACACTAAACTGTGTTAATACATACAGTCCATTTGGATTGACCTCTTGTTTCGGTAAAGCATCATGAACTGACACTGACCTGTGAGTAGATCACTGCTCTGATCAGTTTGTTTTCCTCTGGCTTTCCTTTGTCCCGACTACACGCTAATTGATCGGCTCTTGCTTGTATCAGCAGCACACATGTACTGCGCCGATCGAGTTCTTCTGCAGGATTAAAGAGTGCGAATGGATTAGCATCCTTAATCACACGAGAATAGATCACAGAGGATGCTGTTTGTTCCCCTTTGTTTCCTCTATCCCTTAGTTAAATACCAACTCACAGCCAGGTAGTAGGCGGTGTTTGTTCACAGTGTGGGCTTCTCTGATGAACACCCCCACAGTGTTGACCAAAGCGATTAGTCTGTGTTTTATGAGCCACCCGTGAAGAGTTGTACTCAATTTAAATAGGTTAGCAGAATGAACAACAGATATAACAGCATACCTGCAGCTGAATGGCCTGCCTGCATTCGTCTCTGTTGGATTTCTCTCAAAGTAAATGCAATTTGATGTCTGGCTTTGTCTTGGAATGCAGAAACCTGCTTTGCATAGTTTGTAGCTTTTTTTTTTTTTTTTTTCAATGTCCCAGATTTTTAAAGAAAAGTTCAGCCGGAGTCGTTGTAAATAGGAGTTGAAATTTGAATTTGCATAAATATAGCATGACCTGCTTTTAATGCTTATAAATATTACAAAACTGTGGATGTGACCAACTCTCTGATGGTGTTCTGAATTCCCCACAAGCGAAAAGGAAACAAACGGAAGCGATGCGCCTCAATCAGCCGCAGCACTTAACATCCCTGTGAGAGGTTGATGCCAATCTGCCTGCTTGTCACATCAAGCTTGTCCTCCCCTCTCTCCTCGGCTGCACTTATCCTCCCCCCCCCCCCTCCTCCCTCCGATTTCTCAGCCTCTTTATGGCAAGTGATTTCATGCTGTAAGGGAAACACAACTGGAAGGCCTGCTGGGTTCACGTTGGGGTCCGGGATATTGCCACAGGCTGTTTTGTGTATAAACACACACAGAGGAGTCTGGCAGGTTTTTGGCTCTCGGAAAACCCTCGACTGTTGTTTCTCTAAGAAATCAACCATCTTTTGTCATCTGCCACTTTCTGCATACACGGCTATCAATCTATGGTGATTCATATTCAGACGTCAAACAAGCAAGACTCCGCCATCCTTTTTGCTTCTTATTCATGTTGTTTCTCTGATGTTCAAAACGCCTTTGTAATCAAACATCTTGGCCAAAAGAGAGATTTCTTTTAATGACTAAAGATTAGATGGTTGCAGGAGAGGCAACAGTTCTGGATGATTTCCATAGAACAAAGATAACAATACTCATCTTTCCCTTTAGTATTCACACTGCGATGCCTGTGTGTTTTGGAAAAATGCCTTATTTCAGTCTAGGGGTTACTGCAAAACACAGACCCCTGAGGCGAAGACCTTCACCCATGATCTCGGAGCCACAGCTTGTTATAAGTGTGTGCTGTTGTATTTGTGTGTTTCTGCTCATTCCGGCTGCTTAACTTTTAAACAAGATGCTCTGAGCCACAGTGAACTCTTACGTCCTCTCTACCTTCCTCTTTCCTTCCCTTCCAGTAGCACCCCCAGTCCTGTAAAAACACTGAGGCAGAAGTAGGAGTAGTTGGCAAGCAGACCACAGATGGGGGGGAGCAAGGTTACACCCAACTGCAAGGCTGGGAGGATTGATTGTAAAAGATGCTTATAACAGTGACTCAACCTTGCTTATGAAATCCATATTTTTTTTTTTGCACTTCTCGTGTTAAACAAGATAAATTGGTTGTCTGGCACAGTTTTGCACAGACCTTTTGCCCATCAGAGTTCTGTTTCATTGAGCCTGACAGGTTTTTTAGGAAACGTTCTGGGGGTCATATGTCTTGTGAGGAGGCTGAAGCTATTGCTAAATATCTTAAGGGAGTGTTGGGTGTGAAAGGATAAACAGTATGAAAAATGTGTTGAATACTTGGCATAAATAGGCAGATTCTCCATTTATTTCTCAGTTATAATAAAAATATGTAGTTTTTAATAACACCATGGACAAGTGGTATCCCTTACAGTTGGTCTGCTATTCACTATCACATCTTGTCTCTACATCAGCATCATCCACGTCTCGGCTCTCATGATTCTACTCTAAAAGACTTTTCACAAATGGAGAGAGCAACGTGTCAAAGATTACAGGAGTGGCCTTGTAGAAAAATGTATTTATAATGAGCTGAAATGTAAGCCGTAATGATGCTGCAATCTTTCACCTTTGCCCAGAGAGGAGCTGGAGGGTTTTGTGTCCAGCGGTTCTTTGAGCCACCTCAAGGTCTGTTTCTCCAGAGATGACCAGGAGGAGGTCAACACTGCAGCACGATGCAGATACGTCCAACACAACCTGCTACTTAACAGCCAACACATCACTGACATCCTGCTCAAACAGAACGGTTGCATCTATGTCTGCGGGTAAGACACTGACAATAATACAACCTTCATTCTTTAAAAGTTGGGACTGTGTAATCCTCCTCACCCTTTTTGACATATACTTCATAACTGAAAACAGTACAAAAACAATATTTTGAATGTTTGACCTCATCAACCAATCATTGATTTTTTTTTTTTTTTTCAAATGTCTGCTTATTCTGAATGTCTAATAATGACTGAATTCTGAACATGTTTCAATCAAGGTATGACAGGAGCAACAAAAGACTGTGAAAGTTGTGGACTGATCAAAAACACCTGTTTGGATCATTCCACAGGTAAACAGGTTCATTGGTAACAGGTGATAATATCATGATTGGGTATGAAAGGTTCATCCTGGAAAGAGAGAGGTTCAACACTTTGTCAAACACATGATTGTATAAAGGATGTTACTACATTGGCTCATTAGCATTCTGCACTGTTTTTATTTACACAGCATCCCAACTTTTTTTGAATTGGTGCAATAATAATTCAGTTGTAGATTTTTTTCTGAACCTTACTCAGTCATCCTGTATTTGCTTTTTTTTCACTCTGCTTTATATTTATCATGTGTTATCTTCTGGCACTTGTGTGTGAAAGGACTGCAGAACACTTCACTCGCAGCTCTCTTCCATGCTCTGGCTGTCTTTGCCTGGTCTATTTTGTCATGTCGCTGTCATGTGTCTGAAGCCTTGCATTTACTTTTGAATCTGTCTAGATGCCTCTCCATGTTCACAGTTGAATTTCATTTTTAACAACCTTAATTTTAACAAGAAGTCTTTTGACATACGTAGTATCGTTTCTAACAGGGACCTGTCCATAATGGCAGTGTAGAGTAGCTAACATGTGGAACAGGAATGCAGTTTTGCCCAATACAGAATAGATAAAGGGAGGCAGGAAATGAATCTGATTTTCTTTAAAGATGAGATGGTGCATATGAATCTTCCTTCTCATATTTCTGAGATCCAGCCTGTTAACATATACAAATCACAGTAAAGGCAGTGACAGCACACTTATGGTGCTTCATAACTATATACAAATACATACGGTAAAACTGGCTCTGTTTTGCTGATATTGCTCTGACTATCAACAAATAACTGATAAGCTGTTTTTCAGGGCCGACTTCACGTGTTGGCCGACTACTTTTTGCTTTGGAGGAAGGTAGTTGATTCATAAAAAAAATAAGCAAAGGTGCTGAAGTGCCTGGCTTAAAGGCAAGTTGTTTTCTTTGAATTTGAATCAGAGCATATTCACAAGCAACTTTCTGCTCCTGCTGACCTCTGAAGCAACATCTTGCACAGTTGGCACAAACACATCCACCCACCCTTTCCATATCACAACGCGTTGTTTCTGAAGACAACAAGATAAAGCACAGCACGCGTGGGCATGTATTAAGTCAGGTCATGTCAGCATTTGTACAGCTCAGTTTCTCTTCTCCCGTCACTGCCAGGCCGCTCACCTCACCTGTGAGTAAATGATCTTTGAAACGTCAGAGCTGTGTGAATTCCTCAGAGTCAAAAAAAAAAAAATCACTTCAGGTGCACGGGATGATGAATCTCCCCCAATATGCTGCAACAGCAAGATAAAGATTTCAGCAATTTCCAGGATGCACTTCTAGACTGGCAGCACTGGCTGGGTTTGCAGAGAGGTTGCCACTGTGCTTACACACATGAAACTGTCTGATAATCATGCCTATTGGTTGTATTGCCCTATTTTCTCTATTCAAACTCTTTTCTCCTCCAGAGATGCTAAGAACATGGCTAAAGATGTGAACGACACCCTGATGCAGATGATCAAAACAGAGCTTCAGGTGGATCAGCTGGAGGCCATGAAGAGACTGGCAGAGCTCAGGGAGGAGAAGCGCTACTTACAGGACATCTGGGGCTGACAGCGAATGGCCAGATAAGGGCATTTTGCAGCATCCACTGGGCTTTTCTACACCTCCAAAAAAAAAAAAAAATCAGCGCGCTCAGCTGTAACCTCTAGAACCATAAAATTGTGGATGCTGAAGCCCAGAGTTAGTTTACACCTCCCAATGCTACCAAGATGGAATGTACCATGCTGACCCGGGGATATCGGTTCACTACATCATCTTGGGCTTTGCTGTTTGAACAGAAATGACCTTGGTCAGGGCAATAGTGCTGGAGATTGGTCCTGCAGTGTGAAAATGCTTTTAGTGTAGACAAGCCCTCCTCCCTTTGTCCTGTCTGGGGAAAAGGCATTTACTTCCGTCGGCGGTGATGGAGTGATTTTGATGAGACTGAGAGAGGGATATCGCTCCAACCTAGATGGAAACAACACAGCAATCTGTACTTCTTTAACAACACGCACACTGGAAATTGGTTATTGTCATTCAGGATGAAAGAAATCTTTTTTTTTTTATGAGTTATTTTCGTTTTATGTGCCAAACTAGATCTACAGGCCAGCTGAATACACCTCTGGAGTCATAATCAGTGGCGTTCATTTTTTTTACATAAATGATTATTTGAAAATGTATCTCAGTTCTAAATGACTTGTTCAATTGTCATGTGGTATCATCATGTTCACATCTAAAATGCTTTGGATATGTTTAACTTTTTATCTGATTTTGAAGATAATGAAGACAGGTTTTAATATATGTCATCCTGAAAACGGGTCATCTTTGTAAATGAAGTCCTTGGCAATGAGGACAGTTTTCAATGATTTATCGTTATACTGTGTTAAATTAGTCCAGAGGGCATGAATCTCCACGATAATGCGCAGTTCTAAATCGATCTCACCAACTCTGTTTGTGACTGTGCGCCCCAGCCGACTGCCAGTTTGGAGCCGGTGAACTCCAACTTTTCTAAGTCCCGCAAAACTGAGTAAAACCTCACAAACTGTGGTTAAAACAAACACAACTGTGCCTTGTGTGATCAGGAATTAAAAGACATTTCAGCGTAAGCTATTGTTGTCTGCTGCTTTTCTTCTGTTGTGCACACAGGTGTGTTTGGAGACGACCTCACACACGTGTGCCGTATTTGAAGTGCATGGGCATGAAGGAGGGGTGGCTAAGTTTTCTTGGCATGTTCAAGAGGCAATGTAAATCATCCGGGATAATTTGATTGTTGAAGGTGACTTTGGTCAGAAGATGAAGGCGTACTCTGCTAATTGAAGACTCTTTGCGATGGGCTTCTTAGCGTGGCGCAGAGCCCCGGAGAGAGGCTTCTCAGAATTAAATCTTCTAACAGCAGTCTTTTTTTTTTTATTCATCCTCTTGTAGGGAGGGGAGAGAAAAACATGTTTACAATCTCTGCCGCCTGCGCCGTAGATGACACCGCATTTGCTACATTTTTGAGCAGAGTAAACAAAACATTCACTGTCGCAGAAAACAATCCCTGATGGTGAATAATTGGTTTAATACAGTGTAGTCGTAGATGGAGCTGTCCTTGTGTTTGTCCAGGCGGTGCCGGGTGCTCCTCCTCGCCCTCATCTGTCTGTGTCCTGCTGCTTCGCCAAGTCACGGAGCAGAGGAGGACAAAATCAAAATAATGATGCTGTGTGCGCCTAACAGCACCACCAATCTCATCTCTCTCTCACACACACACACACGTAATGATACACAGCCTCCATTTACTGCAAGACTCCAATTTGTTGTTGGAGGAATGACAACTTCTTGCACGTATGCTGTAGCGAAGGAAAATTTCATCAAGGTGGCACGAGTGGTCATTATTAGAGAATCCTTTTAGAACCATGATGTACACTTTGAGCCGCACTCCCCTTGTTTACCTAAATGCCCTCATGTCCATTAAAAAAAAAAAAAAATCACCTCGGCCATAAGATGGAGAGCCTGCCGCCCGCTTATGTCACCCTGTCCAGCGACCACCGGGGACTGATGAAGTTTTAAATTATGTCTTCATAATTAAAAAGCCTCACAGTGGCGGTTTTTGTCCCGCAGCGAAGGCGAAAGACGACGCCGAGGAGATGGTCAGGAATAAATCAGGAGTGCTGGAGGTCAGCGCGACCGCAGAAGAGGAGCACCTCCATGATAGATACCCCTTGTTAAGAATGGCTTAAATGAAGCAGAAAGATGTGTGCTGAAGATAATGACTGTTATTATGGAAGCATTGAGTGGGCCAAGTGGGGAGATGCACTTTGTGTCAATGAGCTGAGAGATTTTTAAAAGGACCTGCTTAACATTCGGCTTCTTGGTGCAGAAAGTACAAGTAGCGATGATGAGGAGAGGAACTGGAACCTCCAACACTCTCCCTCCCTGAGCCCTGCAAGGAGAGCGCCTTAATTAGGCGAGTGGCAATATGTCCAATTCATTTGGCTTAGGTCTGCGGATAGGAGTGCAGTTCAAAACACCGCAGATGTGGTTTTAGGAGTAAACAAGTAGAAACCAACTTATGACTAAACTTTGTAGTTTTTCAGCTTTGCAAACATGTAGATAATTGTGTGTGTGCATGTTGCAGAGGCAGAAAAAGCAATAGAGGGCATATTTATCCAGTTCAACTGCAAAAAGTTTTTGGCTCAGTTTGCATGAAATTTGACCAACTTAACAGGATTACCAGTAGAGGACGACAACAGAATGTATCCATCTTGTTGCACAGTCATTCCTGTGGATTCCCAATATTGCAGCTTCATTCAGTTTGAAAGCCGCGCTGCCGTGGAGAAGCCTTCCACACTTCCTGCATTAGTGCAGTCAGCAGACGGCTTCATCTCCCAAGTTCTTCGAGCTTCGCCCTCACCCGTGTTTTATCACTTAAAAGGACAGCTCCGCTCTGTCTCTGCTGTTCTCAGTCTGCAGTCAATGACCCAAGAATGTCAACTCAGCTCTTTGATGTGGTGTCGATGACGGGCCCGGTAACACACACGCGGGCTGATCCACACTAAGAGCCACTGTCGGCCTGCTCTCCAGAGTCCCAGCTGTGCACAAACACTTTAACTTCAGCATCTGTCAGGAGTGCTGGAGGAAAATCTATGTTTTTCTAAAAAAAGGCCGCAGCTTTTCTATTGAGTTTCCTGCTTTCACCGTGAGATACTCGTGTTGTTCTGGTCTCTGTTTATTGATGGAGCAGGAGAGATACAGTAGTACTGCTTCCGATTCAGCGGAACAAACATTTGCTGTAATTGATGCTGGCAGTATTCAATAAGAAAGAATGGCTCTCCCCGAGGGTTTAGAGAAATATTACTGTTGGCTTCAACTGGTCAAGGGAAGAATACTGTTTGAAATGTCACAATAACTTCATATAATTGCTAACATTTCAAGTCACCTGTTTGAAGTACCTCTCCTGGCATTGATTCAAACTCATCTCTGTTCATCAAAATGACTTTTTTCTCGATATAAATCTCTTCATGCCTTTAAAAGGCTTACATGTAACTTTGCCTCCATTTAGTATGTGTGGAGATATGAATATGCAATAGTCCCCTCCTCCGCCGCTCGCCTGCAGCTCGAACATACATGCTCACTCTGCACATCTAACACACACACCTCTGCTTGATTTCTGCTTTATGAGCTTTAGCTACACAATGGCAAGTAGTGGTATAGAGTACTTCAGCCATAAGAGCTAATTGTACAGGGTCACCTCCCAGCACATGTATCAGAATGGTAATGTATTTTATGAATTACTGTCTGAATTCAGATTTCTGAGGCTGAACCTATTTTGCTCATGATTAGCCTTGTAGCTTATATGTAACATCCCAATTACATGTTAACAAGGATAAAAACTTGGTTTACATCAGAGCTATAAGCCAGATCCCCCGCACCAATCAAGTGCTGCATGTTCAAATGAAGGAAGTACAAACTGCTTGGCTCATCAAACGAATGAATGATGTCTCAGCGATGGATGCTCTTTCTGCCTCCATTAGTCAAAGAAATGCAAAAAGTGGTTGGGCATTTTTAGACTCACAAAGATGGATGAACGCTTAGCTGAATTTATAGCCTTCTTGGTCCTCACAGCCATAATGACTTATGCAAATTGGAGGTTAAGTGCTGAGATGAGACTTAAAAAAAGAAGAGGGTGGGGGGAGGGGGGATGCATGTAAAACCAAGATGGAGGGGTGGAAGGATAAATTGTGTGCACTTGACATTTGTTTTTGCCGAACGTGCGTTACCATGGAGCTCCATACTTCCCAATCTGGTGATGTCTAAAAATGCACAGGAAGAGGTTGTTTAAAAATTTAAAAAAATCCTCCAGATGCTTTGTCTATCGCAAAGCATCTGTACAGTAACTGTGGAGTTAAATATAAAGATGTGGGATGTGGGTGTCAACTGTCACTTTATATTTTTGGTTTGTGTTGATAAGTGTGATATGTTTGCACAAAGAGGCAATGAGAGGAGAAAAGGGATCAACATAAAGTTCTAAGAAAAGAAGACAAGCAGATGACTTCGAGGGTCTCAGTGGCGGCGCTTCATTTTAAAGGAATCAACACAGGTATCATTGTACTATGAGCACAATAAATTGCTATTTTCAGTCATTGTTTTCAGTGTGAATGGGCTCCCAGTCTTCACAGAGGCATCTGAAAGGTAATGACAATGTCTTTTCATCGTCCTCTTGCTGAAACTCCACCGTGGCACCAGTGACTGTCCTAATCTTACCCAGTGCCTGATAAGCAGCCATGAGCCGTGCGGTGAGTGGGGCTCATCAACGGCAGATTAATGTCCAGCTGTACTCCGCGCGCCACGCTGTGAACGGGACGAACAAAGGGGAGGCAGACAGTAGAATGACATTGTAAAGAGGGAAAGATTAACTGTTAGGACGTGGAAATTGGGTAAAATATAGAGAGGGAGCAGGGATTGAGTGAGGCATACGAAAACAATTTTCCTTTGAGCAGAGAGGGATGAGCAGGTAATGGTGGTGAGGATAAAAAGGTGAGTGACAACAGGTACGGGTAGGAGTGCAGCGGCGAAAATGTAAGAGGTCCCTGACTCTGAATTTATTACTGTGCTTTCTGTGCAGTGGGAGGTGAAGCGGGGTGAGTTATAACATCGCCTGACCCTTTTTTCAGATACGACTCCTGTAGAGATGGCCTCCCAGTCACCCCCCCAACACACACACACACACACTTTTGGACATTAATAAAAAATACACCACAGTACACCTTGCGTCACAAAGGTCCAAGAGGATTGTAAAAAGTTTATACCTTCATCAGACACAGAACGTGGGAAATGTGTGATATATAGTCCCCGAGGCAGAAGAATGCATTAAGGATGTATTTAAAAATGAGCAACTGTTTGTGTGATTAATCATCTTCCCATAACGTGACAACCCATGTGCATGTAATGGGACAGCTGGGATTTGCTCCGTAATTACTGTTTTATTGAAAAATCTATATGTACAAAGAGCAATTACACAGGTTACAGCATAAAGTGTTTGTAATGCAGCACATCGGCGTTTGAGGCAAATCGTGCATCAACGCGATGGGAACGATGTTTGCTGTTCGTTTGAGAGATTGGGCGTTAAGTGAATTTGATATGCAGATATGTAGACGTGTTTTAAAAGTGGAGATTAAAAAAAATGCAAAACATCAAGTGGTGAAACAAGCTGAAACAAATGCACTGCTGACAAACAGACTTTTAGTCCAACTGAAAGAGAAAGTTTTAAACTAGTTTGATGCAGTTTGTTAATGTGAGAGTCCAGTTAAATATTTGCATCTCGACTGGTTGGTTCGAATCCTCACAGTGGAAACAACTTCTACTGCCATAAAAATCACAATTTGTCATTTTCACACTTCTATTTAATTACAGATTAACTAAGAAATACAAGACGTGTTAATTAGTGAGCTTCAGTGGTGATGCAGATTTTATTTTCCCCCTGCTTTCAGTCTTCGTGCTAAGTCAACCGTCTTGTGGCTCCAGCTTCGTTTACCAGATGTACCTCATCTAACTTTCGGCAAGAAAGCGAACAAGCGTATCTGTCAAAACAATCACTCTAAAGATGTGATAGGCCCAATTACATTTTAAGTGTGCACAAGCTGTGAACACAACATTGACATGTCACTCTGAGCTGCTCCTTTCACGTTATACACAGCTGTCAGGATCAGATTTCACATACAGCACATCCATGTTAATATTAAGACTGTGGATTAGTCTATAATCTAAACCCACCCGACACAGGTATAGACACAGACAATAATTGCAACTCAGGCCTCCACTTCACACATTATCAAACTGACCATGTGAGCAGCTTCTGAGAGCAACACGATGAGAAAACCATTTGAGTATCATCTTGCAGAACGCCTTGCATCAAAGCACCAAACAATAGCCACACACCCACACACTCGGTTAAGGATCTAATTTTTCCAGAGAGCCATTATATTGGAGTTTGATCCAGAGCCAGTGATTGAACAGAGCTTAAACATGGCAGTTTTCTTTTTTGGAGCCGTGACGGTGCTACAGTACGCCGCCACGGCCGTTGCTTAGTAACTGCCGCGGCACCTGATCTTTCCATCATCTCACCGATATTAGACAGAACTTTATTATTTGCAGTCAACACATCTTAAAGTAGTGGCAGCAGCACGACCAGCAGGCGTGATGTCATCCTGATGACGGTAATGATGGAGGGAAAAAGGGAAGGATGCTTTTAAAACGGGTCCCTCCACAGTAGCACTTCAGTGAAGAGTGTCAGTCCACATTAAGTTACTAGAGCAGCTCTGGAGGAAGGCTTTTTTATCAATGGGTATAAATAAACTGTGCATGCAAATATTATGAGCGAACTCGACAGAATATTTCCCCATTTTAGTTTGAACTGCGTCTCGCATTGCACAGGTTTGTTATGCATTTTTCAAAGGTTTATGTGCATGAGCAAAAATGGTGTTTAATAAAGCAGCAAGGTGAAACTTGCGATACAAGTCCTGCAACTAATTAACTAACGGCTCATTGTTCATGCATTTCAGACTCCCCCATTGATAATTAAGCTTCTGTGCAGTGAAAAAATAATATCTTGTTTAACAAAGCATGCTTTTGAAGACTTGTCCTGAATGCTTAAAAACTTCGCCTACATCGTTTCCTTCTACCTTATCGGCCGTTTTCACTGCAGATGTTTTGTCATGGTAGAAAAAGCACAGTTGTTGCTAATAACATTAATAACACTAATAACGAACGGCTCAGTTTAAGAGTCCCGGTAAGTCATGACGGTGTGACAGTGAACCAGCATGAACAACCCGAGGACCCTGAGGCAGCTGAATGTCATTATTCTTATTATTTACATCTGCACTTTTCCGACTGTGACATGTCAAAATGTCTTCTGTGAAAAAGACTTTTGAAGTAAAAGATAAAGAGAAATGATCACGGCAGTGCTTTGACAGTGGCCCACTTTTAATCCATTTGCAGCCAAAGCGCTGTTCAGAATAATCAAGAGATCTTCTATTGACAGTATATTAGGGACTAGTGTAATTCATGTTCATTTAGCTCATGGTACTGAGTTTTTATTTTCATTTGGGAAATTAAGGGTAGAGATGGACGTCATTGATCCGCAGCAGCATGTAAATTCTCTCTGCACTAAAATTATACCTGCTAATCACACCACAAATGTTTCAACACAGTGATTTAAGACTATAAACACATTTAATCATCACAGAATTTCACTTTGTCTTTTATGATGTTTAGAGGTTGCAGTTTGGTCAAAACCATCAAATGGAGTTCAAATATCTTAGAAAGTCTGCAACATAAAATCCTTACACACATTAACTTGTCCCTCTCAGGCTCTGCACACTCACACAGGTGATCTCACTGTTTAATTGGCTAATCAGGTGGCGCTTTTCCGGGAATTTTTCACATTCAATTTAGGCAAACCATCGACCTCAGTGACTCACTTTCATGCCTTACTGGGACAAATCAATAGCCCAGAGCCATGATTAATGTTATTAGCTGCACCTGTGTTGTTGCCTGATTTGACAAGTCAAAATATCTGCCTTTAAAATTATTACTTGAGGGCTAATTAGAATAATGTATGCTGTGCTACTGTAGGAGCTACAATACAAAACATTCCTGTTGCAGTGAGTGATGATATATTTGGGTCATACTGGAATGCAACAACATACAAACTGCAACATCCAGCCCATCAGGATGATTGATTTCTCGAGTCATCGCTGACTTCTCTCGTCAACATGCCCAGAAGCCAGTGTTTTTAAGCAGCAGCCACGCAAATATATCACTTCTGGTGTGCCTTTGCTCTCAGTCCACTGGCTCATGTCAAGCTCCAAGACTGTGTTTTAACTTCAGCAATATACTATCATGACACTTTATTACAGTTCTTATGTCTTCTGTCCAGTGCTTTTAAATCCTGCTCCTCTGCCCTGACAGGACCCACAGTCTCCCACCAGCGAGTTAATTATAGTTAATTGCCATCACCTGCGTCTCCAGACGTAACTCCGCCCCTGATTGGGTAAACACCAGCAGGCTCTGAGCCTCAAAGGACCGGGATCCAAGGTCATCTTCACTGTCCAGGATATCATCAAAACTAATAAACTGATAGGGCTGCTCTTCCTACCACCCTTTTAAAAATGTAATCACAATAATGTAGTCATCTGATGTATGAGTCTGCAATACATTTCCCTCCAGAGCTGAAGCACATGCTTATGTATGCATGTTTCATACCATGCACACACACACACCTCAGGACAACCACTGAAGCCTAAATTTTGTCGTTTATCTGCAGACTGGCAGTGGTTCTGTGATAAATCACCACCTCTGACAGATATCTTGGGGTTTCATGCGGGCTCATGAGCATCGCCCCCGAGAAAAGGAGGGACTGAATGAGACGTTTGAGTGCTTGGAATATTTTCCGTAAAAACCTCGGTGGAGGCCGGGCAACAAGGCTGGCAAAGGTAGACTCCAATCTTCTGGAGAATTGTCTTCTGAAAGGGTGTCGTCTGGGGTTAGACAACAAATGTATAATATCTACTATCAAACTTGAGTCTCAAAGTGTGAGAAAGAAGGAATATTTGCCGCTGAATGCTCCGGTGTGATACAAGATGAAGTGCTGCTTAAATTGTTGTGACAGTTGCAGTTTTATAGAACCTTATTATTCTGATCAAATACCAAAGTAGCAGAGGTGTCACAGCAGTCCTGTGCAAATATTTGCATAATAATTCTGGAGATTAATAAAACAAACGTGGGAACTCCTCGTATAAAAATGCAAAGCGCTGCACTTTAAAGCAGCGCGAGATAAAGACAAAGAACATTCCTTATCAAGGTCTTGACTCTCTCTTTGTTCCAGTTTTAATTAGAGACTACATCCAGGTTTGTGTCCTCCCTGATGCTTACAGGAGCATCTGTCAGGTCATTTGTGTTTCAGTGGGATTATATAATGCAATTGTTGTGTCTTGGAAAGCAGACTTTGAGGAGAGAGGGAGGCATGTCCTTTCATGCAAGGAAAGGAGGAAAGCCAGGTTTGAAAAAAAATCCTATATGAAAGACTTGCCGCCTCCAACACTACACACGTGTCATGGTTCTTATAGGGCTATATGTGTACAGCTACATGAGTCACACAGCTCCTGATCCTTGTATCACATGCAGCCCAGATCTTTATCATATTCCTCTGTAGCTCGCTGGAGCAGCAGCTTGTGAAAAGGCTCCTCATCAATCACTTCTGAGCACATATTTTAGATAAGAGCCGGTTGCATTGCCCACTTGTCCCTTAAGTCGGTTTCAAAGCGCACGGTTCCGGATCAAGATTATTTGTCAAGGCAAACAACTTTGAGAAAACGCACGCAAAAAGTCTGGAGTGACAAGGCGGCGAGGAAAATTGCTCCACCTGACTCTGCATGCGGCGAGTCAGCAGTACGTCTCATTTCTTGATTTGACTCACGTACACCTGGAGGTTTGATCTGTCTTCTGCTTTCCCACCGCTAACAAACACCCCGCTCCCATCCATGATTGTCATATCAGTTTTCCTTTTTCATTTACGCTGACAGGAAGAGATCTCCAAACAGCAGAGCACCAGCAGTGTAGTTTGTTATCTGAATATAAACTTTTCAAAATATAACTTATCATCATATTTTTTTATATATAGATGTGTTGAATTTGACAGCAGGTAGTGAAAGATGATACTGATGACTGATGAGGACTTTAACCTCGGAAGATATGAGGCCTACTATCAGAGAGCGAGCATGCACTATCAGCAGCTTTACTTTAGCTACAACTTAACAAGAAAAGTGAGGCAGTCGAGCGTCAGGAAGCAGACATCGAGCAGAATACTACAGCGATTTTACCGCACCGAGGGGGAGTTTTGTGCTATTAGTAGTCACCTTGGGCTCAGACCTGGCCTGAACAGATTTACCTAATCTAACCCTGTGTGAGTTGGTCTTGTTGTACCATGAAGCATGCAGAGCAGAGGTGGCTAATTATGTATTCCTCCAAGTGGTGGAGAAGATGAGATGGGAGGGAAGATGTGCACACAGTGATATCCAAATAATATGCCACTCAAATACTTGAAACTTGGACCTATTTAATAGTCTCGTTTAAAATTCAGCTTCGGTCACGTGGGAGAAGAGGGCAACAGACAGCTGAAACTATAAATATTCTTCCTCCTCTGAACTGACAAAAACGGGTGAAAACTGGATTGTAAGTTTTAATGAAGAATCAAAGATTCAAGACCCACAGGAAGAGGAATGAAAAAATAATAATGATAAGGGTTTCATGTTTGCAATTAGGTCTAATGATCGTTTGCGCCCCGCTGCATAATGTGGAATAATATTTTGGCAATATTCCAGTGTATGCTCAGTACTTTATCTGCAGCCAAACAGGACTGCTGTTCTAACAAATACCTCTCACAGTCCACTTAAGGTAACCTAGACTAACCATGGTCAACATGCTTTGGTCTGTTGAATCACAGGAAAGGGAAACTGGTGCAATCCTACCTTGAATTAAGTGAGAATATTTACTGATTTTTTTTTTTAAGAATTTACATATTTCCAAATCCCTGCCTTATTTATAATGCTATTGCTGCAAGCTTTTTAAGGGCCACTTTATGTCTTGATGATTTAATCATTATTTGCAACATTTCTGATAAGTGCAGATTATTATATAGCTGTAAAACCTTTTTGCTAAACAGCTGCAGTGCAGAGCGCCTTTTGCACAAAGCTAGTTTGGCTAATATGAACAATATATGTGGGTTACTCAAAGGTTAATGGAGCTTGATGCCTTTACCCCAACGGACCCAGTCCTCATCTTCAAAATGTTTTCAAAATGAGATTTTTTTTCTCTGTTCCTCTTACAGCCATGAGACTATATGTCACACAACAGTCTCTTAGAGGGGTTCATATATTAACATACATCCTTCTTTTCAAACTTTTAGACAGCCATGCTGGCGAGTCTGTGCTGAGGCTGATGGGAAAGTTATTATTTTTCAGGTCTTTAGCCAAAAACCAAAACATTGGACCAATTAAAATTTGACCAGGTAATAGTGTTATAGTCAGGTAATCAGAGTCAGTAGGATTCATCCTCTGGAGAATGTCTGCACCAAATTTTACTGCAATCTGTTCGGTGGTTAATGAGATATTTCTGTCTGGACCAAAGTGGTGAACTGACTAACATTGCCATCACTATGACATGCTGCTCATGTGGTTAGATATATAACATGATCATACAAACTGTCCTGGCTATCAATAAAATAAAACACAATATTCTTATAGTGGCAATGCTATAAATACATAAACATGTTCAACCTCAAAACAAGATACACAAACTTTTAAAATATTGCTTTCGAGTACATTTTCAACTAAACAAATTAAAGTACATGAAGTCAAATTTAAATCAACCTTAAAGTGGTAATAAAAAAGAGAAAAATCTAAAAATATTACAACCTTGACATCCTTCCTCTCCACACAAATTGTTGTCTTCCATGGAGAAAGAAAGAGAGCGAGCGAGTGGGTGTGTGGAGGAGAGAGACGAAGACAGGGAGGCTCAACCTTGGTGTGGTCCTGAGAGGGATAATTGCTGGGGCCAGAGATGGAGACTAGGAGACTAATGAGTCACTAATTAGCCACCGGTGTCAGTGGCCTTTCTACTTTCACATGCCATCGCATGTGTGTGGGAGTGTGCATGAGTGTGTGATAGAAACAGAGGAGGAAACGAGGAGTCTTGCCGACATCATTTTAACAGGTATGCATTTTTACCATCACTTTAACAAAGGACAAGTCCAACCTAATGAATACCTGTTTGTCTGCATTTATAGACAACATCTAATACAAAAATACATACTTTACAGTTAATTGCAGAATAACACAAATTGAGCATATTCTGCCACAGGACTCCAATCATTTATTGCCCCATCCCTGGAAGATGCAGGTTTGCTCCCACTATAACTTCAATGCTACAGCCAGTCTTTGACAAATGTGTTAGTATGGTCAGTTCCTGCATAGTGAACTCAGTGACACTGGAGGAACATGTGTGACATTCATGTTGCGCAGCAGGAAAGAAAGCCCCTCCAAAAAAGCTTCAGACATCTCTTGTTGGGTTTTAGAGAGCAGACAGTCTTCAGCCACCTCAAACTCCTGCAAGTGCTCAGGTGGTTTGGATCAGTGACACATATAGCTGCCCCTCAGTGGGAGCTACTTGTGGTCCTTGGGGTGCTCTCTGCAGAGCCTGTCAAACCGGTGCGTGACCTTTGTGCTCTATTGGTTCATCCTTCGAGCCGCATGTTCGCAGGGGGACCGCAGCGGTGCTACGCTGAGGTGGCCCCCGGGGGCATTTTGAGCTCTTTAAGGTTCAGGGTGGACCACTTGGATGGTTATTATCGTCCAGCTCACCGGGGGAGAAATGCATCCAGCAGTTCTTTGTGGGTTAGGCTGAAAATGTGGACGTGTGAGGGCATTTCACAGGCCAATATGTTGGTGGTGTGTCACGCTCTGCTGCACAAATATGAAGTGCCAAATTGTCACATACTTGTTGAGGTGGCACTTAGTATAAGAAACTCAGCAACTTGAGTCATGAGCAGTTAGTTGACTTAATGTCGATGGTAATGGGTCTGCTCCCTGCTCACATGTCTCCCTGATCCTATCTCAAGTCCAGGTTAAGTATGGCAGTGTAGGTCCTCTCCCTGTGGAACCTTCTGTGAAGGAGGGGAAACCAGCTAATGTGCAAAGACCTTCAGACATCACTCTGACTTGGCTATTTTTGTCCCCTTCAGCTCCTTATCTAGAGGGCAGAGGAGATGATGAGACCTTACTGTAATTGCTATAGAACAGAAAATTGGAGAGCTGCCAATCTAATTGCCTTCCGTGTCTGCAAGACCATCAGTCAATGGCTGAAAAGGCTCCTGATAGCTTTGACTGAGATGGACGTGGTTCACCTTTGTTTGGGTACACGGTTTGTCCATTCTGTTAGCTGTAAATGAAAATAATGTTGAAACAACCTGAGGCATGAGGATGGAGAAATCCCAGAATGAGAGATGCTATCTAGCCTCATTTCCCACCATATTCTAGAGACAGGTGAGGTTTTCCAAGATCTTTGCTTGGCTCATGTTTCATACACAGGTAGGCAGGAAATTAGGCAAACAAATTCAAATCTGGCCAAAGCAATGGCAAGGTAAGAAAGTAGACAGAGATGAAAAAAAGACAGGAAAACTAAACTCTAAAAATGATTAAATGCTTGACACAAAGGAGAAAGACAAACTGGCACAGGAAGCAGGCAACACAGAGACTAAATACTCTGGGAGAGAGGAGACAACAATGAGACACAGGTGAAGCCAGTTAGGGCAGGGCAGGCAATCACACAGGTGGGAAACACACACAAGCAGGACAGTGAGTGACCCAAAAATAAAACAGGTAATAATGAAACCAATGATGAGATGATGGAGACACAACCACTGGAGTAAATAAGTGGGAATTATACTTTACACTGTTTGTTATTGTCATTTTATTCCAGTACTTTGGTGTTGACTCATGAAAGTTTCTATTTTTTCTTGCATGTATGTACATTTTTGGACTTTCCTGCTACAGCAACCTTTTTAGTGTAACATACAAACCTGATGAAATTCACACCATTGTCATTATCCTGGTCAGCATGGCAATGTGATGACATGTGAAATAATGAGCTTGGCATTTTCCCTTCAGACTCTCACATGAAGTGCTTTGAAACACATGCTTGTTCTTGATATAAAATAACCAGGCGCCTTCCTTTTTCCACGTCAGCGGTGTGGAAATCATCCTTCTGTTACTTTTCACAGGTAGCTCCTACTCACATCGCCGTGCCTTGTTGCGCGAGCTTTGCCCAGCACATGAAAACTTTGAGATTGTCCCCTAGACTCCTCAGGCGCTGATTGATTGGAATAGATCGGTGGCACTTTTACCACTGCTTCCTCTCCTCACCACTCAGCCCGGCTGTAAAATGAATCTTGAGTGAGTGATACAGAATACTAAACACAGTGAAAAGGTCAGTCAATATCTAATTGCTTTGTCAACTCAGTCTTTATTCGTATCTTAAATATTTAATATTGTCATAAAAAATTCAGACGCGGGATAGTCCAGATTTTGAATGGCAAGGTGGTATCGGGGGGGAGAGATCTCATTAGGGCATTTTTCATAATGAATGACATCTTTCCTGTCAGTAACAGGCTGCTTAACATGGGAGCTCACACCTCCAGGAGAGATCACCTTGCCTCCAATGTGTGAAATGTAAAACAAAGGAAATGAGAAAATGTTTTATCTTATCATGAGGATAAAAGATAAGAAACCCTGCAGCTGCTGTAGGCATAGTAATTCCACCATTGTCTGCTCCCAACAGGGAAATGTGATAATGTATTTATTTGATGAGATTTGGGTTTTTAAATAGGTTCACTATCTCCCTTATCTCACACACTAGAAGGAGAATTTGTCTCAATATCGGCAGTTTTGGGACTCCTTATTCCTCTACTCCCAAAGATGATAAATTCACTTGGTTCTTAGAGTGAGTTGCCCTCGATAGTCCTATCAGCTGTAAGACAAACGCAGCGCACGCCATTGATGTAGTCCTGGACGCGGCAGCAGGAACAAGAGTGCAGATAAAGCGCCAACGCTCTGAGTCACGCACTGAAGAGCAAACTTTGTCAAGCTGGATTAACACTCACAAGCTCCCAAGCAGGAAGGCAATTACTTGTGTTAACACTGATATCCACTGTAACGCCCCTTGATGACTGATTCCTTTTTTTGTGTGCGTCTGCGAGTGTTTATGTGTGTGTAACGCGGGGAAGGAGATAAAGAGCTTTCAAACCAAACGTGCTGTATATATCCCATCGAGACCCGAATGCAATAAAGACAAACAGTAATGAGGTGACACTGTGGATGTGTATCTGTAAGAGAGGGGCTAATTTGCACCTCATGAGCTCTCATGGCTTTATTTTAAACTCCATTGCACTGGAACTACATTCCATAAAAAAAGCTATGAACCTCCTTTCAATTAAAAGAGAGTGTGGGCAAAACAATGAAGTCCTGCAAAAACAACTGGTAATTGAAGTTTGGAGGTCTTCTTCTATTTTATATTCAGGATTATACACATAAGAAGTGGCCACAGTTTTCTCAACTTTTTAAGTTTTTAGCCCGATTGTACTATATTGTAGAGTTGGTTTTGAAGTGTTTTTAAGGTGGTGGAACTGCAATGAGAGTTTCCCCATGATGACAGTGATATGTTCATTTGTGTATGTGTCGGGGAGGAGTGTATTTATACACTGTAAAGAATTTCACTGTAAAATAACAGTAAATTACTGGCAGCAGGGACGCCAGTAATTTACTGTTATTTTACAATGCACTGACTGTAATTTATTTTAACAGTATAGTACTGTATTTTGAATTACAGTATATTACCGTAGGATAACAGTGGGTGGTGTGGTAATTTTACAGTGCAGCTACTGTTATTTTTTTAACAGTATACTACTGTATTTTGGATTACAGTACATGACAGTAGGATAACTGTGTTATGGTAATTTTACAGTATACAGTAGTTCAGGGGTGCTCAATACGTCCATCGCGATCTACTAGTCGATCGGAAAGGTAGTATTGGTAGATCGCATGACATTAAAAAAATAGACGTCAGCCTAACATCCAGATGACAACTGAATTTTTCTGACATTTCTGACTTGTTTTAACTAATTGCTGATAGAAGAGCAGTAGGAAAACCGTTCGCTCTCCAGCTCTCAAGCACTGACCTACTGAGGACTGAACGTAAACAAGGAAATCTGCCGGCTCTATGCGCTCTTAAAGGGGAAGTACACCTTTTAACAACATATACAAAATCACATAAAAACATGAATTCCAATAGACTTTTAACCTTTTTAACCATTATATAAAGTTATAAATAAAATTATGAATTATTAAACTACTCTGTACTTATATTATTGGATTATGAATTTTCTTAATTTCTTTAAATTGTGTACCTTCTTGTGCTTGTGCTTCTACCTTAAGCCTATCATAAACATATCCAGCAAGATGCATCCACCACTATTCACCTGTCTGTGCCAACTGAAGAAAAGTAGTAGGTTAAGCCAGCAGAGGAGACTGAGGAGAGTAACACAGAGTGAACAATGGAACGACCACTCACTCTGATGCTGTTTAAGAATCAAGAAATGACAGAGTACAGAGCACTCACACTAATACCGTTTCCCAGAATAATCATAAGTGAACTGATTTAATGTTGATTAAATGTTATTGCCAATCATTCCTGAACTCTGACCTTGAATAAAAATCAGATCAGACCTTTAAGCAGCAAGTTTGAGAACCCCAGGTATAAAACACAAGAGAATATATATTCCATAACATTGCTATAGTTTAATACAAACCCTCAGCAGACTTTGTAATACTAATAACAATAACAATACTAATAACATTGTATTACAAAAAGAAGAGGTATTCCATTACCTATTTGAAAGAAAATGTACATAATAATAAAATCCTTAATGACAGTCTTTACTAATAAGCATAACTTCAGACACTGCATTAAAATAGCATCAAGAACAGTGTAACACTGAATTAAAATATCATACAGAGCAGTGTAATAAAACAGTCTAGCTTGTAAACAAGTCTTTTGCACATGTAGATGTGAAAGGAAAAGATAGAAAGGAAATCTTCTGGCATTTAGAAATACTGGGCTAATATGACAATATCATACAGTTTAAATGAACAGATTTGCCTACAGTATGTGATGAACTGATTAACGTGAAGTTAAAGAAGCTGGTTAGTTTTCAATTTCTAAACTGAACGAGAAAGACAGGCATTACTACAATAGAGTATAATAAAATGTGTTTAACATGGTTTTAATGTTGCTTCTGAGAAGAACACACCAACACACCACACCTTTACATCTGATGAAATACTGGCGAATCTAGGTCCTCACTCCTTTTTGATGATCCTCCCATTCCTTCTCGTTTTTGGTTGTACAGTCAGCTCTATAATAGGACAAATAAACACAAGTTAATGTTCACACTGTAATTGGCGATTAACTGTAATAACACATGTTAATTTAAATAAATACCAGTTAGGTCATTGTCTTTCGCTGAATGGGGTAACACAGAAGTGAAAGCCCTTGCATTTGTGATGAGAAGCCTATTCATATGAACAGGGTATTAGTGACGATTTTCCCGGGAAACTTTCAAAGACTGCACACAGGTAGTGCATTTTAACATTACCCATGGATGTATAAATGAAGAACAGTTCTACCTCATTCAGCAGCTGGTCTGCAAAACAAGGTAGACAGAGCTAACAGACTTCAATTTGCTGTGTGAAGGTGAAGCGGCCTGGCCTACTGTTTTTTTTTTTTTCTGCAAGCACGAAATCACACAGGCAACACTGTTTGGATCCTCAGGTCGAGTGAGGTCCAAAATTACTGTTTATCACCACAGGTGCCACCACAGACAATGAAATGCAGATCTTTGAGATAGTTACTTTTACTGTCTATTTTTTAGCTGGCTTCAATTGAGTCTAACGATACCCTAATGTTACCTTATTTACAGAACTATTTCATGAAAGGTTGAAAATCTGATGTACTGTTAATAGGCTGGCCTATATTTGTAAGAACTTTTAAATGAAATTAAATGAGTAAGTGATAAGATGCTAACACACCTTACAAAGGTCTGTTTAATAATCATGCAGACAAAACATTACTGGACACTGTTTTGGAGATAAAAATAACTTTACCTCTTTGGTTGAAGTCCACATGGACTGCTCGGAATGATGAAGAAGCTGTGCTGTCCAAAGTCAGGTTCAGGAATATCCTGTATCTTGCCACTCAAAAATGACTTGAGTAATGTGAAAAGTTTGATTAATAAAGAAGTGGTATCATCAAAACAGAAACATAATCCCACAATTATCAGTCAGATGCTGATGGATAGTGACAAGACTTGTGAAGCAATGTGGTGCCTATCTCCACCGCTTGACAGAAAATACTGTTTTATACTGTTAAAGTACAACTTGTTATTCTTAACCAAGTACTAACTGTTAATTTACATGTGGGGATGAAGATTTAACAGTATTTTACAATTTAAAATAAAAAATACAGTAAGATACTGTTCTAACATCGGAAATTTACAACAATCCATAGTTTTATGCTGTTAAATTACAGTTATCTACTGTTATTGTTAACTGACTGATTTAACTGTTAATTTACATGCTGTGGATGAATATTTAACAGTATTTTACAATTATTATAAAAAACAGTAAGATACTGTTGTAAATTCACTGTAAATTTACAGAAATTCGTTACAGTGTAGTGTTATCGTGTTCACACTTCACACATGGGAGTTGTGTCTGAAAAGTTACCAAACATAAAACTTTCCCACAAACTTTCCCCAAACAGCAGCGGGAGTGTTCTTTTTTTTTTTTGTTGCACCCGTCCCAAACTTCTGTGCTCACTTTTTGTCTCTTTTTCACTTCAGAGACACTCAGATGTTGCTGCTGTGTAGCAAGGTCACCCCTATCAGCACCACCTTTATTTACGTATATTTTTTAGGCCTCACACTGGCAGACCCCACCCTCGCACACTGAAAAAACCCCACCACATACCTGCACCACACACACACACACACACATATTTATGCACATCATCCACTCAGTTCACTGCTTGCGTGCCGCCCTGCCCATGCCAGGTTGACTGACAGCTGATCAGTGTGACTGACTTTGGCAGAATATTTTGCTGACAAAGTCTGACAGAGACAGAGAGAGGCAGAGAAAGCGGTGTGTGTGTGTGTGTGTGTGTGTGTGTGTGTGTGTGTGTGTGTGTATTAGAGAGAGACTCAACCAGCGAGCGAACAATCAGAAATGAAGCTAAGCAGAAAGGGAGGCGGACGAGAAACAAAGAGCATGACGCAGAAGTGTGAGAGACAGAAAGGGAAGCAGACAGAGGTGTAGTGGCTGAGATAAAAAAGCGAGACAGAGAGGATTGAGAGTGCATTGTAAAGACTGCATTGGCTGGTGTGTGTGGAGAATTTCAAGTTGTGTGCATTGGCTGGTGCAGTCGAGGTAAGAGTGTGAACAGGGGCTTGCTGGTTCAGGAGTGGGTCTCCTCAGAGAGAGAATGGGCCGTCTGTGGCCGCTGGTTGAATAGCCGGTGTGGAACCGCCGGCCCTCAGAGCCATTAAACGCTACAAAGCCTCTTAATCAGCCTGAGTCTCCTGGGGACAAAACATGCAACCTCGACCTGGAGTGTCATCAACGCCCGGTCACAGCGACACAAACACATGGACACACACACACTCCTGCACCCACGCACTAAGTGAAAAGCCAATTGTCAAAGTGGACTTGAAAGAAAAGCCAGGGAGCTGAATGAAGGTGAGAGATGAGAGAACAAAAAGTTGGGTGGGACAACATTAATTGTGTCTTCAATCTGCTCAAAAATAATGTGACTTTAAATGAATTGTGTGCAGTGGACATGTCAATCCTTCCTGTTAATTTCTGTAGAGAGCAGATGCATCCAAATACATAAAAAGGTGACGTAGTATAAAGAGCATGAAACTCCTTGCAGGTGGTTGGGGTTGGTGGATGGATCAAACAAAGGGTTTGTCTATAGGATAATGGGCATAGAATGTCTACATATGACACATGAACTTATTTCAACCTAATCCACAATCAATTCCTCAACTGAACCAAGCAGTTTTATTGTACAATTCTAAGCAAACAGCAACCGATTCATGCCAACCATGAGTCACCTGACTATGGCTCTGCTCTCTATTGAAGTCAATGGGAAGACTTGGCACATGACTCACACGCAGGAGTGAAGTTGAGTTATTTCTACGCAGATTGATGAGAGCATGTTGTTTTTGTCACTTCTGTTCAGGGCTGTTTCGGCCAGGTGGTTGACATTTAAAAATTTTACTTGAATGAATTATGAAAGGTTTTTAAATAAAGGTGGTGAGGAGTTTCATCACCTCGGGATCAGAGGATCAGATCAGACAATTGTGAGATAATTTTGTAAAATCTCTGTTTCTTTTTATTCGAAGTGGCTGAGTTCAAAAACACTCCTGACTCCAATTTTTTGGAGTCAAAAAAATGCAAGTTACAAGGGCGTGATCCCTCACCGGCTTCCCACCTCCATCACCAGGTTGATGGGATGAGGTTGAAGTTGGAATCATGCTGCTGCACAGACTTGCCAGATAATTGGTGAGTGTTTTTTCTTCACTGCCACTCAGGTACTCACTTCACGATATGAAATCTGACAAATATGTAAATTTATTCTGCTGCAGAAAAAAATTCACTCAGTCCCCTTTTTAAGTGTTTCTAATTCTCTGTTTTGTGTTTCTAGTTCCCGTTTGAATATTTCCAGTTGCCATTTTTATATTTATATCTCCCATTTTTAATTTTCTAGTTTTTAGCTCCTTTTTTGTTTCCAATTCCCTTTTTCATCTTTTCTTCTTGTTTTTGTTCGCTTTGTCTTTTTTTGCAATATGATGTTTACGGTTACACTTGACTGGTTTGTTTTGCAATGACTTTTGTCTTTCACCATAATTTTCATTCAATTAAGATTAAAAAGATAATCATAAAAAAAAATCACTAGAAAGCAAAAAGACACAGTCTCTTTGTTTTTTTTCCAGTGCACCAGTGTTCCAGCCATAAGTTCAATCGATTAAAAGTTCAGAAATTCTCAAATTTCTCAAAACAAGTTCACAAACTATTTTTCCACAGAGCTTCGTCTCAAAGTACATTCAGTACAAAACAGTGACGTATTGGACGATGAGCACATCTCCCACCTCTACCTAGGATTCATTACTGTCAGTATTCAACAAACAAATCTTACACCAAACACATCATATGAAACAGTCTCCCAAAACACTAGAAATCCCTGTCTGCTTCCCAACACCAGAGCCCATCTCTATTCTCTTCAGATATTCTCTGTGCTGTATCGATCGCTCGCCGCAGGAATCCTCCCTGCTTCTCCTCCTGTACTCATGTCTGAGCTCGGAGATCTTCCTTCACTATTGACATGTTTAGTTGAAGACAAGGAGCGGTGGTGGACACGCCTCGGCTCCAGCTCCATGTCGACATCAAGCAGCTGCTCGGGCTGGTTTCTCAGCAGTGTTCATGTAATTGAGATGTTTTTGGAGGCCTGCATGTACAAAACTGAAATAAAAAAAGAAAAGAGAAAAGAATCATCACTGGGATTTTATTAGAGGATCATATGAGAGACGATCCTCACACCTCTCTCTCCAGCTGGAAATAGCCTTCATGAGTGCCTCAGTATTTGAAGCTGAGGACGTGTTTCCTGTTCTGGTCCCATTATTTCCTAATGATGAATCTCTGCTAATGGTGACTCTCTCCTGCGCTGCTCTGTGGTGCTCACAATGGGCTTCTTGTTAATTGGCCTTTTGACAGTGATGCCCACCCACTGGTGGCCAACTGGGGTTTGATAAATGAGGTGCTCACTTTACTTGCTCTCCCTCCATGCTTCATGTTTTGAGAGTTGAGTGAAGTGGGTGTTTGTTTTCCATAGCACTTTATGAAAGGCGAAGTACGCTTTGATGCACACGACCACTCTTAAGAACCGCAAGATGAACAATGCTTGTTTGTTTGGGAGTGTGTGTCCGTGTGTGTATGTGTGTGTGTGTGTGTGTGTGAGAGAGAGAGCTCTGTGTGTACTTAAAGGAAAACACACCTTTCAATGATTAAAGCAAATACCTTTTGCTTACAAGGCCTATTTTCTTATTTGTTGGTGTATATTGATCCAAAGTGGTCAGATGTACACAATATAAGATAAAAGTTCGGTTGCATAAGAGTTCACAGTTATATCATCCATCAGCGGTCCAACAGGTACTTTCAAGGCTCAACATTTTTCACATTACACAATCAAACAAGGACGAGTCGGTTACAAAAGAAGCAGAAATAACAGTTTATCCACCAACAATAAGCCTTGGACCAGAATGCAATGCAGCCTATAACTCTCAGATTTCTCACTTGGCATAACTTTTGGGCTCTTAACAAAAGATCTACATAGCAAACAAACAGTTTCATGCCTGGTTTGTGGGATTTGTTACGCTGCATTCTGGGAAATGTAGAAAACCAATTCTGACAGCCTACTTTCTTGCAGCTTTCTTCCTGTGAGCACTGGGTCCGGCATGAACACAAGATATTCTGCAACATTTGACCACTTTTGGATAATTCACAGCTGATTTTCTTTATTTCTTTTGTTGGTTCGTCTCGTCTGTCCTTGGTTGTTAAATCAGGCACGACTCGGTTGCAAAAAGAAGAGGTCATCCACCATCAAAATTGAGCAATTTTTAAATGCAAATGAAATGACAGTTTCGGTTCATTTGCTTATTTTGGCAGCACCCACGCAGTCCCGACGAAGCGGCCAAGATTTCGAGTTGTAAACTTTTAATAAATACCTAACAATGCCTTCCCTCAAAACTTTAAAATTGATTTGAGCTCATTTAGTCATAAATATTAATAGAGAAATGTTTGAGATTTTGAGACCATGTTGTCAGGGCTTTAAAAGTTGCAGCAGGTGAGGCAGGTTGAGAGAAATGTGCGGCACTAAGATTATTCTGGTTTGACAGAGCTAAGCCAGTTATATGTCAAAATGTATCTTCCCTTAAATGGACAAAGTAATTAATACTGCAGAAATGTGGACGCGAAGCCCGGGTTATTAAATAGCTGAAATACGGTAGTAACCTCCAGGGGGCAGTGAACTACCAAATTAACCTCAGGTCAACATAATTTACAAGACAGGATACACAGACTCCTGCAAGACACTCTCTTGTCATTTCAACACACATTTCAAGGTTGCATTATTTCATATTTCCTGGTCCGACTACAATAAAAAAAATACCTCCTCTGTCCTCCTTCTGTGTCCTTGCATACTAAGGATACATTAGTTCAAAATGCTTTTTAAAACTTTAAATCCTGAAAACGTGAGCGAGAGGAGGTCAATTAACATGCAGGGAATTTTAGGCCAAATCTTCTCTTTAACTCACTCCTGCTTCTTCAGTGTTTTGCCTCACAGGCTTGCATTCTTCATCGCTTCCACCTCTCCTCCTGCGTGTCTCTTTCAGTTTACTTTTAATTCCTTCTCGTACTCCGCTTTTCTCTGTACACTGTGTTTATTTCCTCACCCGTGCTGCGTCTCAGCCTCTTAATGGATTGATCTAAGTGCTCTCCTGGCGCTTTGCAGCTGCTTGTTGTTCTTTATTGCAGCAGAAGCTTGGCCTTGAGGCGTTGTAGTTTCTTCTCTTGTCCCACAGTGGGGGCAACGACTGATGCCCTTGATGAGATGGCCCCCGTTGCAGAGTCAGACTCATTAGCCAGCAGATGTGAGATGTCACCGTATATCACAGCATCAGGCACCGGTGGACACCTTTTCTTTTTTGCCAAGGTGTGAATAATATATCAGATTTTGTTTACAGGCTCCTCTCTCTTCAGGCATTATGCAGTCGGCACCAGTCCTCCACTATCTGGCGCGCTGTATCTCCGCTACAAACTCAAGAGCCACCAACTCGCCCGAGGACAGATAACACTGCCAGGATGCTTCCAGTACTCTCGATCACCTTGCATTCAAGTTTACAGTCGCCTAACTATGCGTGGTGACACCGCCCTCTGTGAGACACACTGGGAGTCGCCGGGTAGGACATGTCATGGTGTGTGATAATATCTCAAAGGACAATCACGACAACAGAGGAGGTGTGTGTCCTCTGGCCTCCCTCCAAATCCTATTTGGATGGGGAAACTGATTAGAGCATCCCTATGTGAAGAGGCCAAATCAGATCATGTTTGATGCTCCCAGTTTGATTAGGGATTAATTGAAATAGGAACCAAGCCTCCTGGGAGTGGAAGTGGAAATAACAAGGGTTACAATGCTTCACACACACTTCACCTCCCTCTCTGTCTCACTTTATTGCTATCTTTGGTTTGGCTATCCCGCACTAATACGCTCTCATCAAAGGTGGAAGAACAAAACAACTTGCACAAACAGTTATCCATCCTAATTGCTTATACTAATAAAGCCCACTGCTGGCTGGATGAAAATATCCTATATTTGGCTGACTTCAATGCTTGCATGTTTGTTTATCTCTGTGTTTCATATAGCGAGCCTGACCTTAACAGGAATAATGGGGCTGCAGGTTATCTTTGCCTCAAAGCAAAAAGGATTTTTAATAATGGGGGCAGATTTGCCACTAATAATGTTAGTTGTTTTTGAAGCACGGGGTTTTTGATTTCAGACCAGTAGACAGAGAAGAAGACGGAAGAAGGCGTCTCAGTTAAAGCCTGCCTCACCTGAAATGACAACAACCATAGATTATTAAACTCCAGTTCGTCTCCAGCTAACTCTTTTTTTTTTTTTTTTTCCAATCTGGCTGCTCCAGGTTAAAAATCAGCATCCTCACTATCATCCACACAGACGACATGAAAATAAAGAAACAGTTTTCTGCCAGATAAAGCTAGTTAGTCCTGGTATTGTATAAGTATGATAAAGAAACTCTTATTGAGCAGAACTGTGTCCCTGCTTTGCTGACATACATAGGTTAGACTTAGGCTTTATTGTTTGTATTTTCAAACTTTCACTTTTAACATGAGAAGAGAAAAGACTTAGAATGAGGACTAACCGATGTGCTCATTGATAACATTAGATACAAAAACACAGTTTAATCCATTCCTCACAATTTTGCTTTTTTCGGTTTTGCAAAGGCTAAAAAAAAGACACCACCTTCCAAACCCTTATGTGCCAGATATTACTCCCACCGCAACCCCACGCAGATCTCCTCAACGTGTTGAAAGCTTAACCTGCCGTGCCTCTTTACATTTGCTTGGGGAGGCTTAGTCAATTAGCACGGCCTTAATCTTCGTGATGGGAGATGAAGTGTAATTATATGCTAATATGCAGCAGGAATTCATTTCTATACTTATTCTAATAATTTGCATCTTGACAGCCAAATTCCATAATCATTACATATCACAGAATGATTTGCATGTTGTAGCTAAGAAACTGCACTGCGTTTGAGAATAATGGAAAGAATAGCACCTTAGTGACTTGAATTGATATAAGGTTTTCTGTGCGTCCATTAAGACTTGACATAAACAGTCGTTGGTGTAAGTGCTCTTGAACAGTCACTGAGTAAGCCGAAACCCACCGACCTCCCTTCCCCTCAGCAGGGGTGATATTAGTATTGTATTACACTGTGAGAACTGCCTGATGCTCAGCCATTGTAAAAGGCTTGATTGCTGTTGTGCTGTTTGATATGGTTCTACTACCGCCAGGGTTGCTCCATAAATCTCCCTCGTTCAGCTGCTTCTGCTCCTCTGATCCTCTGTTCTCCTTTTGATGGAAGCCATTGACCAGAAACATTAATAAGAAGAAGCGCTTTAGTCACGCCCCATAAAGTTACACTTTGCAGTCGTTAAAGAACACTGGGAGGAAATAATTTGTCATGTGTTTGATGCGAACTGTTTCAAAGACAACACAGAGTCTAATGAAAGCCAAGGCAAGCAAACAATTTGGGTTCTTAAGTGTTCTGAGATGCCAAATAAATGTTTGAATTTTGGTTTTTGAGATACAAATTCATCACATTATGTTTCATCATTCATCACGATTGGGTACAGCACTGGTTACTGGCTGCATGGTTGATGATATGCCATCTGTAAATTAGCATAGCCAGCTTCTGTTAGTAGTGAGACATTTGTTGTGTTAAGTATGTGTAGTCAGTGAGTCAGTGCCTGAGCTTTTATTTGCTCGCCTGATATCTTTGGATTTGCATCCTCAATGGAGAGTTTTATTCTGGATGCAGACTGTCAGCATGCATGCATCATCTCCAAGGATTGTTGTACTTTATCTGCTTGCCCCCATCTATTTTGTTCTTGCATGTATGATACGTGTGTGTGTGTGTTTGTGTGTGTGTGTGTGACTGTGTCCTTGAGGTCTGTGCATGCGGGTGTAAATGCAAGGATGTGTATTAATGCCAGTGTGTGTTTTTCTTCTCTCTCTCTCAGGACGAGCAGTCCCATCCGTCTTCTGTGCTCCGTAATGGGGGCTCAGGGTGGCTTACGCTCGGCCCCCTGATCTGTCCTCATTTGGTTGGCATTTCGTTACGGGCCAGACACTCTTCCTGTGACACGGAAAGATACCCAGACTACCCCCCCTCCCCTCCACCTGCCATCCTCTCAACTATTTCTCTTTTCCTTTTCTTTCTCCTTAGTCCTTCCTCTCTCTCTCACTTTGTCTGACAAAAACAAACACACACACACACACACACACACACACACACACACACACACACACACACACACACACACACACGAAACCGCTACCACCGGATGAGCCAAAATGAGGACAAATTGATATGAATCCCAAGGAAAGAAGCCAGGGGGTAAAAAAAAAAAAAAAAGGTAGCAGCACCCGCCCGCAAGGCAACTGTAAGCATAAATCCACTGATATACTGCTGTGGTGTTCACTGTGTAAGTGCATCCATTCCTCATTATGATCCCCATAACAGTCACACAGGAAGAACTTCTAGGACGACCCAATGTCACACCAGCATCAGATTCAGATGCAGTGGATTGTGCTCTTTGATTTCGAATTTGCTGTCGATATAGATTCCCGATAAAATGATAGCAGCAATTGAGTTTCATTTTAGCTGAAAGCGCGGGGGTGCTTCGCCGAGCTCTGTGGCTCTGACTGATGTTTCCATAATGGATTTTAAAAGGCCTACGCAATACAAATAAAAGCGAATAGAGTCAACCTGAGGGGACTGATCTGCCTCGTCTGGCCGGGCGCTGCGCTGCAATGCACGCCGAATACCCTGTGGCTTAAAACAGGGGCCGATAGCAAGCCGAGACAAACCTCATCTCGGTTAAAGGCAATTCCCCTTCATAGTGGCTCTCTAGCCCTGGGCTGCCGGTCCCAAAACAAAGCCAGTCAATCTAATCATGAGAAGAGGTGAGTGGGGAGGGCAGGAGAAGGAAAGAGACGGAACAGAGGGAGGCTGAGAAAGAGATGTGTATGTGTGCGCCTGTGCATGAGAGAGAGAGAGAGAGCGAGTGGGAGATAGGGCTTTGCATCATCAATCCTGTGAACTCGGAGGCCCCTGGCTGGCTCACAGAGGTGTTTGCGCGTCTAAAACCCAGAATCATCCTGTCCGTTGCTCCCACTGTCTGAGAGGAAAAAACTGTGAGGGATGCTAGTACCTGCTTTTTTTTCCTCAGCCCACTCTTAAACCTCTGCTCTGTTTCAGCATCGCAATATGGGCATCCTCATTCTCGCATAAAACACCTGCATATATAGCGCGTCCGCTAAGATGTACTTACAGACCCACACTTCCATCCGACGAAATTTTATGTACCCTTTAAACTCAAAAGCGCATCAGCACATGCAGAAAACGCACTTGCACACTGTTCGATTTTCACCGCTGCGCATGGGAATAAAGGTCCATTGTGTAGGTGTGTGCGGAGAGGTGAGCGCTGAAGTCTAGTCAGCACAACATGGCTTCTCCGAGCTGCTGGATAGCCCTACTGCTGAGCGCTGCAAGTACAGTACCTCTCAATTTGTTCTGGGAGGGATCAAATTCTACTGCCTTGCAAATCTTACCGAGCAGCAGGCGAAGCACACAATGAATAAATGGAGAACTGTAGGAAATATAATAGAGCTGTGCTCGAACCACCAGAAGCCAATCGGAGCCTGGATATCTGTATCTATAAACTATCTGTGGGGAGTCTGGCCGAGCTGGACGTGAAATAAATCAATGAGATTCAGGATAATTACAGGCTGCATATCAAACAACACGGCTGATGATATTCCCTTTGTAGATAAAAGGCATGTGCTCTGTAAACATGGCTGTACAGGTGGGCAGTGAAAATGTCTTCTCCATCCTGGATGACAGTTCAGCTCAAGTCTGAAGCCTTATTAATAATCACAACCTTCTGATGGATGTTATTAATCTTTCATTCAGAAGAGGCCTGAGACAGAAAAGAATAAAGTCCTTAAAGGTCTGCAGAAAGTTGAAGAGCAGAGGTTGAGAAAGGACAGCTCCATCCTAATTACCGTCATCACTCACTCCGGCCCCTAATGCATCTGATACTACTCATCACTAAGAACCAATATCACACAGCTGAGGAGGAGTTTTCTTGCTGATATTTGTTCTTCTTCAAGGTGGTCAGAGGTTAAATTAATTGCAGAAAAGAAAGGGCATGTCGACAAACTCGCATTTAAATTACAAGGATTAATGATTGATTAACATTCATTTAGATTTTCTGTTCACGTGATGAACTTGGTCTTCAAAGGTTCTTGTGATATTTTCATGCAACCAGAACGCCATTCACTTTGAACAAGATTAAAAGAAATGTAGATGCATCTCACCTTGTGAGAGGAGGATGCTACAAGCAGAATTTTTTAGTAATGTTTGCAATAGTCATTCTGTCCAGTCTTTTTATTTGAATTGGGGAAGTTAACATTTCAGCAACTCCAACCAAACTTGGGTTAGATAACATCATGTTTGCTAAACTCATTATTTTTCAAATCCTTGTCTCATGCAAAAGTAAAGCATGAAGAGGACTTGAACATTAAAGCATACATTTAACCACCGCATTGCCTGTACATGGTCACGCTACCATACAGTACTTGAACTAATTAGCTCCATCCTGCAAACTGAGACATTCAGCTTTATTCTTGGGTTTGCACAAATGTAGACGTCATGTGCACATTAAAACACATTTACATGCCTCTGGTTCTGAAGTAAATCAGCTGGAAACATTAAAAAGTCACCTAAACCTTCAAGCTACAGTCGTTATTTCAACAATTAGTTGTCCAGTCGCGTCGCCTAGAAATGAGAAGCCGGCTGTTGTTTACTTCTTGTGTCAAAATCTAGGACACACTGTTTCGAGAATCGCTGCAAAATATGAGCGTTAAATCTGCAACGGTTGTCATTTAACTGCATTATGTGCCATGGTAGACTGGAAAGCTTGACAGGCGTAGCAACAGTAAGTAAAGCGGATGGAGGCTTAGCCAACAGTCACTTGTGAGAGTTGAGTACAAAACTGAATATTGAATATTGAAACCTAGACTGAGCCTCCGGTGTTACTTTGCAGATTTTTCTTTTTTTTGGCTGTGTTTTGCTTGGTGTAGTTCTCTCCCTTACTTCCTGAGACACCTTGCTGTAGATCAATAGCTCATCACAAGGGCCATTAGCAGAGAGGATGAATCTAATGGGCTGGTGAAATGAGAAAGAGTTGGTTTAATCCGCAGCAGTAAAGCCTGATTCTAATTGTTAGTTGTAAAGAAGTAGAGAAGGATGAGTTACCGGTTGCTTTTGAAAAATGGTGCAAATTAACGCTGATTAATCCCCAAAACAGCTTCGAGAGTGGCTTAACTTTAGATTCGCGTATGTTCTTGTCGACGTAATGAAAGTAAAGGATGAGCAAGAAGGCTTCATTTTAATCAAAACAGAACTCAGGCTCCTATCTTTGAGATATTAATGTTTCATTTTGTCGTATTATGCCGGTGATCAATCTTCTAAGGAACAAATGTGTGTTTTTCAGTGATGTTTTACTCTCACTTATAAGAACCATTAATACCAGAGTTTTGGAAAACATTGCGATTGCTTTCCTGGACCCTGTAATGATCGTGAAGTAAAACAGGTGCCCAGTCATTACACTTCCTCATTCTCCATTGTTTTCTAGTTAAAGGTAATCAATTTTCTTATGAGCAGGAATCCCTTAAGTGTTTCAATGCCTATGCTGAGTGCTTTCATTAATCAAGCAGACAAACCATACCTTGGAGGGATGCTCGGTCCTCGGTTGCAAATCCTGAAAAAGGCAGTAAAAACAAAAAAAAAACCTTTAACAATGTGTAAAAATGAAAGATGTTACAGCAACAGAAGAGGCAATAATAAGAGTAACTCCCTCTGTCTTGTTTTCTCTCTTGCTTGTATCCATCTCCACAACCGCCCCCTTTACTTTCTGGTGACTTCTCTCTTTCTCTAACTTTCTCTTCTCTCTCATCTCCTCCCTTCCTGTGACTCATGAAGGGCTTCATTTGTCATCCAGCAGGTGAGGAGTGCAATGTTTTTTCACCCTGACCTCTACTATGTCACTAATGAGACATCAGCTATTCTGCTTCATGCTCTCCCAACCAAGTCCAAGACCTGGGTCAAATAATATTTGAAAACACTTTTTCGGTTGGTATAAGCCTTCTTGGGTGCCAGATGTGATGGATTTTTCCACATAGGAGACTGCAATAAACGACCAAAGTTTAAGACTGTCAGCCAGCCAGTTTTCTATTAGGACTAGTTTGTACAATCCCTTATATTGCAGCACTTGCCTTGTCGCTTGCTGGTGTGAGTGGGTTTACAGATGGGATGAACATAATTCGGGACACATCTTCAGCAGTGGACAGAGTAAGTTCATCACCTGCCTCCCAAAATGCTGGAGTGTTGCACTGCTCCTGTGTTCCATACACCGCACAACCCCAGGAAACTGTGAATCAACCCGTTGAGAAGTCTGCCTGAAAAGGTTTTGCAGCCCAGCCTCACTCCTGGGGATTGCTCCCTAACTCATGGTTTGCACTCTATCCAGAAGGGAGGGCTTTTCTATCCAGCAAAGGAATGGCAAGAGGATGATGGGAAAAAAGAAAGAAAGATAAGAGAGGAACAAAGAGGGTAAACAAATCAGGTCGGGTTCACCTTTTTGGGGTGGGGGGGTAGGGAGGATCTCCTATAGCAGATCCACTGCATTACCCTTTCTGCAGCAGTAGAGAGTTTTGATGGCTTGACGCTGCTGTTGGCCACAGATTCCCATGTCTCTGAGCAGTCTTGTCGTTGACATGCCTACGAAGCCCCTGCAGCCAACTTCAACTGGGCAGACCATAACTTTCTAGCCACGCTGTTCTACATCCACTGCCAGCTCAGAATACTTGAGCCTCCTCCGTTCTTAAGCCTCATCCATGGTGTCCTCCCACAACACTGTCGATAGCGATGATACGTACTGTTCTTAGCGAGATGGACCAAAGTATGAGGTCTAGGTGTGCCAGCAACTTCAGACAGACTGCTGATGGGAAGCACAGTGCTGCTGAGGCAACGAGGGAGTCCTAGCAATTTTCTGGCAAATGAGCTGACCGTCCTATCCAGCTTGTAGACCTTAGAAATTGGGACTTCGTAAATGGTCAATGGCCACATCAGTGGAGGCCAAATTGAGGGCACCAGAGTTTGAACTTGCCTGGGAGCAGAGACTTGTCTATGACCTTGAGGCTGCTGATGGTTTCCTGTCTGAGCTGTTCCACTTGGTCTGTGTCCTTCAGGATTGCATCATACCAGCGACCTAGGCTTTTGATTGGCTTTTAAACACTGCTGGAATGGGTTTGTCACCTACATAAAAATGTTGATTGAACCTTTAATGATTGATATGTTCCAGGACTTGCTTGGCTTTATCATCATCCAGAACCAGTCAGTTTTTTTCTCCAACAAACGCCTAGTGCATTTCTTGGTTGTGGTAAGTATTGTCATGTCACCCCTAACCCTAACCCTCACCTAACGGTTAGGGTTAGCCTTGGGTTGGGGTGACCTCTGTATATCGCAGAAATAAGAACCTGAGGGATATTTTAGTG
This sequence comes from Centropyge bicolor, assembly GCA_037975185.1. NCBI lineage: Eukaryota > Metazoa > Chordata > Actinopteri > Pomacanthidae > Centropyge > Centropyge bicolor. Next base: position 4,179,041 of record JBBMOC010000014.1, read on the forward strand.
CAAGCTAAGCTGCAGCCCCTAGGGACGCCACAGAGGGAGCCCCGAGTCTTTGAAATGCAATTTACACAGTTGAGGTTCATCAGGGGTTCCAGACATAAACAACTGTATAAAATTCAACAAGGATTCCCTCCACGTTCAAGTAATTGTGTATATGTGCTTTACTGTAACACATGTTTTGTGAAATATGTCGGGGAGACCAGAAACATGCTGCTTACCAGGATAACTCAGCACAGATACAACATCAGGAACAAGAAAAGGACAGACACACCTGTGGTGCAGCATTTCTTATCCCACGGCATATCTGCAATGAGGATGGCCGGCCTGCAGATGCAGCTTGGTCAGACTGGGAACGAAGAAAAAAAGAGAAATTGTGGATTTATCTGCTTAATACTAGAATCTCATTCGGCCTGAATTCAAAAAAGACCTAAGGGCCTTTACTATGTTATGATCCTAACCCTAACCTTATTTTGCTTTAACCTTAATTCTCTGCCCTAACCCTAAAAAAGACCCCCCTACATGCCTAACCCTAAGAGTAAGGAGGGGACGGACAAGTGTTCATCATACATTTACTTTAACCAAATTTAGAAACCTAATCTTGTTTTGTATTCTAACCATAACCACAGGAAATAGTCTCTTATTTTGGTTTTAATTTGTAGGGTTAGGGGGATGTTATGTTATATCACGTTATATTCATACACAGGATGTGGGCATTTATTTTTATTTTTATTTATATTTATTTTTATTATTGTGGTTTTAATTTGAAGGGATCTTAGGAAGCTGGAGAGAATTGTGGGAGTGCATGGGGAGGCAACTCTGGAGTCAGAGGTTATTTAGACGGTCCAACATGACCGACACGCCATTTTGAGCGAGAGATGCCACTTTGGGAGGAGATGCAGCAGGGAAAGGTCACTCTCGGTATCACCAACCCATGTATTGTTTATCTCAGTGTGTGCTTTAAATCCACCTGAAGAAGACCTACCTACGGTCGAAACGTCGTGGGTAGCACACCCTTTATTTAGTTTTTTTGGTGATTTGAGTTTAAGACTGAACAAACACGTGCTTGTGGAACTTTTTGTTGTAGTTTAATAAAACACTTACCTGGACTTCAGTAGCCTCCAGTTCTATTTTCTTGTTTTTGATTTTTTGCACTCCATTGCATTTTTGTATATATTCTCTCAATGAGCGAGTGGACACTGATGACTTATGGCAATAGAGCCAGACGGCGGCGGCGGTGGGGCTGGGACCTCGACCGGTCCAGGGCCGAGATGGACCGTGCACCAGCCTTCTACTCCGGTAGGAGGATCTCCCCACAACCTAACTGGTTAGCCCTGGGTTGGGGTGACCTCTGCATATCGCAGGAATAAGAACCTGAGGGATTTAGTGCAAGCTAAGCTGCAGCCCCTAGGGATGCCATAGAGGGGGCCCCGAGTCTTTGAAATGCAATTTACACAGTTGAGGTTCATCAGGGGTTCCAGACATAAACAACTGTTTCAAATTCAACAAGGATTCCCTCCACATTCAAGTAATTGTGTACATGTGCTTTACTGTAACACATGTTTTGTGAAATATGTCGGGGAGACCAGAAACATGCTGCTTACCAGGATGACTCAGTACAGATACAACGTCAGGAACAAGAAAAGGACAGACACACCTGTGGTGCAGCATTTCCTGTCCCACGGTGTATCTGCAATGAGGATGGCCGACCTGCAGAGGGATGCAGCTTGGTCAGACTGGGAACGAAGAAAAAAAGAGAGGTTGTGGATTTATCTGCTTAATACTAGAATCCCATTCGGCCTGAACTTAAAAAAGACTTAAGGGGGCCTTTACTAGTTTCTGATCCTAACCCTAACCTTAATTTAACCCTCAAGCTTCCTTACCCTACATTCTTTTAGCCCTAGCCATCTACTTAACCCTAATCCTAACCTCAGTATTAGTTTGCTTTAACCTTAACTCTCTGCCCTAACCCTAAAGAGACCCCCTTACATGCCTAACCCTAAGAGGGAGGAGGGGGCGGATAAGTGTTTATGTTACATTTATTTTAACTTAATTTAGAAACCTAATCTTGTTTTGTACCCTAACCCTAACCACATTGACCTCTGACCCCATCTCCCAACCCTATAGTGAGTTGGGGATGGGGGTCATGGGTCCCTAAAACTCATCTTAGTTCTTAAGAAACAGTCTCTTATTTTGGTTTTAATTTGTAGGGTTAGGGGGATGTTATGTTAAGTTATATTCATGTACAGGATGTGGGCTTTTATTTTGGTTTTAATTTGAAGGGATTTTAGGAAGCTGGGGGGGACTTGTGGGAGTGCATGGGGAGGTAACTTTTGAGTCCAAGGTTAATTTAGACGGTCCAAGATGACCTGGACGCCATTTTGAGTGAGAGACGCCACTTTAGGAGGAGATGTGACAGGGGAAAGATCGCTCTTCTTATCTCTGACCATATATTGTTTATTTTAGTGTGCTTTTTCACCTGAAGAAGACCAATCTTAAGGTCGAAACGTCGTGGGTAGCACACTCTTTATTTAGTTTTTTGACAATTTGAGTTGAAGATTGGTATAACACGTGCTTGTGGAACTTTTTGTTAGAGTTAAATAAAACATACTTACCTGGACTTCAGTTGCCTCCAGTTTTATTTTTATTTTTGTTTTGACTTTTTGCATTTCATTGCATTTTTGTATTTTTTAAATGAGCGAGTGGACACTTGTCACCTATGGCAATAGAGCCAGACAACAGCGGCGGTGGGGCTGGGACTTCGACCGGTCCAGGGCCGAGATGGACCGCGCACCAGCCTCCTACTCCGGTAGGAGGATCTTCCCACAACCTGACCCTGACCCTGACCCATATAAGCCTAGGGTGGGAACCAGGTTTGAACTGCTGTCCTCTCTGCAATCGACAACTTACCTGGCACAATATTAATGATCCTAATAGTAAACTTACTAAAGTAAACTTCAGCCATGTGGTGAGACAAACCACTGCTTTATTCATGTTTCAAAATAAAAATATTATAAGGGATTTATGAAACAGCACCTACATCAGTTCGGCAACATGCACCATCAATCCACCACCTACACTTATCACACATTTTACCTCTGCTGTCCCCTGCCATCAGTGTCTGCAAATGTGTGTGAGTTGAAAAACTTTCACAGAGCCTTCACAGTCAGACGTCTTTGTCTAGTGCCTTGACACACTTCACGTCTTTTGTTAAAATTCTTATCTAACCTGTCACCGTCAGTCTTTATGGTCTTAGTCATTCGCTCTGTGCTTGACCAGTCAAGAAAAAGCAAACCAGCAGGACAGCCGGTGCTGTAATGGAATGAAAAATGAACAGCATCGCCTTGGGGAAATTAAAAAGCATATCTTTTTTTAGTTTTGAGACATGAGGTGTTGGTGGAACCTTAACTTGAACTTTTAAACAGTCAGAGACTTTATAATAATGAAGAAGTATTTCCAATAGGACCACAGGCTTATTTATACCAACAAGGCGTTCACTGTCCTTTCATAAAAGACGTGAAAAGCGATTTTTCACCTGTGCAAATACACTCAAAAAGTCATTATCTGAAAAAATAACATAGGTCAATGATAGGGGACTCTGGGAAAATATCAGATGAAATCCAACCTCAAAAGTCAGAACAGAGTCCTCATGAACAGCGGGAGTGTATTATTCATGAACAGTGCTCCAAGTATAAAAAAATAAGTGCCAGTACTGACTTTATTCATATGATGTGTGTGTGTCAGCTGCTGTCAGCAAATCATAACTATCATTAACTAACACACTGTGGTCTGCAAATGCAAACCATTATTAACAAACTAATTTTTTTTTGCAACTACAAAATGTAAACACACACACAACATATTTCTTATATAATGCTTCAGAAACAAATAGAGCATGTCTTACAATGACAAAGACAAACTGATATTATGTCTGGTTGTGTGTCGGCAAACGGACCACCAGCAAAGACTTGTGGTGTTTTTGTCAATCATACACAATTTAGTTTGTTTTTCATTATGTCATCAGCTGTTTTTTTTCTTTCATCTCTGTTGCAGTTTTGTAAGATCTCAGCACACATCTCGTCTGAATGCCAAACTCGGTCCATGCTCACTCCATTTAACTCTTACACGCTCACATCAGTTGCCATATCTGTTCATGGATCCTTTCTGATTTTGCAGACTTGAATCGTGTTCAGATTTTTCTTGTGAACTTCATTGCTTCTTCAATCTCTGCTGCTTTTAAGTGGGATCTTAAATCTGCGTGTTCCTTGATTCTCTTATGCAATGAATGTTGTTGTCTCACCTTGCCGGTACCCAGGCAGGAATTAAACACCCACTCCACTCGGTTGACAGACTGAGTCCCTGCTCTTTCTTACCTTGCGCCCAAGCTGTTTGTCTCTGACAGTGAGTCAGTTGTTCTTCAAGCAAAAATACAGCATTTGATCCTTTGACCAGCAGTCAGGCCATTCATCTTGACTGACATCATTGTTAATGTCGTGGTTGGCTGCGGTGGCGGCAGCAGTTGCCAAAGGTGTTCTTGCTGATGCTGCATCAACAGGCTGTTGTGAGTGATGTGAACATTTATGTTCTCTGTGCCAAAATTATTGTCTTCTTCTTTTTTCCATTTCATCCAACATTATTGTGGGTTAATGCAACATTACTTGTGATGAACAGGAACAGGTGAGCGTCATGAAGAGCCCCTTGGGTGATGGAGTTCATTGAGGATTATTATGGGTTGCTCAGAGAACCTGATATTAGAGAGGGCAGAAAAGAGTGCCGACCGTGAGAAGAACATAATCATGTACACCTCTAAGGCTGAAATCAAGCCTTCCATGAAACAGGAAAAATGAGTTTGTGCCAAGAATGATGTCATGAAAACACCTCGAACATATATCACATGTCTGCAGTGCTGGAAAATGACTAAATACCTAGCACTAGGCTAAGTACATATTTGAGATACTAGTATTTGAGTTGTTCTATTTTCTACTATTTCTGCTCTGCTACATTTCAATAGGAGATAATGTGCTTTTCTATTCACTGGTTATTTTGCACATTTTATTTGTAATACTTTTACTTAAACCTGCAATAACTGATTTTTTTGGGCCAGTAGGGGGCAGAGGAGCCCAGTTTTAAATCTAAATTGACATATAACCTTGAGGTTGATGTGGTGAACTTGCCAACAGCTGCTTATTTATAACCTCCGTCCTGCTAAAATGAATCCAGTACACATGTTGCCATGGCAGACAGTGCTGAATCTTTAATAAAGACTGAACTGCTGTGGAGGAATAACAGCTGTTTTTTAAAGCTCAACTGGTGGGAATATAAGTGATAGTGAGGGGGGGATTTCGTTCAGGTTAGGTGGCTCCTGGAAATATCACAACACATTTACAGGCTCAAATAAACAAAGAGCATGAAGTATGTAATCAGCTATTTTTCACCACTAGCAATAAGCAGGATTTAGTTACAGCCCAGCGCAGTTAGTAGCCTATACAATAAGCTTTGTTTAGATAAGAGCTGAGCTATTCTCAGACCTTGACACAAGTCTTGAATTTACGGGATTTGCTGTTAACTTTTGAATGTAATTTTTGGCCTCAGGGCCTGAAACTGTTGGCTCCATTTGGAAAAGACTTAGAGAACAGACATGAGAGTGATATCAAACTCCCAATCTAACTTTGGCAAAAAAGCAAATAAGCATATTTCCCAAAATGTCAAATTATTCCTTTAAAGGACATTTTATTTAATATGTTTTGAATTAGATGCATTCTGTTTAGCCCAAATTACTTTAGAAAAACCATTTATTGCTTCGCATTGTATATGATACGGTTTGATTGCTGAGTACGGCTGAGTGTGATTGGATTAACTTGAAATTAGATTTTTAAGTCGAAAATGATTGCAGAGATGTTTTATTTTTTAATTAGATGTTTGTGTACTATCGTTCAGTAGTTTCACCAAACTCCTTCATGTTTTAGTTTTAAAGGGACGACAGAGAAAAAGGCTGAAATGTCTAATTGACACCAACCGGGAAGGTTAACTTTATCCATCTAGTACTAATCCAAATTCACCAGCACGTCAAAAATTTTGTGACTGATTGATTTTTGATTGACAACTATAATATATCTGATAATATATCACAGTGTTATGATATGATGCATTTGCATGTATTATTACCACTCTCAATTCCATGTAAAACTGGTTGAACTAATTTAACAGTTTCTTTTTCGTGATTCTGTTTGCATTAAATTTACATTTTCCTCTTGACACCTGTTACATTCCCATCCAGTTATATCGACTGTTTACTGAACATTTTATCTATTCTCAAATGTGCTCTGTGGCTTGGATAGTGCTGCCTTTCTTCCTGTCATCAGGGATGGTTCAAAAGTCTGATCCATCCGGAGCTGCAACCTGGAACGAGCTGAAAATGCAGAGAGACACGGTGCATGACCTGGGGACCGTGGCGGTGGAGCGGAGGGTAGAGCTGAGGGGCCTGGAGAGTGGACTGAGAGACACCAGGGCTCAGGTGGGGGAAGACAAGCGAACTGGGGAACATGTCAGAGAGGGCGGAGGAGCAGAGAGCAGAGCTGGAGGAGGCACTATTTTTATTTCAATTTGCTGTGTTTAAATAAAGAAATGTCTCTGGTTGAACTGCTAACAACTCACAGAGAAATTAAATGAGACACTGCTCTGATTTTTAATGCATTTTTACATAATATCTTAATGCATTTCAACCACATGATTGTTCGCTGTATGTTAGATCATTATTACCAAAGTGCAAATGGATTTCACTTTGACTGGTGCTAAATGTCATCATAAAAGTACATAAGCTATGACTCTCTAAAGTAAAAATACATTTAAAAAAAAATACACAAGGAAGGTTGAGGGCAAGCCAGTTCATCTCACACACTCTGTCACAAACATTGGAAACAGATGGTTCATAACAGCATTGAAGAATTGCTTTGTCTTCTGAGGGTGACAATAAATGGGATCCTGAATTTGTGGATGCAGATCTATAATATAAACAGTGATTCACAGGCATATGGGCACATTTGCTGCTTCATAACTGTCAGCTCTGCAGTGAAATACAAGTCATTTGGATGTATATGTTTCCACAAAGTCAATCTTTTGCTTTGTTCGAAGTTTGGTGTGAAGGCATCCATTTTTATGACTTTGATTGCTGTTTCGTTTTTTGTTTTGTTTTTTTCAAACATTGTTTCAAATATTTTACTTTCAAGAATGTCATAAATGAATTTTGCACAAGGATAAGCTTTGAATTTGCATAGTTATTATAGTATTTACAATAGATTGCTGGGTATGTAGAATAGATCTGTTGAATGTATATTAGCAGCTTATGCATTTTCCATCTTTGTAATTCTAGAGCGAACTGTCAGGTGTTGGAGAGAGTGAGTGGCAGCCAGCGAGAAAGACCTGGATAATCAGAGGACACAAGTGGCCACTCTGAGGGGCTTGTTACACACAATTGAGACTCAAGTGCTTCTGTAGAAGATAATGGCAGACGACCTGGAGAAAGCTACAACAGGTAGGACACCAACACGTATCCCACAATTTGACTGGACCCAAAGCAGAACTACTAAGACTTAGTCCTCAGGAGTGTTTCGTTACTTTACTTCCTGTCTTTCTATGTTTCTCACCTTTAGGATTGTATCTGTTTTTGAGCCTTGATCATGCTGTAAGTCTTTTGCTTTTGTTAAAACGTTTTAAACAGCATTTTCTCTGTCCTTGGCGTCTTCATTTTGGGTCCTATTCTCTGTGTTATTGCCACTTGCACAAACTGAGTGAGAGTGAGACGAGTGAGGCATGAAATTTCTGGTTAAATAATTATAAAAGAGCATTTTGATATTTTTATGACTCACATTACTTCATTAGTGGCATCAATGGTTCGAAGTTCTGAATTATAACACATTCTGATCACAGTGAAGCTCATTTGAGCTAAAGCTTTATGTACAATACAAAGCCCTTCACACATACAGAGGGAGTAGCGGCAGGACCTGCTCACCCCATCCTTCAAAATACATGAATGTGGGCTTCATTTTACTTGTTCTTTTTCTCTTTGAAAACATCATCATAAATTTTATGACTGCTTCGATTTACTGCAGTTATATTTATTACAAATAAAATACTTCCTGGCTTTTCAGTCTGCATGCAAAAAAAAAACCAGGCTGAACTAACCTGTGGCACAGAGCATCTGCAGAGAGAGACTGCAGGTAACATAGACAAATGACTTAGTTAAAAAGGTTATATATCAATTTTCTTTTTGTAAAGCCTGAGTCACTCGCATGAGTTAAAAATACCTACTAATGCCTGTGTGTACTTTTCAAAGATCTCATTCAATGAAAATCATGTTTTTCACTTTTTTGTCCATATGGTGTAAAAGAGATGACCATGAGAGAAACGAGCAATCACTATGGCTGAGCATTTGCAATGCAATGACAGTCGTACAGTTAGGGTTTCATGCATAACGTGAGAAGAGTCTGTATCATAGGAGAAACCAGGTGTAGCTATGTATTGGCATTTTGTTTCTCTTTTTTTTTTTAAATGGTGCCAGAGACAGGTTCTGTTTTTGGTTGCAAAGTTGCCAAAGGAGAAATGGTGAGTGTTGGTGTGTTACAGGATCTGAAAATACAAGACAGAGAAAACACAGGTTTACAGTAGTCATTTTTCCAGTGCACTGTTTTGACAATTTTATACAAAAGCATAAGGTTTTTGTCACAAAACCTATATTGATGCAAGGCACTGTTCCATCCATTAATCCTGGAGGTGCTGGTCAACCGGTGAGTTTCTTTCTTCTGTTTTGTTCCTCGACTGTGTCCAAACAAACCTGCAGTGTGCTAGATAATGTTAGTCAACATGAGCCTGCCAAGTTACATGATGATTCATGTCTAATGCTGACTGTATGGCTTTTATGGCGAATGTTACTCAAAACAGTTTGTCAGATATTTAAGCTGCTGAATTAAATGCGGTTTGTGTGTTTGAGCAGAGTCGGAGCTGCAGGCGAGAGGCGGAGGCGTGGGTGGAGGTAGGGATTGTTTGCATATCCATAGATCTGTGTATACCACATGGAGGCAAAGGCACAAAGGGATTTTTTTTTTGTGGAAAAAAAATATTGAAATATGTAATGTTGATGAACAGAGATGAGGTTTTAGGGGTTTAATCAATGAAAGCAGAGGAAGTTTAAAGAGCACTTTTAAGTCCATTTTTTGAATTTGCATTTTACTCAAAGGATATAGAATACTGAAGCTTGATGAGATAAGATATATATTGTAGATACAAGGCAGATATAAACTTAACTCTCATACCTACACTGCCACTATAAATGCTATAGTGTAAACCAATGTTAGTCTACACAAAAAATATGTTTATGTGTTGATCACTGTTTATTCCTCAGTAGCCTTCAATCCAACATCCACGATTTTGTCTTTTTTTTTGGTCTGTGTTTTGCAGTATGAATGCACATATTCATATGCTAAATACGTGCAGAATTGTAATATATTTGGACGCAGCCGCTGAAGCAGCTAATTCAGGCAGACACCTTGAGACAGCTTCTACTGTTGCTCGACACACTCTTCTCATTGCAACATCCATAACAAGATAAATACTTAATGATCAGGTATTAACTCCTGAAGTATTTAACTGTTCAAAATATAAACCGTTTTTGACAGTTTATTAAGGTGAAAACCCTAAAACGATGAAGTTCTGAGCTAAATTTCCTGCATGCTGTATGAGCCCATCTCATTTTGTTCTTTCTCTTCACAGAGGCAGTCGGACAATCAAATGGATTGCTTTGTTTGGATTAAATCAATCTCAAATTACCTTTATGCCATCATCTCAAGATGAAAAACACTTTTGGAAGCGCACTTCAGCAAAGTGAAATTATACTTCTGTACTGACAAAAAAAAATCTATTATGGATGATATTTTCCGAGATACTTGCAAGTGATGTATGAAAAAGTGATATGAGTAAATATGTGTAACAAATTCAAGTTTAAAGTTTTTTCTATAGGGCACAAACTCATCTAAATGCTTAAAACAGTGCAAAATGAATGGAAAAAACAAACAACTGAAAGTTTAGCTAAATATTAATATTTGTAATCTAACGTGGTCACAACGACAATGCCAACATGCAGATGCAAAGCAGGTATAAATGCTTAGCATGTACAGCTGAGGCTGATGGGAACGTGAAGTACAAATGAGATACACTTCACCTTAGTGTTTCCATTTTATGCTACTTTATGGGCTACATTTACTCAAGTACATTTCAGAGATAAAGTGCCTTTTTAATCTTTATAATTCACACAATTCAAGTATAATGACCAAGAAAAAAACACTGTGCAAAAAGGTGAGTTTACACCTCATAAAGGTGTTTTTATATTACTATAAAAATGCTGTATAGCAAAGTCACTGTGTTACAAATGTTACAGATATCAATGCCTCATTTCTTCTTGTGTCTTTCATAGATCAACAGAAAAATAATTGCACCAAGCATAATTGCAGTTGGCAGTAATGAGATTACAAATGATCGGCCTGTTTGAATAAATGATCATTCCAGCTCTGTTTTCAAACGTCTGAAATGATTTCAATCAACATCCGATTGCAGCTCTGTGTCACTGTGCGCCAGTATTCGCCCCTGACATTGCACTTTAAGAGACACCTTCCCGCTATTGATGAGACCTGCTGCACCGAACACCCCCAGCACTCATCAATAGCCCTTGTGAGTGAACCCAGCGCTGACAGAGCCCTTCTGTTCTGAAAGGTCTCCCTCTGCACAGATACTGAGGAAGCGGAGCGGCGCCAGAGCAGCTGGGCACACTGAGGAGAATCGGGGCTTGTGGGGAAGCTGGCAGGGAAAGATGGAGGAGACGTAGTGGGTAATTGGAGCGCAGCGATATCCGCCATCTTGGCTCGTTACCTAAATAACAGCTTTGATTGAGGTGAATAGGCCCATAAAGGGTTGTGGTGGAGCTGATAAGCTTTAGTGTGGCTTGGCTGGTGTTGCAGGGCTCTTGGCATCCACGAGGACTCTTGGCTTCCTGCAGCTGAGACCTGGATCGGCGGGACCGGGCACCTGGGATTCCAGATGTCTTGGGGTGGAATCTATGGTGGCATCCCTCAACTGGCATTAGCGCCTGCAGTGACATTCATCCTTCAGTCTGGCATGATGGAACCGGCAGCGTCGCGCCAGCTTCCTATCTACCCTCACATATCTGTCTGAGTGAGAGCTGCTGGAAGTTTTTGCTTCCTTGTGTCTGGGATGAAGAAAAAGCAGCATTTGTGCAGGACCGCTGGAAACTTGGAAAGTTGCACAGACGAACAACAGATGCTAATGTGACGAGCGCAGGATTCTGAATATGAAACACAATTTTCCTCGAAGATGTCAATGAAATGGAGAATATTTTTCTTTAAGCGTGGCAGCAAGGGCGTCAGGGAGATTAGAGCTGCTTTTGAAAAATCTCTCTCATCTGTTTGCTTTGAATACATCGCAGCATTAATCTGGACTGAAGCTGCATTAAGGAGTGTTTGCTTCAAAAAAAACATACAGAGAAGAAACACACTTAAGGGGATGCTGTAATGCATCGGGGGGTAGTTAAAGAATCTTCTGTCTGAGTCGGCCTATTTACAGCCTCAAAGTAATAACAAAAAAGTGGTAAATCCACAGGGTTTCACATTGGCCTCAAGTGGAAACAGATACAGAGCGAGTGGAAAGGTAAGCTACACCTCAGGGCTGCTATGCTGTGAAAAATCTAATTTAAAGTGTGCACAGATAAACATGTAGTAACTGTAACCCCCCCCCTCCTGCTCAAAGATTCCCCTGCATGACAGGCGTCGGTAATCACTGTTATTTTCCTGCAGAAAAAAAAACACTACATTTCATGACAGCTCATAAATTGTTCAGTAGTCTTCAGTCTTCCCTGGGGTTGTTTAGTCAACATCTACTTCCATCACTTTTCCCAGCTCATACAAACCCAACGCAACACTACATTCATCACCAGGTTTTCTCCCTGAGAGCATTTTTCAGACTGCACTGCGTCGACTGCACGGAGCCCCAGACTTATATATAACTTCCTTTAATTCTCTGCACCATCAATGAGTGAATAGTTTTGGCTGGATTAACCACTGGCACGGAGTAACGGCAGCAGCTGCAGAGGCCACTCGTCGTCTGGGGACGTACTGTAATTTCGGGTCGTTTGTGTAGTTAGCGCTGCTGATATTACGGCGCAGACAGGGCGGTGGATCTGCTGGAGGAAGTGCTGAGAGGCCAGCATAAAGCACGGTGATCCATGTGAATGAGAGAAAAATCTGGTCTCCAGAGGAAAAAGAGGTGTTTAATGGGATGTTCACGCTCTGTTACCTGCCCGACAGGAACAATCTCACTCACTCACCTTGTTTGCCACTCAGAGGCCTCTGTACACAGGCTGCTAATTAACAGAGCTCCTGAATGCTTCATGAGCGCAATGTTACATGCACAGAGAAGCCGGGCTCATATTTGGAGAGAGCTATTTATAGTAAATGTGTTTTATATTCAAATCACATCACGATGGTATCAATCAAGTATTCAGAAAATAAGGACGGCAGAAGTGTTTTCACAGTCGAGATAGGATGTTTATGGGTCAATACTGTTATTGATATTGTCATATATTAAAGATTATGTTTGGAGTCTTCTAATTAAGAATCATGAGCTCATCCAAGGTAATGAGAAGTTGCTTGAGTATCTTTAGTAATACAAATGAATCTAGATGACCTTTCGAAAGACACTTTTTAAAAAAAAAAAAAAAAAAACCTTTCTATTGTCAGTTTTGTTGTTTTTCCAAATCCATGATCAAAATTTTATCATAATCTTTGTTGTACTAACACACAGTAGTGTTCATCTACTTTTTGATTAATATATTAATATTTATTCAACAACTTGTAACTGCATCCAGACTTAATGATTAACTCACAAATTTTTGGAAATATAGTAAAAAAAACAACAACAACTTCTTTAGTAAAAACTTTAGTAAAGAAATACGTGTAGCAAAAGTTTAGCGAGTTAGCAGCTAAACTAGCGTTTGCTAATTACAATCACAAAGTACTGCTGAGACTGATGGGAATATCATTAGTTTTGCAAATATTTGGCTATAAACCAAAGTTTTGCACAAATCCAGTTCATCCTGATGAGGACCTGAATGCCTGAGCTGAGTTTCATTGCAATCCCTCCAATAGTTGTTGAGATATTTTACTACAAGCAACAAATGTCAAACTAAAACTTTACTATGACACAGCAGGTAAAATACGTATGGAACACGTCACCATTTTTCTCAGTAAATATATTTCTAAAGGTGACATGACATGTTCACCAGATGGTTGGTAACAATCCCAGTAATCCGTACAAAGAAACCAAGACAGGGAAGTTCACAAATTAAGTTTTGCCTAATGAAATGGAACGACACAGGGAAAAAGTATTGAACAAGCTTACCGACATTTATTTAATACTTTTTACAAAAGCCTTTGTTGGTAATGACAGCTTCAAGACGCCTCCTGTGTGGAGAAACTAGTCACATGCATTGCTCAGGTGTGATTATCTTCCACACAGTCTTCAAATCTTGAATGAAACCTCTTCTAAGAACTCTGGGGCCTCATTTATAAAACATTGCGTTGGATCCACACTAAAAGTTTGCGTACACCCAAAAGCTGAAAATGTATCCTGATTTATAAAACCGTGCATCTGCACACCTGCACGCAATTTTCCCTTTATAAATCACAATCTGCCTGGAAGCTTGTGCAGCTGGATTCACCTCACATCCCGCCCTCGACACGCCCACATTTTACCATGAATGGTCAATGCAAAGAACCTCGTGAATTTTGCCTTTGCATTTTACGCTACATAATGACAGAGAAAAAAAGAAATTTTATAGAGACAGAGGTGCTTGTGGGTGAGGTGGAGGCCAAAAAACGTATTTTGTTTGGTGGTCACAGTGGCGTCACGAATAAAAAGAAACAACTGAGTGGCAGCACGTCGTCGCCGCAGTTAACAGTGTGAGCGCCACAGAGTGATCTGAGGCAGAAGTAAAAAAAAGTGGTCGGATCTAAAGGTGGAGGTCAAGAGGAGAGTGGTACGGCACCGTCTCAGCGCGTCTGCTGCATAGACTGTATAAAATATGGACGTAGTGTCCGTGACGTCACCCATAGGTTTCTGAAGAGCAAAAATGAAGCAAATCGTAGTGCATAGCCATCTTGGTAGCCTACCTCCGGTTACTCCAAATATGGACAAAGAGGTGGAGCGAGGGCGGAGCTGAGGCAGGTCCTATGGGCCGGCTGACCGCATGACGATCTCTTTTACAAACTCAGTGACTAGAATTAGCCAGGGTGACGCCCTTTAGACCGTCAGTGGCTAGTTGTCAATCAAAGTGGCACCAAGCTTATGATCGCTAACAGGCCATGTCTCCATGTCCCGAATTACTCTCTGAAATTTTACTGTTTATTGTCTACAAATGTCTACAAATCCGATATGTGATGAAATTAAACGTATGAGATGATTCTGGCTTCAGTTCACCACTTCACCATCTGCACCATCCAACAGGTCTCCAAAATGTTCTTACGGCAGCATCAAAGCTGGCGTACCGGTGAGCACATTCTCACGCCAAGTTTATTTTTATAAATCACAACCTTTGCGTAGGAAGAGGCGTGCCCAACTTCCACGCCCCGTTTTGAGCGTACGCAAGTTTTAGAAATGAGGCCCCAGATCTTTAGTTCTTTCCATAGATTTTCAGTTGGAGTCAGGTGATTGGCTGGGCCATTCTAGCAGCTTTATTTCCTTTCTCTAAAACCAACACAGAGTTTCCTCGGCTGTGTGTTTGGGATCATTGTCTTGCTGAATTGTCCACCCTTGTTTCATTTTCAGCATCCTGGTAGATGGCAGCAGATTTTTTTCAAGATTGTCTCGGTACATTTTTCCGCTCATCCTTCTTTCAATGATATGAAGTGTGCCAGTACTGTATGCTGAGAACCAGCCCCACACCATGATGTTCCCACCTCCAAACTTCACTGTGGGTGTGGTGTTTTTGGGGTGACGTCCAGTGCCATTCTCCTCCTAACATGGTTTGTATCATGGCATCTGAAGAGGTCAATTTTGATCTCATCTGACCGACTATATTCTCCCAGTATGTCACAGGCTTGTCCAAATGTTGTGCAGCAAACTTTAAATGATCTTCAACATGCTTTTCTTCAGTAACAGAGTCTTGCATGGTGAGCATGCACACAGGCCATGGCAGCTGAGTGCATTACTTATTGTTTTCTTTGAAACAATTGCACCTGCTAATTCCAGGTCGTTCTGCATTTGTTTCACTCCTCTGTCAGAAATCTTGTGAGGAGCACCCGGTCATGGCAGGTTTATGATTAAATGATGTTCTTTCCACTTCTGGATTATGGCCCCAACAGTGCTCACTGGAACATTCAGAAA
Organism: Centropyge bicolor; assembly: GCA_037975185.1. Classification (NCBI taxonomy): domain Eukaryota; kingdom Metazoa; phylum Chordata; class Actinopteri; family Pomacanthidae; genus Centropyge; species Centropyge bicolor. The sequence goes on from JBBMOC010000014.1 coordinate 4,194,479, forward strand.
ATCTTCAATGCGATCAGTATGTTTTGCAACAATAAGGTTGGAAAGGTCTTGAGAGAGCTCTTTGCTTTTGCCCATCATGAGATGTTTCTTGTGTGACATTGTGGTAATCAGGCACCTTTTTATAGGCCATCAGTTTGGACTGAACCAGCTGATATTAGTTGGCACTGACAAAGGGCAGGATTGCTTTCTAATTACTGATAGAGTTCAGCTGGTGTCTTGGCTTTCCTGCCTTTCTTCATGTGTTCAATACTTTTCCCTGTCTCATTTACTTTATTTCACATAACTTAATTTATGTACATCTATGGATCTTTGCATGTGTGGATTGCATGGGTTGTTACTGACATTTGGTGAAATTTTCATTACAATAGCCCCATTAGAAATATATTTACTGAGAAAAAATCTGATGTGTTCAATACTTATTTTACCTGCTGTACATTACCTGGACACCATGAATGTCAAAATTTTGTTCCGATCCATCTGTTAAATGTTATAGTTCACTGGAAAGGTGAAAACTTTGACCTGTTTGTGGCACTAGAGGAAATTCAAAGTATAACCAGAGGCATTAAGTTTCATCCTCTGAGGAACATGAAGTAGATCTTGGAATATTTCATTCTGGACCAAAGTGCTTGTTACCATTTCAATTAAACCTTCTGCATAAACAAAATGCAGATTGTAGCACATCTCATCCTGCCAGTCACATCTCATGACACTTTGACTTCTTTATACACATGCGAGCGCTCACACAGTCAGTTTCTCTGACAGGCACAAGCCCTGCTCTCGTGACCTTTAGCTCTGACCTTTCGCAGTTCCTAAATGCCACTTTGGGAAAGTCATTTATTGTCCTCGACCCTGCTGTCAAAGTGGAATGTCACATGTGTCCGACTGACTACGAGCTGCATAGCTCACGTTGCTGACAAATTCACAGAATGATGAAAGTGCCGACGAAAGCTTCAGTCCTCCCCTGCTGGTTGGGTAGATGTGTGCGCATGAAATATACATTATATGCGCATCTTATGTTTCATCAATCAAGGTTTGTGAGGTCACAGTGGAACGAATGGCTGTTTTATACAACATGCACACAGTCAGAAAATGCATTTTGAGGAGAACCAATATTGAAAGAGGAATGCGCACATTTGCAGCTGCTCGCACTTTTCCAACACACACACACACACACACACACACGTGTATACATGCTTGCACATACACCCACTGTCCTCTAGTCCCCTGGGCTGCATCAGCAAACCTCCCCCCTCCCACCCAACCAAACAGCGGGGTGATTAATAACACCCCCTCCATTACCCTCTGCACACAGATGGGACGTCAGGTTGAAGGTTGATGGAGAACAGCACGGTGTGTGGTGTTACATCCCATCATACTGATTAGAGTTTGGACTTCAGACAGCGCCCCTCTCCACCTTTACCCTGCTGCCTCACGCGATTTGTATCCTTCAGGTATCCTTCCACTGCTGCTGATGCCATTCGTCACCGCAGGGCCCCTGCTGAAGACTCCTTTTAAAAAACGGGTGGAGGGAGGGAATCTTCCACTCTGATTTTGAGTGATTTACGATGAGCCGCTCCGTGCTTACGGTGCTGTGGTTTTACAGTGTTTCGCTCGAGGAATATCAAAGTCTCCAAAGTTGTCAGAGCAAACCACTGCTGGACAGAGGTGTCTCACACTTGTAACGGATTGTTCTGTGTCGCTGCTTTCGCTCCAGCTGAAGCCGTATTTATGTCACTAGAAAATAAAACTTTAGGAGATCAAAGCATTTAATGAGAAAAAAAGTAATCTGCAGAACTCACACTCTGACAAGTCTGTTGTGTACGAAGCAGTTTTTAATTTATGCACAGTAACACAAGCAAACATGTAAAAAGAGTTAGTTGCAACTGAGCAATTGAATAACCTAATATTTGGTTATACACTCTGAACAGAAATATATCAACTTGATGAATGGATTTCATCTTATAGTACATGGGCAGCACTCCAGTTGGGGTTCGGGAGAATAGTCTTTGCTACGCTCCGTCTGTACAGTAAATGCCATTAACATCCTGCTCTCACAAATACATATTTAACTCAGAAGCCAAAGGAATAGCGAACACTATCAAAATTCAAAAACATTATTTTTTTTTTACAAAAAATATAAAAAGTACGGTGACAAAGACTGAACTTGATGCAGGCTGATATGAATACTCCCGATTACTTTTCAGAATGCACATAAACTTTGTTTCTTTTCAAAAGGAAATGTTTTTTTCTTTAAACACTTTGAAGACATTGAATAAATGTATTTAGAAAAAACTACAGACATAGGCTTCAAACTTAACTTCCTGTACAAAACATATGTACCTTTAAAAGGAAAAAAAAAGAACACAAAAAAATGTTACACTGAAAGTTCAATCACTGCTAGCTGCTAGCGCCCGTAACAGAAAGAGGAACAAAAAAAAAGTGGACAAACTTGACCAGACTTCAAATATCTACATCCTGATTCTAGGACTGGGGGATGGATATTGATCCATCTGGAGACTGCAGCAGCAGTGAATGGTAAAAGCCATCAGGCATTGCCCCTTTGTTTTTACGACTTCCAAATCCAGTCCTGAACCTAAGACCCAGCAAAAACACTGCTTGCAAGTCCCCAAACCCTGGAATGCGATCAACCATGCAAAACAAAACAGAACAGCAGAGAAAAACACGTCAGATGAAGTCATGCAAAGCAGTTTTTGTGGTTATTTCCCATCATTACAAATACATGTCTTTTTTTCTTTTTTTTTTAGAGGCGTCACAGGAAAGTTAAAAGGGATCAAGTTTCCTATAGTCTCTTTGAGTTGACTTCTTACTTTTTCCCCTTTTTGTCCACATTGGGAAATCCAGTTGTCCGTTGTCTCAGCGAGAGTCAAAGATTGAGCTTTCCGAGCGTACCCCAAGGCACCTGAGAGAAAGTGGGCTTCTCCCTCTGTTGGCAACACTGTGTGTCTGTTTTCATTACATACCAGCTGCCATAGAGTCTCAGAGTGGGACTGTCCCACGCATGGTGTCACGAATCTCAATACAAAGCACAAAGAAAAGAATACAGTCAAAATGGATGATGGGGTTGGCGTCCCCTCGATGGTATGGTCTGAACCGCAGATTCGAAGGTTAATAGTCATCGTAGGTGTTCAGGTCGGTGAAATATGCGTTGGTATAGGTCTTCCCGGCAAGCTGTGGGTTGAAGTACTTATTTCTTTCCTCCAGAATCAGATTGTTTTTGTTGAAGGCCTGTGTGAAAAAAAAATACATGCAGAGGAGAAAGGGAGAGGAGTCAGTATGGACGTGTTTGAGACACATGGATCAAGTGATTGTTCAGTCCAGATGGCAAAGTAAAAGCAAATCCATCGAGCCCAAAAAAAAAGGGGGAGAAAAAAAGAGGAGCAACACAAATCAATGGGAGGCCGCTCAGTGAATGAAACATACATTTCACAGAGCAAGGTCAAAGCATTTGCAAACAGGCTGGAAAAAATGATAAGCCACCACAGGGCTAAATTATTTTGATGCGCGTCCGTATGTCCACCTCTGTCATCCCTAACACCCAGCATCAGCAGTTTTTATGGCCCTCGGATTGTTGGTCCTCTAGGACAATCTGAACCATAAAAATCGATCAAAAGAGGGCCTCTTTTCTGTTAAACACTAAGGAAGAGCCATGGGGGCATCTTCTCCGTCCCTGTGTGACATAGTAAACATGGAATGAGCTTCTGATGTGGTGCTCAATACAACATCAGCAATTTGGCAAATGGATGTGTTCATATCCAGTCTGTTGTGGAGAGCGTGAGCCGGGACTCCCTTGGGGCAGTGTAATTGAACACTTGATGATGCTGCATTTGCAGCTGATGGATGTTTCAGACTGACACTGATAGGGAACGAGCGTGCTGGACGAAAAACTCATGTATTTTGCCTCTTTCCCATAATGCGATTTGCACACAAAGGGATTGTAATCAACGCTCCGGCAGCCCCTGAGACGGTTATGTGTCTCTGCAGGTGGCCCCATGGCTGCTTTTAAACAGCTGTGCTGCAATGCTTGTTAGTATCATCTACTTTGTCTCCTTGTCTTAAATCTCCTTAATTGGCTGAAGAATGATTGCGTTTAAGTTTTTTGGTGCAGCAAACAAAATTTGCCTAAACTATGAAGTGGCATTGGTGATAGCGAGGTAACAGAGGAGCATAATAAAACAGCATCACAATGAATTGCCTTTCTCAACCCATCAAATCAAAGCATTAAGTAAAAACTGGAGGACAAAACAAGGAAGACAAACATGAAAAAAACATGCAAATGGAGGCACTTGTTGAAAGAGAAAAATAAAGGAGAGATACACTGCCTTCTCACAAGCCAGGAGGGAGAAGGGGGGGCGGGTGTCGTGATGGAGGGATGAAGGGGTCTGAGCAGAGAAAGAGAAACTAGAGTCTGTACTCCAACCTGCCACACACAGGAAGTGCCACAGGAAGTGGAAGGGCGGGGCACGGTGGGGAAGAGGAAGTAGTAGTGGTTGGGGTCAAAGAGCTGTTGGGGGGGTCAAGAGGCGGGATGTTGTAGAGGTCAGAGGTCAGTGGTTAGTAGAAAATCTCCAGTCCACGCATGGACACCCCCATGTTAGCAGAGAGAGGCTGGTGCATGGCGGGGTCGTCCAAGGGCAAGAGTACCGACACATCTGGCTGCAGGGAGGAGAGGAATGGGCAAGAGTCATCCTCAAAGAAACCCTCAGGCCATATTCTGTCTAACAGGAAGCTTGGAAATATGACAAACTGTACATTAAACTACAGCTTCATGGTGACGTAAGCTTGTGATCGTAAACCAGGCTGCTGAAAATAGACCAGTTGGCCGAGCAACTAGAATCTATGATAAACTGTGCATAATAATAATGACTATGATTATCAGGATTTAAGCCAAAAACTCTAAAATATGGCATCAGGTGTTCATCATTCTTGCCTATAAATGCTCAAAGGAGGCATATCATGCTTCTGCACACTTAATGGTTGAAAATTCACTGCAACATCCAAAGCGTTTAGGCTCAGTAAGTGAGGGTTGGAGGTAAAATGTGCCTTTGGAAAATTAGACAGCGTTCATTTGTCATGCAGCTCCTTCTGTATTTTCACATAGACTGTCTATATTCATATCAACCTCTAACTGAATTATGCTCTATGCTCCTGACTCTAATTGCATGACAGATGAACGCTCCTCACACCTTTATTCCACAATGAAATTACATTTTGGCGATCCGAGCCAGAGGATCTGTTCTCTCTGTGGCAGCTTTACAAAACACTTTCATATCTGTGAAGTGGTTTAGCAAACAGAGATCGAGGTATTCACTTGGTTTATAATATATATTTGAGATTGAAGACGTCCTCTGACAGAATAAAGGATATCAAACACAAATGAAAACCTCCCTAAAAAACTGCTGATTTTACAAGTAAAATCGAGTTGACTGTAACACAAAGCTGAGAGTTAGTTCCAGTGTGAAACTTGGAAGATGAACAGTTGACCTTTTGCTTAGTCTTGGCAATGTCTTGGCACGGCCAACCTGTCCAGTATGAATTCCTCTACATTTTGAAGTGGTGCAAATGCCTGCACTCAGCATCTGCTCTCACACAAGATGCAAATGTTAGCATGTTCGGATATTAGTTTACTACCTACAACTGTAACTGGGTGCTACTTCTCAGGCCATGAGCTCTCACGTTTCTTAACTTTCATAACTAATACCTCCACTCATATTTCCCTCCTGTGTGGAAGCTGGTCCTGAAAGCTATCACAGTTTTTGTTGTGCTTTACGAAGCAACTTTGACAATGTTTAGTCCTTGTCCTAAAGCCTTTTCTCTTGTCACATTTAAGGCGAGAACGTTCTGTTAAAAACAGGTATCTGAGCAAAGCAGCTAAACAGGTTTATGTTTGCGCAAAATAACAGTCAGATCTCACATCACTCCTTTTCAAATGTATAATTCTTGGACTAACTACTGCTGTACTCTGAATACAAAGATAATGCAGTTTCTTCTTTTACATTTTTCCATGTCTTTGACATTGATCAGCTGGGGATGGTGACATTTTGCCTGGGACATGGAGCGTTATAGTAGTGCATATTTAAGACTTGTTTTAAAATGAATCAGCTGGAAACACATGAGCTAAAGGTCTAGCCACAGTAGCAACAGCTCAAGAAATCTGAAAAAGAAACCTGCTTTTGTCTGTTTGAAATCAAGGAATTATTGTTTCAAAAGGTACCACACAGATTTAATAACAAATCCTACACTGTCATTTTTGTTAAATGCATATATGCAGAGCTAGATTACAAAGCTTAGCAGGTGTAGCAACAATAGCCACGGCAATTTAGAAAATGGTCAAGCTTAGCTTCTCTTCAGCTATGATTTATGCCATGTAGCCTTGCACATCCAAAAGCTTCTTATCAGCAGGAGGACCAAATGGTGCTGGAGCTGTAAAATGGCCAACTAGTGCCAGACTATCTCACAAACGTAATTTGTAAGAAGTTTTGCAGTTAATTCTTCCACTGGTATAATCTCATGATACCAGATTCATTGCTTCTGAAGTTCATTTTTAGGGTAAAAAAGCCCAGTGTGTTGAAGTGGTTGAAACACCCTGAAACACTGAGCACTGGGAATCCTTGAAAAAAGCCCAGCTGGAGCATGGAGTAGCTGTGGACAAGCATTAATCACCAGCTCAGTCTGGCAGTAAAGGCCTGATGTATCAGCGGATAAGAGGCTGTTTGTACCATGAGAGTGGCTGGATCTCTGTCACTGGCTCCGCTACATCCGACTGTCTGCAATTTAGGATGCAATAATCACACAAAGAACCTGTCTAAGCAGGGAGATGTGCAGATGCAGAGCGCCTTCGCTGATTACCTACCCACGCACCGATAAGTAATTGCATTAGTATGTTATGAGAAAGCAGTGTATGACCACTGACACAGAACAAAGTCACACACTGAGACACACAGCGGAGGAGCACACGGAGAGAGGATGTACGCACAACTACCTATCTGTTACACGACTAGAGAGCGTCAGTGCACGACAGGAGGTGGTGTGACAGTGAGAGTCATGCAGTAAGAAGTGTATTTAATCACAACTGACACTGGAGGAAGAGGCAAACGCTTGCTCACTGACTCAGACTGGGACATCGATTGATTAAGTCAAACAGGCAGGAAACGTTAGAAACTGCCGCTTCGCCTCTACACATCTGGACATCTGTCAAGCGTGACCCTCAGAGAACCCAGCAAACCCGTCCACAGACCTTGATGGCTTCCACCGAGTCGTACTTGTCCAGCTTGTTGATGTGGTTGGTGATGCTGGTGTTGAGCGGGGCGGCTGAAATGGGGTGGATGACGGTGGCATCGTGCGACTGCTGCTGGTAGCGCTGGCAGTACGAGTAAACCAGCAGGGTGACCAGGCAGCCGAGGATGGAGCTGCTGAGCCCCACGGCGATCATGTGGAAGAGGTTGAAGTCTGGAAGAAGAAAGGGAGGGGGGGAGATGGGGTGGGACATTCTCTGTCAGTTCACACAAGTGGAGGTGGTAATTGAAGCTGCAATTCATATGGTAATGACACAGTGTTCTGCAATGAAGGAGACCCTTTGGGAGTGTTGAAGATTTTTTTTCCTGTCTTTTGTTTGCCAGGTCTTACTGTGTGCTATCGGGACCTGCTGTACATCACAGATGAAAGACGTGTAAGCGTCGTGTTACACATACAATACGCCCTGTTTTTATCTGAATTAACATGCAACTTTCATCTAGATATTGTACACATGGGCTATAATTACAGTAAGAATTTGTCCTCAGCTGCAAAAATCCAACCTGTTTTTCCTGAAACAAATGCTAATTTCCATTAGAGTGACTTCCTGCTGTGTCAATTACAGGAAGTGTGAAAAAAAAGATTAAAATAGTCAAAAAAAAGAAAATAAATTGAATGTTATTTACTGTATTTTTACACACAGCTATATTAAGCAATTAGCAAATGATAATAGTTGTTAAAACATGATTTATGAATTATTCATTGCACTTTTTAAAATCATTCTACCACAATAACAATAACATAAGTGATATGCTGCATTGGTTTCAGTATCATTAATGCACAGTCCTTGCTGAACATTATGATTCATGGATAGAGATATAAATCAGCCAAATATAACTTTGCCGTCAGTCGCAAAATATAAACTATTTTATTAAGAGTGCGGTCCTCTAGTGGCCTGTATTTATGGTCAAAATAATGTATATGAGAGAACAATAGTTTGTTTTTTTTGCCCTGAGCATCGTCTGCACGCTGCAGATTTTCTCCAAGAGGATAAATAATGAGAGCAGGAGCTGCCTGTGGGCGGTGTAAGAGCCAAAACTCTGGACACTAAAAGTCCCTAAATCCCTAAAGCACTATAAACAATGTCAGGTACAACCCTGAATCCCAAAAAGTTGTGACGCTGTGTCAAACATAAATAAAACAGAATGTGATAATGTGCTAATCCTTTTTGACATATGCTCAATTGAAAACAGTGCAAAGACAATATATTTGATGTTTGACCTCAGCTTCATTGATTTTTGTAAATTCTGCTTATTCTGAATTTGATGGCAGCAACATGTTTCAAACAAGTTGGGACAGGAGCAACAAAAGACTGTGGAAGTTGTGGACTGATCCAAAAACACCGTTTTGGATCATTCCACAGGTAAACAGGTTGATTGGTAACAGGTGATAGTATCATGATTGGGTATGAAAGGTTCTGGAAAGACTCACAAGTTCACAAGCAAGGATGGAGAGAGGTTCAACACTTTGTCAAACACATGATTACATAAAGGAGTTTACTGCATGGAGAAGGGAACACACTTTTTTGGAATCATGGTTGTACATTACGACAAAAGCACAGCTTAAGCAAAGCAGAGATGATCTATTGTGCAGTCCTGCAGATGATGAAATGATATTCAGAGCTCGAGAGAAACAAAACTTGACAAATTTCATACGGTGCATCTTTGACTCGACTCCTTCTAGATATGATCAGATCACCATTTTTCTGTAATGTATCTTGGGTGCATTTACAGCTGGATTTATGTGTTGTTCAACAGGATTGGAAAGCTTATTGCTAAAGAGGCTGCACATGTGCAACGCCAGGTGTTATCCCCCCCCTTGCACACACACACACACACACACACACTATAAGAATTACCTCCACAGCGCCTCTCCTCCTGGCTGGAGCGTGCGATCGAGACTTCTGACAAAGGAGAAGAAAACAGCAAAAGGCAGCAGAATTAGGGCCAAAAACCAAATACACATGCACCCGTGTTAGCATGACAAATTGTACCCTTGAAGGTGAGTGTGGAGATTAAAGCTGTACTCAATATGAAACAGATTATCGTAAAAACTCCGCCAGCTAATCACGGCTGTGGCACCTGGAGTGGTTTATGAAAAGTATCAGCTCTCATTAAAGGAAATGAAGTACAAGACGTCGCTAATGAACCTTAATGGACTACCTTTCCCATTAAAGGGGATGGATGAAAAGGTATAAAGGCAAATGGGTGATTCTATAAAGACCTGTGAAGGGTTTTCATGACTATTATATCCCTGCTAATTAATACAGTAAAGGTTACACATTTATGTTTCAATCAAATGTTTATTCTGTCGAACAACTGATGATTCCTGAAGTTTCAGATTGGCCATGAATATATAACTTTTTCTAAATATATACCAGCAGTTTAAAATAGTGTTTGCAGTGATACGATGTGAATAACATGAGCATCCTTTGTTACAGGGAGGAGATTTAATGATCTCTGTGTAGTAGAGATCAATGCCCTAGAGTGTCTCGCATTACCAGCTGTCAATAGGGTGATGCCTGTCTAAGCAGATATCAATACTACTGGTGTGTGTGGGATATGTGCGTGTGTGTTCGTTCAAAAGTTTGGAATCACCTGTTATGTTGATGTTTTTCTTCTTTCCTTCAATAATGACTAATTTAACATAAATTTGAGCATAATTCAAATGTATTATTTACATTAAAAATAGTTTAGGCCCCATGAAAAGAAGAATGTAATGATTAAAACTCCCATTTAGTCGATGTCCACACAGTGTTGGATAACGGGAGAATACTGTTGTAACCATTTGTTCCCCCAAATATCCTTCGATTTTGAATTTGGTTTCCATTCCAGAAAAGCGTAAGTGATCCTGGATCATTATTGAACCACTACGGTCCGCGCAATTGGGCTTTAAATATTTTAGGACCCTGTTTTTCTTCAGGCCCTCTGCAGGCTCCTCAGTGGTTGGATTGAACAGAAACTGTGATTAGTCAGTCCATAGCATGTTCATGATATTCTAACCCTATATTTCTATTTTGAAGTTAAATAGCTTAATTCAAGCTTGCTTTAAGTATCATTTTGCACCTGACACTGACACAGGAACCTGCTCCTATTTCAATCTGCACAGATTTTGCTGCTTAAGCTTCCAATTTCTCTTACCATTGGCTGATTTCTTATATTCTTATTTAACTGTTGCTCAGAGGTATCATTGTCTCTTTCAGCCCTTTCAATTGTCAGTCTGGTTGAACCATTGTGCATTGTTTTGTTCTCCATGCACAAAACATTACTTTCTCTTGCAAACCCGTCATATAAAGTAACATCTATTTGTTAAGACTTTCTTCAACTCAAAACCATGAAAGCTCATTCAAAAATATAGAGTAATCTTCTCAGCTGTCTGACTGTACTGAATCCAGCTTTTGTGGCAGTCGATTCCAAACTTTTGGTCGAGTATATTTAGGCCTTTCTAAACTTTCACTCTTTCATTCGTTAAACTAAACAACTGTTCAACTGAACATTCTTTAAATCCCTTTAGCTTAGCAAGCGGATCCAGCAAAAAGCATCGAGGCATAGTAAGAGCGATTCTTTTCATTTAGAGTTTTGAGCGTCCGTAAGCCTTTTTTATTCCAACCTTCCTTTGCAAGATTTATTATCTAAAAAAAGAGATCAAACAGTTACATCAAAAGACAGCTTTCATGTGCACCACGTGTCATAAAGGTGTGTTTAGCATGCACGGGATCAATCCTGTCTCTGTATCGGGGTTTCTTATTCTTATCACCATCAAATGAGCAGTTACTATCCTCAACATGTGTGGCTCTCATATTGCTGATTGAACATCTGTAGTAGTAGTAGAGTGCATCACTGGCCTATATATATATATCCCTCCTTTATTCTGCATCACTACAGAACGATGACCAACAGTGAAGTTAAATGTACTATATGTGTTTCCAGTTGTAAATCTATAACTATTATCATTGTAAATTGTGAAATGAAAACTGACAGCTTGAAGGTGAAGTGAAAGAGCAGTGAGGATTTCCTTGTGTGGAATCAGTAAAGTTTATCTGATCTTCCTGTATCCCACAGTTCTCTAAGTATAAAAACCCATTTAAATACCTTACATGTAGTTAAATAAGCTGACATTTAAACGGGTGTTGCACGGATAACAAACAACAGGAAAGCTTCCACACACTATGTACTTAACACTGACATTACTGTTACATTAAGAAAAAAGGGTTGCATTAATAAAGGGCAAATGATCACTTAAGCACGGATGCCAGAAACAGTAAAGACAGGATAAAAACGATTATACGAGCAGGTCCAGAAACGGTACACAGCAGCCGTTTCTCTCCTTCCTTTCAACATTTGAAAAAAAGTAAAACTGCTGGTGTAAGTGCTTTTTGCATGGCCAGACAAGACTCATAATGAAACTAATATAGCAGCAGGGTTGTTGGAATGAGTAGGGAGACAGCCCTTAAGTGTCGCACCCGGGTTCACGCCCCCATGTAATCACCTGCTGCACTCAGGAGTCCTTGAGCAAGACACTAATCCCGAACCGTCCCCAAAAGTGCTGCCCTGTCGCTGAACCTGACCTCTGACCCGAGACGAGTCCCTTAGAGGGATCAATAACATATTTCATTATCACAGGATCCTTGGAAATGAACTGAATTACCGCTGTGGGCATATGGCGGCGGCTGGTGCAGAATGAGTGTGTGTGTGCTCTAAGTTGTGTGTTAAGTCATGCATGAGTGCCCAAGACTTTCCTGAGGAGAACGTGTGCGTGCGTGTGTGTGTGCGTGTGTGATCACCTGGTATAAAATTGGAGTCAGGAGAGCATGGCCTGGTCTCGCTGTTGTTTCCTGTGCACTGGTTTCCAGTGGGAAACAGGACGTCGCAGTGGCGCACACGCATCTGGGCCCCGTTGGAGTCACAGTGGGACCACTCGGACCAGCTGGACCAGCTCTCTGGAAACGGCGATGACAGTAGATCTCACAGCCTGCCCACGTGTGTGTCCATATATGTGTGTGCGTGTATGAGCTGTGTGTGCCCTCAGCTGCACATTAGTCATGCATGAGCGCCCTCTGAGAGAGACTAAAGAAAATAAGCAATGGACCTGTGATGGATCGGTGGCTGAGTCAAAGCCCTAAGCTGCCTATCACTGAGGAGTGTGTGTGTGTATGTGTGTCTACCTGGACAGGGTTGTGTGTTGCACAGAGCCTCCTCAGTGTGCAGACCCAGGCAGATGTCCCCTCCGTAAGCTGGCGGAGGGTTGCTGCAGGTTCGCGTCCTCATGTAGTGTCCCCCTCCGCACGTCACCGAGCACTTGGACCATGAAGACCAGCATGACCAGCTGCCATCCACTAAACAGGGGACATCAGTGTCATATTGTTTATGGGAATACCTAAAACCTGGATGATTAAATTAGTCTTTTTTTACGTCACTAAATTTCACAGTTTCTTGTTTTGTAGGAGAACATTCCCTAAAATTTGTGCTTTCATGAATTTTAGTTAAGGATCATCTGCAAGAGACAAATCATTTTTTAATGCTGTTTCAATTGTGCCATGAATTTCATGTTTGTCAATTTAAGAGATAAATCTGCAGCCAAGAACAACTAATGTTGGTACTTTACTATATTTACGATGAACTGCAACTTTCTTGACTTGAAAAATTATCTTTTAAATTGACAAACATCATAAGTATAATTCATTTATTCATTCACCATCAAAAATTATTCATCTCTTGCTGTTGTCTCCCATATATATTTTTTGAAATAAGGTCCCATGTGGTTCGGCAGAAGAGGAGGGACTTCGCTTCTCTATTTCCTCTGAATATCAAGTGATTGGAAGTCATTCCAAGCCATTTCAAACAGTGATGCGTGACGCACAAATATAAAGCAATTTCAATGTGTGTGTGTTTTGAAGTGACAGGAAGTGTGCTTCACCCAGCTGTTACAGCAAACGCCTGACCCCCCCCCGAAACTCAACAATCCCTCTTCTGATTAATAAAGATAAGTGAAGCATTGCAATTTGCCGCCGTTGTTGTTCCTCCCTTCATGTGGTGCCAAGTGACAAACAACAAAAACACGTGGAAATTCCTCACAGTACCAGCGCGCAAAGAAGACAGAAATAGATGAGTGAGGATGTGGGAGAAATGAAAAGAAGGGAAGAAAAAGGGCAACAAAATGGGGGCAATCTTTGGCCATGAATCACAAGGGAAGTAAATATCCTTCCGGTCAATCACCTGGATAAAACCCTACTTCATCGTGGCAGAGAGATATTCCCTTTTCCGAATCACTTGAGTAGTGCTTTTAAAGACCTGATGATGGCTGGCAGCACAGTGCAGGTAATTGAAGTTGCTGCTGCTTTTTGTCATCTCGCTGTAATTTCTCTATCACAAAGTGACACGCAAGTCGATTCCCGGCCCTCGATGACGGATCGTCTCATCTCGGGCGCAGACGCAAGAAAAACACGGATTCATTTGTTTCCAAAGCAGATGGATGGAAGGCAGAACACCTTTTCTCTCCTTCTCCTTCACAGTGCACTAACGCATTTAAAAAGCACTGGATTATCCATAGGAGGATTACAATTGGTCTACCGGCATGGTCCGCCTGCCTCAAAATAATGTCTCACTTTCAGAGGGGTGCTAATTGAGTATGCATTAGTATTCATTGCTGCTCGGGCTGGGTTAAGTCGGTTCCTTTGGGGGACAGGAGTGCAGAGTTGTTCATCAACATACTGTAGCTATGGTGTTATTACAGTCTACAGAAAAGGTGCACTACACGTATTAGCATAGTGATGCAGCAAAGAGAAAAATATCAAAGCACATTCGCTCGACATTTTACACACGAGAAACACTTGTGGCAACCAAACAAATCTGACGCTCTTAGATCCCGGAGAAGTCTTCATCTGAGCTCTTGATAGCTTCATCTGAGCAGCTGATAACAGCTTACCCTATTAGCGACTGCGATCAAGCTGTTTGGAGCTGAATGGTGTGCACTTTCGCTGAATGAATTAACAGGCTGTGAAAATAGCATCAACGGACGCTCACTCCCTCGCGCTCTTTCGCTCGCTCGCGGCGAGGCGGCAGACACCAGGACAGATTGCGGGTGCTGAGGATGACGTGCAGATCCAGGTTTTTAGTGGGATACCTAAGCCCTACTCCAGGGGGCTTGATTAATAATCATCTGAGGCAGCGCTCCGGCTTGTCTGTTTGGCGCCTGTGTTGGATACCAGGTGCGCTTTATGCCAAACTAAGCACTGGATTTCCATTTAGACAGCTTACTTCCCTCGTCAGACAAGAGTATTCTTTTAATTAGAAAGCATCCTCTCGCCGTCTTCCGCTTTGAGGAGTGTTGAAAATGCATTGCCTCAAGGCTTCTCACAACAGAATATGGCCTCCCATTGCTGGCAGCATAATTACTCAGCAATGTAATTACATACTGGAGCGCCACAGGGATTGTCTCTGATTCCTGGTGTAAATTGGGGTCTTCGTCACACCTCTTATCTGCGACTGATTTCTTTTGTGGTTCCTTACGATTTGGTAAGTCATTTTGTCAGTGCAATTCTTTATCCATTAATCAAGGAAAAAGCATAGCTTATGGTGTGTATTTATCTGTGCGTGAGTGAAAAAAGAGAGCTGGCAAAATAATTGACTCTTGGTCTTGTAAATGTTGTTATCTCTGCGTGTCCTCAGTTTATCGGGTCAGTGATGTTTGTGTGTACAGTAAGTCTGTCATTGCAGCTTGGAACGTGTGTGTGTGTGTGTGTGTGTGTGTGTGTGTGTATGTATGTTTTGCTATAATTGTGAGGACCAACTCTTGACAAACAACCTTTCTTGTGAGGACATTTTGCCTGGTTCTTACAAGGATTATACTAGGATGCCTTGGTTTTAGGGTTAAGGTTACAAATACAAAAAGTTTATGGTTTGGGTAAAGGTTAGGGTTAGACATTCAGTTGTGATGGTTAGGGTAAGGGGCTAGTCACCTATGTGTGTGTGTGTGTGTGTGCATTTCTTACCCGGACAAGGGGTGATGTTGCACTCCTGATACTCCTGTGCCGGCCCCAGGCAGGTCTGACCTCCGTACCTGGGCTCTGGGTTACTGCAGGTCCTCTTCCGGCTGCGGATTCCCCGGCTGCAGTCTCTGCTGCACTGGGACCAGGAACTCCAGGACGACCAGCCGCCGTTCACCGTGTGACCTGAGATCCTCCCGAGACGAAGAACCTCTCCTGTTGGACCATACAAAACGAGACTATTGTTAAAACAACTCCTACTATAAGTCACACATGTGGTGTCTTTTCTCAGCGTTCAGAAGACGTTCCCTATATAAAAACCTGCCGTTTTCTGTAAGAAAGTGGATGATATTTGTCCTCTCTCACCAGCGTCATTGTGTGCATGTTGTTTTGAAGAGCAAGACGAGGGCAGAGTCAAGAGCAGCTCTTGATAACAGTGCCTTTACTCTAAAGCTTTTGGAGTATCAATATCTCTGAGAGCTTTAGCTGGATTTGTGCTGAAGACGCAGCGCCCACTTCATTTTTTGTGTTGTTATTAAGTTATTTTGTGCTGTAAAGCAATTTCACAGATTTCATTAAAAACAAACTAGTGGAAAAAACATATTTATATTTTACAGCGTAAAGGTGAAGAGGTACTGCCGATCTGAAGTTCTGCCTGTTTTAAAATTTACCTGAAATCATACTGATGTCTTCGGCAGACAGGAAGACAAATGCCAGTTCATTAATTCAAGATAATTTTATTAACCATGGTAGCTGCATGGCTCTATCAAAGGCAGTGTCAGTGGATAATATTTCAGAAAGTAATGCAGAGGTTGTCTTAAATTGTGTACAGACAATCATGGTCCCATGATGATGAAGCTTATTGTGAGGTTCACATTTGTGGTGTTGACTGGAATATCTTGACAAGTGTCAGATGAATTGCCATGATATTTGGTGCCTCAGGATGAACTGTAGCTTTTCATTGCATAGCGCCATCATCAGGTCAAATGATCAGTATGCTTTAGTGTGCGACAAAACACTTGCAAAACTAATGACACCTGTACTGAGCTAGTATGGATGGAGACTCTTTTTCAAGTAACTGAAATAAATAAAATTACTAATTCGCCAATTCACACATGAACAAAAAATAAAAAAGTAACATGCAACAGATGGAGCACAGGACGGATAAATCCAGAACAGAGACAGACAGATAGACTCCAGACTGATGGTGTCAGAAATCAGCTGCACAAATGCAATCAATCATTTCATTCTTCACAGACCTGGTGTCATCCTCTAAAGACGGATTCAGCGAGAGCCGAGTGTGTCCTGTCAACACGCGATCGCGCCCCCTCATCAAACAACATCAGCAGACTAATCTGTGTACTCTCAGCTGGAATGAGTCGAATAGAGGATTCCTAATGAAATATGAAACAGTAATTTCTATTAAACTATAATTACTGCATGCATTAATCAGCGCCGTGGAAATGAGCAGAATGAGCACAGAGAGAGAGAGAGAGAGAGACAGAGAGAGAAAGAGAGAGAGAGAGAAAGCTTCTGGCCTTTTTGAATGAAAAGAGTGAACTCATCTGTTTGAGTGAATGATAATCACCTCCAATGAAATTACAGTCACTGTCCAAGCACTTCTCTGATGATTCACTCGTTCAACAAACCGGACTATTATCTACTTTTTCAAATAACAATGGAGGATTTGATATTGTCTCTGTGCTGCTTCTGCTTTGCGTCATTCTGTCTCTTCATGCTCTTTCCTGCTCTTTCAGTCTCTATCTTTGCCTTTGAAGGACATCATTTTTTGTGACAGAACCACATCTGGATCCGGAGTCCGCTTGACCATTGCACAACAAACTTGTTTTTGTCAGATTCTCCTTCTAATCTTTTGATTTATCTTTTTGTATGATCCCTATCGCGATCATTTTGCGCCCTGTATCCTCCTCCCCCTCTCTGTCTATCTTTCCCATTAACCTTCTCTTGCTTTTTGTGTCCGTCTCGCTCCCCCTCTCTCTGTCCTCCAACCTGGCCTCGTTGTTTTGTCAGCGTGCTCTTTTCACTGACAGTTAGCGTGGCGCGGCTGCTTTGTATTCTCAGGGAGAGGACAGCGTGTTTACCTAGCCCAAATCCTCGACCTCTTCATAACTACGGCCGACCTTGGCAGTGCACAGGCCGACTCACCCAGGGCATCAAGCTGGCGTGAGCGTTGACAGGCCCGTCGAGGCTCCTGCTCTTTATCGATTCTGAGCAGGCAGTGGCACGGACGGTCCCGCCTGCCGCTGTGACCTGTAGTCTTTATCAAACTCTCTGTAGCCCAAGAGACTGGACTGCTGCTCTAAAGGCAGCCGAGTGCTTTACAGTCATCCCCATGCAAACATGTGCATACGCAAGAGCCTAATTTGGACACACACGCACGTGCACAAATGCAAGCATGGACATAATTATGCCAGTGCCCACTATACACACACAGCACTTTTGCTCACTTTGCTTGATCAAGAGACTGCTGTGATGTACTGTGTGTATTGTTAATGCTACTTCACAGGGGCTGCCCTCCTGTCGCCAAAACAAACAGCGTGGCGCCCTCCCTCTCAAATAGGTAGCGACTGGATCTATCGATCTGCACAAGAACCACACGCAGCCGGAGAGAATTAATCCTCGCTCTCCTGACGAGCTGGGCCGAGCCAAAACTAAGAAGGACACAGCGCAACATCCAATAGTCCCTGCTGCAAAGAAACTAGGACATGAAAAAAAAAAAGTTCCCTCCTCCCTCCCACTGCTCAACCTTCCACCCTGCTCAAAGGCAAAATACACTGTAAACAAACTTATGAACTTCTGTGTGCGTGAGAGAGAATATAGACAAATGCATGTGTGGGGGGAAAAAAAAGAAGTATGGGGACGCTGTGAGGCCACACAGACACGCAATGATGTGCAATCTAATGTACTGTATAGGCAACTGTAACAGCAGTCAAAGAGCGAAAAGATGCAAGAAGAAAGGAAGTAAGAGAAAGAGAGACAGAGACGGGATGACATCTGCAAACCGGAGAGACAGCCCTGCTTTGAGACAGACAGATGTGAGAGACGGAGAGGAGGAAAAATGGCTAACCTTCAGCAGGGAAGAGAGATGCCCTGTCATGTGTGAGTTTTATCAACATCAGAGTAACACCGGACCACACTGTGAGGAAAAAACGGCTCCTTCCACACCGTCCTAGATTCAGAACTGCACATTTACTCCCCATTACTCTTCCTCCTTTCTCCTGCTTTACTTCCCCAATCAGATCAGCAAAGTCTCCCTGTGGAGGAACCTATTCCTTTATGTGTGTGTTTGTACATACACTTCATGTTTATATCTAAAAAAACAGAAAAATGCATGGCTCTTTCTGCGTCACGCCACAGAAAACCGCAAAAAGAGTGGTTTACAGCTGCACAATGCGACAGCGCTCCCTGAGCTGTCTTGAGGTCTGCCGAGCCATGGTCGACCCAGAAACCCTCCAGAGGGAGATCCTCATGGAAGAGCCAATTAAAAGTAAGTAAGGGCGCAATTAAAACCCCAACCCAGAGAGCAGGAGGGATCAGACACACAAATAGCGAGAACAAGGAATATACATGCTAGACTGATGCGAGTACACTGAGTTACTGACAGGTTAGATTTATTGGAGTGAAGTGGTTCTATTCACTGCCTGTAATGTTTGGGCTTATGAGGATACAAGGACTGAAAGCATAATATTAGACCTCCTACTAACACGAGCTGTATTTGTTTACTTTGTGGCATTTGCAAGGATTTAACGTTAAAAGGGATTTGCAGTAGCTTAAACTCCACTTCCTGGTTGCATTTCTACACCATTAACTTCAAATCACACAGCGTTTCTATCAATGCCAACATCTGACATTCTGCCGGCGACCAAACTCATGTTATTGTTTTCACAACGTCTGAGCTCGCTCATTGTTCGTCTGGTATGTTTTACTTCCTGGTGATGTTACTCAGCGTGATCGAGGATTTTCAGCTCCTGACTGACAATTTGCCCTTGAATGCGCCGCCAAGGAGAGAGTTGAAAACGGTCCCCGCTGCTCCGAACGGCAACAATAACACAACTTTGACAGGAAAATGAAGGCGAGTAAATGCTTAGTATGATGGATTACCTTCTGCGTGCAGGTTTCAAGTCACCACAAGTGAAATGAACTGAAACCAGCAACTGGTTCCAAAGTGGAAAACCTGCCTAAAATCTTATGGTATGCTTTAGAAAATTGTTGCAATATGAAATCCATTTTATGATGGTAATGGGTTTAAATATACAGAGTAATTTATTGAATGAAACATACACATTTCAAACATACTTCCTTCTTTGCAAAACTTCCCATAAATTGACTGTTGTTGAACTCGACTTTGGTACGAGCGAACATAAGCTCTCATGACAAGCTTTTTGTTGCTTTTTGTTTCAGGGAAAACGGCAAGGAAAAAAGCAAATATCAAGAGCGAGAATTCAAGGCCAGTTTCTCTCCATTTATCCCTCTTGCCAATACAATCACAGATAACACAAAATACCAGCTGGTAGTGCTGGCTGCAGTGGTGGGCTTCAAGTGCGCGCTTGTCGTAATTGTAGGTGCTTTCGAAAGAATGGACCAACTCCAACAACCTGAAATTGCCAACAAACAGTACAAAAAGGATTGATTTTTTTTTCTACCTAAGGAAACTTGCTTCCATCAAAGAAACAGCCACTTCCTTCTCCCTGGTAATTTGAAGTACCGCAGCACTGCTCTCCACTCAGATGCAACATCCAGCCCGATTGGTCAAAATGCACTAAAGCTGAAAGTGAACCAATGTCAGAGCAGACAGGTGAAAACAAGCTCATGACTAAGTCAGAATGTTTGAGAGCAGCAACTTTCCTTGGCTGTTATTAATCTTTATTGCTGAAACCTGATTAGAAGGTACTGTCAAAACCTTCACTTGTGATGTTTTTAAGGGCTCAGAGGCATAATTTCATGCAGGCACGTTGAGCAGAGAGTGGCTTTGTGCCAACAAAGTAGATTTTTCCTGACAGGCAGTGGTGTTTTTTCATCGCCTACGCTGATTCGCTAATTTGTTGACTCTCTGTCATCCAAATCTTTGCCACTCTGTGAGTGCCATTTTGGGGGCAAATGTGAAACAGGCAGTGTGTCACTGGCTGTCCAGCATTACCCTGCAAATTAGGTGTCAAGGAAAATTGCACTAAGGTGGTGAACTCCATCTGACAGTAATCTGGGGAGAGGGCAAGGGTTACATACTTATCTGAAAAACATAATAGACAAAGAAAGACATACAGGGAGAGATTTCATCATCACCAGCTTCGGTAAGAGCTCTTGTGCTATAAGAGATGCAGCTATATTGCAGTTTCAGAATGACTGGGTGAGAAACACAGACAGAGAGAGAGAAGAAGAGAATGCTTGGAAAAATTGACCTGTGTTATTTAATTTATTGCAGCACATATACTATTCAGTGTAATATACCTGCTATCAGTGAAGACTTATTGGAGGATGGACAAAGAATTTGTTTTCTTCTTTTTTTTTTTTATCATTGTAAGGCCGTGATTCTGTTTTTCAGTCTTACTGTTATGCAACCTGTCATCACCTCCCTTTTTAGGAGATTCAACTGAGGGCTTCCATTTCCCACCTTCTGGCTTTGCTCCACCTCCACCAACACCAGCGTCTAGGCTCATGAGGAATTGTGTCCTATCCTCTGACTGCACAGGCCTTTTTTAAAAGAAGATGCTTTGAAACACCTCTATCTCAGTAAATATTGTTATGCATTACATTTCCTGTCCATCCATTGAACAACATGATGTATGATCATTCATAAGTTTGAAGAAATGTACACGCTCTTTGTGCCTGAAAAGGAACACGTGTTTATCTAAAATATGTGGATTCTCCAAAAATGTGCATATACACTGGAGTCCAAAAGTCTGAGACCGCATTGAAAATCTGACCATATTTGTCATTAATGTAGACCTGGACAAAAGTATGAGGATTCAGAAACATTAACAACACAAGAAGTTATGTGAAAGGAAGAAGTAATATTTCTAAATCACATTTGCTTAAATTTGATTGCTGAGTAGAATTAGTGTAAAATCTTCATTTAACATGCTATAACTTTAATCATCAATCCTCAAAAGCTCTGATTATTTCCATGTGTTACATGAAATTATTAAATATTTTCAATGTGCTTTCAGACTTTTGGACCCTTCTAGACATTCACTATTTCATGGTTTCCAATAGAAACAGGCACCTCAAGGACCAGACTTGTGTTGTATAACTTAGCTCAACTGCGTGTTCACTTCTTTTCTGATAAACTGCGAGGTGTCCACAGAAACAGAGAGTGCTGACTGCGAGGAGGGAGAGCCGGACAGGAACTGAAAGACAATGAGGACACTGGAATGGCTGTCATCCGTCAGCGGCGTCCCTCAGCACTGTCCTGTGTCTACTCAGTGTCTGCTCATGACATCCGCGCGCGAGAAACTAATCTGTCGCCCATGAGAAGGCCCTGGCCTTGATATCAGATCAGCTGGAGTGAAACACATCAGGCTGCTGACACGCCACCGTTTCTCCCTGGGAAAAAATGAAGCCATCACTCACCGGCACAAGCCTGCAAAATTACAAACTCGCAACCTTCTACAGAGACGTCTTTCATCTTTCCAGTTCTTTCTTCTCCCTTGGTGTGTTTGCTTCTGTGTTTGTGAGATGCAAATGGAAAAAAAAAAAAAAAACTGGCACGGATGCCTAACTTCAGAGCCTTTGTAAGCTTGGTATTCTGCGGCATCATAAAACTAGCGATTGAACTTTTAACTCATTCCATTTAAATAGAGATATTGATTAAATCAGGCAGGCATATCTGTTTCATAGACATATGGCTTCCCAGAAATCATCATTCAGATGGTGGGTTTGTGCAGGGGGCTGGCCCGTGGCAGCACAGACAAAGTGACTAATAACAAAGAGGGTTTTTTTGTTAGAGGCTGACTAATGATAGACAGGTAGCTCGTTTCAATCTGGGGAACAGTGGGGTGTGTGTGTGTGTGTGTGTGTGTGTGTGAAATCAAGCTGTATGCAGACTGTAGCAGGGCGGCTAGTATTTGAAAACTTGAACAACGTTCTCAAGTCATAGCTTAGCAAAAGGAAAGCGTGCAGAAGACTTGTCAAGCTTTGGATTTCTCAAGGTGCTGAAACTGTGTGCATGGTGCTGACACTTGGTATTTAAAGTGTGGAAGTGTGTAAAGAGTGTGGAGGGTGATGCATTCATTTTAGCCTTTTCAAAGCCAAAGAAAGAAACAAGAGCAAAAGTGTAAGGAATGGATTAAACAGTGTGTTTATCTGCTCCACTGTTAGTCTGTCAGGATACTAGCTGACCACCCATAGAAGTTATCATCCAAAGCTATGGAGCACATAATGAACTAACTGCACTGGCCAATGTTACTTGAAATACTTATCATATTTGTCTCAACTCATCTGTTTGCTCTGATGTTAAAAAGTGCAGTCAAGCAGGTTAATGCACAAAGTCCTGCAACAGTCTGATCATTGTTTTCCTTGTTTTAATATAGGACTAACTATCTTCACACTAAAATACAATAACGCTGCTCCTTTGTTTCCATCCCTCCTGCACGCATTAGTATCTGGTGAAGACGTTAACTTTTTGCCTGTCACAAGTGGCTTTGGCCTCAGTCGATTTGCACTCTATCATGTAATCATCCGTCATGTCATTTCTGCAAAATCAAAGGTCACAGGCTGGAAATGTGAAGCCTGCTTTCAGTCTGAAATAAAGGACACACTCGTTCTGAGAAGCGACCAATAAGGCACATCTGCTACCATCACCACTGTGAACTGCATATGTGCCATATGAGAAGAGCAGGCTCGACAGGCAGCAGTTAAACCCGTGCATATCATAGTGTATTATTACAAATCATACTCGTTGTTGCTCTCTGTATCCCACGGTTGGATGGATTTCTTTACAGCCAAGGAGAAATGGTCATCTCTTGTTATTCCTTTCTAAAACTACTTCACATCTCTTCTCTCACTTAAATCTAATAAGTACAGTGCACGATCCACTAACTACTGAACCTTTGACATCCTTAATGTTCGCACTAATGTTGGCAGAACTGGTTTAAGGTACTATGCACCTTTTAAATTCAATGAACTGCAAACTGCCCTCGTATTAGATTCTCACATTCCCCTTGGAGATTTTAAAACTTTCTTATCTGATGTTTATATGAATTTGTATTATGTAGATTTGTTGTTTCTGTTTGCTGATTGCGAATGTTTCTTGTTCTCAGGTCTCTCTTGGAAACAGAGATCTTAATCTCAAGCAGACCAGCTGATAAAATAAAAATAAATGCTTGACAGGCAAAGCACCAGTATTGAAGGGGGGGCAGAGTTTAGCCTGGTCATTTGCATCTATTAACTTTAATTCTGCTGAAGTCTCTTTGAGTAAGACACCGCCTGTAGAAAAAACACACAATGTGATTAGTGCAGAGTGCAGGATGGAGAATATGCAAAATCCAACCGCCTTATGTAGACCACCTTGTAATATTAATCATCTTAATCAATGCATAAGTATTATGAAGACGTACTGTATTATTGAGTGAACAGAAGGTCACACAATGGGGAGAAAGGGGAAAGCCATGTTTTATAAATTGCCTGTAGGATTTTCCGTTTAAAAATATATGTCTATTCGGGCAATTATGCAAATGTTCAAATGTTTGGGTTTTCACTCAGGCATGTGAAATGTGATAAAAAGGAAAAATTTCCACAAAAGCCGCAAGACTAATCACTGGGCGTACATGACAAGCGAGGTCTTTAAATCACCACAGATTTGAAGTAATTAACTCATCGCTATCATTAAACCATGATCACTGATATGAAACAAGTCAGTATGCTACATAAAAGCTCATTGTAAATGCTTGGTTAAATCATATATTCAGAATTTATCTCTCATAATAAAGACAGATAGAGATCTTAATACTAGAGACGACCAGACGAGAAGAATAAGAGAAGCTGCGGAGAGGTCGGGAGGAAAGTGGCTAACGTGTCTCAAACAACCGTTTACTCCCTCCATTGACAGGGGGGGGAGATTAATTCTCCCTATCTGTGCCTCGCAGATGAGACTTCCAGGTGTGTGTCAATAACATGCGCAAACAATCCCAATACAATCCACGTCGTCAAATGTCGGGTTTATCTGATTCCTCTGATGCTCAAAGCTACGAGCGCGGTGACATTCAGCCTCAGCAGGCGGAGATGAAGAAGATCTCAGACAACACGGCAGAGCGGGCTATTGAGTAGCAGGGAATCGACTTCAGCGAGACGGCAAAGTGTTGCTTCAAAGTTCATGCGTCTGTCTCACATAAGAAAACAAAAATAAGGACAGTTTTGGCTGTAGGGGGAGTGTAAACCCACTTGAAAGTCTCTGCTCCTGAATGCTAAAGATGTTTGGTGAGAGGAGAATGTTGTTCTGTTTGCATAACAGTCGCCGCAAATATTTCACCTCGCTGACAAGCTGTATTAGAGGAAATGGAACACACATGCACACAAACATATACATACACATTCATGCAGACATTACGATTTACAGTATTGTGATTACTGTTTTCTAGGGACTAGAATTTGAAAATCAGTGGTTACAATGCAGCTCAAGCAATCTCCATTATATTCAAAATTTGAGGGTCGACTTCTTTGTCGTCTTACTGGGACTTTAATGGAGGGTTGATATCAATTTATGCTCTGCGCATTTAAACAGCAGATTGCTGTGGTGCAGGAAGGTAGAAGGAGGTAGATACTACAATAAGAGAAATGTAATTCAGAAGTTGTCTTTTGCATACGTTGTGTCTTTTCAGCTGCCTGTTAGCCACCGTTGACTTTGCCTACATTCATTTAATAAGCCTATAGCTGAGGACAGGACGTCTCTGGAGTGCTCATGCAGTCAGTCACAGGGGTTAAGCTGTTGATGGTGGATGTGTTGAGTGGGTGTTTGAAGATGAAGGAATGAAAGTAAAGTAAGGGATGTCATTACCTTTACTTTTGAGTATTCCGTAAACTCATTTTCACTGAGTAATTGATTCCATTTTTTTAAGTAATTTGCCCAACACTGCTCATCTGTTTTGCTCATAGCAGAAAAGCCCAGGTTGTGTGTGGAGCTCTGATCGAAACTAAGCCTCCTGATGCAAATAGTAAATCTTTATTGGGTGACACACCATTTCTTTTAGGTGCTCATCATCTCAGAAGGATCTCGGCATCCTTTGCCCCGGTCGTGGACGTCAATACACACCACCACTGTGGCGGTAATTATTCTGCAACGGCCACTTGCTTTAAGCAAAGTTAACTGCTGTCCCAGCGGCTCGGGCACCCCGTGCATCTACGAGAGGTGGCTGGTGGGAGGAGGAGGATGTATTGGAAAAATGTCACACACACACCGACGTGCACACGCAAATGGATACATATATCCACCAATCCACAGGAACTGGCAAAAACACCCATGAGGCTGCCTCTCCCAAACACACGCACACACAGAAATACACACACCAGTGCTCTCCAGATGGATGGCAAGTTTGATAATGGTTGAAATGAAGAAGTGGATCACTGGAGTCCATCCTCTTTTTCGACAGTTATGACCTAAAACTCCTCTGAGAAGTGAATCATATTGAAGCCTGGAGATGAACAATCAACGCGGGACAAGAGGGGAGTAGCACACGGGGGCCATGCACACCTCAGTAGGTGTTGTTCTCACTCAAGCTGCACGCTACATCTGAAACAGTTTGTTTTTTAAGGAAAGAACAAAGAATTTCGTATTCGACACTGAAGTTTTTTTCCCCCCCTCAAACGTACACGGGTTGCGCTTTTGATAAAAAGAAGAACCACATCTTTGAGCCAGCTAGTTTTGATGTTGAAAAGAAGTTTCACTGAGCATGAGGAAAAAAAAAGCAAATACATTTTTGATGTCACATAAAACCACAGTTGTACTCACAAGGCCATGCTTTGAGGCAACATAGACCAGTAATACTGTCTGCAGTGATGTTAATTACTTATCTAGTAAAACTGCCAATATAGGAGGAATAAAGGTGCAGTAGCATCATGACAAATCACTGCTGTTGATAATATCTGACACTGAGTGTATAATGAAGTCTGGGCCTATTAACATGAAAATTATAACCTCCCCTCCTAAAAAGGGTCTAAATGTAACCTGGAGCACTGCTGGTACATAATTTGCACCTTAATAAGCTGAGCTAACACTGTTTCCCATTTTTCCTGATGCCAGATTCATGACAACAACACCCCTGTTTGAACACCGGTTGTTGAAGGGATTTGAAGCTTGTATTGCGCAGCTCATACATCACCATCTGCCTGCTGAGGCCCATAGGCTGCTTACATCCTACAACGCAGACTGACACGTTGCCAGAAAGTGAGCGTTGCACCCACAGCCTTCGCTTTGCAAATGGTATAATTAACACTGAAGCTAATCTGATGTCAAGGCTTCTGGTGACAACCTCTAATGAAACACATAGTGTCTGTTACTTCCTTCCGCTAATTAGAAACAAGACAGACCTATTAAAGCCCGAGTCTTTGTTCG
The DNA here is from genome assembly GCA_037975185.1 of Centropyge bicolor. Taxonomy (NCBI): domain Eukaryota; kingdom Metazoa; phylum Chordata; class Actinopteri; family Pomacanthidae; genus Centropyge; species Centropyge bicolor. The sequence goes on from JBBMOC010000014.1 coordinate 4,221,337, forward strand.
CTGATGTCTTGGATGTGTGGCTGCCACTCCTCTTAAGGCTTTGAGTCGGCAGTCAGGTTCTCCTCTGAGCCTGCCACTGCTCATTTAAGCCTTCAGGAAGATTTGAGCCGGCGACAGCACCGGAGGAAAGATGGAGATTAATAATCAGAAACGAGGAGGAAGAGAGAGATCAAAATGGAGAAAAGCCCTCTGATTGTGTACATTAGGGCTGAACCCCGGTGATTACTTTTGCATGTTGCATGTGTTGCAGTGGCGGACCACCCAGAGACACAGATGAAGTCAAAGTGACGGGGAGGCCCCGCCGCAGCTTAGCCAGGCGCTAACTCCAAAGCCCTAAAAAAAAGTGCCTTTCCCTCTGAGGCAAAGAGCAACACCATAAACAAACTTTAACTACCGCATCTGTATTTGAAGCCTCTTTGCTGTGGTGCGGTGCCACCCCGCCCCGTCTCCCCTCTAATATGGATCCTTCCACTCGACAACATAAACAACTTGTCAATTAGCAGCCTGTTTGTACAAACGTTTACAGCGTTTAATTCACCAGGGGCGTGGCTGACTGAGGCTGCGTGGCGGCAGAGGGGGAATAGTCAGATGATGGATAAAGAGCGTGTGCCGCTTTGCCAGACTGTAATTTGAGTTTGAGCGTTTTGCATCGGCGTGCGTTCGTGCCTTTGTGCGCCAGAGATAACGTGGGGGAGCTAAAATGAGTTGTCAACTGCTGATCGGCTTTGTGGATTGGAAGTTCATTAACAGGCCTGATGCTTTGATGAGCTGATAAAGTCGAAGGCTGAAAACACAAGGGCCGATTAAGATAGTCCTCCTTTAACTTTTGCAGGACAGAGAGATGGGGGAAAAAAGTTTGAAGAGGCAAAGAAAGACACATCTAATGAACAACAGACACACAGACAGAAGGAATGGCTCGAGGCGAGGAGGCCAGTAACTAGCCTGCAGAGGCGCAGAAAGCCAGTTGGAGCGAGATAACAGAAACATCCAGAGGCTGAGATGGCTGGAAAGAGACCATCTGTCTCATCCACTCTGCACTCACCGTCGGTGGAGCAGCCGGTGGAGCCGTCGCTGGAGCAGTAGCGCATCTCGATCCTCTGCCTGCCCACTTCCAGCAGGCTGGGATCCGGGATGCGAGCCTTGCAAGTGTAGCGGAAGCGCTGCTCGTAGTGGCCGCCGTTGTCTGAGATGTTGACGGGCGTCCAGGGGGTCCAGGGCGTGGTCTTCTTCAGGTCAGGACAGGGCAGGGTGTTGCATGACTGATACTCCTGCGAAGAGAAAATGAGAATATTTCAGTACATTGGTGTTATTTCATGGCAGGCACGTTTGCAGGCAGGTGAATTAGCCACATCGAAGCGTGGGAGGAGATCATCACAAATCATTAAAAGCAATAATTAAACACGACAAGCTCCGACAGAAATGTCTGGTGTGTTTCCCAAGCATGATAATGCACAGGACAATAGCTTTTTAAAATTCTCAGCAGTGACTAATATGAAATTAAACAGCTTATTTTATGAGAAAATAAACAGCCTTTTCAAAGCTTTCATCATCATTCATCCTTGAAAGCCTCTTGATTACAGTTCTGGCTGGTTTACTGTACCGCATGTTGCCAGACAGAGTACTGCTCATCCCCTCAAAACACCCCTCGCAAACCAGCTAAGCCCTGTTCGCCTGGTCACAACACAGCCCGCCAGTCTGCACGCACCGACTGAGGACGCAGTCCCATTAGACCGCTTGCCGAACATGGCAAGAGGCAAACAAGCCAGGCAGAAAAGGTCATTGATCAAGCTTAATATATCACCAAGGGGAAAGGCTGGAGGAGAGGAGGGAGGAAGAGGAGGAGGAGCTGACAGAGAAGTTGATAGAGAAAGAGGTGAAGAAGTGGAGGCAATAATGGCAACTCTTTCTCCAATCTGCATCTGGCTTTGAGAGCCGCGCAGTAAAAATGAAAAACGCAGCACTGGAGCTCTAACAGCATGATATGTGAGTCTCATTCGGAAGTCTCATAAGTATATATTTTGCCTTCTCTTCTCTCAGCCAACTTCTATTTGAACTAGTATTTGCAAAAAAAAGTGTTCACTTCTTCTGCGCTGCTCTATATGATAATATGATTCAAGAAGATAATAGGTGGGTAATAAGCAGCTCAGACCCCTTTTTGTGGCCAGCTAAATAAATAAGAAGGTGGAGGTAGTGATACGTCTGGAGAAAATGACACCGCGGAGGAGAAGGTGAGCCGGCTGCCATTTTCCTCACACTTGTTTATTTATGCTGAATAGCCCTTGAGTGACTGCCAGACCTTGACAAAATAAGATAAGAGTTCCTCTCTGCACATCCGTCAGCCTGTCACATGGGATCGGCTGACAGGTCAGCCGAGGAGAGGCGCACTGTACAGTATGCGGGTCTATTTTTCACCATCTATCCTCCTCTTTTATTCTCTCTCTTGCTCTCACTTTCCATCCGTCTATCTATCTTTATATTTCTCTCAGCCTCTTTTTCACACACTGTTCATAACTCGCCTTGTGTCAGCTCCCTTTCTCCCTCTCCTTGTTTCTTTTTGCCTCCGTAGCCCCGCTTCATCTCTCTCTGTCTCCCCTCATCCACCCTCGTCTCCGTCTCCTCCTCTCCTCTTCCCCCCTCCACCTCCCGTCCCCCTGCCTCTCTTCCCTGGGGTACCAAGGTTAAAAACACAGGGAGGATTTAGATTCTGTTAGGGCCCCGTGATGAATGAGGGTGTCACCTCCGCCGCACTTCCTGCCTCCCTCCATCTAGCGCAGTAATCATCTCCAGACATTAATATTTAACATCATCACGCATCACAGGCCAGCCCACAATCTCTGGTTATCAGCCAATAACAAAAAGGAAGAAAAAGGTCCACCTCAGCGTCTCGCCGCCGCCTACAGCGACAGCAACACATGGCATGAACAGGGGGGGAAAAAAGGCAAACGATCTGTGGGTGTTTGTTGTGTGAGCTGTTGATGGTGGCCAAACACAGTAAATATTTAATGAGGCTTGTCTGGTAAGCGTTTTTTCCTGTACTCTCTCAGGATTAGTGTCGATGCAGAGGCTAAGGAGATAATTACTGGGTTTAAAGCCGAACCTCATTCAAGGTCTCCGAAGGCGTCCGCAGCTACTACAGCAGTATATGTAGCTTACCGCAAGGTGGTCAGTGTGTAACAAAGATGCCCCATGGACTGAAGAAACATGAAAAGCTCTGTGGCTGTGTTGACAGGACTAACACCTCTACAACAATATTTTCAAAGCAGGGTTTTTTGTGTGATTTCTGCTTCTTTGATGTTGTGAAGTTCTCGACACTTTGACCTCTACAGGCCTCTAAAAGCCTTCAAATAAAACTGAAAACGAGCTGCTCTGAACTCACGTCCACATTGAGGCCACAACCTGTGACAGGCTGACACATCTTCATTTTAAGGGGTCACAGGCCGAAAAAGGTCAGTGACCTCTGGCCTTATTGGGTCTGTGGTGGAGTTGTATTGTTTTGGTGGTTTAATCTACAACTTTGATTCCAAAAAAGTTGTAATGCTGGGTAAAACGTCAATAAAAACTGAATGCAACCATTTGCAAACAAACAGCAGTTTCACAATGTCTTCCCAAGCCCATGTATTAATCTCCTTTATACAATCATGTGTTTGACAAAGTGTTGAACCTCTCTCCATCCTCGCTTGTGAACGACTGAGTCTTTCCAGGATGAACCTTTCATACCCAGTCATGATACTATCACCTGTTACCAATGAACCTGTTTACCTTTCACAGTGTTTTGTTGCTCCTGTCCCAACTTGATTGAAACGTGTTGCTGCCATCAAATTCAGATTAATATTTACAAAAAGACAACAAAGTTGATGAGGTCAAACATTATTGCCTTTGTACTGTTTTCAATTGGATATTTGTCAGAAAGCAAATTATCACATTCTGTTTAATTCATGTTTCACAGAGAATCACATTATTTGGAATCAGGGTTGTGGTAGACTGCAGTTTATTTGATGAATAAAATAGTATTTACTGACAGATGATAATGAGGGTCTGTGCACTACCTGAAAGAGATTTATTTCAAAACACTGCAATGAGAGATGTCAACTACAGTATATTCTGTCTGTTGTTTTACTTTCTCTTTGAGATATGATAATGCTGGTAGTTAATTGTTTGACATTGAAAATGCATCAGGATTAAGCTCTAGATGAAGCCAGCAACAAAAAATACAGACCTCCTCCTGTATTCATGTGGAAGGGAATGGGCACTTGTTGAAGACTGTGTGTTCGATGGAAGCGGTATGACCTGTTTATTGACTTTTACTTTGGACAACTGCTAAAAATAGCTGAATAATAATAAAAAAAAGAATGCTGGTTGCCATGCTAATAAACCATGGAGGTGAGAATATGACATAAAGCCATGGAGATAAAGTGGCCCCCAATATCATCGCTGTACTACCTGGGGGTCCACGATATGAAAAAAAGGTTGAAGAGTCCTGCTGTTGTTGAAGGGCAGTCGACAGTTTATTGCTTCGTTATATTGGCGACGCATGTGAATACAAAATCTGGCATAATAACAAAAACAAAGACGGTCACCCAGGTTTGAGAGTGGCAATTTTCATAACACTTTGAATAATACATTAAAAATGGACCTGAGGACGTGAAATAAACATCATGGCTCTGCCCATAATAAAAACCTTTACCCGACACACACATCCTCACACAAGGAAACATTCAGATGACATTCTCTGAGCCAGAGCAGCGAATAGGTCATCTTAGGCATATATTACATGTCGGCCATGTAAATGTGCCTCTGAACGACAAGGGCTGTATTTGAAGCAAACTTTGATTCGCTGTAGGAACACGGAGGCAAAAAGAAGCCGATCAAAATGGACTATTCAAATATATTCAGCTCGCTCTTTGCAGTTGATAGGGCGAGCTAATAACACAAAAAGTAATAAAGCTAGAAGAAAACAACAAAAACCAGGAAACATTTCCTGAGCCCCTCACTCAGCCGCGCTCGTGTCTCAATTTCAGAGAAATTAACCGAAAGTGAAAACATGGCAGAAAGCAGTCGAACGTGACAAGTGGCATGTGGAACACAAAATTGGATTCAATTAGTCCGCTGATTTCGACTCATATCCGCATACCCCCCCTCCCTCTCTGCCGGCAAGAGAGGCGATATGCATTATGGGCAAATGGAGAGCAGCGATTTTATGCTGTGCAACACGTTTAACAGGCAGCTGCTCAGAGACGGGCAGCACTGTAATGTGTTTTTGGCTGGAGCTCAGGAGAGCTGGGTGGGAGGACGCCTGATAGCATCTTTACTGCCTCACACAAACAAGCCTGGTTGGTCAGTATGGAAGCGGTGGTCGGGCTGTTTGTATGTGTGTGTGTGGTTGTGCATGTATCAAGTTGACTACAGAGTGAAAGTTTGACTTGGCATTGGCACACACTGATTTGTTTGTGTGTGTGGGGCGCGTGCATGTTTATAAGTTTATGCAGGGCTGAGTTATGGATTCAGGCAGCTCCTATCTCACTCTGTCTCCATCCACAGACCTTTTCTGCTTATTTTTTTTAGGTGTTATAGGCTGAGGGGATACAAGTTGAGGAGGAAGAAGAGCAAGAAGAGAGAGAGGGAGTGAGAGTGTGTGTCAGCACAGAGTCTGAGAGCCGGGGAAATATAAGCCCTGAGCCTCTCTCCTTATTTTTATTGAAGAATGTATGAATGTGGAGTGGAGAGTGAAATACATTGTGTGTCTTTATTTCTCTCTGTGTGTGTTGGTACAAAAGGCTCTCTATGGTGTCTGGCCAGCTGTGGGAGGTGAATAATAAGGAGTCGTGCCTCTCCACCCTCCTACCATCATTACACTCATTATACTTCTTATTGGACTGAGAGAGCTGTGAGTGTGTGTTACAGAAGAACGTGTGTGTGTGTATAAGGATGCCTCCATATACACACTAGTACCCCTATGTTTAAGTGAATGGTCCAGATGTGAGTGTGACTAATCCTCTCCAGCACCTACATCTTTATCTATTGTGGTCGAGTCCACGGAGTCGGAGTCCTAATGTTCCTCAAGCCTCCGTGACACATCAGTTCAATTAGCAGCGCCGACCACAACACACTTTGTCAAACACTGACTTCTCTCTCTCTCTCAGTCTCCCCACCAGTCTGACTCCATAATGAAGCCTGCTGTCGGCCAGGAGCAGGTCTCCTGGCTACACACTACTGCGCACACACGCACACACACAAACACACACACACATACAATGACGAACACCGAACAATACAAAAATGCACAAGTGTGCTCACACATCAGCCTGCCAACACAAACACCGGGTACTTAACTTTCATTTCACAGGCTGGCTTGCACTACTGAATTTATCTCAGGTAAATAGAACAGCTCCCTCTGCCATTAAGCAGCCCTGCACATCGTCAGCTCTGCATGGTCCATATTTGACTTATTTAACTCTGAGAGGGAAAGATGTGCAGTTCAGCTGAGAAGAATGGGCCTTTCTGATTCTCGGATGTGAGAGATATCTGATGTACTTTATAGTATGAAGTAGGAAATACCAATGTGAAGACTGCACATCTCTGAAGCGAGTCCTCTTTTATCTTTTACTAGAAATGAAAAGAGAGGATCAGCATGCCATTCACAGTGGAGTTGTAGCTCTTTACATTTTACCTGGATCTAGTTTTTCTTTTTAATATGTGCTTAAACTATCAAATATCAAAAAACGTTAGTGGTGGAGGAAGTATTCAGATCCTTTACTAGTACTAGTAAGTAAAAGTAGCAATACCACACTGTAGAAATACTCCACTACAAGTAAACGTCATTTTATTTCTATAGGTTTAAGGTTGAGCTCATTATAACTACTTTTTATACCATTGTGTATTTAAATTACAGTAATGCGTCATCTTGTATAGAAGCATCATAATTTTTCATGAGCTCAGATAAACAGCCCTGTTTTCAGCTTTGTGATACATTTTCCAGCTAATCCAGGGGAGTTTTAAAATAGTTACTAAGCTGAAGAAGTGGGAGAAATTTCTCAACCCATAAAGGGTCACTTCAGTTTATCAGGAAGATTCTAAAAGATCTTAATCAACAAATTTGGGGATACATGGTTTTCAGAAAAGTTACTAAAGCTGTCAGATGAATGTTGTGAAGTAAAAAGTACAATATTTGACTCTAAGATGTAATGGAGTACAAGTATGGAAATACTCACAGGGGCTAGTACCCTGAATCTGTACTTGAGTAAATGCACTCTGTTCCCATTCCCCCTGGATGAATCTGATTTATGCGTTGCACTCTCCAGCATCAATGTGTTGGCAGAATTCAACTCAACCCATTTGCACCGACAGTGAGAGCAGAGATGTTTGGTTTGATCACAGTCAGCAGAGAGAGTGCTGCGCGGAGGAGCTAGTTAGTTAAACCCAGCAGGAATCACATGCTACTGTAGCTTGTGATTTAAATAAATCTCAAACCAAAGTCCATGATTACATCCCTTGCAGGAGAAATGCATCAATTCATAAAATTCAGAAACAGCTGATACTGTAAATGTGGAAACATTTTAAAGCTTATAACCTGTATTTAAATGGTGACTTCATTTTTAACATATAACCAGTTCTCTCTTGGCAAAAATGCTCAACAAGTGAAATCTTTTTATATCCATTACAGTATTATGTGCATTTACAAATGAGGTGCCGCCACAGTAACGGCGGCTCGTCTACTTCAACCTACAACCCAGACTCATCTATTATTTAAGGAATTATTTCCTGGAGGAGACGCTCATTTGTTCCTTGAGTGTCAGGTGATGAATATGTAATGAACACACTAAAGCGTCAACTGAAGACGCTATCAAGTAAGCGGGAAGCTAAATTAAAGCCAAAGTCAAATGCAGACAGCACGTTTATTGCGATGCATTATGCAGGTTGGACAAGTCTGTGGAAGTTTTCCTATTTATTTCTCCTCTGAGAGAGAAAAAATGAGTCCTCATAGCTGATAACTAAGTTGACTGGAGCATCATTAATGAAAAAAAGAGACATCTTTTGTCTCTTTTATGCTCATGAACAATGATTGCTTCCTATTCAACTGGTCATTAGCTCCTCAGTCAGCCTTGATAAACAGCATGTGGGTTTCAACATGTGAACTGCACCAAATGAGCGGATACAATCTATTTTCCTTTACCAATACCACAACTTGCCTTCAAAATTTCCGGTATTAGTAATTAATTTTTTCCAGAATACCTAACCCTTTAATAAATAATGACTCATCTCTTCATTGATTTTGAAAAAAACCCAACATGTTTTCCTCCCAATTCTTCCAAGGTTGACTGACTGAGCTCACATCCTCTTTTCTGCCAGAGTTTTTACGTCAGCACACAGAAGGATATGGGGTTAAATGCTATACTCGTGCTACAGTGCATCATCGCCGAACCACCAGAGCCTCGCTTATTTATTTGCAGCCCAGATTTTGCCAGCTCCTCTGGGGATTCAAACCTATAATGCAGACACGGCGAAACGAGAGAGATGGAGCGGCGCTGCATGGTCCACGGTGCAGACTGATGAAGTTGCAGTCGTGTGGCCTTTTGCATCAGCAAAATGAGGCTCTGAGCACCTCAGGACTAAATACCTCCATGATGATAAGACTGCTGAGGGCAATGACACACGGGGCAACACGAGGGCAGGTTTTATGGAAATTAAGCACCTAGAGAGTTTGTTCTTTTAATCATGCAAGTGGCAACATCCTTCCTTTTTAGGGCAGCAGGGCTGCAGAGTCAGTAGATCCACTTTTGTTTAAACTGAAGTGTCCTTGACACGAATCTCTACCAGCTTCACTCGAACTACTCTGTATCTGATTCTGTGTTGTGAGCTCCCTGTGGAGGGGTTATAAGCGTAGAAAATTTAGCTTCAGGGATCAATAAAGAATCACAAAAACCCAACAACTGGATAGATTTTTGCTCAGCGATTCACTTTACAGCTCGTTGGGAGTGTTGACCCGAGACTGGCAACTTCTGTCCATCCTTCCCTACTTTTCAAAATAAGTTCCAAAAGTTGGTTTTTCTTGCAAAGTCTCTGCTGACATGTCTGGAAAACACCAAGCAGATGTTGGCTTGCCGCTGTCGATTAATGTCTGGCAAATGCCTGGAGCTGACCACAGGTGGCTGCTGCGAGATCAATCCTGACAGGTAAACATGAACGCACACACGTGCTTTGACATCGGAGACATACACGGGCGTTCATCTCTCTAGGTCTCAGTAGGGTTTCTGGTCTAAAAAAGTAGCTGTGATGACAGAAGCTGCAATGTGTGTGTGTGAGTGTGTGTGAGAGAGTGTGTGTGTGTGTGGTCTCCTTCTGTTTAATTAAACATGGATCTGTCCGGGGGAAGAGAACACAGACAGATGGCACATAAAGAAACAAACTCCATCACACTTCATGTCTTTTTGGGGCCGTCCTTGATGAAATTAAAAGAACGCATTCCCATAATCCTTGATCTTCAAGTGCTGAATGCAAATTTGTATAAGTAATTTTATTAGAAAGGTGCAGACGTTTCAAACAATTCCCTGTCTCGAGCACTTGAGCTTTACTTCTCAGTGGCTTTCAGTGAATTGAAGCAGTTCTCGTACATTAACAGCTGTGTCATTAAGCGCCTTATCAGGGTTGTAAACGAAAGGCGGCAAATGTTTCTTAGATCTCGAGTAAATATGTGGCTATGATACAAGTTAGCCAAGCTGTCCAAATAAAGTCCTCGTCGGTAAAGAGAAGGTGTCTGTGAAATCTGCATGTAATTACAACACTGGTGGCTGAGATGGCCCCAATTAAGTCCATGTTGCCATGTTCAAAGACAAGGAGTCAATGAGGAAACAAAACAAAACAAAAAGGGACAACAAGTGAAAGTCCGAGAGCGGTAATGAATAGAAGTGTCAGAAAGCAAAAGGAGAGGGAGAGGGTGAAACAGAGAGACGGAGGATTGGGTTTATACAAGCTGCTCTTTCGACCTTTCCCGCTGACCCGGCTCAGCTCTCTCTAGTGTGTCACTTCCTTGTCTGTAATCACTACAAAACTGTCCCCTCGGCTGACACCAATAAAAACTATCTGTACCATCTCCTGCTCAGTCAGCGTGGGATCATCTCCAGACATCAAAAATACCCCAATCTAACAGACAGCCACAGACAGGCTTTCCTCTTTTTAGTAACAGCGGCGACAAGCTACTCAGATTCCCTCGTGCTCCACATCACTTTACTTTTCTGAGTCGGGTCCCTCAAGGAATGCCACTGCATTCCCAGGATGCTTCAGTGAGGATAATGGTCGCTGCGCAGCGACAGAAATACGACAGCAGCCGTCTGATGGGAATGCGCGTGTATGTGTGTGTTGAGAGAGCGTAGGTAGGCGCACGTAGCAGAATATGATGCAGTGACGGCTAAATTGTGACTTAATGGGAGGTCAGTCTTTTCATTTGGGTGTTCTGCAGCTACTAATGTGTCATGGGCAATTATCAGATACTATATATGCTCTTGAGGTTGCGAGGTCTTGTGTGGGATGTTTCATAATGCTGGCAGTGTATTATTTAGCTTCACAGCAGGCCATTACACAACCTGTGGGATGTGCTTTTTCAGCTAAATGTGATTTGGGTCATTGCATGCTTTTTCAGCAGAATTATTTCATCCAACATCGCTTTAATTTTACACAGCAAACGCTTAAGTCCAATCATTTATTCCACACGCAGTTCATACAGACGCTGTGAAAATGCCTGCACGAAATCAAATATATGGCATGTGTTTCTGATTGTAATCTTATTTCCCCACCAGCCAGTTCAGCCTCTTTCTTATACCATCCAAAAGTCAGATTTTCTCTGGCAAAGTAAACCCACAAACAAACAAAAAACATCCCATGCATCCACAAGATCCTGACCCATATTCTTTAATCCATTTCCAAGAGGGACAAGAGAAGCTACAGCTATCATGTTCATTCTCTCTTATTTTTACCAGGACTGCGGATGAGGGAATGTGTGTGTGTGTGTGTGTGTGTGTGTGTGTGTGCGTGTGTGAACACAGCGACAGAAATAACACGAGCGTCACATAATTCTGTCAACAAGAAGAACGCTCGTATTTCAACACTTCCTTGCATCATCTGTGCTTTGGAGAAAGCTTTGCAGCAGAAAATAAGCCTATTCATATGTGGAGTGATTACTGTGTGTGTGTGTGGTATTAAATAGGTCTTGGTAATAAATCTGATGGCTGCTGCCACTGTATAAATATAGCCAGGGGATTTGGTCGTGTTAGATGTTCCAATTTCATCACCACTGACTGTTCATCGTATCAAATGTCTCATGCTGAGTTCCTACACAATAAATAGACAGAGAATAAGACGGATATACAGACAGGCGCATGTGAGAGCTATTGTGTCGTGTGACATACCTGACCACACCCGGGGCAGTCGTTGCCGTTCTCACAGGTCCTACGTCGTGACTGGATACCGCCGCCGCAGGGCACGGTGCAGCGTTCCCATGCTGACCAGGCCGACCAGTAGACATGAGGCGGGCAGGGCAGGTGTTCGTTACAGTACCTGCAGAGGAAGAGCAAAGACAGCAGGGCTTCAGTTTGTAGCTTCATTCAGTAAGATAAGTCTGAACATTAAATAAATGGTGAGACACAGATATAAATGTTTATATCCATGTTTGTCAGGAGTGTACAAGAGTGTGTGGATGTTGGCGTATAATCAATGACAATATTGTAAAACAAAGTTGTAATAAGATAACAATATGTCTCTGTAAGAGAATTTATAATTGTTGACACGTGCTGTACATTAGTTGGCAGTTAAACTATGTGCTACAAACAATTTGCTCAGACATCCTAAACAGAAGGGGTTGAACTTAAGTGAAGTGTTTTGGGCAGCGAACTGAGAACAATTTACAGACTCACAGACAATCACACAACCAGCAAAGAGGAAACATCTAATGTAAAGTCAGACAACCATAATCAGGCAATAACTGATCAAAACAATAGTTGAAAACAGTCTTTGAAAACACAGATAAATCTTTAACATATCCAAGGGGGAAAGAAAGAACCGTCTAGCTTCAGAGCTGCTTGCAGTTTCTTCAATTTAAACAGTGTGTGTGTACAGAGTAAGAAAGAATACTGCCAAGACTAGTGCACAGAATTTCTGGCTACTTTACAGCACAACAAGCTGTAAATACAGTATTGATTAATACATATTATCACCATATAAGGTTTTAAAGTCAAATGTGTTTGAAAACTATTCACCCATCCTAATGTATAATATATAAGTCCAATTTTCACTCTCTTTTAAGATGTTTTTGTCTTGGCTGACTCCTGAGATAAATATGTGACTCTTCTTCTGCTAAACAGACAATATTGATGTTGTCTGTCTGCTTTTTGATGATGGGCAAGTGAACAGAAAGCTTATGAGAGCTTTTTTGCTGCTGTGAGAAAGAAGGTTGATGAGAGGCCTGAAAATCAAAAAGATGAGCTGAAAGACGCTAAAAATGTTCCAGAGCTGATGGTCAGTGTCAAAGCAGGTGATAATTACCTGTGCATTTGTGACTACGAGTGCTACCTTTCACGTTACATACACTCATTTGATTCACTGTTATTATAAAAAAAATGATGAGCTCAGCTTTATCCACTGTAATTACTGACTTATGCGCTCCAGTTGCAAGATTTAAATGTTAAAAAAGAAATAAGGTGGTGTGCAAACTTTGACAATAGGTTTTACTTACACTGGGTACACACAACCGGATCATAAATGACTGTCTTTCCAGCTGCCTGTGGAAAATGAAATAGCTACTTTATCTGACTGAGCGCTGAAATTATATGTGAAGGGCACCGAAGACGTCACCGCACTTCTGAAAGCTTGCCGGCGAACTGAAATAGCTACAAAGAGTTCATACCACAAGACAGGGACGTCTGAGAAAAGGCGTGCAAACTTCACTTAAAACAAACTTTAACAAACCCCCAACATATGTCTTTCATGTGGTCACGGAGCGCAGAGAACACGGCGAGCGCTGTGAACCAGAACACTTGATTGACTCGTGCTACCACAGACAGGTCTGTGGTATATTTCTGTGCGTGGCCGGCATTGCATGAAAGTACATCCAAGAATGTTCCATCTCAAATCTTAATGAACGGCGCATATGCACTTTGCATAATTCATTGACGCAGCCGATTAAAAAAGCCACAAAGATGCATGCATCATCTCTAATTACATCGTTTTACAAGACAGGATTACTGCGATGTCTAAAATACTTAATTACTTAGGCCCCATTATACAATAACGACAGACGATTGCCAGGCTTATTAGAGCCATATAATTTATTCTGCAACTTTTACACATCCTATAAAATTGCTTTTATTGCTATTTTGTTGTGTTTTGGCACATGACTGCCTTTTGAAGAAAGCTGAATCTTCTTGTGTTAAAACAGCTTTAACTCTATACCCTTCCTCCAGAGGCTCAGGCAGGAGATCTCCATTGTAGTGCTCCCAAAAACTCCATTGTTCACGGCAAATCAAAAGCTACACTCTGTATATCCTGGTTGTAAAAATCCTAAGAGCAGAGTGTTCTTTTCCACTTTTACTAATCTGCACGCTTGTAGTAGGATGATACAGCGGGGGAAGACGAGTGTGGAGAAGTGAGGAAGAGCGTGGATTACAATCTCGTACGAGCCTGGGAGACGGAGGAAGACGCACACACACACACACACGCACACACATTTACTATTCATGCACACGGGCTTGTGTTGCAGACGCAAAATACCCCCGCTGCACCACGGCAATGAAAGGCTGCCGCGATCAATATGAAGCAGATTTAGAGCTTCAGAAATCATCATCATACACACTTTAATCATTTCAGACAAATCGGAGGCTTTAGTCCATCTCATCCCCATTCTCTTCTCGTCAAAAACGCACAGAGCTGATGGGAGTGAAAGGCTGCTAATTACTCGCTATAGGCTGAGTAAGCAGTGTGGATGATGTCAGTATGCTAAGGGAAATGCCGACAGAAGGTTCATAAACGCAGGCACTAACCAGCCAGATTTAAGCCCATAGCGCTGCCGTGCACGGTCGGTTTCAGAACATTTGCTTTATCTTTAAAAGCTGTGCCTGCTGCAAACAATCAGGCCCAAACTTATGGGAAGCCTGTTGGCTAAAATAGACACAGATAGGAGGTGAGGAAAGAGGTTTAGTTTTGGACTTTGAAGCTGCTTTTTTTTTTTTTTCTTTGTAAATATGCACGCGTGTGTACATATGAGCTCACACCATATGCATGCATGTTTGAACATAAGTGTGGGGCATTCATCCGAAAGGGGCACTCGAGGCAACATGGGGAGAACAAAGTGAGTGGCGAGGCTTATTGCAGACGCCTAACACCTCTGAAAGGAGGCCTGCGCCCCATAAAATAAAAGCCTTTCAATGCATTAAAAGAATCGTTCAGCGAGCAAAAGCTGATAAACTGCCAGTCCTCTTCACGCTGCCTGGATTAAAGCTGGCACAGACGGCTTCACCTATTTCACACATGGGCAACTATAAACAAGAGATGCGGTGGAAGTTTTTGGACACCGTTGCACGCACTGAGCATCCAATGAGAAGTTTCCCCTAGTTTTTTTCCAAGCATCTCCGATATGCAAGCCCGACACACCTGGATATGCTCGTATTGAACGCACACACAAACATTTCCTAGCATCCCTATCCTGTCTTTTTCTCCCCCAGGCAGACTCAAACTGACACAGCATAATTCATCTGTTAACACATTTTCTCCTTCCATCGCTCTGCCTTGCTGTTCATCTGTCTCTCTCTCTCTCTCTCTCTCTCTCTCTCTCACCAGCACACACACACACACACACACACACACACACACACACACACACACACACACAAAGACTCCTCTCCTCTCACCCCTCCCTTGAAAAGATCCTTTTCCAGCCCTCACAGCTGGCCCCTTACTGGCCTAAGGTGTTTTAAATAGCTGAACAGAGCAAGTACTGAGCGCAGGAAGGGGAGATGAAACAAAAGAGATTAAAGAAACGGAGGCGGTGGAAAAACCTGCATCTAGGCCTCCTGTAGTCTTCATTGCCAGCCAGTGAGTGTTTGGTGCGAGCTGGTGAGTAACTGGACTGTGCCGGTCACTCCATATATTTTCCTCTGAGCTCCTGGTGGAGCAGTCCTTTTTTTTAAGGACTGCTCCACCTGGACTGTCGGTAAGTAAGAAAGGGGAAGGCGGCAGGTTAGAGGAGGAGGGAGAGAGGAAATGAGAAAGTCTGGAAGAAGGAGGGGGAAAAAAAAGGATGTAATATAAGGTTCATCCTTGAAGGCCGTGTCCAATTACTTGTCCATTGCGATGCTGTTTCTGTTGCTGTGGTAACGATTGGTAACAATTTATTTCTCCCTTTTCCTTCCCCATAGCCTCTGAACTGTATTTATTTGCACTTTTTCTGCCTCCACCTCTGGTTAACGGCAGGAGTTGGATGAAAAACATCAGCATGAGGCCACGCCGGGTATCGGAGATGCTATGGACACAGAGGAGGAATGCCTCAGTTCATTAAGAAACAGCACTCTCTATTAAGTAGGAATTGAAATAATGTGATATAGCTACCCTTGTTTAATTTTCAAACACCGTGGAAGCTGTCAGAGCTTCCCTCGGTCGTTTTCTGACTCGGCAAACAGTGAACTACAGTTTGAGATAACCAGAACAAATTGAGAAAGGAGCAAAACTTCTCAGCTCTTGACCTTTTCTACCTGGGCTGCTTTGTATGTCTCTTTGTGTTTCTTCACATTCTCTCTCCTTGAAAGGGTGTTTCTTTTTTTTCAGGCCTTGAAGGTTGCTTAGAAACCACACAAACATCTTTAAAAAGGCGATTATTCTACGCCAAAGCCTCCAAAGCTTCAAAACGCAGACTGGGTCTGTGTGTGAAAGCCAGATAATTACCCAAGCACGGGCCTATCCCACTCATTCCTTAATTGGCTGTCACAAAGTTGGATAGAAGTGAGGGGAAAAAAAAGAAAAGAAAAAGTCATAGTCAAAGTCATACTTCTAAACTGCAGGTTCCAAATTATGGAACAAAATGGCTTTTCTTCTTTAGCGTGCACACAAATCCAAACACGCACGCACAGCATCTATTTGCTTTAATCATTACATGTGAATGAATGCATGAACATGTAAGAGTATACAGTATCTGTGTGTGCATGTCATACCTCTCCTCACGGTTCTGGCCCACACACACTCGTCCGCCGTGCCGAGGGGTCGGGTTGCTGCAGGAGCGCTGACGGACCTGGAAGCCGATGCCGCAGCTGGTGCTGCAGGGAGACCATGAAGTCCACGGAGTCCACGCTCCATTTCTACGGAGACACACAGAGCAAACATCAGTGTCAGCTGCTTTAGACACTGATGGAGAGGTGATGGAAGAGCAGCACAACGAGGTTATATTCACGCTTCATTCAGATGAATCTCATGTTGTCTCATGACAGTTTCCTCATCCCTTTTGACATGTGCTCAATTGAACAACAGATGATGTTCTGTTTTTTTTCTTTCTGAAGGGCAGGACCTCTGGATACTGCACTAAAATCTAGTTTGATGGTTTGGTTGCCAAGTGATGCATAATAAACAACAAATAAATGACAGTAATTGACCCAATGATGTAATGCTCTGATTGAGTTAAGCAAAGAGGCCAGTAAGAACCTCATGATAGAACAGTGGATGAATTGATAGGTTGAGCAAAATGAAAAAATGAATATTTTCATAAACAATTAATGGTTGAATGAATGAAGAAAATATACAAAGCATTTTTTATATGATGATTGTTGTGTTTTTCTCTTTCATCATAAATTTAATATCTTGGGTTTGAGCTGTGGTAATTTGTTCATTTTTTATTACTTTCAATCGTTCACTTTCCTAAAAGATTAATTGAATGTTTAAAAAAACAATAGATCACTGAATTAACTATGAAAATAATCCTTAGCTGCTTCACCTTATCAACCCACACGCTGCATCTTTCATGCGAGGCTGTGTTCACGGGTGCTGTTTAAAAAAGCATGAGATCGATGCACAGCAGCAGCATCTCGGTTATTTTTAAGTGAAAGTGTTAAAATCGGTAGCATATCAGCTGAATGAGCGAACGAAAACACCCAATCAACACCAAATAACCGACACTGAATATGCAGCACGGAGGATTTAACTGTGTTTGGATTTCTGATGAGTAGGTGTGAGGATGTAGGGAATAAATTAACAAATATTTTTTTTTATACCTGCCCCCTTACGTTACCTCTCCATCACCCTTTCAACACAGAGATAAGCTCATACATATTCATCGACTGCTGACAAAGACAGGACAAAGATTCAGAGACGCGTGCTGGCGTGTCACCAAAGAATTTACCTGGAGCAGTTGGCGACCTCCACGCTGATGCCGTGGCACTGCTGACCCCCGCACTGAGGAGCGGGGTTATCGCAGGCTCGTGTCCGACACAGACAGGACCCCGCACTGCCTCCATCGTTATGGCTACATATGGACCAGCCAGACCAGGCACCGAAGCCTCCATCCACAGTCACATTGCGGATCTGTTGGCGATGAAAAAAAAAGAAAAGAAAATGAAGCATTTAAGAGTAATGGCTTTTCTCAGAAAGTGGTCATTGCATTAGACTGATGCTCTCAGGGTTGTGTTGCTTTGGGAAAACACAGCCCACGGCTACTACAGTGGATGCAAACAGAAATCAATTTTACCTCAAATAGATGCAAAGATAACTGCATTACATCATCTGCAGCACATCAAAAATTCCACGTTTATAGGGACAAAAATGTGCCGTAAACACGAGCAAGATATGATGAGATTCCAGAAAAGCCAAAAGAGAGATTCAGAGAGGCAAATCAATGCTGTGAATGGACACGTTCAAAGGACAGAAATATGAGGAAATAAAAGTGGCATCATAAATAGATATCTGAAGCAAAAACAGAATGAAACAGGAAAGCTCTGATATTACAGGAGCTATGAATTACGAGTGATGTCCCGGGCATTCTTGCTAAATACAAAAAAAGCGCCGACGTGAGATTCAGGGCCGCGGACGATATGAGCCATGTCGCCGCTACATTTCAGGGTGATTTAAAAAATGCAAAGAACGCTTTCATACGGGGGAGAAAAGAGATGGTGATCATCAGCTGCTCTGGCAGGAGCAGAAATAACGTCTGCCCTCCGCTCTTACTGGTAATTGAACTCGGCCGTGTGCCTAAATGGGGGACGCTTGGCTAAGACAGACAACATTTGCATCGGCGGCGTGCGGAGAAAGCAAACAACAGGACGGAGACAGACAATATGGCATCTCTTTCAACAGTCCTTTACAGCTGAGACTATAAAGGATACAGTCCATCTATTCTATACTGTGTATTTGTGCCTAAAAAACACATATAAGCAAATGAAACATCCTATTTTATGAGTGAAAAAGTACATTTCTTTCATTAAAATATGAAAGCAGAAGGGAAAGGACACCAGAGACGGGATGATAGATCAGTTCTGAAGGATGATGAAAAGCACTTGTGTTTTATGCGGATTACAAGAGAAAACATTTCTTTTTTCTTTACCAGGCTGAAACCGCAGGAGCTGTCGCTTTTTTGATTCTAAAAAATACAGCAACATCATGTTTTAGAAGATTTTTGGAGTGGGGGTTGATTAAAATGACCCAAAATTGAGTTCCTTTAAAAACATTTAATGAGTAGAAATTTCCGTTTCACCTGAGTGAAAACATACAGAACATTGACTAAGACTCAGCCTTCCCTGAAAAGAATTTTTTTTATTTTTTTTCACTCGCTCCTTATAGACGTGAGACTGTGGTGCCAGATGGCGTTTGTGATTAGGCTGGTAAAGCGTATCTCCTGTCTGCGCCTACACAACGCAACTCAGTGTGCAAAACCCTTGACTGGCCTCCAGACTTGCAGACATTCAGCCAGTTTAGCCTTTTTCAGAACTGTTAATGGACTCACGGGGAGTGAAACACTAACTGCGATAAAAGACAACTTCTTGTTTTTCAGTTTGTGTTTTTTTTAACGTCTTGGCATCGGATTGTTGCCAGCAGACAATTTTCCCATCCTGGTCTGGCTTCGCGATACCCATTGTATAGCAGTCTTTCTCTGCCAGCATACAAAGTTCTGTCTGCCAAAGTTAATTCATGCTCTCTCTAAATGGATTGGACCTGGTTAGACCAAGGTTAAGTGAGTAAATACATATTCCATTACCGGTGTGGGCAGTGGTAGGTGACCAAATGAAAATACATAGAGACTAAAGGATTGGTGGCTACACTGCTGCTCGTAACATGGATATTATCTTTGCTTAAAGCATTAAAGCAGTAGCTTAGAGACAGCTTAGCATTAAGACTTTAAAACACCTGCAACAATCTCACTAATTAACACATTGGATGCTTAATATCTTTGTTTCATCTGTATAAACACTCAAGGTAAAAATGACATTATGTCTTTCATAGGTAATTTTTAAATGAGCAGTGACTCAGATTGGCTGCAGGAGTTTTAGCCTCCGCTATGAGAAAATAAACGCTGAGCTGCAGCCAACAGTGACTTGGCGAAATTATAATGTGCGTGCCCGTTTCTGCACATATGCATGCATGGCGTGTGTGTCCACGTCTATATCTGAATGCATATGTGGACGCGGCGTTGGCCAAGTTTCCGCCAGAGCTCTGCTGACAGATGCCACTGGGCGCTCGGTGGCTCGAGTGCCAAATATTCCTCTGAACACGAAGCCACATTAAAGGGTACGGAGGCACACAGTACTCTCTCCGCTGTGACTGGCTTGAAAATGATGTCTGGGAAACACTGAAGAAAAAAAAAAATAGCAGAGCCACAGTGAAAATGATAAGCTTACCGCCCCCTAATACTGCTCCCAAATTTGTTGCACGTTAAAATAAATGAAAGAGCTGTTTTGCTAATGAACAAGCAGTCAGAGGTGAATGATTGAGGCAGTGCTGTAGCTCAATCCTGGGGGTAAAGTGTCGCTCCCTTAAAGTCAAGTCGCTCAGTCCTGAGATGCCCTTCTTGGGCGGGGACATGTTTCTCCGGCTGCTTTTAGGAGCTGCTGCAAGTAAGTTGTGAAAGTATGGAAAGAATACAAAGCAGGCTGTCGTCTTCAGAGCGGAGGAGCCCAGATGAATGTAATAAATTCACGTGAAGAGGAGAGCGAGCATGAAGGCCAAGGAAGGATAATTGTGTTTTCTACCAATTTGAAAGAAGAGACAGCAAAGGAAGCCAGTAACAAGCAAGCGAGCAACTCACGGGGCATTTGCTGATGCTCTGCTCCCATTGGCTCATTCTGACACTTTCTTCCAGCGTCGTACATTTCTTCAACAACAGGTCCC
Source organism: Centropyge bicolor (assembly GCA_037975185.1). NCBI lineage: Eukaryota > Metazoa > Chordata > Actinopteri > Pomacanthidae > Centropyge > Centropyge bicolor. The sequence goes on from JBBMOC010000014.1 coordinate 4,241,680, forward strand.
AGCCGCAGTAAGGGTCCCTGGCCCCGACGCAGGCTCTGGAAGGACAAAGAGAATAAAGTTCACTTTTTTAATGGGCTTTCATTAATCCGTCATATGTGAGCACAGATAACTCTGCACTGTGGCGGGACATGAAATCAAAAATCAGGTTTTAGACAGGGAGATTAAAAGAAGGGAGATTATGGGGAGAGAGTTGAGAGATAAGAGGGTGGGAGAAGTGATGGATGTAAAATAAAAATAGGAAGGAGGGGGAGATAAGATGGGAGAGGAAGGTAGGGGAGAGATGGGGAAACATGAAAGAAGAGATTGTGGGAAAGAAAAGAAAGGCTGAAAATTAACGTGGAGGAGAATGAAGAGAAGCTACTCGAGAGAGAGAAGAGGGGAGATAAGAAAGGCAGGAGAGAAATGTTAATTTTGTTTATTTATGATAATGCTTACATTGCGTCAGCGTCCTAAAATTATGTCTCGGCACAATGTGTTGACTGAATTCTCAGGTAATCTTCAGCCGGGCAGCAGGATTATAGTTACTCATACGTACATTTCTGACTCAAATAGCTTATCAGGCCAACAAATATTCTCTGTGAGGATACTGTAGCAGAGATAGCTGGATGTGTCTCTGCCGTATCTGCTTCAGGTGCTTTATTGAGTGCAATAAAAAAGCCTGATGTTTCTCTTTTCATACCAGTATGAGTCTGCGGTGACAGCGCTGTGACATATCTCTGAGCCACAAGCATCAGTGCAGCCCAGAGTGAAATGTAACCCGAGTTGTCCGTGGCTTCCATAACAATGAACAGAGCTCCGACACAAACACAAGAGCGCTTATGCAAGGACACAAGATCGTATGCATCCATCCATATGCGCAAAGGCAAACACTCGGCGCACGCACTCCAACACACGCACGCACGCAGGAAGTGGCTGACGTAGCGTCTGGGCGCCTAACGAAAAAAGTCGAGAGTTATGGACGAGGATGGCAGGGGTGAGGACGGCAGCGCAAAAATGAAATGGAGACAGAACAAGCTAATACCTGTCTGATTCAGACGGCCTTAAGGGCATTGCAGATTGTACACCACCCATCAGTGAGCCACACAGCAAACACAGCCAAACAGAGTCGACTGCCTTCTTATATTTCAGGGAAACCTCAAAGAAATGTCAACGATGAACTCGATAACTCTTCCTGTAGCTGCCAGTCTGCGTGCACAGTTTCATTTCTTTTATCTGTTGTGTTTTTTTTTTCTGACTCTCTCGCACACTCTTGAAAAAAAAAAAGAAAAAGCTGTGAAAGAGGTGATGAAATGCCATAATGGCTGCAGCATATATCACAGAGCCACAGCCGTAACATGACGCCTTAACTCTTCTGTGTATTCCAATAACAGCTCATTGGGCGAGAGATAAGGAATGCAGGTGTGTTTCCTTTTCTGCGTGCGATGATGGATGGGATCCCATTCTTATGGTGAGTCTTAACACCGCAGCCTCTGTCACTGCTTTTCTTTGCCAATATTTATGCCTTGACGGAGTGTCTTCCAGACAGACAGAAACCCAATACAGTATATCTGCTAAACAAACACACGCACACACAGCTGCAGCAGGACTGCATGCGAGGCTGAAAACACTCGGTTCAATGACAAGGAGAGGAAGACAGTGAGACAGACAGGCAGAGGGCAGCCGTGGGCACCTCCAGTGGCTCAGACAAAAGCTGATTTACAGGGTTTTAAATCTCAGCAAAGGCCCCTGACCATAGGCCTGGCCCTCTCTGATAAAAAGCATCTTATGAAAGAAGAGGGCTTTAAAACTTTGTCGTGTGCATATTTGCTTTTTTTCTGTTGAGATTAATGGTGCTGGCCTTTGCATGTACTCACTCTCTGCTCTTGTGGTAGCTGCATCTCTTGAGTGGGATCTTGATGACCTGGTCTCTTACACCCACATAAAGCTCGCTCCGGCTGTGCAGGATCAGCAGGCTTCGGATCGGCTGCCTCTTCCTGGGCGGGAACAGCTCGATCTCCTCCAATAGGCAGCTCCCCGTGGACTGATTGAGAGGGGACAGGACTTTTCTGATAGTTCCGTAATCTGGGCGAGAAAGAGGGGGGAAAAGAGGATTCGGTCAAAAAGAAGAAGGAGGGTGTTTATCAGCACGAGGAAAGGTAAAATATTGGCGAGCAAAGAAGGCGAGGGGTAAGAATAGCAGAGTTTGAAGAAGGGAAAACAACAAAAATATATCCTAGATGAGCAAAAAAAAACTACACACGAGCTGATGTGAACTCAGTGTGAACCACACAACAATCACTTTCTTCTCAAATAAGACTGTCAAAAAGACTGGTGGTGGCTGTCGTGCCAAGCTTGGTTATGCCATCAAAATGCAGCGCTGTAGGTGCGACCAGGGAATTGGTGTGGCACCTGAATACATGATTTCTGGCCTACTTTTCTTTGAGGGGGTATTCCAGGGGAAGAAATCACTTTGTAGTTCTGAGAAAGGAGAGCGTGCAAATGCCTGTCATTGCGAATACGTCCTAACCTTTAATTTACGTAAGGCAGGCCCCCAGAGATGAAGTTGGGGCCAGATTTTCTTTTGGGAGAGCTAAAACAAACATCATCTATTATATATGAAATCCCCCGGGTGAAGAAAAAGTAATTAGGTGCACAGCGATGCCAAGGGAAGAAGGGCAAAATGCTAATAGATAGTTTCAAAAGAACGAGTGCAAAAGTTAAGTATTGCCCAAAGCAGTGTTGGGCAATAACCTATAACTTCCTATTAGTAGTAACATGCGAAGTAATGAGTAGGGTAAGAGATTACAACTATGAGTGCTTGTTAAACCATATAGTAATTTGTATCATATGGCATAATTTGCATAATATTGCACACACAATATAGTATAATTACATAATAGATGTAATATATATCTCATCCTCTATAATGTTGCATTACATATGGTGTGTTACTACATTATACTATACTACTCTGACTTGCTGCTGCTAACAGTCACCAGTAATTTTAGCTTCAACTGCTCTTGTATAATTAATCTAATATTGATTTCTTTAATATTATAAAGTTCTTTTTACTCTCTCTATTTATTTGCACAAACTTCTCTGTGTTTGTGCTGATGCAACTGATCAATAAAGGCTTATCTCACCTGGCAATGCAATTCAATTAGTGATATGTAATGAGTAAGTGATTACATTTTTTCAAATAGCTCTCTCAACACTGGACCCCAGTTTTTCATTCCTGAGGCATGTACCTTCACCATCTAAAAATTAGCACTTTGGTGAACTAGGAACTTTTCTTAGAAATTCTGTTCACGTTACCTCCGAGAGCAAAATGCTGCTGCAGGGCTGAAATTACTAACGAGGGCTGAATAACAACGGGGGTGAAATCTGCTGTAAGCCACGTGCTTAAATTAAAGAACCCTCCACCTTGACATGTGGGACCCCCACTTGGAGCTATCAGGTTTTTCGCAACGGCCCCAATCAGCGGAGACCATTTAGGCGTTAATAATAGCATGTGATTAGGTACAATATGTGCGCTACCCAATGGCCTTGGCAGTGTTTCAGATGTTTTCATTAGCGTCTGGTTATTGTCTGGGGAACTTGCAGTGTGGGCAGCTCTGGTCCGACGCTACATTGATCACAGCTCCATGCAAACAATGAGAGGGGAGTTTTTGAGGGAGATGCCAAGCACGGAGCCAGTGAACTGGAACAGCCTGTGCGTGTGTGTGTGAGAGCGTGTGCTCGTATGTGTGATATCCTAAAATAACACTGACGCTACAACAGGAAGATCATGTTGACATTTCCCAGTGGGCCTATGGTACATTAGCACAGTGAAGTGGGTCACTACATTCAAATTCGGTTCCCTACATTCATTCATAATCCATATTGTCGGTTATATCATAATAGAGAACAGACAAAGGCTGCTGTGTATCTGGTGTCTCGCTGATACTGTTTCCAACACTTTGCCAAGTCGAACATCACATATTGTCACACCAGCGTGATCAAACAGTCCACTGATAAGCAGTGCCAGGCAGTTCAGACAGGGAAAACATGGAGGGGTTAAATCAGAGCTGCCTGCATGTGTGTGTTATTAATCATCCATCTCACTTTTGACACATGGCCGTTCGCTGTTTCTGCGATCTCGTACTGAGAGATCCACGCGAGTGATATGCGGTGCGGTGTGTGTGTCAGTGCATATGGAGGACATATGGAGATAAAGAGTGATCAAACTTGTGTCAGAAGACTAAGCTTTGATGTCTCCTCAGAACTACAGATCTGTTGGTTTCATTATTCTTTTTGTAGGCCTTGTTTTTCCTCATGCTTGAACTGCACTTCAAGGGCTTAAAGCTCCTGAACTTGGCATCAAATTTCCAGGATTCATCTATCACAAATTTAGAAAGCAAGGTTAGCTATTTCATTAAGGGTGTGCTAATCTGCTTCTCCAAGGCTGTGGAGGTGAGTAGATTTGATTGACAGTGGCAACATGGGCAAACAACTGTCATTACGTTCTAAAATCCCATATTGCTCAACCCTGATTGGTGCTTCATTGTATATGACCTCAGGCTTTTTCCATCCAACTATGTCCACATTTAACCTGTGAAAGCACACAAAAGTCAGGACAAAAATACAGACATCTCTCCTTTGAAATAACAATAAAGAAAGTTATGTGTCATATACGACTCCATCGCCTATATTAAGATTGCAGCACACGCATGCAAGCATCTAAAAACAATGAATAAAAAGCAGCAATATGTAGAGTATGTCGGCACAAAGACTGTTCATGTGTGAAACCAAAGCGTCACACACAGTGCAAAGAACCTACCAGTAGCCAAGTATATGATGTGAAACAGCATGTCTTTGCCCTGCACCACATCCACCGCCACATGAGTGAAGCGCACGTTGTCCTCCATGAAGTAGGGCACAGGAACCACAGGCTGGACCACCTCGTGCATCAGCAAAAACTTCTGAGCGTCCTGCAGGTTTCTTTCAGTCAGGTTCACGTAGGAGCCGGAGTCAATGGTGCCGCACTGTGGAGATGGGAGGGCAGAGAAGGACAAGTTTGACTGACTACATTAATAAAAGGCAACCTCTTCGGGATGGCAGGCTACGTTAATAAGCAGGTTTTTGTCCAGAAGTACCGCCAGAGAGGGGAACGAAGAGAGGGATTGAATGATTAAATGAACAAGGCTTTAAAGTCGATTGCTGCCTCGTTGTGATGGTTTGCCATCCTCGCAACCTTAAGGCTTTGTAGTCAATACATCGCGGCTGATGGAGGAAGAGTGAATGAATGTTTGACTGAGCAAGCAGTTATCTCTTTTTATTAGATTCTTCCTCATATGCATATATATTGCTGGTGAATTCTATTGGTACCTCAATGGTAATCTTTCTCATGTTCCCTTTTTTCCCCCTCAAAAATAAGCTAATATCTTTAAAATGTTTTCATCTTCAGAGCTTCATTATTGCTTTTCATATCACATGAAATATGCATCCACTAAACGCTGCGATATCATTCAAACAAAGGACGCCTATAAAGTCAAAATTGCTTGAACCCAAAATGTTAGGAGCTGCCCTGAAAACAGTCCAGCTGGTATAACAGAAGTATCTCACATGGACGGCATAGGTAGATTTCATCCTCACATATTAATTTGGTTTTATCAGGCTTTGTTGGCTCCACGCCCTTATTCCGCGTCCCGGTAGAGTTTTCCGACCGAAGCAGAGTCGGTATCACAGCTCTTGCTTATAATGTAAAATATCTAATATGTAAGATATTTCCCTGAGTTCTTTTATTAAAAGGAGTTCAATAAAGCCAACTGTCTCCAAATGGGACTTGAAATATTAAAGAGTCAAAAGTAAAGTTTATATTTTGTAGTACTGAAGGCTGCAAAAGTTTAAAACAAACTAATTTCTTCAGTTCTAATGACATTATTTTAACGAGAAACCAAAAATAATAAATGATGGCATTTCTATCAGAGGCAGACCTTATTATAATGAGCCAATGTAGCTTCTGATACTCAAAACTAACTGCAAGGAATACATGGTATATCTATTTGTAGCATGTTGTCGTGTCCAGTGAAAACTATGCATCTCCACATTGTGTCAGATTCAGTGTGTTTTTAATGTATCTTACACACACAAAAAAACCCCACTACATGAAAAGTGTGAACACGGAGCAGTTTTTCATGAAAAATTGACACTGTGGAGATAGCTGCCTTCCCCAGGACAGCGACAGCCTTCGTGCTTTTTTAATGCAGTGCCTTTTCTCCACCAAGCAGAACGGCACAAAGCAAGGCACAAAGCCAGTCCAGCTGAGGCAGAGCTGGATGAGTAAAGCTAACCATGCATGTCCTTCTCAGTAAGCGAGGTCACGGGCTGGGGTCAGGATTGTGGATTGAGGCGCCACACATCCACAAAGAATAGGCTTACTCCGAGATGCAGAGCAGAAAAAGGAAAAAAAACAAGCCAGGCTCGACAATTATACGAACCCAAACGACTGGCACTGTATTTGTTTTGAACCTAGTATCGCAGATGCACTGCACGAAATTTGCTCAGGGCTAACCGTGCACTGTCTCCTCGTTCGTAGCTGAGACTGGACCTTGGGTGGCGATTAGTTCCTGCTGACTAGCTGCAGTAGCAACAGCACGATGGACACTTTATACAGATCAATTCCTGGCCTTCCCTAGGCTGACAGATGAGAATCATAGTGGGCTTCCCTGGGATGGGCAACGGATCAGCACCCTCGCCACATCAGGAGATGGGAAATTAAAGCCCTGAAGGACAGGGAAATGCAACATTGTGTGCATGTGAATGTTTAGCATGTGTGTGTGTGTGGGCTGTGTAACAACATACTGCACGTCTAAGGTTTCCCTCAGGGGTTTGTCCTTGCATTGCGTGCATGTGTGTGAATCCCAAAGTGAGCGCGTGATTGCATTTCTGCCACAGCGAGACAAAGTTCGGCGCTGACCAGTGAGGGTCTATGAAATCTGTGAACGTACAGAGAGATGGATGCAGTCATTTCCTCAGCACAGTCAAGGTGAGGGACAGAACCATCATTTGGCCGAGAGCCCATTCAACACTCAGCTGTCCTGCTCATCATCAGCAGACTGTGCTCTGCCAGGATGAAAAGTGCCACTGAGAAATATGGTTGTATTACAGCATGTTTTTGCCAAATGGGCTTTTGTTAAAAATGCGCCCCATGTTACTTAACATTTCAGCATCCTGCTATGATCTGATTAAAATATTTTGTCAGTTTTGGCTCAAAATGCTCATAAATAATGTTGAAAGGGAAACACAGACAACTGACTCGTCTTTGTTGCACTTGAAACCTCTAAGATAATACAACCATGCCATCAGCATTTGGCTCAGACTCTAACTTTACATATTTTCCTCCATATGAAGCTTAACAATAAATGCGTTTTTACAGTAACCAATTACAGCGTGACAGAAAACCTATACAACACAGAGACGGTATTAGCTCCTAACGCCCAACCAACATGACTCATAGCCTGAATAAACCCAGCAGGATCAATCCGTGTGGTTCAAATAAATAGGGGGATTTTCTCTGCAGACACACAGGGAATTAAGCTCTCAATCAATGATCAGTGTGCGTGTTGAGTGATAGGTTCACACTCCTAATTATCCCTATTTGGCAGCAGTCTGAAACCCTCTATTTTCTTGGATGTATTTGTGTACAGTAGATATGTGAGTGACCAGTGTCTGGTCTTCCCATAGATGTATGTTTGTGCATGTACAGGTGTGTAGGTGTGTGTGTGTGCAAAAAGGGCTGGGGGAAAAAACCCTGCAGGCCATAAATCCTGTGCTCGTAAATCTAATCCTCCAACATTGACAAATGCTTGATGAAGATGTCACTGAAACCTAGATAAAGTGTGCATCGGTCCAGCGGTGAGGAGCAGGTATTGTGCTGGAGTTTAAGTGGAGAGATACGGATGGAGAGGAAGAGCTGATCATGGTTACGGTATATAGGAAGCTGCCTGTGATGTACCTACAGTACGAACAACATAAATCTGTGGTCAGCACTGGCCAGAGAGAGGAAATTGTTTTCTGTGAAGGCAGGTGAATTTCAGACATGTAGATGAACATATGACAGCAGGGAAGCTCTTCATATGTTAAAGACACACGTGGTATGTATATGTGTTTTTCTCAATAAACTGCTATCACTTCTTCTGCACGAGCATGTCATTATAGATAATGTGTGTGCAACTGCTCGATAGCAGGCGAACGCTCAAGCATCTGCTGGCTGGAAGGAAACATGATCGAGGGCCCGTGATGGGAAACATGTGTGAAAGTGAGGCGTGTGTCACCCATTGGCAACCAGAGCCGAGAGGGAATTCAATCCCTCATAGAGAGCTGCGTGGATTAGCTCTCTCACTATCTGCTAAGCCTGAGACAACTGAGAGCCACTCCTGCTAATAAAACATTCCCTCTGTGTCATCAGTATAAAGCAGCGGCTAAAACCGGGATAAGATGCCACTGGACTGCTCAGTTCGCCCCCTCCGGCTTTTAGGACAGTATAAACATAAAGTGGCACTTGTGCAAAACAAGGACAGTTTATTAGAAAGGGACTGCAGTTCACAGAACGAGGCTGTGAAACATCTTAAAGGAATGATCGCGCCAATATAAAAATTGCCGGATTTCATAACGAGCGGTCGTAAGGCGAGCGTTCGTGAAGAAAGAGGCGGATGATTGAAAGAGAGGGAAAATTAATGAGAGTGAGAAGCTTGCTGGGACTCTGACGCAGGCTCATCAGGCTGAAAATGCATTTATTTATCAGGACACACACACACACATACACAGCATGCATATGCTTCCCAGCCACACAAATTGTTCGGGCTGATTGGGCAGCGAAGAGCCGAAAACATCAACATCAACAAACGATCATTAAGGATCGGCTATGAACTAATGCATGCTAAAGCGTCTTAGTGAATGTATTTTAAGCCAAGCTAGCAGTGTGATGACAGTGATGCTAATGTTGGCCGGTCCAAGTTTTTAGTCCAGACTGAAAATATTGACTTTTCATCTAACACTATCAGCCATGTGTATGTTTTATGCTAATTAGCATTAGCAATGTTATGGAACATGTTAAACATACATCCAAAACATCAACATCTTGTCATTTTCACAATGTTAGCACAGATTTCAGCACTGAGTTGGTATCTGCAGGTGTATAGTTCTGTTACCTGAAAGTCTGGGTTGGGGTTGGGGTAGGGCAGCCACGCCGACCGTGAGTTCTCCTGGTACTTGAAGGGCCCGTTGAAAACCTGTGATATGGCACTGAGATTGAAGGCACACACCGCAGATGCAGCAATGCTGTTTCTGGATGTGGGGAACAGAAGAAAAGGGGAAGAGAGCCAAGAGAAGATGGAGGGGAAGATGGAGAAACAGAGGAAAGCATTAGAAGTAATAAATTTAGAAAAGGACACCAAAGCACTGGCAGAAAACTCTGCTCAGGTTTTGATGGTATTTATAAAGCTGACCTCTGAATGTTTGTGCTGCTCTCAGTCAACAATACAAATCAAACAGCGGACGGACAGACGCAGACGCCGGCCTAAGTGATCGTCATTATTGGATTATAAATCCAGCAAAAGCCCACAATTAAGCTGTTTGGCTTGTCTGATTAACTGTACAGATCTCAGGCCTGAAATACGGCTTTGACTTTTTAAGCTGTCAGTTTCAACAAGTGCCGGTCTCCTCCCTCTGAAGAGAAAGTAAAGAATGAGAGTATTAACTCTCAACTCAAACTGTGAGACTTGGGTGATGTGAATTATAATCCAGTGCGGCTGTTCATTAAAGTTTGTGCCTGCAGGGGGAAATGCGTCCAATACCCTTCAAAAGACTTCTTTTTCAGCACTGTGAAGGCATTGACCATAAAGAATAGATTACTCAGCTTTTAATAATGGTCTGTGCCCGAGTTCCATCTCTTACACCCCCCATGTGCGTGATACAGTGTACACTTTAAATATGTGATGATAAGCTTCTTTCATGGGATTTAAACACGAGATGGCTGTAGGCCGGTTTGAGGGGGGAGATTCCTCCTGGAAATTCAATTTGAGATGCACTTGCAAACATGCCATGTAAACATCATTGTCACATGTCAGTCAATTTTACATCCTCGGTGTGCGAGATAGAAAAAGGTCACACGCCAAGTTAATGCGGATGCAGTCGGAGTGAGTCTGTTTACACAAATGACAATGTGATGCCAACAACATGCTGAATTATTCATGAAGCTTTTGTGCAGGATAAAAGAATAAAAAGAAAAATCTGATGATAGGTGTTGGTGTTTTTTATGATTGATTCCAAGATGCTGTGAGCCGGATCTCAATTTGCTTCATCCTTCACAATGCATATTATACATACTATCAAACATACCAATGGAACTGGAGCGACTACGGAAAACAACTTTTAAAGACATAAACTTTTAATCAAACGACTCGATAACTGACATAATCTGATTATTTAGGCAGGCTGCACTTCTGTCAAAGAAATTGTATGCAAATTACAAAATAGAAAATAATAAGGGCTTGAGAGGGAAACAGAACAATTTGTGGAAAATTTACAAACAAATCACTTGTGGCAGAAAAGAAAAGCAATTTGCCAACAAAACAAATTTTGTAAAACAAAACTGAAATGCATTTGCTGAATAACTAATAACATATGTCACATTAAAAATTGAAACATACTGTTTAAAAAATACAAATAATAGAGCATAAATAAGTCTTGCTTGTTCAAGTATTTAAGCAGCGCAGCTAAACAGGGTCATTTTAGACTGAAATAAGGAAAATATTAGACTTGGCTCTTATCTTACTTTAACACTAGGAGAACAATGCTGCTTCTTTATTTCCATGTCTTCATTGATTAACTGGCAGAGGATCCAGACTTTGTGCTGGGACTCATTTCTTAGCTATCCACATCTCGTATGTAGCCATCAAGTGCTAATTGAAGACAGATTCTACAGGGTTCTAGTTTTAAAATTGACATTTCATCGGGCAAAATTGACGGTTGCTGATGAGAAATCTCTTTCTGAAATCGAGGACCAATTCTTGAAAAAATTACTAGACTTTTTTTCCCACTATTGTTATTGTAAACTCCATCTGTGCAATACTCCTTTTTATGCCTGTATTTTTATGCCTGTATATTTATATTTATTCCAGATTCCATTTGCTGTGCAATATTTCATTTTGTTGTAGTCAAGTACAATATTTTCATATTTATAATTAATAATTAATATCCCTATGTCTTTACTGGTCATATTTCTCATACCCATATTCTCATGTATATCTGTATATAATGATGTGTAGATTTGTTAATTTTGTAAATACTTTTTAGCTTGTTTATATTTTAAATTTTTTCACTACTTAATTCTCCTACTGTCTTTGCTGCTGTGCATGCGAACTTCCCCACTAAGGCACGAATAAAGGTTATCTTATCTTATCTTATCTTATCTTATCTTATCTTATCTCGTGCAAGAACAGAAAGCTGGAATAGTGTTCTGTGGGTTTGTGTTTAGCTACCGGTTGATTGTGGATGTAAATTCTGTTTGAACCACGTCACATTTTTTTGTATGAAGGAAGTACAGTGATTGCACTTTTGTCAGTCGTCATGTTACTCACACGTTGGTAGTGAAAATGCCGTAGAGGAGCTCCAGCTCAGGCAGGTAAAACGTGCCCTGCAGCTCGTTGTAGTTAAAGGGGATTTCTCCTGGTCGGGAGCAGTTCAGCCTGGCCTTCATGAAGGTTGTCCACGTGTCCTCCAGCAGGAAGCGCCCGCCGATGTCGTTCTTACAGACCCGGCCTGCGCGGGAAAACACCGTCCGGCCACAGTCGTGCTCCACCGCGTTCTCCCGGAAGAAGAAGTAGGTGAAGTTGCCGATATCGTAGGAGGAGACGAAGTTGGGTTCTGTAACACAACGCGAGGGAAGTGAGTGGGAGGAAGAGGACGCGGAAAGAAAAATGGAAGAAAGCTAAGAGAAAGATGAAGTGCGGAGTGAGGGAGAAGAAATAGCGAAAGAACAATATTTAAAGCTGTGGGAGTAAGAAGGAGTGGGAGAGCGACTGGGCTTGTGTTATGACTGATTGACTCGCAGCGAGTGTGAGCGTGAGGCCCACACAACAGCAGGTGATCAGGATTAATAACTACAGGCCGTGTTATTAATGGCATTGTGTTGTAATAAGAAAACTCATTTTTCACTCCCCAAACCTAAAGGTTAGGATGAGAAATGACCAAAACAGGAGTAGCATAATAGCTCTCACCCTATCTGAAACACGCGACCCCCGCGACACTGTCACAGCTACGGCGTTCATCTTTATGTATGACATTATTGGATCTAAACCGCACACTTTATTCTGGCTGACAGTGATTTAATTCACCTTTAAATGAAAGTGTTCCCCCTCCTCCTCATTTCAACCCTCTTCTCCCCTGCACCTTTGGAGGGCAGCGCAGGGGGAGACAGAGGAAGAAAATCAATTCGCCATAAAATTAGTTATTAAACCTTTTCCCAGAAGGTTGCTGCACAGCGATGTATGTGGTGGCTTTTAATTTATTTTTTCAATTTAGATTAAATGTGAATCAGATAAAAGTCACTTGCTGACAAGATACTGATTGACCCGCTCCTCTGTAGGCTGGACACCTTAAGCTGTCTGAAGTTCTCCAATCTGCACTGAGGAGGTTTTTCGCGCTTGAAGTGGGTCTAAGCTTTCAGGGAAAAAAAAGACATTGATTTGTGAAGAACTCACAATTTTACGCTGCTAAAAGGAAGATAAATACAAGATTTTTTCCAGTTGCTTAGTAACTTTAGAAATAATTGTTTTGACTGACAAAAGGCAGCAGAACAATTATGAAGGGGATCTTTTGTTTCAGCACCCACTACACCACTTTACTCAGCACAGTGGTGATTTGAGTAGGAATACAATCCTTCCACCAAGAGAGACCGGTTTCAGCTCCGGCGTTAGATAAACATCTGCCGTGCTTCGGTTTCCTTGAACAAAACACTGAATCACCACCTGCTGCAGTGCTGATGTTCAATACAAGAGAAAGCAAAAAGGTGATTTTCTCCTTCATTGTGTTTCTCTCTGTTTTAAATCCCCATTTATCTTTATATATTGATTTTTTTTTACACACATTTACATAAAGTCTCTATCTGGACCTCATACTTTGCCACCTACCGTTCAGCCACTTGGAGTTGTACTGGGCGGTGCGCAGCGGTGGCAGGCCGCCCAGGCTGCGGTAGATGGCGGGGTCTCGTCCAGAGAAGTCCATGGCCGTGGCAGCGTAAAGCTCCCCGCTGGAGGTGATGAGGGCGGTGGAGTTGTGGAGGGGGTTGTAGGGACACCGAGCCATCCCGCTGATCTGATCGTGGATCTCTGTCAAATTTGTCAGCTGCGATACAGAAAAAGAAGGATTAGAGATAAGAGGGAGGGGGGAAAGGTAGGGGACAAAAGTGGCAGGTTCACAATGGAAAAAGAAAAAAACAGGCATTGACAGGACACAGATACTGAATCTGATTGTTTCTAACAGGAGTATTTTTGTGTTAAAAATGCCAAAAATGGGGTTTTCTCTTTCCTTTAGAGTGATGAATAGCTTTTTTGTGCATGGAAAGGGTCTGAAAAGTTCAAGCTTAAAGTCCACGCCAGTGTTACTCCCTCCCTCAGAAAACACTACTTGAACTGCTTGAAACTGCTGTAGTCCAATCTTTTCTTCCAATACCTGTCAGTGTCATTGTGTAACACTGCATCACCTCCAGCTGGGTGACTGAAACCTAGCAAATATACCTCGCTGTCTGCTGTCTTTACACAAAGATGTGGAAGGTACGAGCAAAGCACACCAATGTTTTTTTTGTTGTTGCCCGCAAGAACCAACACAAGTTGTCATCTACTCTCACCATCTGAAGATGTCCAGACCCAGTGGATTAACTTTATTTTTGATTGAAATGTCCCCACAACAACCAGTAGAGTCTCAACATGGGCCGGTACAAAGCTAAGAGATAAGCAGAGGAACTGCTCTGTTGTTGGCACACCAGCACAAATCGCTACATCGGCCCACAGCCTCAGAGGACAGAAGAGATGAGTAGATAACTTTTTTCTTTTTTTTTGATAGAAATGTGACGGAAATGTCCCGACAATTACTGGGAAACTGGACTGGACTGTGCATTTTACTCCATCGGCTGGTAATGGTTCAAGGATGGATCAATACCTTTTTCCAACTGTCAGTGTCTGTGACCTGACTTCACACTTGGAAGCTGGATGTCTTGCTGTTTTATGTTGTTTTCATGTCTATTTTGTAGGTTAGCCTGATGAACTTGGCATTTGCATGTCGCACGGCTAACAACACTGGGGTGATGTTGGACTAATGTTGTACAACTGGAATACTGGGTGACAGCCATAATAAACTGTGTTAACATTAAACCTCAATTGAAGCCAACTAAATTGACAGAAATTGAAACAGTGTCTCATACAGAGGATGAACACAGGAGCTGCTGCAGTGTGAGAAAAATAATGTGGTGTTTTGAACATTAAAGCACATAAACCTATACTCATAGACCACCCAAATAAAATTATATTAACCTAAAAATTAGTACAGTATGACCTCTTTGAGAAATGAAAACAATGAGATGCACTATATGTAGGGGTAAGATGCATTTTCTTATTATTTCTAAATAATGGATCGAGAAAAAAAACTGCATAAAGAAATGGGACAGAGTATCAAAGGGCAACATTAAAATGCAAACCGGAGAAGTCTGGTAATGTTTTGTTTGTTCTTGCCGATATGCAAATGGCACAGGGTAAGAAAAATATACTTCATCTCATTATGTTTTGTTTGGTTTACATCTACTGAGAAACGCACACAAACGCACTGTATATACGAGCAGAACCTTCGCGAGCGGGAAAGGCAATCAGAAAACACATTTAAAAGCAGCATCAAGCACAAGCAGCTGCTTTAAATCCACCTGTTACGAAAGTAATATAACTCCGAAAAGTGGCCACTTAAATAAAGTTACTCTTGGCTGCAGTGCTTCCTTGGTTTGGTTTCTGATGTCTCCACAGGACAAGCAGCTGTTCGCCTCGTTATAACATTATTATACCACATCGCTGAGAAGCCTCTCTGAGTTCAAAAGAGGCTTGATGTGAGATGCAGCCTTCCTCGCATTCTGCCTTTGAATATGAGGCCAAATCCGGCTCGCCGCTTTTTAAAAATACTTTACAGCATGACCCTGGCTTAGCCCTGACACACTGCACTGGTTCCTAGTTTCAGAAAATATACAAGCCATAGCTGTCTGACTCAGCCTTGAATACCAAAAAGGAGTAATGCATTTTTTAAATCCAAGATGTAATTATATTTTATGGTGCAAAAGTAAACACAGCATACAGGGATTAGCTCATGGTTTGTGCTTCCATCCAAGTTCATCTAAGTTCTGAGGGCAAATGCATGATGCAAAGCAGGGAGATTGCACTAATCTCAGGTTTCGAAATCCACAAATGATAATTAGAATTACTCTATTTGCAATTACATTCCCATCAATCAGCGTTCCACATTTTTGACTCCTTGCCGGTTGCAGAAGACCTCTGGTGATGGCGCGAGTCTCGAAAGATTCCCAGCTCAATCTCTTTCCACATTTTCACTGACTAATCTGCGGACAGCTCTTCCACACGGGAGCCCAGACTCATTCAGTGCATGTGTTGGGGAAAACAGGCCAGTTCTTTAGTCAATTTCCTGGAGCTCGGTCGATTCGGATCAAGGGTTCTGTTAACTCCTGCCACCTCTGCTCCACCCAAACCACAACAAAACAGAGCAGCCTTGTCTGAGCTCTGCCAGCCTGAGATGAAAGCCTGGTATTGACGGGACTCCTTCTGTGGGCCGGAAGAGTTGCTTTTAGGTCAATTGGGTCATTTAGAAAAACAAGAGGAGGAGCGATAAATAGATAGACTTCAGTGCATCCGTTGCATTTTTTAGGATGGGGAGTGAAAGTCGTCTCTATAGTGCAGCCAGCAGCTGTGTGAGGAAGACACTGAAGTGACTTTGAATGCCTCTTTTTTTAGTAAGAAACCGCTCACAGCTTGTACAGACTGCTGCGAGAGCCAGATGGGTGCTATGTATGGTGCTACTGAGATGCTATTTTGGCTATTGAGAGAATATTCAAGTGCCCAGTAAGACAGGAAATTTAGCCACAAGCTTTATATAAGCACGACACATCCTAACAGCAGCAACAGAACGAAAGAGTCACAATAAACTCTATTGTTGTGCATGACTTCTTTGTCTCCAAAACTATTCATAATAAGCACAAGTTACATCATCGTCAATGTCATTAACTGTATTGTCAGGAGCGACACAATCACTGTCTCCATCAGTGCAGCAACTGCCATCAGCCTCTTTATAAGAAACACCTTTGTTATTACAACTGAGCATCAGAATTATCATTAGCAGCACTGACATTATTATTATAGCAACAATTTTGAGAAATACACTTGTTCGCTTACTTGCAGATAGTTAGATGAGAAAATAGATACCACTCTCATATCTGTACTTTTGTAGATTTTGCTACCTTTGGACAGGCTAGCTGCTTCCCTATTTCTAGTCTTTATGCTAAGCTAATTGGCTCCAGCTTCATATTTGGTGCACAGACATAAGAGCAGTGTCAATTCAACCCAAATAATGTTGTTAACTGGAATAGTTTCCTCAGTCGACTATTATAGAGATTCATATGAAGTTAACCATTTGAATATTATTTGATCAATACATTAATTATTATTGAAGTTTCCTTCAAATTTGCCTTGGATTTTAGCCTTTTTAAGTATATGAATATAATAAACTGTAGCACTTTAAAGACCATTACATTTATTTCAATATTGTCCATGAATTGTAATTATAGACACTACAAGATTCATTTACAATATATTAAACTTTAATTTGTGTTTGAAGACTTTGTTTTTCCTATGATACTGGCCGAAAAAAGCAAAAACTAATGTATATCATTATTATATTTTACTTTATTTTATGGTAAGTGGCACAATCACCCCAAGTCCAAATAATAAATAAAATAAATATAATAACTATTAAATGTGCTCTTTTGTCTACCTTTATCTGAAGACATTGCCCTGGCTTATGTTCTTCTCCATGACTCATATGGTCCCTCAAAAAAAACAAACAAACAAAAAAAAAAACCCAACAACAACAAACTTCTCCCATCACCAAGATCACTGTCATTATCACTGTCATTGTCGTCATCATCAGGGGCAGCACGGCTGAAAGTCATAGAAATTAGCAGCTGTTTAATCTAAAACCTCCGAGCGCTAATAAACTAATAAAGCATTCTGCTCCTTCCCTGTTCATCCATCAATGCTGATAGTAAATCTGTCGCAGAGTGATTCCTTTGCTGTTGCTGTGACCAACCAGTGTTTCACATTAACGGACGTTCTGCGGGTAAATATGACAGCGGCTGATGAAATACCGCGATAATAATGTCATGACATTTCAACTATATGTTTTTTCACAGCGGTAAACAGTCATTATGAGCTTGTGACCTTTGGATGCAGTGCTTTTGGACAAAAACAAATGTCATCATAATAGTAAACTCTGGTCTCCACCTCCTCTGAAATCCCACAAAGCAGGTGCAGATATTTGATATGTTCTCAGGTAAGCACAATACTCTGACATTTTAAATGTTTGTCTGTACTTAAACTTATAAAAAAGTTTCTTAGCTGACACTACATCTGCCGAGAAACACGGTTATTAGCACTGTACGCTTTGGTAATAAAAATGAAAGGGTGGCAGCATGTTACAAACTGGTGGTTAATAACACAAGAAATCCTGTTCCAAGTGCCTTCAGACACACAATAGCAACTCAAACTGAAAGTCTGACTAAACATCCCTTTAAAACACGGGATTAAAAGCTGGGAGGAATTTGCAGAAGCATGAGCGAGAGGGGAGTGAAAACACTGCAGCGCACTCGAATTAAATAGAGCGGAAGAAAAGACAACACAGTTTAATACAAAGAATAGAAGCTAAATAACTGCAGTGACTCACGAAGAAGGGCAAAGCAGCACAGATGAGACAAGGATGTGTTTACTTGTAGGCCAATGCCAAGATTATCGGGAGTAATGAGCTTAAGGCAATATTTTGATTGCGACGTTTAACAAGTTTGAGGTAACACGACTTCTTAAATAAGCAAGCTTAATAAGATTCATCTTATAATTAGTCTTCATCCCTGGCTGCACAACAAAGGAGGCGACAACAGCCACAAGAGCTCATACAGTAAATCCTGTGACATCAACACCACGACTCAGTCGCACCTTGATTAAACGTGTTGATGAACCTCGACCTTTCCTTCTGACATTGTCTGCTCAATCAATAATCCTTCAGTCTTCATATCTGCAGTGTGATCAGACTCATCCGGCTTGAAATGTCACTGTTTTCAAGGATAATGACTTATTAAGATGTGTTGCTACGGTAACAGGTGTTCTTTTATAGATTTGTTGTAAACATTGACTAAAAATGTGACACCTATAAAGAAACTGTGCAACCATGGTTGCTGTTATATCCTGAAAGAAGTTAATCAGTGAAGGATGACACCACTGCAAAATGAGTAAAACTACACAAAGGGCAAAAAAGTTTGTCAATTAACATGTTTGTTTTTTCTGTCACTTTAATCATCATCTTATCACTGTCTTTAATAAATGTCAAAAATATTTCTACGATTCAATTATCTCTGACTTTGCCCTCAAATTCTTTAAAGCAAGACAATCCAACTGTTTTTTGAATAGGTCATGCTCCAAAACCACCTGTTTGGATCACCCCACAGGTAAACAGGTTCATTGGTAACAGGTGATAGTATCCTGATTGGGTATGAAAGGTTCATCCTGGAAAGACTCAGCAAGGATGAAGAGAGGTTCAACACTTTGTCAAACACATGATTGTATAAAGGAGATTAATACATGGGCTTAGGAACACTGTAAAATCGCTGTTTGTAAATAATTGCATTCTGTTTTCATCCACATTTTACACAGCGCCCCAACTTTTTTTAAATCAAGTTTGTATCAGATCCAACTTGAAATGTAATTCTGGTGGCATAAAACAAATAACACACCATAGTTCAACCCACATCTAGTGTGGTTTATCAAAGATAACACTATTATAATAACGTGCTGTAGACCATCACGTCTGGTTTGTGTCTACCCAAAGTTAATATACAAAATTACTTGCTGACTTTACTTGGACATGTGAGTTTATATGTCAATTAAAAGAAACAGATCCCTTCATTGGGTTAAATACAATCAGCATTGTGAAAGTAACATGATGTTCGTACCGTTCGGTTGGTGCAGATGGGGGTGAAGGCATTGGTTCCACAGGTAAACAGCCTGTTCCCATTCACCAGCAGCACCCTGATGTAGTTCTGGCACTCCTCCTGTGGAAACACACCAGCAAACACACACGTCCCAGTTAGCACCGACACCATTATCTATCCATTGACAAGCAGCAGCATTAGGCAGAGGGACAAAATTACTCTTTATGCCAATAAATGAGACAAACACCTGCAACCACGGGATGGCTACTCTAAAACGTGGCCAAGCTTGACAGAGTCAAATCAAGGCTAATGCCCACACGGCTTAGCCATGTCACATCTTAATTCAACAGGGACCAGATTTGGAGAGGGATCTGAATGAGGTGGAGAACAGATAAATGCAGCGGGCGTGGGAGAGGACCACTCAGGATTAGTTTAGAAAATTGCCTCGGCTTTGTTGACTAGTCAAAAAGTGAAATGAAAAGTGTAGCCTCTCATATGCTTCATTCAAGGGTGTTTCTCTCTACATTAATCAATCCAAGCCACTTTTCTCTAAATTATGGCGAAGTACA
Organism: Centropyge bicolor; assembly: GCA_037975185.1. Lineage (NCBI taxonomy): Eukaryota > Metazoa > Chordata > Actinopteri > Pomacanthidae > Centropyge > Centropyge bicolor. Next base: position 4,261,513 of record JBBMOC010000014.1, read on the forward strand.
CGCTCACCACTCTTCTCTTGGCTCGCTCCTCCTCCGAGGTTTTGGCCTGGGTTCTTAGCAAACCGCTCAGCACTTTGTTACAAATAAAGCGGGACAGACGGAGTGAATGATTGATTGAATGATTGATTGCGGCTGAACGTCATGAACCCGTTACACTGCCGTCGGGCCTTCATGCAGCTTTGCTGAGGATTTCCATCAACAAAACTCATAGCGAATGTAACAACGGCACAGTCGGTATTCATGTCAGAGAGCAGCATTTGTTTTTGTCCTAGGACACGGTAATAAACTCATAGGGTCCCCTCCATCTGAAAGAGGCCACGGCCGGGTTGGTGAGGGCCCCTCGTAGAAATTTAAAACCCTGTAAATCTGCTATTGTCTGAGCCACTTGAGGTGCCCAGGGCGACCTCCCCTCCCTCTCTTCCCCCTCTCAAGGGTCTGATTTAGGAGTGGAGGGCACGGTAGGACAGATGAAGGGAAGAAGGAGGGGATGGGTTTTTATTTCCCCCTATCAAGATGGAGGTTGACTCATAAAACAACTCGTTTCCTGGTGCTAAGCACAGCCTAAGTATGTGTGCATGTGTGTGTAGTAACACTTGTTATGTAGGCCCATATATCTGTGCTGTTTGTACAGCTTGTTGTGTGCTGTATGATTGTGTGCATGGGCGCAGGAGTAGGGGTGGGCTGTGTGGGCTCTGCATAATTCAATTCCTCTCAGCAGTTTGTTTCTACAGTAAATAACGGGATATTTAATATTTGCCCAGCCTCACAGTCTTGACTTGTTTATGAAAACTTCCTGACAAATGTTCCACGTCTGTACTGTAATACAGAAGCTGTTATACTTGGCTCTCGCATTATAAAACAAAACAGAGGCAGCAATCAAGTCCTGTCAAGTCAATTTAACGCTCCTTTCTTCTCCTGGTTGAAATAAATCAAATACACAAGAGAGGAGCGGACACGTGTATTAAGAAAAAAAAATACAATCACTTGTAAATTCACTCAAAGCACAGGCACGGTATCTGTGTAATAGCTTAAGCGATGGTATATTGCCGCGCGCTGAGCTAGGTAATAAACCATCGAAAGCCCTGTCAACTGCGGGAGAATGAAGTCTTTTAATGCTATTCTTAGTGTACATCACAGGAGCTGATCCTCAGAAGAGAACAGTGAGCAGAACAATTCGACTCTCTCAGACAGCAGCGACTCTCAAGGACTGAGGTGGCTTTAGTCTGTAATTCACAACAGCTATCTGGTGCTGGCCTGCCCATGCATGCCTATTATGGGCCCCTAACCACCTTTCACAGGAGGATAAATACACAGTAGTGCACATACACACACACAGGGATCAGGGCTGGGCAGTTCACCTACAAGTCAAGTTCAGCTCCCAACCAGCTGTTTGGGAGACGAGATTATGGCACCTAACCACATAGAAAAACATACACTTCTGCACAAAAAGAAACTAGAAAAACAATAGAAGCTCCCTTTATGTAAGGTCTACAAATAAGAGTTAAACTGTGGTTGGGAAAGCTTTTGACTTTGCAACAAGTTAATTTAGATCCTTTTTGAAGACCAGCGTACAAAGCAGGGATTCCCAGCGAGTCTATATGTTAAAGCTCCTCGTTGCTTTCAGGCTTCAATATGTTTCATCATAACTTGACTTTTTTTTTTTTGATTTTAGTGAGCTGTTTGATTGATGTGTTCTCTGAAGGGAGATGTGTGATTTCTGCTTCTAAAAGATTTAATTTTCTCCAACCATTACGCCTCGCTGATGCACGCTGGTGGGAAAGTCTGACATCTGGAGCCTGCAGTTCCACTGGTAAACAGCATTCATTTAAGTGTTTTTTTTTTTTTTTTTGTACAGTAGATATGCAAACCCACACGGAAATGTTGAACAATCATCGTCTGTTTTGGAGACAGCAGCTTTGCAATTAAAAAAAAAAAAGTGTCCAGCAGTGGTGGAGGTTTGCTTTCTAGTTAGTAATTTCACACATCAATATAAGTCTTCTGAGACTCTAGTTGAAGCTTATAAAATATCCCTTGTGCTGTCATCAAGGATATCTTTTAGGTATGTGGTTACTGTTTGGTTTGAGGATTGGCAGCGTTGGTCGGTGGGTTGGCCAATTCCCTGACTCCCTTGAAGATTTTGATTTGTCCAATACTTTGTTTTATGGCCTGCAAATACCTGCAAAACTAACAACAGTCCCATCATCCTCAGCTGTACTTTGTGTGTAAATTATTAACTTGCTGCACACTAAACTAAGATGGTAAACATGATACCTGCTAATAGTCAGAATGCTTTCGTTGTCACTGTGAGCACTTATGTGCCTACGCAGGGTGAAGCTTCACAGAGCTGCTGACAGGAAGTTAGACTCTTGCATTAAAAACAGAGAGAGGAGTTTGAAATATGTCCGCATTTACAATGGAGAGTCTAACCAAGAGATGTAATTGAGTTGCACCAAACTTGATGGAATACTGCTGTAAATTGTTGGAATACCCCTTTAAATGACTTGTGTGTGCATTATCTGTTTATGTCCTGTTCTTTAACCACTTCTCATTAAGCACCTACATTTACTACATTGCTGCACAACCTGTCTACATTAGTTATTCATTGTATCATCAGGCTACCATTCCCCAGTTTTATTATGTGTGTTATATTACATTTTATTCTACTTTATATGTATTATATTGCATTTCAATATTTGAACTTCTGCACTTCTTCCAACTTCTATGTCTCAGATTCTTTTTTTTTTCTCGTTTCTCATTTACTTGCATGATTTTCTTTTTATACATATTGTATAAGCATTGTCGGAGGGAGCCTGAGAGCAAGACCTTCATTGCCAACGACTGCTTTAATGTCGTGCATCTGGCAAGTAAAGAACTTTAAACTTATTAAAACCAGCAGGTTCAGTTAGCTGCCAAGTAGCAACCATGATAATCCATGAAGCATAGCTGTTACAAAGGACATGTTTGTTTGTTTTTTTACTGAAACTTGTTTTTCTCAATGCGCCGACAAGGGTCTGATAAAGCAATATAACAGTGTGACATTTCAAACGTTCAGGCATCACTTAAACTCACCTCAGATTTTCCACGGCTGAAGCAGGCTCCCTTGGTGAACTCATCGCAGTGCCACTCAGCCTCCTGCAGAGAGAGAGAAAAACAGCACAAGGCTCCCAATAAACCATCAAGAAGAAGCAAACATCAGAAACATTTGCCGCCGTGTCACCATGAAGCACTTTGAAGACCACTCAGGGAACCCAAACAAAACAGCGTCTGGCTCTCCGCTGTGGCAAAAACCCCCACCTTTTTGAAGTGAATTTGATGTGCGGTGACTTGATGTCTGAGATAGCTCGGCAATAAAATAAAAGCCACAGAGGACATGAAAACAAATGTAATGAAAACCACTGATTTCTGGATGCTGACTATTTTTTTACTCGAGTGGGAGGAATTGATTAAAACAGAACAGTAAATGAATTTGACATTACATCTTCACTGTACTCTCAATCCCACACATACACGCTCGCGCACGCACACACCTACAGCGCACACAAGTTTATAAGCCACGTTAAATACAGACATAGAATCCAATTAAGGTGCAAACCAAGCGGAGGCCTCCAGAAACGGGAGGCGAGCGCGAGCAGAGCCGAATGCCAATTTGATTTATGTGTGAGGGGAAAGGAGGGGATCTTCAGACGTAACACGCGAGTCCCTAGAGTGGGATGTCAACGTGATTTACATGTGAGGAAGAAACAGAGGGATGCCTTTTACATTTTACTACACGAGGGGAGAGGAATAAGAAGATAAAGCCTCTGCTCGCTCCCTCCGAGGGTGAAGACACCAGCGTGCTCCAATTTCTACCGTTTAATTTCAGCGTGACCTCTGGGGGGGGGGGCTTTCTCATTGATAAAAGTTCTCTATTCATGAAATGAGCGTTGGCCTCGGGACAGCAGCGGGGCCACTGAGACACTCACGCTCGTGACAGGCAGAAATTAGCCGTCACTGCCACCAGCTCTGTATGATTGGCGAAGAGAGCGACGCTTAACAGAAGAACTGGCAATAATACGCTTAACGCCAAGTCACGAAAAGTCTCCAAAAGTAAAACTATTCCACTTCTTTTTTTGGCCACAGAGGGTACAACTTTCTTGCAGTAATAACCTGGCTAGTGGCCAGAGGCGCAGGACTTCGCTCTCTGTGGGAATATAGTAAATATCGCTAACTGAAAGAGAATATTAGATTTCACCTTGGTATCAGGACTGTTTTATGCCAGGACAAGAGGGGAAACGAAAGCTGAACCCCCCTCAGCACTTAGGAGAACTTCTTTCATTTCCTCTTTGAGAAGGCTCTGGGAGTTTCCTCTGTGTGTTTTATGACAAGGCCTTTGCTTTTCCGCCTCACTGGCCTTTGGGAGGCGTAGAAATACCCCGTATGTACACACTCACATAACTGCACACACTGGCAGTGGCAGGAGGGAGCTTAGAGGGAGGAGAGAGCTCGGGGTGTGCAGTATTATTCAGGGAGGATAAGATATGGAGTATTAATGGGAGCTGGCTTCTCTCTTTCTCTTCTCAGTGTGTGTCCATGTGTGTGTCAGTTCACATTCCAGGCCCAAGCAGGCTATTCTGGGGCCGTGCAGCTTCCACCACACACACACACACACAAACCACACACATCAGCTGCCCGGCCTGCACACACAGTCAGTCCCAGTAGAGTTGAATGTGGACGCTGAAAAGTGCTTTCACTAATCGCAAAGGGAGAAAGGAGGGGGGACTGTTAACGGTTCAAAACCTTACCCACGTTGGGTGTAAAAATCAATCATAATACAATGCAAAATTACAACTTGAGATCATACGAAAGGGAGAAAAGTGGTTGCTTTTATCATTACGGGGCGATTATGTGATTTACCATCATCTGAAATAGTTCAAAGCAGATTTTCAGAATACTCTATATTCCCGTTACGGCTTTACAACACCAGGTTTATGACTGCTGAAGGAGGCGATGTCCGTAAGCCTGGAAGAGCGGGATGTGCTGCCGTCATTGACCATTACGGCCACCCTATCCGGCTTCAGAGGAAAGAATTACAGCCATGCAAAGGCACGTCCGAGCATCATTAAGGAACATTAAAAGCTCACTTAGATGCTTTTGTTTCTGGCTAGCAACCAACTGATCTATTGACATTCAAATGTACAAATTAGTGTCAAATTCAGATGCATATATTATATTAGTTTAAGGTAATAATAAAGTGGAATAGAACATGATTAACATATAGAAAAGCAAGTGAAAGCCATAATATTTTAGGCTTCTACAGATGGGAACAAACTTTGACAAACTTTGACAAACTGGGATGTCTGGTCACCATGTGCACAAGTTGAATCTGTCTTGGATGGAAATACGTCTGGAATTTGCTGTCATGAAATAATAATTCTTGGCTTTATCAGAAGTAGCAGCGTTACAAAGGTCTTTTTTTGTGTCTTTGTCACCTTGAAGAAATTGAAAAAGGAGACAAAGAAGATGAGAGAATAGGAGAAGACCCAGATTAAATCTCGTGAGCCGAGCTTGGTGGTGGTGAATTGGCCCAAAAGAGCAAAAAAAAATTATCATGGCACTGTAATCGTCTTTGGAGAAATGCGACTGTTAGATATTGTGGAAAAGGAAACAATATATAACTGTTACAGGATAATTATGGTTTATTAGAACAATTTATTTTCATGGTTTTGGGTATAATTTTCATTGGGTAGATAACGTTTTACTAACCAAAGTAATGATAGAGATCTGGGAAGAAAGTCAAACAGGGCAAAAAACATGGTTGGTCACATGATCGGACAAATTGTAAATGTGCCAAATGTTTATCCAGATTTTCTAATCCATATGGAGGTAAAAGTGTAAGTGAGCACACCTGAAATGTTGCGCTTACTGCGCAAGTACAACTATGATGAATACAGCAGAAGACATCACCAGGAACCAGAAAGTCAGTCTGTAAACTGCAGCTCGAGGAAACAGTGTCGGAGCGTGAAGCAGTTTTGGCGACAACACATGGAGGCACACAGGCCAGAAAAGGCAGTCTCGCATGCACATTAGAAAAAGATGAAATGATGAATTAATTTTTATGAGCATCACAAACATAGCGAAATGACCCCCTAAAATTGGGAAAAACTGGAATCAGCCAATTGTAGATTATCAGTTAATTATTTTGTTTGGGAAGCCAACAGGAAGTCGGCCGGCTCAGCCAGAGGACGTCTCTAATGCACATGCTCTCAATCAACTTGGCCAGAAAAGGCCTCTGGTGCTCATGTTTTATGGGCCTAAAAATGGGGAAATCTCACAGAAGCCTGAAAAACTGTTTTTGGCTTCAGTGAGCAGCTTTCATAGCAATGAAGGAGCCACCATCTTGAAAGTGGTATCCAGTTTTATCTATCCAGTCATGGTAAAAATGGATGTTTACTACAAACAGTTTGGATGATAATTCTCGCCTTTGCTTGTCTTTCCTCTTCCAAATATGCTTGACTAACCTGAGCTGATTTAAAACCTGCATGATTATCTGATTGCTATTTTTCTTGCCACCTTGTTCTTGATAATAGTGTTGCCCTCTCAGATCTCGGCTTGGTGATTACAGTCTTTTTTTTATTATCAAATGCTATACCAGCCAAAACTGCCACAACAAGACCAACATTGCAACCAACCAGAAAAATCCTTAAAGCAAGATAAAGTGTGATTAAGATGCAGAATTGCAGAGAGAGGCAGAAGGAATTTGGCACAGTCGTTTGCAGCCACTTGCTGCCTAAGGGAAGTCCTAAAAAGACATGTAATGTTCTGTGTGTCCATCCTCTCAACTGTCCAATGCAACGTCCATCCTCTCAACTGTCCAATGCAATGGTTGCAACCCTCAGAGATGAACCATTGTGCTCGACTCACACTGAGGGGCTATTGTCACCACGAGGTGGGTGCAGAAGAGATACCAGGGGAGAGAGTGGGCAGGGAGGGAGAAAGAAGAAGGGACAAAGAAAGGGACAAACAGACGGAAAAAAAAGGCAACAAAGAGAAAACAGTCCAACTTAGGAGTCAGCCGGAACAAGGGAGACAGTGTGGGCAGAGTGAAGCAGTCAGTGAGACGGGGGAGGGAGTGAGGAGCTGAATTCTAAAACAGCGCTCTTTCCAGACATGATATTGAATATATTTTGCATAAAGAGGGTCCAGAGAACACACTCGCTGCTGACAGCTGTCTAGCTTTATGAAATGACTGGCTGTCCGTCTCGTTACAAGGGGACGGCGGGTTGGGAGCGTGAGCTGGACAAATCCTGTCGGGGGAAACCTAATCTGTCTTCTGAATAGCTGATATCACCTTTTGATGTGCTGGCACAATATTTACCATTCAGACTGATGTCTGCTGATGTAAGCTGCTGAAAGATTTATACATGAAATTGGTCTTGATGTAATGTCTGCGTGAGTGTGCTGGTCTGAGTCACTACACATATCATCATAGCACCATTAAAAGATAAGTCAGTGTTATAGTGACCCCCTGCTACGCCTCTTTCTACTCCGACTCACAATCCTCTTGCTTGAACATCAAACGCTATGATATCACTGAACGCGCCTGTATCGCCATCTCCAATCCCATTGATGCTTTTTATTCTATGCATTTAAATGGCCAAGTTAACGGCTTCTAGTAATTGAATTAGCAATGCTTCCAGAGCTATGGAGGACGGGTTCTGTTAGCTACTGATTAGCAGGGCTAATTGTGTGTCTGACAAAGTGTAATTGCAAGAGACAGGCCGATGAAATACAACATGTGCGACAGGAGAGAGCCTTTTGTTTTCTTCTGAGCTCCCTTCCTTCTTAACAGCACAACAATACGTGGGGAGTGCAGAAAAATGGATGCACAATGAACGTACGTAGGTCTCAACACCATACAGTGTCTGCTGCCAAGGGGAGCTGTTATGGATAGTGTTTTCATGTGCCAGTGCAGGAGGAGAGCGAGATGCCGGAGTGAATATCTACTACCTTTCTCCTCCTCTGGTGCTGTATTGAATGGTTAACAATGCCACTGATCCTCCCCATCCCCGTGCTTATTGACTAATGCTGTGCCACAGTGTTTCTGTTGAAACTGAGTCTCGGTGTCTGCATCCTGTTTCGATTGAGCGTGGAAAAAGCGAGATCATATTGGCTTCCTGAAGGAATGTTTTCGATTTCTTTTAATTTCTTCCCACATTTACACCTCTGCTTTGAATTCACTGTGAATTCAAGAAGCTCTCATGCCTGCAAATCAGACACTTTGAGGACGAAAGTGAAAGTGTGTATAGCCTGTTGTTCGACCAGGTGCGCACGGGTAGAGATGGAGCTGAAAATGGGCAGGAGTGGGGGATCGGTGTATCAGCGTATTCAACGATGTCAAAGGACGTTATTTGGGGAGCTCACGGGCAGACGGAAAAACAAGGGTGAGTGGTACATCGAGCCGATTTGGCCGTTCACCAGCCCTCGAAGCACAATGGGAAAATGAACACAATGCAAATGCAGAAGGGCCAATTCATCAGCGTTTGTCCCCTCTCTGCAGTGGGCCGTGGAAGGTGGATAATGGCGATGCCAGCATTGATTCGCCTGCTCAAGGTTGGCAGCAGCTGAGGGCAGGGAGCTGAATGAGGGACAGAGGGAGCAGGAGGACAATACCGGACAGATGTGAGATATTATGTAGGATTCACCTGTAGACTGAGGAAGGATATTTCGCTTTATTTCTGCTTGTTGTTACAGTTGATTCTTCATCTGTGGCTGCTCTCAATGTCTCGTTAGTCGTGCATGCTGCAGAGTTAAGTCCTTGTCTTCTATTTTTTTTCACTTCAGCTGCACAAGTTCGAAAGTGGAGCAGGGAGAAGAGTATCAACCTTTTGTTCTTGACAGTGTTTTCCAGATCAGTGAGGATGAGGGTAGAGGTTGACAGGGGGAGGAAGGCCTCTTCAAGCTGGTGAGACACTGCAGGAAAAAAACTTTTAACTACCAGATATGAACTCCAATCAAGACTGCGGGCCGGACTCGCGTTTCAAATCTTGGCTCTTCTCCCTTCAGCCTCCGGTTACCTTTCAGCTTGAGTGCATTCTAGCACGTTCAGGTAATGCAGAAGATTTTCTGCTTATACTGTTTATGATTCTAAAAGTGTCTCCCTGTCGTGTAAACAGTTCCTCAGACAAACCTTTATACCTCCCACAAGTGAGTGAACCCTTTCTACCTTTCTACTCCCAGGACTTACCAAAGACCAAATCTGAGGGGTGGCTACGAAAGACAAATGGGCAATAAAAGTGTAAAAGTTCTCAGATGGCTTAACATCAACTCTCCCTCCAACTTCTGATGTTCTTGGCTCTTTTCTATTTTTTATTACCTCCCAGCAAGGAGGGCATTTACTGAGGAGATTATAGTTGCTGGGCTCAGCCTCTATCGATCTCAGGGTCTCAACTCGATATGTGCAATAGAGCGGGTTAAACCAGCAGCGTTTAGCTACCACTCTAAGTGTCGCTACTCTTTTAACCCTCCGTAATACAATGGTAGGACCACCAAGTATTCAGGGTTCATTTTCTACCTTGCAGAATGCTTGAAAACAACTGAAATCTTACTGCAACCGAGGTCAGGAAGAGTGGCTCAGATTCGTTTTGCCTTCGTGCAGCAGCAGACCTTGGTGGCTGTTGTTTTCATAAATGTTTCATGCATGTACATACAAGATGAGATCAGCCCGTCATCGATCAAATGGTAATTACTGTATATCCACCTCTTTAGAGTATTATGGGCTGTTTGTATTACACCAGCTCAGAGCCTTGTGCTCTGTCAAACCATACACAGCCTCCCTCTTAGCGCTGCCAGCCATGCAAGAACAAATCACTGCCACTGGGCATTATCTGACAGGGCTGATGCATGGGGATGGGGTGAAATCACAAAGACAAGCGTAGGTGTAGCTTTTAGCTTGTTTTCCTTCTGCGGGAAAGAAAGGGGAAAAAAAGAAGCCCATGCAACTCTTTTGAACGTCGGTGCAACTGAAATAAAACACGCTCAACTACTAACAACTGCTTATGCTCGAACTTTCTTTGTTCGCTCTGGCGCTCTCGGTGCCATATTCCCTTGTAAATCTATTTGATCAATCAGCAATGCATGTAACGTGACTGGAGCAACTGAGCCAAAGGGGAAATCCAGTCAAGTCTTTCATATCCAACAACAATAAGAATGACAAATATATGTAAACCCAGGCACAGAGGCAACCAAATCTCTATGCAATGAATCTCCGGTTTTATGCCAGGGTGAAGAAGGAGGAAGGAAAGATTTGAGAGGGAGGTGAATGGAAGAATAACACTTCAGCAGTTGAACTTCCCCTTGACTTTACAGGCTTGGTCCAGTCATATGCAAATCAGGGACTAGTGCTAGAGGTCAGCTTAAACTGGCTCCAGGCCTTGGCATGGATTACCAGGTCCTTTTCTCTTAAGAGAAGATGTCTCGGAGCTGAGGGGGTTCACTGGGTCGGCGGAATCTCCTCGCTGATTCTGCAATGCTAGCCGAGCGCAGGATGAAATAAAGAAGGAGGGATGATTGGGTGCTCGAGTGGCACAGAGCATCTTTAGAAAGCATCTGCTCTCTAGCCACAAAAGACCAGCTCTGCATGAATCCTCGTCTCTCTCCGTGGGAGGTTTCTCAGCTTTCTTCCCTCTGTCTGTCTCACCGCTCCTTGATTCCTTTTTATGTGCCGCCCTCCGCTCCTTCCCATCCAAAAAAATTCAGTCTTACTTATTTTCAATTGACCGTTTTTCTCATTTTCCTTTCCAGGCGGATTTATATCAACACCGCTCCCTAAAAGTCTCCCTTTTGTTCCATCCAGCCATTCTCACTCTCACTGTTTCTCTTTCTCTCCCTCCTCATCCTCTCCTGTGGTTTTTCAGGGTGTAAATGGCAAACATCAGGAGTTGTCTTATCATCAAAGAAGCCTTGCTGCTACCACCTAGAAATAAACCCGTCGATGTGTCAATGTTTGTATGGTAGCTCAGTGGGTCACAAAATGCTTAGCGCCACAGGGGGGGATGTGGGCTCATACAAGTGTGAAGAAAGAAGGACAAATGAGAAGATGGGGAAAGAAATTAGACTGACATTTGGGAGAAAGGAAGTGAAAGAAAAACAAGTATAATTTCCAGCTTGATCACACTTCTGCAAAACATACATATGCATGCTTTGTGCAAATTTTACAACATGTCATCTTCGAATAAAAGTCCAGCCCTGAAGTTCCTGTTTGTTAATTTCTGTCTGGGATTTTTGATCTTTTCATTCTCCCCTGTGGATTTTTTTTTAACATTGCCAGCTTGAGTTGATCCAAAATGGAAGATTTGAATTCAGGAAATTGCACAAGGTGTTGATACCGTAGAAAATGTGGGAAAGTGCAGATGCAGAGTATGTGTCATATACAGTTTCAAATTGGATTTAAACACTCTTTACCTCCCTCTGTGTATCGACCCACAGCACTGTCGACCAAACCCACTGTCACTCCGCCGGATGGGAAGTTGTTGTGACATGTGAAATGTTAAACCATTTTACTGTAACGGATTTAAGTTGTGCGAGCTGGCAGCGCGCTACAACTATAGCGCGGCGTTTGTTGGAGGCAGGCAGCGCCGTGGATGCCAGTGACTGTGAGAGTCATACGAGCAGACGCGAGTAGATATTTGCTCAGAAAACTGGGTGAGTCAGAGCGAGGGAGAATCACAAGGACAGAGTTGGAGAGAATTAGCACTCACCTGGATCAGTGTCAGGTCTTCCAGATTGAGCCTGAAGAGGTGATTTCTGTAAAGAGAAGGAAGTATGTGAGTTGATGGAGCCATTTTCTTCAAATAAGCCAAAAAATGTTACAGCATTTCTGCTCAAAGGCCAAAGCTCTGCAGTTTTTTTCATATCTGGGTTCTCTTTCTAGTTCTTTCATCTCCACCCTACTACCCATAGGGCCCCCAGTACAAAAGGATTTCCACCTCAAAAAAGGCTTCCACTGCTTAAATAGCAAGTTGGTAGTGAACATGGTTCAGATGATGTAGAATCTAAAATAGTTCTCCATCAATTTTAAAACATTGTCAAACTCACGATGGACGGTTAAAAAAAAAAAGGATCACAACTGATGCATTCCTTGTCAAAACCTGACGCTTACCCACAATGCAACACAGCCATGTTTTATGCTCGTAGTGGCTATCATAGCCTCGAGCAGATAGCCTCGAGCAGAGACGAGGAGCGGGCCTCAGAGGTCTGCTAAGCTCATCTCTTTCTAACTCCGCATACCCAGATTTTCTTGATTTTCCAACTTGTCGTCTTCAGACCCAATCAACTCTGACTCATGTGACATCACTTTAGGCGATTTATCTGATTTTGTGCAGCTCCTTCTGGAATCACAAAAGGCTTTATACAACTTTTTTTGTACGAGCAGTAGCACTGAACATGACCTGTGTTAAATCCACGGAGTTCCTTTTAAAACTGCTGCATCCAAAGCTTCTGAGAAGTAAGTTTATATTCAGGGACCTCTAGGTTTGTCCAACAAATAATCAGGCAGAAAAGACTAGATAAAGCAGTGCTAAAGCGTTTTACAGTTGCTCCTTACTCTTCGAATTTTGTGTGTGCGAGAACCAGGGAGCAAGAGACAAAGTGAGGAAGAGATTGAGGGAAAATCAAAGCCCGGCGGTGAAACCTCACTCTAATAGGTGCCTATCGTGCCTTGCCTGAAGCTTCTCAAATTTGCACAGCACAAACAAAACGGTTTCATTGACATTTCCAACTTTTCAAGAAACATTAGGTTTTAATGAGTGTCCTCTCAGGGGGAATATTTCCTATATTGTCTAACAATGTCTCGGGCTGTCTACTAGAACCATTATACACCATTACCCCAATGAGATCATATGAAGCCTGACAATTAGGACTAAAATCATTATTAATTGCATTTTCCCCCCTTTGAGACGTCTGTATTATCCATATTTGTAGTTTTTGCTCCATAAGCCCCTCATGATCAGAGAATATTGTCAGTCCACGTCACCAAAACAAATCCATCTTAAACATTTAGTTAGCGCGATTTTTAAAAGATAAAAGATTTATATTGCATTGCTTAAAAACTGTTTTGCAGGCAGTGCAATAGCTTTAACAATAACCCATAATGCATTTTTCTCTCATATCGGCAATCATTTTACAGAGCGAGTATCGCTTTTTTTCACAAAGTAGATATCTCATTTCGGAGCGAGAATCTTCGAGCATGTTCACGCGCGATCCTGCACACACATGCACGCACTGTACATAGAAACACTTTTGCAGAGATCTATCAGCCTCCTGAAGAGTGGCTATCAGTCAGGTCTCAGTGTGGCCAGGGCCCCCTGTTTTACTTTATTGATATTTGCATCGATCCCTCTTTCCTTCCATTATCACTCATACTTCTAACCCAGCCTGCAGCCATCCATCCAACCACATCGCCTTTCACAGTGAGGCACTCAACAGCCGTCAACTTGGCACCGAGAATTGAACTAAATCTCTTATTTGATTTTTTTTAAGTGCTCCAAATACCATGTGTTGAGCTGCAGCTAAAAATAAAACATTACCAGCAAAAACATTGCGTCCCTGCTGTGTGTTGTATTTACATTATTACAATTTTCCCCCAGCAGTTTCGGGGGAATTCGCTCTCCTCTTCGACCTTTGCTCATCATACGTCAGCACATGCACACTTTCCCTGATTAGCCTTTTCCATCGAAGTTCCTGGGGTGCATTAGTAAATTCCCTGGGCTCACTTTGTTTGTTGTTGTTTCTTCCTGTTGGCTCCTCTGTTATCTCCTGCTCACGTTGTAGTGAGTGTTTCTTTCTATTGACAACTAAGCCATTAAGAGAAGTGCAAAGCGCACTTCATCAGCCAAAGACTCACACAGCGTGAATGTATACGCCCGTCCTCACACACACACACACACACATGCACACACACACACACATTTAAGAACACACACAGGCTTTAATTTTATCACATGCATGCATGAGCATTGCAAAAACACACAGTTAAAAGCAGAATTGTTTATAGATAAATGTGCCTCAATCACAAAGCAACTGCTAAGACACACACACACACAAACACACGCACACACACACACACACACACACACACAGACACACACACTTGGCTGGGCTTGACAAAGACAATACACTTGGAAACAATCTCCAAAGCCATTTTTCTCTGGCTTCTGAAGACATCTATAGAGAAACTGATCATTACTCATGCAATGCACCAGCAAACACTGAAAAAATAGGGAATGAAAGACAAGACAATAAAAGGACAGAGAACAAAAGAAAGAGACGGGAGAGAAGAAAAATTGAGTCAGAGAGAAGGAGAAAATAACAAACTCAGGAATGGGTTACCTGGCACCGACGATCAGTTCGTTCTGGCCGGGGTCAAAGGTCAACTGTGAGTAATCCACCGTGCCCTCTGCCTTGAACCTGAAGATCCACGGCTCCATCTCTGCCAACGACACCACAGGACACAACAACAGTGAGCCAATCAGAGCGGAGAGTTTACGACGGCAGATGACAGCTGGGCTGATGAATTTGCTGCTCTCAAAGGGCTGCCGTAACTTTTCTCAAGACACTCACAGAGTTAAAGGGCAAATTTATAACAACAGCAAGTCTTTCCGCGACTGCCTTTGTTCTGATTTTTATCTTTCCTCCGACCTCTCCTTCATGTTTTGCGATGGTGCGTAGCATTTTGTGATGTAAATACTGGAGCAATCACAAGAAAGCAGTGGGAGTGTTTGAGAGTATAATTGAGATTATAGTAGTTATAGGGCTGTAATTATGTATTATTGGCAGGTGCAGATGGTTGTTGCCACACATCAGTAAAGCCTGCAATAATGGACTGAAGAGGAAGGGCTAATTAAAAACAATGAGCTGCATGGGGGGTCTGTGTATCTTCTATATATAGTAGCACAATGACATCATCAACTTTAACAGTTTATTAACATTATTTCAGATGAGGAAAGTTTCATGAACAGCAGCCTCTCAACAAAACGTCACACCTGAGGAAACAGCTCCTGGACTTTAATCTGAGGGGGCACACTGGGACCAGCAGAGGTGGAATGTAACTGAGTATATTTACTGAAGTAGAGAAGTACAATAGAGATGTACTTGTACTTCTGTATATATATATATAATACACACACACACACACACACATATATATATATATATATATATATACATTAAGGCTTTGACAGGACTTATACTTGTAATGGAGTAAATTCTTTTGTGGTGTCGGTACTTTTACTTAAGCAAAGGAACTACGTACATATCTGATATACACAACTGAGGATCAAAATCATCTTGAGTAAAAAAACAACAACAACAAAAAAAATTCAAAAAACAAACTCATTTACAGTATTTTTGTTCAAAAATTATTTATAAAGAAATTTAAAGAACTGTATTGCCTTCTGCATGAGACCTAGATCATTATATATAGTGTCATATAGACGGCAGGAGGAACATTTGCCTTTGTTGCATAACGGCAAATATTATATTATACAAAAATTAGATTTTGTAATCAAAAGTCCTCAAGTTTTTCCCTGCATTGACACAAACATGAGGCCGCCTACTGAAGGAAACGAAGAGGAAATTGAATAAAGAGCAAAAATGCTTCGAGCTGTCCTCGGCTGATAAGGTCACTCATTCAAAAAATCATTTTGCACGGTCCACAGTTCCCTCACATTACTGCTTCTCAGCCTCTTTTTCTTAAAATCCACCAAAACAAGAGTGAGACCTCAGACCTCCATTCATAAGTGAATGTGTACAAAATAGTAAAATTGATCTTCTCGCGACTCAGTGGGGAGTCCTTTGATTTCTGTAAACCATCTCTGCTGTTTTCATGGAAATGTATACTGGGGATGAACCATGAAGATCTACCTTTTTATGGAAATTGACCTTGTCTCGTCCAGCGTGGTATGCCGAAGACGTGCCCACATAAAGAGAGAGCGAGAGAGATATCCCAGACAGACACTGACATCTTATCCACAACATGCCTGTTCTCATGGCGCCCAACCCATTAACCCCTGACCAATCGAATCACAGGCCCCCGGTGGTTGCTGAGCCATGTGGACGGCCTGTCTATCGTCTGGTCACCCGATAGGTTTAGTCGAGTGGTGATCAGTCATTATGGTGACGTGTTTTCTCCATTGCTTGTGAACTCTAGTCATAATATCTTATCCCAGTACTAATGCATAGACAGATCAGATTACACTTGCAAAAATCATCATAATATATTGGACATTTTCTCCAAATAGCTCGAAATGACTGTCTTTGACTTCGGTGCCAGAACTCCACCAAGGCTAAATTTCAGCAGTGGTTGCCACAGATTTGAAATCATTCATCACCACTGCTATTTGTGAGCTATTCCCAGACAAAAAATTTCAAAGGGAACTTTTTTAATTTACCAGGGAGCTTTCCATCAGGGCTGCAACAGAGGGAGAGGACAGCTTGAATATCCTCCTCGAAACACATTATCTGCTTCTTCAGGCACACCTGTCAGACTGCATTTCAAGTGAAAGCACGCTCTCTCCCTTCGCATGCATCAAAAGCAAGTGCTTCGGGTTTCGGTGACAAAACGTGGGATTGCTGAGTGTTTCAAAATGAGGACAAACAGAGCAAGAAAATGGGAGCTTCCGAAAAAACATCCCCTTTCTCCAGTTCACGCAGTGGGAACAAACTCTGGCTCTAACACAACACATCACCTGCTGCAAGAGCAAGAGCCACTGTATGCAAAGATATTTCCCCCTGCACTCCTTCTTTAAGTCTCCAGTGACCAATACAAGAGAAGTGCATGAGGAAACGCATCCTGTGTACGTTTAATACGTTTTCATTAGCCACTGTAAGATGAATATCCGGGAGTTCACGACCAACTTCGCCCCAGAAGAGTTCATTTTGCTTAATGGCTGCTGCTCTGCTTATTCTGGAGGGAGACACAAAGTTTTGGATGTGCCCATCCTCTGGCTCCACTGGGCTTGTTTTCCACGCCATGGAGAGGATCCCTGGAATACAAATGTAGCCGTGACACCCCCCGGGGGAAGACGGCGCTTGACGAACCCAGCCTCTCCCCATAAATCTCCCTGAGTCACCAGGGGAGGCTCGCTAACGGGGTGATGGAGAGCGTGTGAGTGTGTGAGACGGCGAGAGAGAAGAGGGGATATTTGTTGGCAAAAAAGGGGCAAAAGGTTTTAATTGAACACAACAGCGCTCAAAGGATTTACGGCCTTTTTGTGACGAGGCCAAGGACCCATCATAAACATTCATAAGCGACGTGGATGGGGCCCTCCCAAGGCTGCGGAGCTAAATATACAGAGCTTCACAAAGTCGAGCTCATGGGAGTTTTTGCAGATCATAGTTGGTGTTTACTACAAGGAAGCAAAACCGTGGCACACTGGAAAAGATTTTTCAAAAAGAGCACTGCAGGACGCTGGACTCGCTTCGCCACTGAGACTAATCACGCTGATTTGAACTCTGATCTAACTTGTGACATTTATTTGTTTTTGGATGGGCTGTAATAGCTCATTTTAGGGGCACTCAGGGAGGTTTTTATGCTCCCATAAAAACAAACTTATCGTTAACCCAGCAGAAAGGAAATAGTAGGACAACCCCCAGCTAATAAATACCTCCGCCCCAAAAAAACTAATCCTATCCCCCCATCTCGCTTCCTCGATTTCAGGCCTGCTTTGAATATTACATGCACACATACATGGGTTCATATCAGCTGCACTTTGAATGCATGTGATAATGTAATCACATCACAGCCACGCTTGTACAGAAGCTGCCCGAATCAGGGGGATTGGCTGCCGATGAGACGGAAGCGTAATCGCACACACAGACACACACATGCAGACTCACACACACACACAAGTGCGGACTGGGATGAAAATGCAGAGAGCAGCCAGGGCCCGGAGCCAACACGAAACCAGCGAACACACACTTACACACCCTTCCCCCTCCGTCCTCGGTCCCATCTTATCCCCTTAACCCCTGTATCCCTCCTCCTCAAAATAGACCAGGCCCATCACTCACATCCCGTTTTGTTATTCCCAGCTCTGACACGGAGCAGTTGACACAAAGACAAAATGACAGGACGTATAAATATTTACACCCTGCATCAGAGACCACGCCAGTCTTTGGTCTGCCAGCGCTCAAAGTTAGCGCTCTACGGTACTGCCAGGCCGGCAACAATGGCAACATGTGGAAGCAATTGTGAAACATGAATGGTTTTTCTGTGAGTAGCGTAAATAGAGTGTGGCAGCAGGCGCTCACATAAATGAAGAGCCAATTCACTCTAAATGCAGCCCTGTGGTACTGGGCAGCAGAAGGAATGGCAACTATTTGGTCAACTGGACGTGAGGAAACGATTTGGCCCGAATGGTCGAAAAACAAACACCTGCTCAGTTTGATGAAGTCTAAAAGGCAAGGTCAGCTGTGCGGCTCTGTCCTCGAAGGTCCTTTTCCTATTATGTTATTTTGAGCAAGAAAAACAGGCACATTTCGCAAGCTTAAAAGTCCGGCGACTCAAATTACCGTGGCAGTGCTGTGACCTCTGGGGCAGCGGGTGAATCATGCAAAACAAACCACCGTGAAACCACAAATAAGCGTGCAATAAAATAGTTAAATCTAATGTGTATTTAGGAGTCCTCTGGTTCGAGGCATGAGAGGAGACAAGCTTTTAACAAGATGACCAAATCTCTTCAGGCCACTTGACGAAGAGCTGAAAATATATAGGGAAATGACATGTGGGATGTTTTATTGCAGCGGGTAGATGAAAGACATACAACTCCAAAAATATGGACGAGCTCATATTCATGCCATCGGCAGTCGGTCATCCATTAAAATAAAACATGACTAGAACATAGCTGACCTTGGACATGAGTAGAGTGGAGCTAATGATTTGAACTGCAGCTCTCAGACCTTGCAGGACTTTAAATTTGAAACAATCGCCCCCGAACGACCAATTAAAAGATCTCTGATACTAGTTGTAGCCGATTGCATTTATGAATGCTATGAGGCCATTTGTTGTTTTTTTTTTGTTGTTTTTTTCCCACTGCTTTCACTCCCCTCTCTCTAACGATGTGTTCGCCGTTCAGGGATGATAAAAGCTGAGCTCAGTCTGTGGCTGTAAAACAAGTCTGCCGGTTCCACTCCTCAGAGACATGGCCCTCAGCTTGGCCTGTGAAGGCATTGTTTACACCACAGTTTATAACCTTTAAAAGCCTTCAAGTCTACACCCAGGAACACTTGTTAAATACAACACTTTATTAATACAGTATATCTCCAGGGCTTCCAGCTACAATAACACTACAAATGCTCGGTCGGATGATCTTCGCCAAAACATATCTTTTACCAAGAACAGGGATGAAATCTGTCAACACCCCTCCTAAAATATTTCTTTAAATTACACACATTTACATGGGACCTCTGCTGGAGCTATACTCAGAGCTGTTTTCATGAGAGCGTACCTTTTAGAGTAAACATTTTGAACGTAGCAGCTCAACTGAGTGGTGTACTTTCCGTCTGCAAACCCCACATTTCTGAAACCACCGCGCAAAGCAGAAAAGCGGTCTTTAGACTACAGCCTCCTCGCGCCACAGTAGCAGCTCTGCAAAGCCCAGTGTTTTGCCAATGTCACTAAACCACCATCTCCAGTGGGGTCAAACCCATGTGAGCCACACCCTTCCACAGTCAGGACACAATCACACAGAGAAAATGCTGTCACTGGAACTCGCTCAGACGAACCTCGGCCTTGGCTTCTCGTGCCGGGTCGTGACCACGCTTTGAGCTCTGTATTGTTTAACTCCTTTTTTCCCAGAGCACAGTCTGAGCTGTTTCCGTGAGCTGAACTACTAAACTGAAGCAACGTATCACTCTTTTCTTTACCCTTCACCTACTGTCACCCACAACCTTGAACAGATGAAGACAGGGTTTCTAGCTCCTGCCAGAAAAGATTAATCTATCTGCCGTTGATTAATCCGTCTTTTTTTTTTTTTTTTTTTTTTTTACCTCTAAAACACTGTGAAAAATGAACATCTCAGAGTCCAAGGTGAGATTGTCAAATAGCTTCATCAACTGTCCAAAATCCTAAAATACCCAATTTAAGATACAGAGTCCTCACATTTGAGAGGCTGAAACCAAAATCATTTTTGACACATTTGCCTCATAAATGACAAAGACAATCAATCAATTCTGAAAAAACTATTGGTCGATCAATTTTCTGCCATTTGAACAAATTGTTCAAGCGATTTTTCCTTTCAAGGAATAATTTGCTTTCTTGTTGAGAATTAGACAAGATTGCTTTTACTTATTGTTACTACAGCCTAAAATTAACTCACTCATTCACACATTACATCCTGTTTGCTAATCCATACAAAAATTGATAAATGTATAAAGACAAATTTAGTTTTTTTATTGAGCTTTCGAGGTGCTGGTGGGCAGATATTGTTAGACAGCTGTTTCCCTCATTTCCAGTTAAGCTAACCAGAGTACAGACATGAGAGTGGTGCTGTTCTTATGAGCAAAAAAGTGAACAAGTGCATTTACCACAATGCCAAACACTTTCTTTGATCATCTGTACATTAAGGCCCTTGCTGTAAGACTGAAGCCAAACCTCAAAACGTATGTCTGTGTATGTCCAAAAGGATAAGGTTTGCCTCAGCAGAGTGGGAGTATTATGCTTTTGTGATCCACAGGGGTATGTTTAATGTGTTTGTAGTCCTCCCAGCTCGGCTGAAGAGCAGCCATGGCGGCTTCGTTCTGCACATTCTCAACAACCGGGGATTACACTACATTACATGGAGCACAATGACTCACAAAAGACAATGATAATAGGTTTAAAGAGAGGTTTCTCTTCCCTCATACACTGTTGGTGTGTGTGTACGTATGTGTCCGTACGTGTTGGCGGATTTTGTAATGACTCAGCTTTTTTGGAGTTTATTGCAAAAAAAAAAAAAAAAAAAAAAAAAAGAAGCAAGGGCTGTAATTTGACAGTCTCTAAAAAGGCTTTGTCTACTATGCAATGTGCAACAATGAGATGCGTTCGAAAAGCCACAAAGACTATCATCCAGCCCATGAAAGGAAAGTTAATAAAAACTGAGCAAAAGTATAACTGTGAAGGCAAAGATTAATGGACATCTCCAGGAGGCCATGGGAATTAGCAGCTGCTGTGCAAAGGTGCTGATTCTTACACAAGGTGAGAATAAGATGGGGACATAAGTAAACAAAGCAAAATGATAAAACTTATTGTGCTCTACATGTGCAAGTCTACAGAGCTTTAAAGCTTCACGGAGAGAAAGTCACCAAGTTTGTAAGCTTAGAAACTTTTAGGGGTCAGCGGCCTTAACAAGCTAATGAAATTTACATGCACGCCGTACATCTTCCTGCATCGCTTCAATTTCCTTTTATGAACAATAACTCCACCTCTAAACTGTCTGAATGCAGATGTGTGGCACTGAGACGACAGCCTCTGATTTAGCGTGTAACCCAAATAGAGCACACGGCCTTACCCTCATTCACATATGGACTAAATTGAATCTTGAAATATCATCTTGGTGTCACCCACCACAACTAAAGACTAAAACGTTGCCCAGTGGAGTGACTTGGGGAAGTTAAGAAAAGGTTCAACTTCCTGTGACACGTGGGAATGTAAACTCAGAGACCACCAATTGTGTTCATTTTTAGACCCTCTGGAAACAGAAACAGTTGTTTTCTTCTCAACTCGACTACATGAAAGTACGAATTATGTAAAAATATATGAAAGTTGAGGAAAAGCTCATCACTGTCTTTATGATTTAACTCATCTGGCAGGACTTGAACAATGAAAACAATATGCTCAAACACATTGTTCGTCAGGAGCGAGAGGAGAAAACGACTGGCCAACCATTACATGAATTATCGGCTCTGAACCTCAAGCTTCAGGTTTGTAAGATGCATGAGTCAGTGCCAGCATTCAAACCAATCTTTAACTGAAAATATCAACCATCTGTCACACGCTTAAAGAGCTGAAATTATAGGAAAAAATGTAAAGTTTTAATGAGGGCTATTTCTTTTGTAGAAGTAGTTCCAGTGGAAATTAACTGTATGGCCTGTGAATTATCCAGAGTGAGATTTAATTTGTCATTACCCAGAAAGATTTTTTAATTCTGTGAGCACCACTAAATTGAGTTTATTGTACTGGCATGGCATAAATTTCAGAGACAAATAAAACCAAACCTATGTGTGTGAAGAGATACTCCAAGAAGTAAGCAATTTTAAGTTCAAAGATTTCTGGATAAACTCACCTTTTATCTTTAACCATACAGTCTCTACAAAACCACCATTGAGCCCAAAGACACTGAAGCTCAGACCTCTATCTATAGATGTCCTCTGTCTTTCTTTTCTTCTACACAGCGAGCTTTGTGTTAGTGAACCATGTCCGATTGCAAACCGTAATGCCGACCCTTTTTATTAATGCTCCCATATTTCAACCAAAGCATTAAGCCACTGGAGCTTAATGGGCCATTCTGGTACATTAGAAAACACAAACGCATTGACCACAGCTGACCCACTGGCTGCCGTATGATCCCCCCCCCATGCAGAAAGCACAAGGCGGGAACGCATCACGTTAGCTGGGCAGTTAGTCATCATCATCGCGCTCAATTGGCGCAGAAGGAAGAGCCACATCAGCTGAAAACGAAGTGACAAAGACAGTGAAGAAAGATGGGTGGCAGAGACCTTCTGTCTGCACTGAGCGGATGTACTGTTTGCATGCATGTGGATCTTTGGACACATGCTGTGACCTTGGTCTTCTAGTCAATTTCGCCCTAGACAGAACGCTATGTGATTATCTGACTGGGACTCTGCTGGACTGAAAACAGCTCAATGACATTTTGCTGCTTCGCAGTGGGCAGACAGGACCGCATTGATCGCTCGTGATACTTTCTTTCGACTAAGTTTCACAGCATTTCATTACAGTTTAGTTGCTCAATAGCAATGCGAGATAAAGGATAAGGACGATGAAACCTGATGCGGAGTATTTTGTATCTAAAAACTGCAGAGCCATGTAGTAATTAAAGGCCTACGAGGAAGGTTGTGTCTGCTTTGTGTCTCAGGGGAGGGAACAAAGATGAAAAACAGGAAAAGAAGGGAGGAGAAAGTTTTTCGAGACAACCTAAAATCTTTATATATATTATTTTGACAATGAAGGAGGAACCAGAAACATCCACAATGGACTGTTTGGGCAAGGCCTCCTGCTGCTCTACTCACACAAGACATTTAGAATTTACAAAGATAATTTACTGTTTGAGATTCTGAAGATGTACGTTTTTAGCAATAAGGCCCTTGGAAAACAAAAGAGGCTTCACTTTTAGAGCCGTCAACCGTTGATCTTGCTGGCTGAGCGACAACTGTCAGGATTTATCAGCTGCAACTTTCACTGGAGTCTATTTTATCCATTCCTCACATTTTTGCTCTTGAAAGTCAAAAAAGAAGTTTGTCTGATGTGTTCACTCTAATCAAAGGTTCAGACTAATTGTTGTCAGGTTGCACATTTTAACCCAGTGTTGAACAGGTTTATAATGTTCTTCCAGATTACCTTTGTTATTTTCTACAATGTAAACTGATCATTTTCACTTTTCTTGGCAACATTTGATCCCGACACTTCAATCAATATGTGGTTTGCAGCTATTGCTAAGGGGATACGACACGAACCATTAGGGAAACAGCAAATAGCAAACTACATATCAGTTTTATCAATTTGCATGTAACTAATAGCTGACAACATGTGTCCAAAAGTGTTTATATCTCATAGCAACAGTAATGTGGCCTACAAATCTTGTGAAAGTGGAGGAATGGAAGGAGGTGTTGATGGAGGAAATAGAGTGATTAAGGTTATAGTGAAGGAATGGAGGGAGGGAAAAATGGATGTGGAGAGAAAGGATATAAATAACTACACACAGCATACAAAAAATTTGACATAATTATGGGGGGAAATAGAAAACTTAATGAGCTGAATTGATCATCTTGTCCTGGTGTGTGTGCACGTGCGCCTCTTCGACCGCTCACCTGAGTGTGGGATGAGCGGGTGCTCCGTCTTGTGACAGGGCGACTCAGGCAGCAGCACCGGCCCTCTCCTACTGGCCACGCCTCCAGGCCGCAGGACCAGCATGCACTGCAGCAGCAGCAGTGCATGCTGGGTAACAGGGCGTCCCATGGGGGCCTGGGCTTGGCTCACTTCTCCTCAGGCCTCAGGGGCCAAGAGCATTGGAGAGACACACCTGAAAGGACGGAAACACACAGATTTGGCTTTGAGCTTATTTCACATTAGCTTTAATCTGAAAAGCTTGATACAGTACAGCACCTTGCTACAATCACCATGGATTCACTCCAGAAGATGAAAAGCAGCAATAATAAATCCTTACAAAAAGGGAAAGAGGGAGAGAGGTGTAAAGAAGAGAGATTGTGACGGATTGGGTAAATAAATAAAAAATAAAAATGAGCAACACCAACACTGTGTGCTCCTCATCGACACCCAGAGACCTCACACTCCCACCTGTGACACCAGGCGCATAAATCAGACACACCTCACGCGCCTGAGTGTGTGTCCTCAAATATCCGAAATCATGTGCTCCCTTTGGCATGTCTTTTTTTGTCTCGTGGCTTTGTTGTACGCGATGATGAAACACAGCTGAATGCGTGCGTTCGTGCATGTGTTTTTCATTATTAAGAGTCTGTTTGTTGGTGTGTGCATATGCGACTGATATACGCACGGAGCTGCGCCGCACAGCACTCCTCACGGGTTAATTAAACCCTATAGCTGCTGTAAATCTGATATGTTTTTACTCACAACCAAACCTTTCAAAATTGCTGGATGTGATTATTATATCACGCTTACGGCAGATTCATGTTTCCCTGAAAAGTCGTTCGCTGTGAGAAAAGCAAAGCAGTTTTTACAACTCAATTGGCTGTGATTTCTTTTCTTTGTGGGGTGAATTGATGAGCAGCCGAGACCATCTACATCATTACTTTTTAATCATTTATGTGAAGCCATTACCAAGAATGATTCATGCTGTGCAAAACAGAAGTACGAGCCTCCCTGACTGTATACCACGTTTGGAGCAGCGTGTGTGGCGGAGTGAGTAAAGATACTGAAGATCTCAGCTGCATTGTGCTCACAATGATAAGCATTTGCTTTACCAAAGCTTGCCTGACAGAAAATGTATTCAGTAGCCTCACCCAAGCAGTCTTATTATTTTATTGTATGTGAAATAAGCTTTTCATCTGTTGTCCAGTCAGTGGAGTAAAATAAAAAAACAGTGCTTTGTAGAGCAAGAACAGAACAATCCTCCCTCCATGACAGACTGATTTAGTGTGAATGGTAGGTTGCAAATAAGCAAAAACTATTAATACTGTGTTTGTTGTGGAAAGGCAGCAAAATATGAGAAAATCTGAACGCTGCAAAAAAAAAAAAAAAGACAAACTGAAGCAAGGCGAAAAAGAAAAGAAGCAGTGAATATTTGCTCTCCTCTGACAAAACTCATCTCCACTTCTCTCTGAAGTATGAATCCCCCTCAGTGCTGAAAAGCTTGGAGTGGCTCTGGGGTAGAACATAAGGCACCTCTATTCTCCTGCTTTCAAAACCCTAATGCCGTGAGTGTGCGGCGGTTTTATTTCATTTTCGCCTTCAATGGAAAGTTTACGCTGCCTTTAGTGTGCATGAATAAGCTCCCTGACCTTGAAGCCTGTATGGAATTCATTCAAAGTCCAGTGTATACATGCGCAGGCGGCGGAGACGTGTGGTTTTCCTTCACCCACGGAATAATGTAAAACACCTGTCAGCCAGAGCAGGGAAAGCAAGTGACAGCCAGTGCCAGTTGCCTCTCTCTGTTATTTTTCCCTTTCGTCTTGACGGTTCACGCGTCAGCTTCTGTACTCTTTCGCAGTTTCGCTTTAGTCAACCTGTCGTTTTACATGTCACTTTTCTTTGTCTGCTACTTTCCTTGACAGTCTTTAATGTTTTTTTTTTTTTCCCTTCGCCAAAAAGCTATTTTACCTGTTGCAGCTGAGAGCAAACGAGTCTTTTTCCCCAGGTAGTCTGGAGCGAGGACAGTCTTCTCGCCATTTTTCATACAAGCTTATGAACTTTTATGTCTGCGTTCGCTTAGGGGAAATATTTCTTAATCCACTGGGACACACAGGTGAACTCTGATGCAGGAAGTTAGATTATTGAGTTGTGTGGTAGTATGGATGGTCAACAAGGGCTGTGGTCTTGACATGGATGCACACACATACCCATGTACACAACTACACACACACACACACGCGCGCAGAGGGCTGGTTGACGGCAGCCGGAACCAAGGCCGGTGAGTTGTGCGCTCTTTGTTGACCTCGCTCCCTCTGAAACAGCCCCGCGCTCGACCTCCCGTCAACTCGTACATGCCTGTACACACAAGTACACGCACACACACGGCATGTGCATGTTCAGGAAACAGTTCCACCATTTCACATGCTATTTCGAGCAAGCTATCACGTAAGCATTTCTTATTATTAATAGTTATAACTCGAGCTTTCTCCTTGTTTTACTGACAGAGATTTTAAAACCATTTGTTGGAGTTAAATTGAATATCAAAGGTGACTTGTTGAGTTTTCTCAGAAACAAACAAGAGAGATGTTTGCATTCAGTGTTTCTTACCAAAGAACATTGTTGCTTCACCTGGAGGTCGAATAATTATGTTTAATATACTTCTTTCCACTTGCAAAGCCAATATTTGGACTTTTTAAAACCCTGCAGTGTTTACATCAGAGTTTGCTGGCTTGTTCACTTCCTCTTTTTCTGGCACATTGCTGCACTTCTTCCTGTATTTCTGCCACCGAGTGTCCATTGGTGGAATAGCGTCAAAATGATGAGAAGAAGTGTGTTGTGTTGCCTGTGTGTGGCACAAACAATCATACCCTCAATAATAAAAATGTGTCATAGCACCACTAGTGGCTGTTCATGTAACCACAGAAAAAAACAACATAATTGATGATGAAGACTATTGGCAGATCTAAATCCAGTCCAATCGTTTTGTGCTGCATGTTTCATGTCAGACTCAAAATGCGAGTGAACCCTTTTTGTTTTTACTTTCTACATCTGGATCCAATGAATCTCAAAATGCTTCCATATCTGTATTTGCATGAAAATGAACTCTAATGAAAACCATTAGTCATTACATGGCGAAACAATTAAGAACTCCACAATCTAAGATAGGGCAAATATTTATAAGCCATCATTTATATATATATAAAAAAAACGCACATGTCACATTAAAAACAGACAGATAACCTGATTTATGCCCACATGTGCATCTGCATCGTGCCTTTTAAGCAACAGAGCACAGACAAACAGCATGACTTGATTTAAAACCAGACCGCTTGAACTGTTGTTTCATTCCCCTGAAGTGATCTCTGGTGGATCCTATTTTCTCTTTAACTCACCACAAGCCACCGACTGGTCCTGTGGGAGAAGAACTGGAAGGGCTTTCAGCGCTGTTCGGTGGTCTAAACTCTAAATAATCTCCAGGGCATTAGTACAGGCCTCTGCCACCACCTCCTCCTCCTCCTACTCCTCCTCCGTCTGCTCCCACTCCTGCTTCTTTCTCTGTCTCTCTTTCACACCTCTACGAATCCAAGCGCACAAAAAAAAACACACCTACAGTACCAGTGCATTCACAACACACACACACACACACACAGTAAAATCACCCTGGGATCCAGTGATGGATAACATAGCATTCAGGGTACTTAGCACAGGGAGCCCTGCAGCCACACAAAGACACGGAACATTGGATAAATGACAGTGACATTTGAAATACATGTACAGAGCAGATGATGTGGTATAATCCTTCCTTCTTCCAATTTCGAGAAGGAACAGTGATCATCAGCATCATGAAATTCATTATTACCCACATGTTTTTTGTTGACTTCATCAGGGTGTATCTGAGGCTGCTTCTGCTCCCATCAAGCACAGCGCATCAATCAGTCATGTGACTTTACAATA
This sequence comes from Centropyge bicolor, assembly GCA_037975185.1. Classification (NCBI taxonomy): domain Eukaryota; kingdom Metazoa; phylum Chordata; class Actinopteri; family Pomacanthidae; genus Centropyge; species Centropyge bicolor. The sequence goes on from JBBMOC010000014.1 coordinate 4,289,543, forward strand.
TACATGACTATAACGACAAGACACGCAAAGCTGCTGTTTGCTTTTTGAGCTTTAGATTTCAAAACATGAAACATCTCTCTGATAACCCCAACTAAAAAAAAAATCCATAATCTTAGCACATCATGAGTTCGTCTTCAAGGTCAAAATGGATTACTCTGCTTCTCTAATGAGCTGCGTAACTCTCAGACGTGTCAACATTGGTCAGTGTGCAAATCCTTGCATGCCAAGTATTTTACACAACTGCCATCAGTGGTGGAATGTAATTACATTTACTCAAGTGTACAAAATTGAGGTACATGTACTTCACTTGAGTATTTCCATTTTGTGCTATACCACTACGTCTGTCTGACACTTGAGATAATAATTACCTTTTAAATTAAAATTTTTGATCCCGTCCTGTCAAGTGAAAGCCACTTATCTCCAAATCTGGGTGTTTCTGACAAACTCAGAATATCAAAACCATATCATATACACACACTCATACATGGTGAAATCAATTCTCTGGATTTGACTAATCCTAAGTATGAGAAGCAGCGGGCAGCTGACGTGCAGCGCTCGAGGGAGGAGCTCAAGTTCTCAGCCAGTGCTCTGGTCAAGAGCAACGACAGGAAAATTAACCTAACATACATGTTTGTAATGATGGGGGGGAGAACCAGAGCACCCAGAGGAAACCCACACAAACATTTGGAAAACATGCATACTCCGCACAGAAAGGTCCTGCCCTCGACCAGGAACGGGATTAAGTGTTCCTTTATGGGTGGAGAAAATGATCCTGCTTCTTAAGCTAAATAAACCATTTTAAACCCCTCTCAGATTAGCTGGAAAATGCACCGTCACAAAGCTGAAAACAGGGCTGTTTTTCAGGAAAAGTTGAACATATGTGGTCCTCACATGCGGGTGACATGACAACCATAGGATGATCTTATAGAATATGTTGCACTGCAGTAGATTAAACTTCCGACGGTATATAAAGTAGTTAAAATTAGCTCAGCCCTAAAGCAGTAAGATACAGCCTGCACATTACCAGCGCTGGTATTTCTCTGCACAGCTGTACTTTTATTTTTGATACTTTAAGAAAATTTTGCTGATAATACTTAAACACTTGAGAACCATTTTGAATGCAGTAATTGAAAAACTGGTAACAGATGAATCTTATTAGAATTTCTCAATGACATTTGCACCAGGGGGGAGATGTCGATCCCTACAAAGCCCCATGGTTTGTGAACATGGAACAGGCAGACACCAGAGAGGGACAACAGCAGCAGGTTAAAGGAAAAGAAGCAGAGACATGTAGGAGACAGTTTACAGTGCTGAAAGATTTCTTTGTGTTCGTTCCAAGAGCACCAATATCAGAGGTGAGGTAGATGAAATTGTGGAGCCAGGCAGGAGCATGTCTCCAGCAGTTCCTAAATGACCTGAATTTGTTGCAGAGAGACTTTTATCTTCACTGTATAATGTCATGTGATTAGACATACACGGCGTCGGTGTCGTTTTTCTGTTGAAATTGATGCTTGCATCACACGAAATGTATATTATCCCACTGAAATGTGTCGCTGCTTGCTGAGTTTTGGTGCCCTGACGTCCTCTCAGAACCTCCAATTAAAGACAGCATGTTATATGTCAAACTCCCGAAAAGTAGAGGAATAAAAATGCAGACGCAAAAGTCCACTCACAGTAAAATCTATTGAGTTGAATAATGGTCTGGTAAAGTCAATAGCTGCTGGCTTCATAGTCAAGTTACATAATGGCACATTCAGCAACGTATGGACAGTATTACACACTTACTCCTCTGCATCCTTTGCATTTTGGGAGTTGAAGTGTCAGCTAACCAATCAATTGAAGCCTTCCTGCAGTAACGAGTGCAGAGAGGATCATATTAAGACCACTATTGATTTTGTCTGAGGGGGGAACTTCATGATGCTTGAATTACACTATACATAATGAACAGGCTCCCGAATAAAACGGCGGCTTTGTATTCGCCACACTGACACATGCACACACACACACACATACGCACACGTTTGTCAAATGTGAGTGGCGCAGTGATGATCCATCTGTCTAAACACGGTTGGGGGAGGACGAGATCGGGGTCACAACACAGTGCTGATAGATGCTTCTCTCCATGGCCAGACAGGACACACAGCAGTAAAACCAACCCAGACTTTGCTTTTAGTCCAGAGCACACAAAGACAATACAGAGCTGCTTTTTATAGCTGTACGTCAGTCAGAGCGCTTATATGTGTGTGTGTGTGTGTGTGTGTGTGTGTGTGTGTGTGTGTGTGTGTTTGGCTGCCATTGACTGGGTGTTTGCCTGTTTATCGCTCTGTCTATCAGACGGGTTATTGCCAGCTTTTGTTTGTTGTTCTGTGTCTCTGTCTGCCACTTGGTATCTGTGATTTTGGTGTTTAGACCAAAGCACACAAAGAAATGACGGAGCTGTTTGCTCTTTACTTTGCCGTCTGTCTGTCCGTCCGTCTCGAGAAAGGACAGCTGACTATCTGATTCTCTGAATGTCAGACTGACTGACTGAACCGAATTATTGATGGACAAAAGGATTAAATGACGACAAGTTCTGAAGTCTGACCACGACTCGGCGGGCTGGCGAATGAGCGACTGATTCTCTGAGTGTGAGTGACCGACAAACTAGAGGACTGACTGTATGGCCCGCAGACTAAATGACAAATGATCTGACAGTATAACAAACTAGGTGACTGACTGACAGAGACTGATGAGGCGCCCGAGCGAGTGAATGACTCTACTCGTAAAACACAACATGATTGACAGAGCGAGCGGCCGACTGACTGACTTCCCTCCTTCTCTGGCTGTCATGAGGATCCTTTTTCACTGTCAGATTTCTCAAACCTCTGTCATGCCCTTTTCTGTTTCTACCTTTCGCTGACCTTTTCCCTCACTCTTTAATGCTCTCAGTCCACCTCGGGCTGCCGGGCTGTCTCACGGGGGGGGCTCGGCGGAGGATGACAGAGAGAATGACGGCGTGATGACATCGCCATCAAAGGCTCATCGCCACGCAGCGGAGTCCTTTCCACTCGACGGACCCCGAGATCAAATGGCAGATTAATTCCTACCAAGAAATGTTTGCGTCTCCCCGAGAGTGGGATTGAAAAACACGCATGGATCAGATGGCTTGTTTGTTTCAAAACCTTATCTGCTGCACAATGTGGCCTTTGAAGCGCAAATCAAATGTGCACATGTGCAGTTTCTCCCTCCTCCACCTTCCCTCTCTCTCTTTCTCTCTCTCTCTGTGTGTGCTGAATGCATTTCACACGCCAGCTTTCTCACTCTGTACCAATATTTCCCTGCATGTGGATCGAATAAGTCATTCTGCCTGTGTGTGTGTGTGTGTGTGTGTGTGTGTGTGTGTGTGTGTGTGTGTGTGAGAAGGAATGAGACACACATTGGGGCCTGTGTGAGTATGTCATTTTGTATTATACGCAGGGGTGGACACAACTGGCATGCAGGTGTGCACGTGTGACAAAAATCTGAAATACATCGCGTCGGTTGTTACAAGGATTTCGCTTTGCTGACGCAGCTAGGAGTGAATGTTGGAGGTGCATATTGTTCATGTGAAGACAGGACACTGATAATTTAGAGAGATCAGTGGGAAGTTAAGAGCAAAGTTGCAGCATGCTGAATTTTGGAGGCTGCTCTTCACATCATCACAAAAACCAAGCAAGAGAATATTTACTTTGCGTCTGTACCCAAAAACAGAGAGTTTACTTCACACTCCCTTGGATTGATTGAATTGTGTGTTGACCAAACTGGGCAGAACATAACAGATGGACATGTTAAGCTATTCCATAATTCAGACTTGGATGACTGGGTGAAAAATTTGGTTGCCATGTATACAGATGGGGCTGGTGTCAACGTCAGCATGTTTGACCAAAACTACAGCAACTGTTTGCAGCGGGGGGGGGATTCCCCTGTGCACGTTCTGCGCACCCAGGAGAACTGTGCCCAATCAGCTGATCGCAAGCTTTCTCAGTGTGAGACATTTAATCGATCCATTGTCAAGCTTCTGCAGTTTTATTTAGAAAAAAGGTGGAGCAAAAAAAATACTGCAATGCTGAAGAAGATGTGTGAAGAGAACGGATCTCTGTAAGTTTCAATGAAGCCACAACATCAGATATGAAACACTATTGAAAATATCAAGACTTTTTTCAGCCATTCAAATTCAACCGGCTACGAATGATAGCATAAACCTGCAGAGCATTTTCAGTGTTTTCTGGCCAATGTGACTCAAAGCCAGGTGTTGACCTGTGAATGGAGACAGCCAATCAGAGGCTCGACTAGAGCTGGAGGTGCGTCTTCATCATCCTTCATACAGTAAGCAAAAAAACTTCATCTTCTTTTGAATGGAAAAATTTGCACAATAGGAGCAGCATCATTATAGTTTGTATTTGCTAGCACAAAAAATGATGAAGTTTCAAATATCAGTTCAACTTTAAAGCCCAGTGGATGTATTTTCCCACCGAGAGACGTTTCCTTAGCATCGAAAAAATCACTTGGTTTATAGGTATGTTTGCAGATGCACATTTCTTTAGTGTAATGCTATAGTTTGGACTGCACATATTCCGTCTCTCAGTCTGAATTCCATTACGTTCCACAAACAGCTCTATATTGGAACAAACATTAAATCGAACAAATACTGGATCAGCTTCCCCCCTGTCGCAATGATGCTCCCACATTCCAATCTGTTGTTAGATTTTGCGACTGCCCGCATAAGATTTGGGAAACAGAGCTGTGATTTTCTGTGTGTTTTCTGCTCTCAGCATATGGAAGGAAGGGACACAGCTGATGAAACAAAGACGCTGGAGATGAGAAACAGCAGCTTCTCCGGTGGCAGGCTACAACCAACATTGCAGGTACTCGACTTAGGCAAAGTTTGTTTCACAAAACTTCTGCTGGAACTTTTTTTTTTTTTTTTTTTTACAGTAAATAGCCTTGAGGTCAATTTAAGAAAATGTCACCCTCCTCTGCGTCTGAGTAATGGTTGTACACACCTCAGCCTCTCTGGTATTCTTTTATTTTTTCCTACATGCTGAAAAACACAATGAATCTTAAACACACCAACGTCTGTGTACTGTACCGAGCTGAAAGGCTTTTTTTTTTTTTTTTTTTTTTTTTTTAACCAACCCCGATGACTGGCCTGACCACAACCATAGCTTTGGTCCAGCTAAATCTGGGACGTACATCACACACATTCGCCACAGAAACACACACACAGACTCTCTCCACTGTCTTGCCTTAAAAAACACACCCAGCAATTTCATCCGAGTCCCACCCTAACTCTCCAGAGGTTCCCAAATCCTGCTGTTATTTTTACTCAACTCGCTTGTCCTCGAGCGCTCGTGCTGATGCATCAACACGTGCCTGAGTGCGGTCCGTCTACACAACACACAACTCCACACAACGAAAGGCTTCAACATGCAATATGTGGCGGAGCACAGTGACATCATGGCTGAAAAGAGAGACGCAGCCGTGTGAAAGCTCTCGCACGCCACTTGATCGGCGGCCTGACCCGGACCTGTGGGGCTGCCTCCATGATTGCTGGAGGTGGTTCAATATGACCTGTGACTTGAAACTATTACACAAATCCTGGCAGGAGGCCCTTTGAATACCGAGCAGGGCTTTTTAAAACTTCCAAATTCAGGTCAAGGTAAGGCAGAGTCAGGACTCGCAGCCTACACAGCTGACTTCGTAATTAGAGGGAATTAATCATTTCTCAGGTTGGTTGGTTTCTTGTCGGCTTCAGAAAAGGCTACTGTGAAAATACATCCACTGAGTAATCTTTTCATTTTTATTCATTTCTTTCAGGAGCTGCGTCTAGGTCTTCTTAAAGGGAACGTTTATTTGGCTTATAGAGTAAGATGAGAGAGACACTACTTTCCTCCCTGGGTGCTGAATAAAAAGAAAACCTGAAGGAGAAACAAAGCCACACGCAGCAACGAGAGAGGAAGGAAACTATCATCTTCATCAGGATCTGTGGAGAGCGCACACTCCGCCTTTCACTGCCAATTAACATTATTCCACAAGCAGAACCTCTACGGCCGCTGCTGCTCGGAGATGTCTGTGTAACGCAGTGTCAACTTGAGGCAAAAAAAAAAAAATCCTTTGGCCGACCCGGGCTCTGTTGAGACAGCAGCTCTGACACACAGCCCAGACCCTCGGGCTACTGTCTGAGCTGCTCTCAGTGTCAAGACGGCGCAGTTCACAGGGAGAAAATTGTCACAACAACCTTGCAGCTCCAGAGTGGCTTAAATCTCAGAGAAGAAACTGAGTTTGTCACCGCTGTCCCAAAACTACATCTCTCTGAGAGTTGATATTTTCATAACAATCTCAGCGGGGGACTACAAAGTTAGCTCTCTCTCTGACAGAAAAAGCAAGTGTTAGGTCACTACCGGCTGCCTCATACAACGATCGGGGTGCTTCTTCAAATCCGGCGCCATCGATGCCTTTGACCTAACAGCTTGAACCGAGATTAACACAGACCCCGAAACTGATTTAGCATAAGATCAGGTTCTTCAAAACAGTTCCTTCATGAATGTTTTGAAGAATTCTCCGTCTCAACGTTTAACTGCTCGGGTAAAATATTGGCATCAAAGATATCTCGCACATCAAAGCCTTTGTTTTATGAGCGACCAATCCGCACGAGAGCAGCGGTGTCATCCGACGCCCGATCGAGACAAAATAACTCGCCACACATGCGGGAAATACAAATATTAAACTTAGCAGCACGTGCATGCTCACCTGGGACTGCAGCGATAAGGGGCATAAAGCCCACCACTGAGGGATGGTGACATTTTTAAAGCTTTAATTACATGCTTGGCTAACGGGTAGCCGACTGTCTCACTGGGCGCAAAATTACACTATCACCGTCTACAGCTGTGCACAGACGCGCAGGAGTCTGAAAAGCCAGTTGCCATTCACACAAACACACCTGCCTTCTGCACCTCTGAGGTGAAAGAAGTAAAGTGAAGGCACTCGCTGCTCTGCCGATATCAAGGGTAAGTACTAACTACAGGACCAGCTCATTGATCTATACCTTCGAAAGGGCACAGACGCATCTCACAGAGGGATGAAATGCTACCTTGCTGCTAACCATACTCTAAATGAAAAGAAAATTACAGTCATCCAAGGGTAAATTCCTCCCATTCAGCTGAGATTGTGAAATCAGTGAGTGGAGACTTCTCTCTTTCTCTCTCTCTCTTTTCTTTCTTGCTCTGCACAGAATGCTGCAGTTTTGAATCATCCAATTACTAATATCATAATCAATCATGCCAGCTTTAGCGGTGACATGATATGACTAGGGGGAATGATGGATGAAATCTCTTATAGATAGATTTTCGCTGTCGGGGAGGTCTGGTCTCTTTGCTTGTGCTTGCGGTAAAAGTACAGAGCTTTGAGCGGTGTGTGTGTGTGTGTTACTGAGTCCGCTACAGCTGAGGGTGGAAAGTTAATAAGTGTATTTACTCACGTACTTCAGCATAATTTTAAAGGATGGAACTTCTTTTCATTTTTATAGGTTATAGTTCATCAGATAGTTCTATAGTTGTTTTACTGTATACATCCCTTACTTTAAAGCTGCACTAATTAATGTTCACAATTACAAAGGTAGGCTCATTATCACTCAAGGCTGCAGCTCCCTTCAACTTTATGGAGCCATATAGCGTTTTTTTAAGTCACTGTTCGTGGTTTTCCAGGCCAGAACTTCATTCACAGTGTTGTAGTGTAAGAGACAGATATTTTTCTTAGGAGTTGGTAGGGACCAAAAACAGAGGAAGAGAAGAGGGTAAATATTGGACATGACTCCAAATGAATGCAAATGTTCCTTTAAAGCTGCTGGATATGTAAATAGGCAACTGTTTGATGACAAGGAGGGGTTAGGTATGCATATTTAAGGGTTTTCATGCAAAACATAAGAAAGTTAGCGAATACTTAAGTATGATGGGTTGTTATAGTTACATTTATAGTTGTGAAGAGTTTGATTGTTTTGCAGTCAGTTGCCAGTCACTACTTTTTTACACAGCATCATACTTGACTTGTAATGACCCTTTCATATCCACTTAACTGTATCGTGACACTTCCATGGAAGTTAAACATGCAAACCTTTCCTCTTTTGCAGCAGAATTCATTGAGCTTAGAGACTTCCCTTTATGAAGTGCCACTCAGTGCTTTTCATTCTTGTTCTACACTAAAAAAGTGGACTGCTTTTTCAGCCGCTAGATCTGACAAAGCTGGTGAACTGTAGGGCGTAATCTGCATGACATAACTAAAGACGCTGGATTTCATCACAGTTATTCTTTCTTTAAAATTCTTTCCTTCGCCGACAAAGTCCCGATCGGTCGAACCCGAAGGGAGGCAGGGGGCAGGGAGAGGAGTGCTGTAATCAATCTTCCCACATGTTTCTTACAATCAAAATATCCGAGATAACAAGCCTAACAAGCTGCCAACTCCTACAGCTTAGTAATTATATGCCTGAAAAACAACAACAAACACCTCTTTGGAAGGAAAAAAACAAAATATACACACATATAAGGACACACACATAAAGGACGTACAGATGGGGAGGGAGCCATAAGGAAGCTGCCTTGAGATGAGTTGTCTTACTGTATCTGAAGCAATGTGGCAGGAGGGATAGTAAATTAGCTCTTGGCTCCACTGGAACCAATTAATTACCCGTGTGTGTGCATGTGTGCGTGTCTGCGTGTGTCTGTTGAGTGGCCTGGCCTTTGTAATTTGTCCCGTTAACACCAGAGACAGGCACAATAGCAGAGAGTTATAGCATTAATGAGATGGGAGAGATGGGTTTGGTTAACGGCAGCTGTTTTAGCACACAAAGAAAAAAGGACGCAGCAGAAGTGATCGTTGTGTGTTTGTGTATGTGTGTGTGTGTATGTGTGTGTGTACGTGTGTGTGTGTGTGTGTGTGTGTGTGTGTGTGTGTGTGTGTGCGTGCATGTGTGTGCCTGCCTGAGTCTCCGTCTCCTAGAACATGTCTCCCAAGGGTAAACTGGAACAACAGAGGAGTGGAGTCGGAGACGGAGCCTGCAGGCATCTGATGTGATCGTGTCTCTGCTAGACCAAGCAAACAGATGTAGACCTATCTCTCCCCCCCTCCTCTGTCTCGCCTCTATCTTTCTCCCTCTCTTTCTCCCTGCACGCTCATGAGGAGTCTGAAGGATTGTGTTTCACAAAGAGCTGAATGGACTAGTCCACCCTGACAGTCAGCCTCCTCAAAAAATAGAGACTTGCAGCCACTTTCAGAACCAACCTGAACACCTTAGCCCGGGGCAACTCGTGTCTCCAGATCCATTAAGGCCACGAAAAGGGAAAAAACTTCAACCTAACTATGGAATGTACTACTTCAGTAATTCTTCTTCCAGCTCCTCTTTCCTCTTCACTACTACTGGAGCGGGGCCTAAGGGTAGAAGCTCTAATTGGGCATTTGACTCCCAGTTGGAGTCCAGAAAAAGACTTTATTAGTCAGTGATAGAACTAAGAGGCAGCAGACTTGAAACACGCCGATTCTGCATTCATATGTATTACAGCCACTTTCTATGTTTGTATAGTAACAGATAACGAACTGGTGCAATCACATGTTCAGAAAGACGTGTCCAGCTCAAACCTCACTCGTTTTAAGCACTGGAAGGAGTTTGATATGTTTGTTCAGGTGCACGCACACACACACACACACACACACACACACACACACACACGCACGCACGCACACAAACTGCTGTCGAGAGCGGAATTTTTCAGGTTTGCTAAAAAAAGACTGTTAAATAAACATATTCACTGTAAATATATTAATTTCACCCGTGTATCTTTAGAGACTCGGTTTGAAGAAAGTCAGCAGCTCCTCTTGAGGTCATGAGATGCACACATTAAAAATTGGCTGGTTAATAAGCTTATTTACATGCTGTGAAGACGGCAGTGAGTAAATCAAATGATTTGTGCTGCGTCTTTGAAATTCAACACATTAAAGAGGCTAACTTTTAACATCAGGGCTCGGTGATTAGGAATCTGCTGGGAGGCGGTAATTGCATTTCCTTCTGTGTGATCCAGTGTATTTTCCCCACGAGGGTGGCCAGGCTGTTTTTCAAGGAGCACAACAACAACGCGGACACGTCTTGCAAAAAAAAAAAAAAAAAAACATGCTCTCAGAGGGGCAAAACCACGAAAGCAAGGAAGAGAAGGGGCGACAATCACAAATATCAATAGATGGGGAGATGTCCATCATTACTGTTGTCAGTGTAATGAGCTTTTCCCTTCAGGACGATAACTGTAGTCTGTCCCTAATTATAGCCTGGAAAATGGGAAAAAAAAACGTCAAACACATTTTTAAACTCTGCAGAACGCCATATAATCTCTGCTTTATGGCTTCACTCTTTTTGTTCAAAACATCGTACTAACCTTAATGCCACCTCCACAGTGCAGCATGAATATTCACCACTCTATTTATAAAATACTGAAGCTGATAGCTGACGGCTTGAACAGACCATATTTTACATCTAACGCCGACTCTCAGTTAAGTCAACACCAGCGTGAGCTACTACAAGGTAAAAAGCTTAAGACCGCACCACATATGGCCCCATCATTATCTCACCCACATCAATAGATGCCATTATCTACATGCTTAGGTCCAAAGGCTTAATGATCAAGTTGTCCTTCGCCATGTGCTCATTAACTGCTATGACAGAGCCTTTTGTGCAGGTAGATTTCCTCTGCAAATGCCAATTGGAAGGTCACGCGAAGCAGTGAATTAGAGCACAAGTTGACAAAGTGCCAAGGAAGACGCAGCGGTTAAATGAAGGCTTTGCCCTCGTGTAAGGCAGCGTGATAAAGCGCGTCGCAGAAAATGGCAGCGCGAGTTAAACAAACTAAAGGTGAGCAACTAGCATCAGTGTGGAACTGTCAAATGCATGTTTCTCTTTCACACATGAATCCATAGCTGCTCCTATTACATGACGTGCTTTGGCATCAGCGCGGAGGCGGAGGGGCGACGCATTCGAGAAGCTGCCACACTTTGTCGACAAGGACAGGAGGGGAGACGTCAAACTTCTGAGGGAAATACTGAGGCGCCAGCAGATTTTCTGTGGGTGTCATTATTGATGCTGATCCCTCCGCGCGTCACGCTACACTCTTACTAATCAGGTCTCACTATAATGTTTCCACACTGTCTCTCTCTCTGATCAGTGACACTCTGCCCTCCTTTAAAAAGCATGAAACTTCAGACAGAAAGCGTGAACTGCACAGCTAATCCACTCCGCCGGTGTACTGCCAAATCATCAACATGCCACTTCAGATGGACGGCGGGGAGGGAGAAATGTAAAGTAGGCAAAGATTAGATCGCAGGTGTGCAGGGCAGGTAAACACACACACACACATTCACACATGGGGTTTGAGGAATTGTCTTTAAAAATAAGGATGCATTGATTCTGATCTACTGTGTCACATGACAGATTCACATTCAATACAGTTTTCGCTGTTTGCTCTGTGTATTTGCACCAATGAGAAATCTTGATATAGTAAATTACTGCTGATACTAAAACTGCCACTTCCTGAATGTGCTTTAAATATATTGTATATGTATTGTATTATGTAAACATATCTGGATGCCTTCACTGTGAATCAGCTGTCGATGTCATTTGCAGTTAGGTCGTGTTACGATGTTTGACTCGTTAAAAATCAATTTCATTTTGTTTGAAAGACATTTTTAAAAACTTTGCATGTAAAAAGTAATGGCAAATTTTATGACCAAAGCTTCAACAGACTTTTAGCAACTAAATTAAAAATATAAAAAAGAGTCAACTATGCTCATAATTTATTTATTCTCTTGGGGAATTTCTTTCAGTCACGCTATAATTTTACATCCCAAAGGACGTCTCTCCTGGTTTTTCGTCTAAATTAGTAAAAACCTAACTGAAAAATTGACTTTCAAAGAAATATTAGAGCTGTTTAATGCCAGTTTTACTCGTTGCCATGATTCAAATGCAATAGTGGTTATTTTTGCAGAACAAAATGTCACCATGAAAAAAACGACCTGGCTTTAACAAACATGAAACAACAACTCACTCTATATTAAAGGCTCATATTCCGAAATGCTTTTGCGCGATTGCACAAAAGCGTGCGCCGTCTTCAAAACAACAATGCTCTTTTCAGCTCGTGTCACAGCTGCCTCGTAGCGACAACGCAGCCTTTTAAGACGCCATATGACAAACATGAGTGAATATTCGAGGACGTCAGAGTCAGACAGCTAATTGCAAGTCTTTGGGGGACGGTGCCACAGTGCCCCCTGAAACACTGACAAGACAAAACAAGTTTCCTCTAATTGACCTAAATGAGCCATGTAACAACTAGAAATCACTTTGATAATGTGTCATCACTTCCCTCAGAAACACTGAGAGAGCGACAGCGAGGAGAGAGGCTACAAAGAGAGAGTCTAGTCTGTGAGCCCCGGAATAAAAAAAAAAAAAAAAGTGCATGTGAGTTCACAAATACTATCTGTCGAGACAAATCACATATCAAAAAGACGCATAAACATTTTTTCAGTCTGGGTAAAACTACAAAGCCGGAATAATCAAAACCTCACCTCTCTGTCTTGCTGGGAGGCGGGTGGATGGTCTATAATTGTTATAAGAATGCATGTGTCAGCAGGTATACAGTAGAAGAGCAGGTGTGTGTGTGTGTGTGTGTGTAAACGTACTCCGCGCCTTCAGGCTTCATGTTGGTGTTTAATGAGTTTTGTGGGGGAAACTCCAAGGTTTCCGGGATAAAAGTGAGAAGCTGTTGTCTCTATTTGGGCCAGTATTAACTCTCAGAGCCTTCGTCGCTGCAGGCTCCTTCACCAACTTGATTAGGCAGGAACGGGCCAGGTGCTTTGTGCCCTCTCCTTGTCGAAATGAAGGCTCGACCAAGGACAAGCTGACACACACATTAGCGCAGAGAGGGACGAACACGCACCAGCAAACCTCGTCTTTCTTAACACCTTTCCACCTCTTTATTTTAATGCACACATGCTGACACAGCCCCTCCCAAAATGCCACCCTTGAGCAAAAACAATACCGTCTAATCAGCAGCAACAGCTCCATCAACCTCCCCGACAGATGAAGAGACGCACAAGCCGGTATGGCATGTGTCTATAGCTGTGACAGGTCTAATTAAAGCTCACAGCTAAATATACAGTACGGTGCAACGCTGGCCCTCTGAACCATGCAGTTCCATGACGCCTTTGATGGCTCCACATCAAAGCTGAATATCATTACTTTTAACTCCAATATATTAATTCACTTTCTATGTTTAGGTCCTGCCTCATATTGCTGCCGAGATGAAAAAAAAAAAAATCTTGCCCTCACGATGCATATTCATGCATTACAACACCTAAGAATCTCGAGCCACGCGGGACTCAGAGGCTCGTCGGATTTTGCTCGACTGACCTGAATTTCCCAGAAATTATGACGCGTATTAATTCGGAAATACCTTCCTGTGTCATTACGATAACAATTACAGGTTGCGGTCCCGGCTAATGCCCCTCGCCGCCTCAAAATCCCCACGAGTGGGTCGCAGGAGTACTGGGCGTAGTTAATGTGTGGTCTCGGCTGGTGTTGACGCAGCAGCCTCGGGGTCTATCTGGGCTTGATTGTAGGCCAAAAACAGATGTTCCTGCCAGTCCACGTGTATTTATGTGCGTTTGTGTGGTTTCTTCACCAGCTTAAAGCGTGTGTGTGTGTGTGTGTCGAACGTGTGTGCACAGCTGTCTACCTGACCCAAATGTATCTATTACTGCTGAAATGCCTCTTTGTGGGTGTGAGTGTACCTGACCCACTTGTATCGGTTTATGTTTACTTGTTCCTGTGTGAGTGGGAGTTCGTATCTGTGCTTCTGTGTGTTTATTTTTGCGTGAACACTTTTTAGGGGGTTTGTGAACAGCTGCTCGCCCGAACTTATTTATTGGTGTTTACATGTCTCTTCCTCCATGTGTGGACATGGTATGTGCTGTGGAAGGTGGTATTTGTGCTTCTATAATATCTGCAAAAACTCTAAACCAAGAGCTGAAACAATCAGACGATTCATCGGTTAGTCGATCAACAAAATCTGCAGCTTATCCAAAATCAATCTCCAAACATTCTCCGATTCAGCTTCTTGAGAATGAAGGTTTTCATATATCACTAAATATATTTGTGTTTTGGACTGATGGTCAGATAAAACAAGGAATTTAAAGATATCGCTTTGAACACTTTGGAATTCTGATGAGCATTTTTCACGTATTTCTGACATTTTGGGGACGAAGCGATTCATTGAGAAATAATCAGAAGATTAATCAATAATGAGAATAATCCACATTTGGAGGCCTTTCGTTTTGTAAGCTCTAGTTTTATACGTGCTGTGTGAATCTATTATGAATTACGCTCTGACAAACCACAATGTAAACAAAACGGAGAGGAAATCAGAAAATGTGAAGGAATTTATCAGCGTAAATGGAACAATGACACGACGGGCAACTTAAATGGGAATTTAATTGAATTGATGCTCTGCTAAAAGATCACTTAGTGCATTTTCATGCTGAAATTTACGCCCAAACTCAGTAAGAAAAAAATAGAGAAAACTTCCCAATGCGATGCTGGATCAACTAATTAGCTTGCTTGGCAGGCAGTTATTTGGATTTCACTACATTATTTCTCCGTGTTATTTTCATCTTAGACAAAATTACAAACTTAGAACATACAAAATGTATTTCAAGCTCATTGGATTATATGGTGACAACTTCCCAACCAGACTCATTATAATTGTGTTTTATTTGTATCTAGTGAGCCTTATTCATTTGTGTTTCTTTTTTAATGCAGCTGGATCCTTCTTATAATATCAAAATGAGTTGTAGTTAGCAGCAACTTAGACACAGATCTGCATATTTCTGTGATTAACCTTATATAATACTGTCCATATTCTCAAATCTAAATAAGTTCGTATTTCATTTCTTATATTCGAGTATTACAAGAAAAGCTGCTGGAAGTTTTCAGCTCTTCTTATTTTCAGGCAGCAACAGTGCGAAATCCAAAAGTGCATTATGACACGGTTACTTTGACTTGTGTTAGTCGGATGAATGTAGTTGGTGGACAAAGCCAGAACAAATGTAAGCGTGTACGTGCGTGTCCATGTCATATAACTGTGCTGCGATTTACGCTGCAGCTGAACGCTCCAGCGACTTCGTCTGGATGCCTGCATACATTATGTTTGCCGCCTATACTATTTTCATTCAAGTCAGCCTACGTGAAAATGTGCGTATATACACACACATACGCGCGCCCATGAATACGAACATGCACCCGAGTGAATGGGCTTCAGTGTCTGGCAGTGCCACTTGGCTGAAACAAGACGAAGAAAAGGCTTTTAGACCCCCGCTGACCCGCTCCTCAAGACGTGAAGAGAAAGGAGCAGAAGAGTGAAGAGAGTGAAGAGGCGAGAAAGTCGTTTAGGGTCAGTTGAGGTAGATTACCGGAGAGAGGCCGGCAATAATGAGAGGAATGGAGGAACAAAGGATGGAGGAGATGCAGGGGAGGATGAAGAGCGGAGGTTGGGTGAGATGAAACGAGGGGACGGGCTCGGATGGAGGGAAGAGGAGAGGGGCGTTAAAGAGGTTAGGCGGCGAACAAAGGCAGCGGTGAGTGAGGGGGAGAAAGGAGAGGATTAATAGAAGATGAGTTCAGATGGAAAGAAAGAAGGAGTTTAGAGGCTCTTCAGAGGAAGGAGAGAAGGATTTGAAAAAAAAGGGTGGTTTTGCTATGAGGAGAGGCTCCATGAATAACAGGCACCACATGGCAGAAAACTGTGCCTCCTCACATCTCTCCGGTCCGGTGTGAGTGTGTCGTGTGTCGGGGAGAGCGGTCCCACGGAGGTAATTGAATCAGGACACGAAAACAACAGGGGAACAGGCGAGGGGTGAGGTGGTCAGGCGCAGCTGGAAAAGCAACAGTTCCCCTCTCATTTTAGACTAAAGGCAAAGGAAACAGTGGTATTCAGAGTATCTGGGACTGCGGCGTCCAGAGAGCTGACTCTACATGGCCTTTCACAGGAGCCACAGCTCCAGGTGCAGCACAGTGTAGGTCTGTTTAACATCCAATTTAATTCCAATTCCACGTGTCTTTTACTTCTTTCCATCTCTACCCAATACGTCTCTGTTTTCACCAACACACAAAGCTTTTTCAGAAGGGGGGGTTGCATCATGTAAACTGGAATCAAATCATCCATCACGGTGTGAAACGACGACAAAACGGTGAAAATTGATTCAAACGCGCCCCCTGACAAAGCAAAGGCACGATGAAATAAACCAGCTCACACACACACACAAACCTTTAACAACCTGCTTTTATAGGCTGGAAAATGTTGGGGAAGAAGCCAAAATTGGGTGAGAGGAAGCTCAAAGTGCCCAGTTCGCCATGCGTTTTTTTTTTTTTTTTTTGAATCCGGGCTCATCAAGCAAACTGTCGCTATTGTAAAGGGGAAATTGCCTGTAAAAACTTCCCCTCTGCTGCCTCGTCCCTCAGACCGGAGAAAATCTGGAAGCGAAGGTTCGGCGTGGCAGCAGCTTGTAAATAAACATAAACAACAGTAGGTGTAAATGAGCCTAACTGGAGGAAAGAAAATAAAAGGTGGGTTAGTCATCTTAACAGCTGGGCCAGACTGGTAATGTCTGCATTTTTTCTATTAGCCGGGACCCCCTGGCTGCCTCATACAATTATGTTATTCTTCTGGGGCCGCGAGTGTGGGTGTCTGCATTGTGAGACCGTGTGTCTGGAGGTGATAAAACAGCAGAAAGCACATAAATAATGACTTAATGATCCCCTCCACCCTTCGCTATAATGATGACGATGGAGTTTTCCGAGCCGGGTCGCCGGTGGGGGGGGGGGGGGGGTAATCCCCATGTGGCCTCCAGGTTTGCTCAACTCCATCTCTGTTACTTCTTAACCTCCCAGCTCGCAAAAGGCCATTTTCGCTTTGTCCATCTTTTTATTATCCTGCCGTCGCAGCCCGGGCCGCGTATGAATTTATTCTTTCCTGTGCGAGCATTCATCTTGTTGCACTTGCAGAAACATGTATCTAACAGCCGCCAAAGCTTTCTGTTCTCCAGAGAATGATACAGCTGGATGATCTGCATTAATCAACCCGTCAAACTGCATTCTTCTACAGGGCCTGTGTGAAAGTGGTGAATGTGTATGTGGATATAAAGGAGAAAAAAGGGAGAGAAACAGGTAATTTTGACTGACAGAACGTTTGGGACCAGACTCAGAATCAGACAAGCGGCTAAATTATAGCCCAGCCGCCGAGGCAGAAATAAGTGTGATTTGCGTAATTGTTTCTTTAGCTACGTTCAGCTACCAGTGCTTTACAACAATAGCTGTAAACCATGTGACTGTGCACTGCAATTAACATCCCTTTCCTCCTTCACAGCAATCATGCAATGTGGCTAAATATGGATGCAGATGACTTTGTGTTCGAAATATTTCGGGCTTTTTATGCGAAAGGTATTTTTAATCATTTGGCTGAAAAGCGGCAAATTCCACTCAGGAGCCCGAAGTCTGAATGTCATCGATTCACACAGCGAGAGAGGGAAAAGGACGACGGAAAAGCACTAAAGGGTGAAATTCAAAGATGAAATAAAGTGACTGTAACCTGCCAATTACTATAATAGCTCCAGCTAAAAAAAAACTGATGAACCTTGGAAATCTGAGAGGGTTAGAAATCACACATGGGTGCATGAAAGTGTGCTCATATGCATTTACTAAAAAAAAAATCGTTTTAAGACCAGGCCAAGAAGAAACATATATTTGGAAAGAGAAAGAGTTAATTATGATTTATGAGGCCTGGATGGGGGAAAAAGGAAGACAGTGTGTGTGTGAGTGTGTGTTGAGCCCTGCTGATGACACTTTCTAGTAGGTCTCATTGTGAGCAGAGACCTGCCACCGCCTGTGGCTGTTTGGCCTGAAATGGTTCCAGGAAGCAGAAACCGCTGTTGTTTCATGCCTATTCACACACAGCACACGGCTATAAAACTGAACACAAGGGTTGTAAGTGTCCTTGAGTAAGTTACTGCATCCCTCCGAGATGCGGCTGACCCTGCACTTTGACCTTCCTGTATCAGAGGGAGGGCGGACGGAAAGATTATTTCCCTCTGGGGATGAATTAAGTATTGTATTAATATTATGCTTGGCGGTAGAGAGTGAGATATGAGAAAAGGCATCTTGTCTTTCTATTCAATTCAGAGTAGTTTGCACATCTCCAGTTTGGTAACAGCGGCAGAGGCATTAAAAAGCAGCAAAAACTCAACTATCTATACTCGCACAATTACCTCCTGAGTATCAGCAGCTTGATGGTCTCTAGCAACAGTTTCCTCATCGCATTGTGCTATATAACTCCTTTTGTGTGCTTTTCTAAAGTCAATAAAAAGACGTCGACCCTGCAGGAAAGAATCCCCTTTTGCCCTTAACTGCTGCAGAGAAGGGAGTACTTTTCTATCCAGAAACCCTTTGGGGAACAGCGTGGAGCACAAAATAGATCAGGATGCTACGGGGCCCATGCTTCAGAAGGGCAGAGGTCTATTTTTAATGACAACAAGAGCGCTGCAACAAAGTGTTGTGGTAGGGCAAGTCCAGAGGAAATTTATCCTCTGCGTAGGAGTTCCTCCCTCGCTGTGCCTGTCTTAAGACTTCTGCAACAGCTTAAGCGAAAAACAACTGCGAAGGTTTCCTGCAACAAAAATCCACTTCATCCTTCATTTATAACGATTTGACTGAGCTGATCCGGGCTTATCCTCATTAAGGGAAAACCAGGCAATTAAATAGTGAAAGGATGCCTGTTTTAGTGCACCTTTCTTGCACACCTAGATCTCTTGGAAAGGGCAGCGGGAGAGTCGGGGTCAGGCTTGGGGTCGGGCCTGGCCGAACTGAGGTCAAGCAGCGGGGTCTCTGAGAAAGTGAAACCCGAGCCTTTCCTTTCAGATCCTCTGAGCGACCCTGTTGACCCTCTGCAGGCCTGACACATGCACCTGAGAGCAGAGCTGCATGTGAAACAGCCAAACTAGTAATTCTTTATATTATTGGATATTTGTGTTACGGCTATGCTTTGCTTCGTCTTGGGGGATTTATTTGTTGATATCATCTTACTGTCTATGTGACTGCCTCTTCCTCTCTCTATCAGTCGACATTATACAGTGCGGATGCTGCCTGGATGCAAGTTTTTTCGCTTCCTTTAGGTGTTTATTTGTATTTGAGTTGTCTCTTTTTGTATGCCAGACAGAGGAGGGGAAATCTCATCCCAGGGAAGCTTTAAACAATCCACTTCAGTCCCAACAGGGCAGAAGAAGCACCGGCAGAGAGTCAGCACAACTCTTGAACGCAACTCACTTCTCGGGGGAATTCAGTAACACAATAGAGTCAGAGCAAGGAGAATAGAAACATTCTCTTGTTTCATGAACAGCATAATCACACCACTGTATTAGCCAACCAACACTGTGTATGGAAAAAAGGACACTCCCGTCGATGCCTCTAGAATTACTCCGCTGTCTTTTACAGCCACTGATATCCTTATCGCTCGAGCCCATACCTGGCTAGACTTTTAATAGACTTAATGTTCCATAACAAAATGTCCCTCGAGACCAAACTCCCACTCGTGTACCAAAATATTCAACTCCAAATGACCACTTCCTCCTGTGCAAAGAGCTAAAAAAAAGAAGAAAATCAAAGTCAGTTCAGTGTGCTGAAAGTGTACAATCAACAAACTAAGGTGTTCACGGCTCACAGACAGCCGGGCAGCCAGGTTTCTAACTGAGGGCTCATTCTTCCTGATGGTTTATTCAAGGAAGAATGAAATGTTGTTCAGAAGGAATAATAAGTGGTTTGTTATTCACTGCTGGTGGTTTAGATCAGACCACACATCCTCTGTGTGGTTTCACCTTCAGAACTGAGGCAGCATTGTGTCTACGCCTGGGTAGACTACACATTCACATTCAGGCCCTACACAGACTAGTAAAGGACGTGACTCATGAGAGGCTCATGTCTGGAGTGTGTGTGTGTGTGTGTGTGTGTGGCGTTCGCAGGAGAGGCTTTGGAAAACAATACAGTAGGTGTGTGTGTGTGAAGGAGCACTAAAATACAACTGCGTTTTCTTACTTGTTTTTCACTTTTTACAAGGCAACGAAGTCAGAGGTCCTGCAATTAAATACTAAACTGCTGCATTATTAAAATAACATTTAGTCGGGTTTTTAGAGACTGAATGATACTTCATGATAAATAAGGTTCAATTCAATTCGTGCAGAAGAGGATGGAGGAGAAGATGCCTTTTTTTCCATGTGTAGTAGAATCTTAACAACATCCTCCAATAATGGTGGGCACCGCAGTGGAAGCTCTCAGATCCTTTACTTAATTATCCTCTGCTTAATTAACAAACACAATGTAAAGTAGAAGTTCTGCATTCAAAATCCTACTCCTGCAAAATTACAGATGCATTTTCAGCAAATTATGCAGTAAATAAAAGTATTTCTCATGAAGAAAAAAACGGCTCCTGTGATTGATATATCACTATTCACGACGATTCTAATTCTTCATTGCATTTTTGAAGCTCATCATTTGAATTTAAACATAAAATCTGAAGCATAACTAGTAAGCAGATGTCAGTTAGATGTAGCTGAGTGAAAAGTATATTTCTTCTTTCGTGTCATGCATTGAAAGGAAAAACTATGTCAAAATGGAAATGTGCTTTGTTACTTTCCACCACTATATCGTCTGCATAGCCTGAGAGGTGAAACCCAGGGCAAAAGAGCGCAAGGTAACAACTGGACAACTTGACTCCGGTGAGTAAATCAACATTTTTGGACTTGTGTGTATGTTGACAGTTAGAGGACAGTAAACTGAAAAACTGAGGCTGTAAAACATGAAATGAAATTTTGAGACATGTCCCCTTCGTCCCCATGTGGAAAGCACTCCTTGTACTTTGGAAGCTGAGTCTTGTTTTTCTCTTTTTTGACACTCCTCCTCGCCTGTCTTATCCTTCTCCTGCTGCCTCTCTTTCTCTTGTTTTGTCCTGCCTGTCTCTCTCTCTGTCTGTCTCTCTGAGGACCTCTGGCACCGTCCGATGAATCCAGAGGACAGATGCATCCTGGGACCGACCAGAGAGAAACTCCTCCTTGTATACTTAACAATTTCCCTCCAAACCCTCCCGGCCTGGCCTGTCTGCTCGTCAATCCTCATATCACCCCTTCTATCTCCACCTAATTCCTCTTCCTTTTTCATTGGCCTTTTTCTTTTTCCACTAAAAAAAAAAAGCAGGCGCCTCCCCTCTTTGTCTGGGAAAGTTCTTATCTTTTCACCTCTATCTGCACCGTCCAATCTCCCTCTCCTCTCCCTTTATATCTCTCCTCTAATCTCCCTCTGTATCTCTCTTCTGTTCCCATTTTTCCTGCGTGGCCGAACTACAAGTAGTGCGACGCTTTATCTTTTAGATGTTATCGCGAACTTTCATATAAGGTCGGATAAAAAGAATATGGCACGCTCTGTAATTCCTCATTCATCTGCCGGGGGAAACATCCTCTCTGCAACTTGGATGTTTTTTTTTTTTTCTGGGATATTGCTCTGATTAGCCCTCTGTAATGATTTCAAAGTGGAGATAGTAAATGTTTTCATTTGCTGAAGATTAAAGGATTTTCTGTATTTATACCCTCTCACTGATCAAATTAGAGCTTCTCTGGCTGTTTGCAGCGCGCGATAGATGGAGCTCAGATAGTTCTAAACACATCACATCAAAACAGCTTCTTATCGTATAATGACATGCTCTGTAAAGATAAGACGAACGTCCCATGAGGGGTGGGAAAAAAAAAAACACCAACTCCAACCCACGAAAGACTTTAGCTGCATCATCTCCTGCTGATGTGCAAAACATCTGGCAAACACAACACGGCTCCACACACAAACAACTGCACATACTGGTGCACCTGCTTTAGTAATAGGTGCAGGCTGCTAATTTGGCCGTGACTATACATAGCGACGAGTGTCAAAGTCTCGCAGGAGGCAGTCCAGTTTTTGCTCTCACCTCAGAGGGGCAAGCCTGAAAGAAAGAAAGAAGAAGCTCATATAAAAGAGAAATATATGAGCTGAGCTATCTGCTATCAAATGATCCTCTCATTCATGCTTCAAAGTCATTCATCTTCCAGAAAAATACAGCTGGGTGACGGCTCAGAGAGAGAGGGGGGGTTTGATTCTCTGTGTGTGTTTGGTGACAACTCATGACTCATTTCACCCTTCAAATGGCCCTGTGGCGCTCAATCAGTCAATAAACAAAGACCAGCAAAGCCTCTTCGCCCTCTCTTCCTCGATCTCTCATTTTCTTTTCACCCTCTTTTCCCCCTGACTCATTACACCTCGTCGCGCACTCCCTTCAGCCGCTCCCTCCTCAACGCCGCCGACACAAGCGCGAAAAGTAAAGTGCGCCAAGACTCCAAACTTAAATGAGTTTACAATAATCGCTTCTCCTGTTGTCACAGAAGTTTGGATCCATCTCTGTTTAACCTTTCAAACCATCCTCTTGGCTTGATCCCCAGTGAAAAAGAGGCTTTGGGGATTATTTAATCGTGACCCAAATAGAGTCTCCCTCTTCTTCCTGTGCTGGCATGGTGGTTAAAAGACACATTCCTCTGCTATTTGAGTGGGGTTTGAGGTTGTAGTGGAGAGAGGGACAGAGATAATGTGGTGTAACAGTGCTGGCGAGTGAAGGCTGCTCCAGCGACGCTAATTCCCTTTGACGTGTGGACATGAAGCTGGATGTTTTACTCCAACCGCAGACACTCAGTCTTGGATCCAGCAGCAGCAATAATAGCACATTCAGGATCGCATATCGCTCTGCCTGCGCTTCCCCGTGAACTGAAATTATTTCCTACACCTGCCCCGGTGCTGTTTCTGCTGTTTAGCATGCAGTGTGAAATTATCACAGCTTCCCCTGCCTGTTTAACAAGAATGCGTCCCATCAGAGAACTGGTGTGCGTTTGTGTTTCTACACAAGCTCACATCCACTTTTCGTCACTTCTCTCCCAGCTCTTTGCACAAATCCTCATTTTCGACGTGTGTGTTTTCGCTCCAGCTGTGTTGCATTACACTATAATCTTGCAGACAACAAAGCCACAATGGGCGCTCTGAGACGACGGCAGCCCGTCAGCTTTTTGCACAATAAAACTTTCAGAGCTGACCTTGAGTGAAAGAGATGTAACTCCTCTTTATCTGTACGACGGCGACGAAGCCGTGATTCAGACTCCGGTGAGGGTAAACAACAGATGCTATGGGATGGCATTGTACGCCCCACCTGACGGCTTCCTCACAAGCTCGATGACGACCGCCGTGACTCTTTGGCCTTTAAAGAACAGGCGTCATCCGTTCGGCCAACGTTTGCTTTTCCCTTTGTGACGGCGCTCGCATTCCCTACAGGAAACCTTACAGTAGCAATTAACATCTCACTACACAACCGAGTACGGTGGAAAAGAAAAAACTGTTTGCTTGCACCATGGCAACTTTCTTTGTTATGCAGACACAGGTCAGAAATAAATCTGAGCGAGCTGCTGCTGCTGGCACAAATAAGCACTAAAAATGAACATAAATATTTTGAATCAGCGACTTCTCACATGTGGGATGAGTCTCTGGAGCTACTACAGTCTTGGATTCACAAGTGGCAGGAAGAACAAGGGAGGGATGAGATAATGGCAAAGTGGTTGTGATGTATAAATAGTCTGTGGTAGTGAAAGGACAAAGCACAGCAGGGGAGAACAGCGCACCACTTCAACTATTGTTTGAGTCTCCGAGTTTACTTGCATAAGAGCAATAAAGCATCCGCTGAGAGAGTTTGTAAAAATCGGGGGCTTCCTTGCATTTCACAGACAATTAGCGCCACCGCTAACTGTTTTCATTATCGATTCATCTGCTGATTATTCTCATGATTAATCGTTCAGTCTATAAAAAGTCAAAAACTTGAAAAATGCTCAAATCGCAATTTCCCAGAATGCAAAGTGACATCTTCAAATTGCTTTTGTCAACCAGTCAAAAACTTTCATTTACCATCATAGATTGTAAAGATAAGCAGAAAATCCTTACATTGTAAAAGTTGGAACCAGTCGATGTTTGACACTTTGGCCTCAAAAATGACTGAGATGATTAATCAATTACCAAAATAGATCAGTTTTCTTTCATCGGCTAATCACTGCAGCTCTCCAGCCAACAGAGCCAGATCCTTTGTGAGGCTGTGTGTACAGGGACCATCTATCTCAAAGCTTCATATCTTGCTGTTGGCAGATAAATAAGTAACCAAAGGGCCTGAAAGAGCACCCAGGGGCCAGAGGGTAATGGCTGTTTAGTTTACACGTGCATGATAATGCCTTTCACTTTCACTCCCAGCGGGGCTCGACCCCCGGGGGGATGCCGAATCACAAAGGCCGACGACAATGGGCTTGTCATTCAGCTGGTTTCTGTGGCGACCACACAGCCCGCCGAGGCCGCCGGGGTCATTTTCATCGCGGCATTCTCCTGGCTGGGACTAATTGCTGTGTTTGTGCTGGTGTTCTGTGTCAGCGCTCGGGCAAATTCCCAACACAGTGCAAATATCAATCATGCTAATCATATGCTGCTCTTCACTAGGCACAGGAATGTGTGGCTGGTTTGCACACTGTGTGTATCTGCTGCTCATCTCGTCTGTTTGGACACTACAGGGCAGGAGAGCAAGTGTCGATGCTGTTCAGGCTACAAGCAATGACTGTTTATTGATCAATCTGACAATTGTTTTCTCAGTTAACCAAATAGGTTTTTGGTCTGTAAAGCGACAGAATCAGTTTTCTTGTTTGTCCAACCAACAGTCAAAAAGCCAAAGATATTAAATTTACTAGCATGAAACATTCAACAAATATTCACATTTAAGAAGCCAGAATCAGTAAATTCTTTAAATTCTATCTTAAAAATTACTTTAAAGATTAATCAGTTTTCAGAATAGTTGCCAATGATTTTTCTCAATGAATCGATCAACAGTTTAGTCAATAAAACGCCAGAAAATAGAGACAAATGTCTGTCTCAGTTTCCTAAGAGCCTAAGGTGACATCTTCGAATGTGTTATCAACTTAACTAAAGATATTAGGTTTACAATGATATGACACCGAGAGAAGACACAACTCTTCAGATCGGAGAAGCTGCAACCAGACAATGTTTGGAGTTTTTAGCTTAACAAATGTGTCAAAATAGTTCCAGATGAAATTTCTGTCACAATTGATTCATGGACCGATCGTTGCAACTCTAATGTTGTTTTTCCTCCATGCAGTCTTTCTTTGGCACTGAACTGCAATATAAACTGGCAATTTTAGCCAAAAGGCATCACGTCACTTGGTTTCTTGATTCAGCACTTTTCACATCACCCTCCGCCGCCCCTCTCTCTTGTCTTGTATTTCTTTTTCATCTCCTTTTTCCTCTTTTCCTGGGGGGATTTTACCATCCGACGTCTAATAAAGGCCTGGACGCTGTGAGTCCAAAGTAATTCTACCATCTGGATGAGGGTCCCGTTTTTTTTTTCTGTTGGTAAGCACAGTGTGACAGGACGGATGAGCCGCAGCATCCTCATGGGTCTGAGGCCATAAGATCAGAGGAGGCTGACTGTGTTTATCAGAACTGCAGCTTTCAAGTCCCGAAAGCTAGCACGACCAAAACACCCGGAGAACCGCATGAATACCAATGGAATGGAAAAGAGTGTCCGCTCGGCGCTTTATACTCTGGACACAATATGGGAGTCAAAATTTGCATGCTTTCTGAAAGGGTGCTGGCCTCAGGCTTTGAAAAAAAAAAAAACCAGAGGAGAATAAGTGACTTAGTTAACAATTATGTCCAGTTAATCGTACACTAATCAGCACGATCAGGGTTGGAGATTAGCATTCATCCACAGCTGCTGCAGGGCCGGCCGCAGCCAAGGACAGAGCCATGGGCTACCTGAGGGGCTGTGAATCCATGCTGCACCTGGACCACATATATTACCTCCTTCACGACACCAAACAAAGCTTTTCACATTGAATATTTAAGCTGACAAATCTTCTTGAACCCGCTTCACTGACAAACATTGCGTGTAGGCTTCTTGGGTTTTTTTGTCATGGAATTTGCTGAATATAAGAAAAGTTCAAATCAAGCTCTTCATAACTTTTTTGATAGTTTTGCAAAACCTTCTGCAGAAACCTTGAAGGACTCAGCTCCATTGTCGTGTGGGAGGCTTCAAGTTGAAGATGGTGTGAAAACCTCAACAAAGGCATGTGCTGAATAAAAGGAACCTGGCACATCTAGTCACTTTGATGAAAGTATTATATAGGTATTATACTGTGCACAATCAGCAAGTCTCGTAAAGGTCACACATTCTGAGCAGATCCTCTGTGAATTCAACTCTGACGTGAATTCATTTCACCAAAAAGCAAATGCAACATTGACAGTGGAATGAAGCAGAGCAGCGAACATACTTTAAAAGTCACATACAAAGGCAGAGACAATTGATCCACAGCTGCTAATAAAACACTGCTGTTATTATATTCAGGAAATCTAACACAAGTAATCAGGAAACAGCAGTGTGAGATTTTCCTCATTTGCATTTGGGCTTTCAAGGCACTGTCATTTTCAGGACTGGTGCACAGACTATTTTCTTTCATTAAAAAAATCATCACTGGCATAATATGGACTTGGACACATGCAGCAGTGAGTGCATGAGATCTGTGCTTCTGTGTACTCTCTTTGCTATGATGCCAGAGCTTAATCAATTGCTATAAGATATTGAGAGAGGGACAGAATTTGCAGAACATAAAGCTTTGCAGAAAGCTCTCGGGAAGCTGCTGACGGCTGCACTCTGCCAGCACCACCAAGCGGCCGGACCGAGCAAGGCAAAATACAAAACTTCTAAAAACTGATTCTTTATTTTATAATTCCTGCAAGACGCGTCTTATTCTGCAGCACGGTTTAAACTTGCGGGTGACGAGCAGGAAATGCAATGTGTTTGTGGAGAAAACAAACATTGCATTGAAAATCAGAACGTCTGCACAAGCCTGTTTCTAAATAATAAAAACCCACAATGCACAATGCGGTCAGTCTTACCAAGTGAGGAGCCCAACTCCCGGTCATCTAGCAGCGAGCGGAGCCGCGGGTCCCGGAGAGAGGAAAAGAAAAGAGGAGCTGGAGGTGATAAATCCTCACTTCTGCTGCGCGGCTTGTCACAAAGAATCGGGGTAAAACTCCTTCTCTCTCCCGCACAGATCCCCTAGGTGCTGCCTCTCGTCCCTCCCGTGCTGTGTGTGCCCCACGGAGGAGCGCGCTGAGCCGGTGGCGCACGGGGCTGTAACCGGACACCGCGCCGCCGCCGCTGCTGCGCCGCAGACGATGCGCCTCCGCTCTCTGGGAGGAGGATAAGCCCAAAAAAAAGGGGAAAAAAACACCCAAAAACAAATCTGTGCTTGAGCTTGTGCACGCTGCTGCTGCTGCTGCTGCTAGTGGTGGTGGTGGTGTTGGAGGCGGGCGACGCGTCCGAGGCTGCTCTCAGTCACAGCTGCGCATCTCACGCACGCTGCTTTTGATGGCTGAGGAGTGCGCCCCCACTTTGCGCGTGAGAGGAGAAGAGACGTGGCAGCGGCGCACAGCTGTCCTGCAGGTGGAGGAGAGGGAGACAGCCACAAGTTGGAGGAGTGAGATTTGGACACTTCTGATCATCTCAGTGCAACGAGGTGCTCCTGCAGTTCAAATCTGCCTCTCCTGGAGGTCAGAGGTCAACAACAGAAAACACTCAGTCTGCAAGATTCAAGAGGCAGACCATAAGCTGAAACAACCTTGATGTATGCATTCAAAAACTTTATTATTTTTTTTAAGTTTTCACCTGCAAAAATCCTCAAACCTGTTCTCTCTGTGTTTCATTTTCAAGGACACTTAAAGAAAGAGGATGCTGGCTGAAAGTGGGCCTCTGTCAGACATGTCTGCAACCGCTGGGACCCAGCTGTCAGAGAGAGTTTTTAACAGAGAACATAAGCAGGGAAGAAAGGCTCGCTCCTCCATTCTGCTGTTTGTTGAACAACGGCGAAATGATCTCAAAGAAAATATATGTCATGTCTCATATGAGCGCGTGTGTAAGAGGATAAAGAGTGGCAGCGCCGAGCTCGCTTGCCTTTGTGTGTTTTAATAGTGACATCCCCAGTTCAATTACCTATTTATCCCCCCGGTGAATGAACGCAGCCTCTATCAAGCTCCAGCAGCCCAGAAGAGTGTCGTACACAGCTTTAGGGCTTCGACAGCGAGCATGTGCCTGTCTTTTTGACAGACGCCGAGCGGAGTCAACAACAGCCTGTCTTCATTCAACAGGAACGTGCCTCAGTGAATGCCTGTGTACCCACATCTAAATTCAAATCAGGTAATTTTCATAAAAATGTAGCAACCCACGATGGGGAAGAGAGGGGGGGAAGTGAGGCTGAGATTTACATTTGGAGTGGCCTCTGTGGAACTCTGGGAAACGCGTGGGTAACCTTTCCCTTTCTCTTGCCGCAAAGGGAGCAGATATGCTTAAAATATCACAACAGATTGGTTGAAAACGTGACGTGCCAAAGGCGGCGACAAATATAATGAAGCAGCTCAAAACAACAACAGTAAACTGAGTGAGATACAGCAAGCTGTCTGTGCATTCAGTCAAATATAGTTCCATCCACCAAAAAGTGCTGCGACCCTCCAGAAGTTTTTTTCTCAGCGCTTCAGGAATTCCAGACTCTCTTTCTACTCCGCTTGGTTTGCTCTCTCGCACAATAGATGTTTTACTCGCTCACAGCCAAAAGCGTAAGCCCACAGAGCTGCAGCTCGACTTCAGAGCCAGGCTCCGGCTGCCTGAGCCGCGCAGAGCAAGTTTCATCAGTCAAAAACAATGCGGTGTCTCTGAGTGAGCCATCAGACCCGGTGATGGATTGATTCTGAGTACATTAGTTCATGACAGGAGGCCTGAGACAGAATGAATCAAAGCCACGCCGGCATTCAGGTCTCATCTGGTGTGTGTGTGTGTGTGTGTGGGTGTGTGTGTGTGGCCACCTTTGTTGCTCAGCATTCCTGTTTTGATGTCAGGCAAACGAACTCAAGTATCCAGGCAACCACAAAAAAAATTCAGTTGCAGAAGGAGCCTCCTATATTTCACCTGGTCGTATAAGATCTCAGCAGGGCGTCTTTGTGTGTGCGTGCCGATGTGTATCTCGTGTTTCATCTCTCGGCTTTTTGAACGAATGGGGTTTTTATATATATATATTTCCTTTTCGCTCTACTGTGCAGTGACCAAATACTATTTTCAAAGTAATGTCATAATGAAAGAAACTGAAGGCCATCTTTTATCTATATGGAAATAAAGGCATAGCAGAGGGGACGAAATACTAATGTTCCCATCATGCCTATTCATTGTTGAGTTTGTGGCTTGTGAATACGTGGATCTATAATGAACTGTGTGCATATAGTGTGTGTCTGTATCCAGTGATTGAAGGAGGGGAGACACTAACAGCAGGCCAGCCCACTGCTTTGGTGCCAAACCTCAGTTGACCGTAGCCGAGCCCTCAAATCCCTCTCTCAAGCAGGCCATCTGTCATGCAGTTTCTCTGCCGTTTCAAGCCCCAGGTCAGCTCACACCTTGCAAACACAGCCAGCCCAACAGCCAGCCACTGGGATATGCAAAACACAACACACTCACTGACACATAAATGCAACATTTCTCACATGTGGAGGTCGAGATACGAGCGCACTCGGATGCTCGTACACACACGCGTGAATGTGCATGACTGTACATGCCAGTGGCTCAGAGAGAGGTGAGAGTACAGGTGAGTGAGGAGGGGGGAGGGAAGGGGTCATTTGCAAAGGGAGGAAGAGTACAAAAAGAAAGCAAAGGTGAGGGAGATAGAGAGAAAAGTTGGCCAGCTGTGAAAGACTGCAGTCATTCCTCACTCTCAGCTCCGTACCTGCAGACTCAATGAGCCGTCCCACGCTGCAGCAGGGCCAAAGCCGTGCGATTTCTCAGGCTTACTCAGCCTTACTGCGCCCCTGCAGCAGCAGCGGCAGCATCCAGGGCCTTGTAGTGCCAGGACTCCACCAAGTCTACTTTCACCGCCACGCTCCACGGGAGGAAGGATTGGGCGATGATGCCGTTACTGTCACGGTGTCGGAGGAAGTATGTCTGCGACGGCGGGGACAGCAGTTCTGGAGGTGACAGACTCAGCAGAAGAGGATTAAGGTTTCTGTCGGTGATCATTTATCAGCTCAAGATCTGAGATTAGACGTATTGATATGTTGAGCCCTGACATCAGTCACAGACATCACTGTGGTCCAGACCGAAACATCTGATAATATGACATTTAGTGGAGATATTCTTGGTGCTCAGAGGATGAATCCTAATGACTTTGGTGACATAATTATTTTCCACCAAAATATTTTACATATCCTGTGAAACATCTCAACATTTACTGCATGGATCAGTACATTTTTTTTCATAGTTCCCAGATGATGACTCCTCGTGACTTTGGTGATCTCTAGACTTTTCCTCTAGCAACATCAAACCAATGCAGTGACTCAAATCTGTGTACGTGACAACATTAAAACTCCTTATTAGGTAGAAGAGACACTGAGGATGAGGGTTAACCCTAACACTGTCTGTGCATGGCTCCGTGTACCACGCAGTCTCATTTAAAGTCACACATCCAGAGCCATATCTCTCTTTTTGTGCTTCTCAAGAACCACTCATCCAACCTACTTCACACTTGACACTGCATTTCCTTAGGTCCTCAGCAATCCACCCACTAAGTGTGAAGTCGATGAGAACAGTTGTAGAGAAAATCAAGGGCAGATTTACAGACAGAGATTCCTACCATTTAAGTTCGATATCTCAACAACTGCTGGATGGATTGCCATGAAATTGGGTGCAGACGTTTATGTTCCCTTCAGGATTGATTAAAACACATTTGGTGATCCCTTCTATTTTTTGTCCAGCACCACTGTCAGGTCAAAACTTTTATTTCTCCAGTACTTTAGTTTAGGACCAAATGCTTGCAGAAATAATGACATCCCATTTCTTTTGTGTTTTGTGCCAATTTGCAAATGATCACATGCTAATGAGCAAACGTTGCTAAACATCTCATATTAATATTGTCATAGTGAACGTGATGCTGCCACGACTGACTCCTCTTCTTGTTTCAACATGTAAAACTGACTTTTTCAAAAAGTAGAGAAATCCACTAATTGAAGTTTCTGTTCCCTCTTCTCACTTATAACATCATAATGGAAGTTTACTCCGTCTTCATCTTGTTTTTCTGGGTCTGTCCAGTCCACCTCAGCCCGCTACGATGCAGTGTGGGGGAATGATAGAGTGTTTCTTGGGTCCAGTCCGTCCAAAGGTAGTGAATGAATGGACTGCATGAGATAATGAAATGCAGCACCAGAGTCCAGGGGGGTCATCTTTCTCGTTTTCTGCCCAGATTCTGGCTGGCTGTATTTGTCTTTGTCCTCCCCTCTATGGCCCATGATGGATAGTAAAAAGAATATGGCTGATGGCGAGTTTTTTTTCCAACTCTTCCTCTCTTTTTAGTATCTTTTTTTTTTTCGATCACCATTAAAAAAAAAAAAAAAGAAAAAGTTAAGGGCTGGAGAGATGAACTCTGTGAAATTCAATCATGGGAATTGAAGGTTTGGAGGCGTGAGGTCTTGGCCCCATGGGCAGTTTGGAGATTGCTTCAGATTAATTAATGTCAAAATGGAGAGGGTGAGGCTGTGGAGGACAATTATGTATGTGACTACTGGCCATGGTGTTTGCCATTCACAGTAAAGGGTGCAGTCGGCTGATTTCCCTCTGTGTTAAGAAGATATTTTATTCCCAGTAAGTAATTTTGAGAAGCCCAAAGCAATTTAAGTGAAGATAAAGTAGGCAAAAGCTACCCATGGCTAAATGGATAGAAAAATAAAGCCACTTATGTAAGTACTCAAGGCGCATATAATCCAGAGGAGCCACAGTGGGGAAAACTAGCACCATCTCCTGTGCATTGTAATCTTCTGAAGGCAAACCCGGAGTTAGAAGGGGAATACCACTCAATTAAAGAATTCATATTTCATTTATAAACCTTTGAAATAGACAAAACCTATGAGGCGCCAGATGACACCCACTGTGTTGTGAGTATGTGTGAGTTTAAATGTACTTTGAAAGAGGATCTCGCATTACTATGGCAATGCTAAAAATATAAGCTTATCTTCAGAAAATCATCCTGCTGTCACAGCCACTTTCCCACTTCCACTTCATAGTCGCTGCAGGTTTACATCCCGGATTACACAGACAAATAAACTGTGTGCTGCTCCTCCTGGCCACGGGGGACTGAAATGATTGTTCACCAGCTCTCTCCAAACTGTCTCATGAAAAGGGGAATAAATCCTCCAATTTCCAACTCAGCAAAAAAGCTATTTGTTTCCTCTGACACCATCTTGTGTTCTAGTGTGACTTCTCTGGCCTCGTGCTGCACGGCACCGTCTGCTCTCAGTGCACAGCATCCTCACTGACAGGGGCCGCGGGCATCATACACTCCAGTATTAGACACACAAACATTAAACTAATGAACACACCTGCATGCATTTTCAGATGTGCATGACATGTGTCTTTGTCTCTCACATGCAAACCCAAAATCAGAGCTCCACCCGCAGACCGGCCGACGCTGTGGGAGTTTGTATTTGTGTGAACTGCGATGCACTCTAAGCAGGTGTGCACAGGAAATCAAGATTGGTCTTCTCGCTACACTGCCTTTCTATCTCCAGAGTTTTGGAAACCCTGATTTATGTGCACTTCTCGGGTCTGCAGAGGAAACGGAAAATGTCAAAAATCTGATGGGCTTCCACAGTTTGCTCATCTAACGGATTTACACAGCCTGAAGAAACAGAGCAGCTTTGGAAGAAATGTTTAACTTACATTAAAATATGTATACTCTTGGTAAATGTAGCACATCGCTCGCTTTGTATATCACAGAGATGACTTTTTGTATCCTTTAGATAACGCTGACTTCCATAAGCTGCCCCATTAGAGGAAGGAAAATAAGCAGCAGGGCTGACAACAGCAACCAAAACTTGCATTAACTGATAATAATCATACAGATTACTGGGATATTATCGCTTCTTATTATTCTCAGCAATGCAGATCCTGTTTGTAATGAGCCTGCAATATGGCACAGGAACTCATTAAAAAGAAGGCACCGGTGAAAATACAGACATCCATCATCTCTGCACATCTCCTGTAAGGGCCAACTGCACAAAAACACTGTAACACCATTCATTCTTTGCAGGAGAAAGAAGCTCGGTTGACAAACAAGGGGGTGCTTGGGTAATTGTTTCTGTCTCATTTTAGACAAGTTAATTAATTTCAATTACTGGCAGCTCTCCAGTTCTAGGTTAGAAGTCAATGCCGGACAAAGCTGTGCAGAGTCTGACATTTATTTTTCCACTCATCAAAGGAGACATCACCGTACGCCGGGGTGGCGATTTACCTGTGAATATATTTAGACAGACTTCCCTCTGAAGTCGTCTTAAGAGCCGTTCTGCCTGCTGATCGCAAGAGCGAGCTCAGGAGAGTCTGGCTGTCTTCACACGGTCGAACGGGGAACCGTCAAAATGGCATTATAAGATGGAAGCTCCTGCTTGTTTTCAGGAAATTTAGGCCACTCTGCAAAAAGGAAGAAACTCTTTTGCTTCGTCTTTGAACATGCTTTTCTTTTTTCTCTCCCCCCCACCCCCCACCTCCCGGAGTCACTTTCACCTTTTCCCATCTTTGAGGCATGCCTTTGGACAAGATGAAAGCAAATGTCTGAACACTTCAGTCAGGGCACACTAGGCAAACTATATGGAGGCAGCTCATGTGAAGTAAAGTGCCTCTAAAAGCAAGAATTCAAAGGAGAACAAGAGACTACCGACAGTTTGTAATGGTTTAATGGTAGTGGCCCGGGCTCCGTGCTTTTGCGCTAAAATTGAAAAAGCATCTTCACATGGTGGAAGAATAAAAATTTTTAAAAAACATACTTTGGTGAGCGGAGAGATGCGACTGTGTTAAGTGGGCAATATGTGCTGCTTAATAATGAAGTCACGTAATTAATCAATTCTTAAAATTGGTAATAGACGCTGGTTATTTTAAACTACTGTGTGAAGTCAAAAAATCCTGACTGACCAACCAATTCTGTTTATATCTAAAGCTTTTTCTTGACTCCAATTGATACAGGAGAACATTATAACCAATTAGGATTTTGCAAGGATAAAGTCTTCAGTCAGTTTTTTGGGGGGAGGCAAAATTATGGACTCTTGTATTAAAGACATACTGTAAACAAGACTATCTAAAATAATTTTGAGCTTCAGCTGCATTTTTAATATTTGGAAATAGATTATTAGTATTATGCTATGTAACTTTTCTGAGACTTTTTAATTTTGTTCTATTAATGTGATTATATCATATATTATGTTGATATTTCACTACGTTGATTATCACTTTTAATTGTTGCTGTAAAAATATTAATGGAGATGCATTGAAGATTAATAGGAGGTAGCAAAAGACAAACCTGTTGACAGGGTTCAATAGAGGAGGACATATCAATCATATTTCCTAATGTTTATTGAGGACAGATTTGACAGAATTGCTGGCAACAGAGCCCATTCCTGATAGATAACTTGGACTAAAGTTCTCTTTGTGCGTATTATTAATCATTGTGCAGTGTTTTGGCACCTGATGAGCTTTTAAATGCATGGATCACAAATGAGACACAAAGTAATCAAGTATTAAGTCAAACCTAAAGTAACAAAGTATTCTGCAAATTACAATCTAAATCTTATGATGTATCAGATTTCATGGCAACACATCCAATAGTCGTGGAGACATTTCACTCAAAGTTGTCAACCTCCTGGTGGCGCTAGAGGGAAAGTCATGATTTATCTCCCGATGTATTCCATTAAATGTTGAAAAAGTTCAAAGGACGAGTGAAAACTTTCTGATAGTTGATGTCTGGACCAAACAAGAATAAACTAACTACATCTGCAGTCTAATTACAAAATATGATTAATCAGAAAAAAAGACATTTCAGCCCACAAGCTACACTCTTCAAAACTTAGTTGAAACCCCCCCGGAGAGAGTTAAGTGACATCAGTCAGTGAAGATGTTGATTATGTGAGATGCTTTTTTTTTACAGCTTGCAGAAAACAGACCTGCTTTAATGTTGCAAAAATTCAAGATTAGATCTCGAGCAGGTTTTTTTTTTTTTTCCCTCAGCAATAACAGCTTCTACAGCAATTAGTCACACAACAGCTTCCTCGGCGCTCAGCGGTGTTCAACACCTAATGGAGACTGTTCCATATGTGAGACATTTCGTTAACTGATGCCAGGAGATAAATGCCGTTCTGGTCTTCATGATTACTGGAGGAAGGCCATACAGCTTCTGGGCTTTTTAAAGGTATTATATCGCTGTGTGAATCACGCCAGAGATAGATAAGTGAATATTACAAGCTGTTTGCAACAGATTTAATGAATTAAATATTTATTTCCTCCCGACCCATTATTAATTTAGACGTTCATCAGATGTCTAGCAGAGTCAACAGCAGTAACAGAGACTTTCTGGAGACGTTCGTTCTCAGGCCGATCGTGTTGGGAAATTTCATTCGCTTTCATAAGAGCGCGAGTGTCTTCTATTGCCCTCTATGGCGATAACTTTGCAGGAATGATCTCGGCGAGTCTACACTTTAAGCAGCAAAATGGTAATTATTTCTTAATTGTGTACTTGAAAGCTTTCCCTCAGGAAAGAGCAATGATTTCCCAAGTGTGACCTCTGGGTCGGAGCAGGCAACAGAATGAATAAACAGCCCAACTTCGGCGCTTTTTGTCGAGCCAAGTGCACACTTCTCACTTCAGCAACACATGTATTACCATAATAGCTACACGGGGCCCAATCAAGCCCTTGATTGATTGGTTAATTGCTCAGAATCCCTCAACTGTACCCCAATGACCGACTGGTGTCGCCTTAGGGATTGTGGGATTTGTGTCAACATTTCCCCATGCCATCTCATTCATTCCCTTCTTTCTGCTACTCTTCCACAGAGCGTGAAGCATGAGATTGGATTTACAGAGTAATGGAATAAAGCACATTGTTTCTCATCCGTGAGCGAGGAGGATAGAGCCGATAAAACCCCCCGACTTGCCCGGCTGGAAAGTTGATCAAAAGCTGCGCATACAGGAAGGAAGAATCCTGTTTTTCTTGCCCTCTTGTTAAGTTTACTCCCAAAAAAAAGTGCACATCTTCGGGTGCTGTTGCCATTGATTTGCTTCGCCGCCTTGCGCCGGGCGTTGGAAGAAGAGCAGGAGGAGGAATAAAGGAGGTCATCATGAAGAGATCAAAGGCGCCGATGTGACAGGTGTAGTGTTTTTCCCAGAGAAGCTCGTCCTGCAATTTGTATAGAAACAGACATGATGAAATTCACACTGCTCGGGTTGTTGCGGCGGCTAAGATGGAGATTACTCAGCACTCTTAACATTCACGCCGACGTGGAACTTAATCAGGAATAAAATTATCTGCGTTTCTTTTCGATCTACAGAATGTCCATTTTTTCTCTTTGACTCCCACCCTTTATTTCCATTCACTGACTTTCATCTCCGTGAATAGAGTGCCATTATCAGTTAATTAGCTCTTATCTGCCCTTACTGTTACAATAACACTTCCCTGTGACACACCGAAGCATAATCTGCTTGTCGTCGCCACCGCAAATTCACTTTTCCATTTGCGCGAGGTAAAGGCAGAGAGAAGAACTTCTATTTGCTCGGGTTGAAGCAATGAGAGCAGAAGGTCAGACTAGATGTAATTAGTCAGAATCTTAATGACTTCTTTTGGAAAATGGCGCCGGCAGTCTGTCGCTCAATTTATGCTCTTGACTTTTCAGTTGCTCTTTATCAGTGCGATAGTACAGAAGTTAATCAAGATCTCGTTACTACGTACAGCACTTGGACGGAGGCTGCAGGTGCCGCAGTCTGGAAATAATGTAATAATAACAATGCAAATTAGCTTTTTAATGCATTTTAATTGCATTGTAATGGGCTGGGCTTTGGTCCATACTGGCACAAAATGATATATTGAGTAAGTCTTGTTCTTTGTTTTTTTTTTTTCATGTGTAACAAAATGAGTCTAATGAGAAAACAGGAAGAGCCGACGGTGTCAAACAGAAGACTCTGGCTTGATTTAGCCTTAGAAGACAGCAAATAAACAGAGTTTCAAGCAGCTGTATTTTGACTTCAGGTCACTAAGACTGTCAAATTAGTTGAGGACAAAAACTTTTTTCTTCTGTAATTAGACCTATGATAAAAGAAGCTAGTTAACTGTTGTTGTTAGTTCATCTACAGAAAACAAACTGGTAAAAATCACTTTGTGGATTTCAGTCAGTAGGTTGCTCAGACTGACGGTACCCAGCAGATGAATCCTAATATTTTCCCTGACTTTTTCTCGAGTGCCACCATGAGGTTGATATTCATTGAGTGAACGTGCCAAGAACTACAGAATGGACTGACAATGAACTTTGGCTCAGACATTCAATGAAAAATTTGAATGTGGTGGTGATCCCCTTGACCTTTCTTCTAGGCCCTAATGACATTCCCATGAGCCTCAACTGTACTTTGCATTAGGTAACGTTCATTTACTGGTTCCAGATATGACAATCAGTACGCTAATGATCATTTAATAGACCACATTTTCAATCAATTACATCAGGCAATAACCCACAGATTAATTAAATAAATATAACTGTAACACTGAAAATAAGCAGCTGGTTGAAGATGTACTTGCTGTACTTGAATTCTAAATGTGGTAAAGGTGATACTTCTAGATGTAGGCGGCATTAAAAGACCAACACAAACTACAGTAATAACATAAACTTAAATGAACTTTACCACCCACCAGATCCCACAGCACGCACCACCCGTATACGTCTGATATAATATTCTAAATAGATGTAAAGGGTCGACCAAACAAAGACATGTGCTGATGAATCAGATCTTTTTATCTCACATCTCATTGGACAGAATCTCTCACATCAGCAGAGTCGGCCAACATGCCACATCAAAGAGAGTGTAGGAGTGGACGCATCCATCCTAATTAGTATGATAGAGCTCTGATCTGTGAGTGATCTGACAACGCAGACAACACACACACACACACACACACACACACACACACACACACACACACACACCTTGAGCCCAAGTCTAATCCCCTGCTGTCTTTACACACACGCTCCAGCCCTATCCCTGGCAATGGAAGCATGAAAAACGTTGGCACGATCAGACTCATTAAAATACATAGAAGCTGATGTGTAAATACGCACGCACAAAGCCCAGCTGCAGTTCTGTGACATTCCCGCACACACACACACACAATCAAAGGATATTCCCGATGATGGCTGCGTGAGCAATCTTGGCACACGAAGTTGAATTCTGCATAGTCAATGAATGGCTCTGACTGCCTGTCATCTTCAGTGGAATCACTCTTCGAGCCTGGAAGTTGTTTCTCTGAAGGGGCTCCAGTTACTCAGCAAGTATAGTTTGGCTCAAACGTCAGGATTCAATTAAAATGTAAATTCTCCCTAAGCTGATAAACGGGAACAACAGTGCTCTCAGTTCCTCGGGCGCCAGACAGGAGGCGTCTTTTTGCAACGAGACTTGGGAGTTGTTGTTGGGGACAGCAGGTGAGCGACGAGGCCCAGCAGGCAGAGGGAGGAATTAACATAAGGTCAGAGGTCGGCAGGAAGCAGGTCATTCAGATGGAGTTACAGAGCGTTCTCGTCTCTGCTGCCTCCCTCGCTTCCTCTCCTGCTTCCTGCACATCGCGTATCTTCTGTGTATTGCGGGACGATCTTTGTTTGGTGTATTGACAGCTCGGAGAAAAACTCAATCTGGTCTGCACCTGCACCTTTTGAAGATTTCCTACAAACTGTACAAGCCGAGAGACAATGTTTGTCGGGAGCTGACACACTTCTTCCACTCGCAGCAGTTTGAAGAAAAGGCAGCAATGCACGTCACGTCAAAAGCCCAAGACGCTGAAGGGCAAACGCAACACTTTGGAACGCTGAATCCAGATAAGAATTACTACATTTCTGCAAGTCAAATAGATATTTCCAAACTGTTTCTGCACCAACTCTCAGCTGGTTTTTTGACAGTGCTGTAGGAACAGCGGTGGGATAGATGAATGCTTTGCTTCACAGGCCGGAGCTGAGGCGAGCTGCAGGTCCTCCAGGAGCAGAGAGTTTTCTAATTTCCATCATTCAAATTCTGCAAGTGGCGAATATAAGTCACAAACTCGCTTGCCTGGATGACAACTCTCCATTTGGAGACTTTTTCTTGGATTAAAAATGCAAAACATATTGACTCCAGTGACCAACAAATTACTTTCTTGGAGGAGTGTTCTGCTCGGCGGGACCACAATAAGCACCGGAGCCATTAAAGAAAAGGTCCTGAGGAAAATTAATAACGATGGTACCCAGCAGGTAAAAATAAATTCTTAAAATGGAACAAGCTGATATGTTGACTGTCACATCGTTATGCTCCAACACATGCCTGTCTGCACCAGGTGCTCATCCTCCGCTCCTGACATTGAGACATCCTCACTTATCCTGTCATCACACAGACACAGCGGCAGCCGTGTCCCTGCCCTCTAGATTACATCTATAGTGGCGGGCCAAGGAGAAATGATGAACCTGCTTATCATGCTGTTGACACTTGATGTTGACGACAGCTAGCATGGACGGCCATATTTAAAAAAGAAAAAAAAAACCTGTGTGAAGCAAACCAGATTCTGACTGGACCAATCAGTGAACACCATCCATCATTACTAATCAATGCTTTTCAAATTAAAATGATCTAATAATCTCAAAGATTTAGGATGAATCATAAGATACAGACAGACAGTTTGGCAGCACTCAGACCATTCGCTTAAGTAAAACTACTAATAAAACAATGTGAAAATACATTACAAGTAAATGGGTTTGAAAGTAAGTGTACAGAATATTTTCAGATAATTGTGCTTGTTTAATGTGCTGCAAGTATCAAAATAAAAGTAGTGGTTGTGCAACAAAACGTCCCCTGTGACTGATTATATGTGATATTATTAGATTATTCATGCTGATGCTTCAATGCATAACAAACATTGTACTGTTGCAGATGCTGGAAGTGGAGCTACTTTCATCTGCTTTGTATACAGGAAGGTGGTTTAGCCAAACCCAAGGGCCTGGCCCCCGTCAAAGGGTCACGAGATAAACCAGAGGGGTCGTGAGATGATTTATGGGAAAGAAGAAAAACAAAGCTCTGCTGCAAAATTTATATTCATTGTTTGGAATATTCTCTAATCTTTGCTTTTTTTTGAGAAATATTTGAGAAATACCTCTTCGGGCCTCAAACAGTTATTTAAATGAAGCAGCCTATCTGAGGAGTTTTAGAGGGGAAATCGTTCTTCACATCTGCAACGTGACAAGAAGCCCAAGCGGCACACTGTTTTTTTTATGTTTAGGGTCACAAGCCAGAGAAGTGGGGGACCACTGGCTTCATATATTTTATAAGGTTATCATATAGTTCTTATGTCAAATCTTAATCTGTCGAGTTACTACACCAGTCA
Source organism: Centropyge bicolor (assembly GCA_037975185.1). Taxonomy (NCBI): domain Eukaryota; kingdom Metazoa; phylum Chordata; class Actinopteri; family Pomacanthidae; genus Centropyge; species Centropyge bicolor. Next base: position 4,330,253 of record JBBMOC010000014.1, read on the forward strand.
ACCTCGATTATTCCCGACTGATCTGCAAAATAAAATGGAAATCTGAGGTACAGTATTTGAGTAAATGTACTTAATATCCAGTTGTTTTTCAGTATTTAAAATTCTCATATAGCATCCAAACATACATCGGTGGCCTTTGTGAAAAGCCAGAGTCAATACTTGCCTGCGCTGCATAAGAGTGACAGTCGAACATGTGACAAAAACATTTCACATATATATTTTTCTGTTTTATAAATGGGATTTATAACCTTTCTGCACCCAGAGAGAGAGGAAAGAAGCAAGTGGATAAAGAGACTGACATGATTCACCCACTCTGAGGTTTCTTGTCTTTATCAATATTTGAGCGGATGTTAATGTTTGGACACTTTGTGCATATACTCAATAAGTGCTATTATACCAACCAACTGGAAACAAACATGTTTTGAAAAGAGAAGAGCCAGAAGCGCTGCTAAAGAAGTGAAGCTTATCAGGCACATTCAGTTTTCCATATACAACTGCAGTGGTTCCAATTACTTATTGTTTCCTGTAGTCTGAGTGCATGACACTGAACCAGAGTAAGTAAGAGATTACAATAAAAACTGATGAGGATGTTGAGAAAGGAAGCAGATAAATGACCTGCGAGAACTCATTAACGTCGCCTCTGTTGTGCATTGTCACGTTAAACTGTCCTTGCACACAGGTGTCATATGAATTTGCGAGAAATCAATAAGAACTTTGGGCGAGTTAGTGATTGACATCCTCATTGGAAATGACTCACCGAATTCAAAAAGGTGTGGCTTTGTCCGAGGCCACCGCACGAACACCGCATGCGCACCTATATGCAAGGGCTCGAAAGTGCAATGCATCTTTGAGAACACAGCAGAAGGTAATTGAGCCGTCGCTTCTGTTTCCCAAACGGCCTCGAAGACCTCAATAATCTCGAGGAGGTTCGGTGAATATCCTTGAGGAGAGCATTGTATCTATTATACAGCTGTTTATACCGAGATGTAATGATTAGTAAGGCGCTTTACGTGATGGATAGTTGCCCGTTTTCCAAAATGCAAATATTTTCCCTGAAAGCATCAATTACTCAAAGCAAAAACCAGAGCACTGCATAGAGGAGTGACAAAGCCAGACAGCTTATCTAACTGTAAGACACACTCATACATGAATACATGAAGCAATGAATGAAGGCTGTGTTACTGATGGATCACCTTCATCTCAATGTTCCGAGCGATATCTGAACAACGGCTTCAGAACTATAACATAATTGATAAAGTATGCAAATGTGCACAATAACATATTAATTCCAAATCATATCTATTTATATATACACTTTTAATAAGAGGGCATGAGAGTATAATCCCAATAGAAGCACATTTATTTCTCTTTTCCTTGGCTCATTTTTCTAGTCGCCTGTCTAGTTACCATTCACCTGATTTATCTCACATGCGATATTTTGCTTACCAAAAAAAGAGTCCAACTGTGTACACGCTGCGAAACGTTCCAGCTCGGCCTCATTTGTATGCAGCTTACTGATGCAGCAGCTGAGAGGCTAAGATATGAAAAATGAACGTCCTTGAGTATCTACTCTGCTAAACATTCCACAAGAGGGCCGTACAATTGATCTCGATCGAGCCCAATTATTTTTTTTCCATCTAAAGAGCGAGACTTTGGAACAAATGTCAATGCTGTTCTCTGTCACCGAAGAATGTGCAATAAAAGACATCAATCTGCACTAAAGTGATACTAACGGCTCTGCCTGTGTCAGCCTCTGCACTCAAGAGCTGAGCAACAGGTGCATGATGCTCAGACACATGTGGGAGAAATCAACATTGGTGCAATACTGCTCTCTAGTGGCACATCAGAGGTTCATTTTTTTTTTTACAAAGTGAGCCTACAAACACATGTCCATATGAGGATTTAAAGATTTTTTGTTCACTAGAAGTTTCAACTAAGTGGCCATTCAGGAAGGCAAATGCACAGAGGTGTAATGAAAGATGCAATTGTGTTGCATTATGGGAAATGTAGGAACAACACAGCCATATGTAGATTTCAAAAGTAACCATCTATCAGATCCATATGGGCTGTGAAGGTTATTTCCCAACAGGATTCTGAAAGCTGTAAGAGATGGAGGACTAAATCTACAGTAAAGTTTCTGGACAGTAATATTTTCCAAAGTACTTTCAAAGCTAAAACGATGAGTCAGCAACCTGAGTAAGACAAATCAAGGAAGTCTCCATCTTTCAAGCACAAGCTCTTTTCATGCTAAAACTTTTGAAGATACTCACTTCATTTATCCTGAATTCTCATATTAGCTTCAGCTGAACTTGCGAATGTATTTTTACACACACAGAGGAGGAAGTGGAGGAGGATTTCTTAGACATGAATCACATCATGAAGTGATCTCTTCAAGGAAGGAACAAGAAAGAATTACAGCAACTTAAATTAGTTCACATTCTTTTCTCAATACCGAATTCATTTCCCCCCCAAAACTCTTCACAAAGTAATCACAGAAACAGTCAGTGTGGACACCAGCGAATGTTTGCTCTCACACAAAATGCCCTCAGTGACCACAGCTTTCGATCTTCAACTGTTTTCTCACTCAAACCTGAAAACCAAAGCTGTGTATTTATAGTCCATTTCGCACATACTTAACATATAAAATGTCACATTTAAAACCTCACAGAGCACAGCATTACAGTAAATCACACTGTGACTTGCTACATCCAGAAAATTAGAAAATGGAAAAGAAGGAGACAGGTGACAAATATCATCAGAGTTCTGGTATGAGAGGGCCGCTGCTAAATATAAAAGCTTGTTTAAAGAGCCTCACAGAAAGTATTTTAAAAGGGGAGTATGACTTGGCCTGTGATGATAATAATGTGTTCTGTGGCTCTGGAGGGAGATTTCCAAGGTTTTAGAAAATAACCTTGATGATGTCTAAGAGGTTGCCTTGCTGCAGGGTTGAAACTTCTAACAGAAAACTTGAGTTACAAGATGTGGGTGTGAAGTTTGAACTAAGAAGCCCATTTAGAAGAGATGTTAGGAAAGATGCAATTGAGTTGCATTATGGGAAATGTAATTTTTTTTCCAGCTGATCTGATAAAAATAGAATTGTTATACCTCAAAAAGCAACTAAACATCAATATTACATAATTAACTGTCCATCATGGCTATTCTATCCTACAGTAAGTGTTCAAAAGTGACTTTACACACCAGGCAATGCAAGAACAAAAGACTATCAAGATTATAAACAACAGTTTAATACAGAGAACGTTCTTTCTCCCAAACAGAAAAACAAATTAAATTCCCCTCAACTCACAACGCTACAGGAGAGATCTGACGTCAGCCACCGTGGGAATGAATATGAAGTTAACGAACAGGACGTATGTTACAGTAGGGGTCTGTAACACTGGGGTGTAGGTAGACCGTTGTCACCAGGCTGCTGTGTTAGTGATGTAAACCGAGTTCAAAGTTCAGACTTGCACCTTGCAGCTTCTCTGTTGCAGAGGACAGACTTTTCTTTTTAAAGGCGTCAGTGACAGATGCTCCACGATTTGTCATCACAATTACGAAGGATTATCATTAAAACACATTACACTTCAACATTTTAGATTCTGATCTTCAATGAAGATCCCCCGGATTTTATGTACTTTCCCAAAGTCCCAAAAATACATTTGTACAGCATTCATTTAGTTATACCTTCATTCTCTATAATGTCCTGAAACTGTACACAGATTATATTGTTGCTGAAACAAACACATGATCATTTGGGAGCTTCTTCTTACAGAGTTATTTATGGATTATCTGAAATGATGGAACAAAAAAAAGAAGAAGCAAAAAGCGCAGTAATAACATTGCTCAAAGCAATACTATAGCAGAAAATACAAACAGAAGAAATAGACAATGTTTGTGCACCTCTACCAGCCTGTGGTAGATTAACATGAAGGAACAGAAGCTGTTGTTAAAAAACTTTTTGGTTAGTCTTCATTTTGCAACAATTATTATGAACAACAACAAAAGAATAACTGAGTTTTGTGGATGACTTTAGCAGGCTTATGTTTAGACACTTAGCTCACAGTCATGAGTGTATTTGTATTCAGGATTGTTACATTTTTGACTTGGTGGTATTTTTCTCGAGTCAACATTACAATTCATAACGTCTCTTAAATTCATAAATCTGATTATCTTACAGCTGGGTCTGCAACTACAAAAAAAAGTCTTTATTCACCTCATACTTCTGAGGACCTTTAGTTCAATTCACAACTTTTTAAGACACGTAAATAACAAGATTTGTCATTACATTGTTGGCTTTTCCGGCATATAGGTGTTAATGTAAAGCAGCAACATAGAGAACCGAGCAGTCGAGGCGCTAATCAACAGTGTTCATTTATTTCATCAACTTGTCCTCGCTCACTTCCATTCACAGATCTAATAGGCACTTGAATTGCCTAATGTGCCTGTATAATCACCGTGATGTATTGAACTGAACCGGTTATGCAAATGAGGCCATTACTTAAAACAATTAGCGCATTCATTATAATATGGTTCACCGTCAACATACTTTGTCTTCAAATAACACATGTGCAGCATTAATGAAGCACTGAGAGTAATAACAGCTCGAAGAAGTTGAAATGCAATTTATTCAATATGCACACGAATGCAGCAAATGGCCAGAAAATCTAATTAGTCAGTGATAGAAAATTCATAGTGTAGACAGTTATTGAGCTGCTGTTTTCAGGACGATGTGTGTGAACAGACACACACGGACGAAGAAGGAACTAAAAACAGTAGATTTGACTCGTTTCCCTAATCGTGCTTTGAGAGGAGTCAGATGTTTTCAGATCTGTGAAAGAAAGTGGCCTCGGACATACAGAAGAAAACCTTAAAAAAAAACAGACGTTTGAAAGTATCTCTCTCTAGGCTCCTGCGTATCTCACTGACTCCCTTTGAGCTTCGAGGTCAGGGTCCTCATCCTGGCCGGGAGGCAGCTTCTGCGGTCCAGACTGAGGCACACAGGCTTGCTGATGTCATCTGTTATTGCCAAACTCATCAGATGACCTTTTTTTTTTTTTTTTTTCAAACAATACAAAGTAGATAAACAACTTAGTTCTAAAAATCACACACGCGCACACATGCATGCACACACACATACTTGCATCCAAATAAACATCTGCTCTCATGTGATGAGAGATAGGCTGGCAACGATCACTGAGGTTGAATGTAGGAAGGCAGTGCATGGAAAAAGGCAAACTGGCATCGGGGACAGATTAGGTGGACCTGCTCTCTGACTGGGACTCGTTGTGGCTCACGGGGACGTTTTGTTGACCGACTTGTGTAGGGGGAGATGGTGTGTAAGGGGGCGGGGCTTCATTTACGCTAATGGGGTCTCCTCCTTCAGAAATAAGGGGAGTGTGATGGGAGAGACGGGGAGCGGCGGCCTCATCACCATGAGCACACTCGCTGTAGGGAGGCGGCTTCAGATCGTCCGCTGAAAGGAAAGGAGAGAACAGGTCAAGCAGTCCATCATCATCTGTCCGAGAGCACTAGGTCAAATGAGCTTCAACATCAGGACTGAATGATTAAGCGTATTAGGATTACGACCTTGATTCATTTTTATGTGGCAGCGATTCTGCCGCGTCAGCAGTTGCGTGATCAAAACAAACACTGCAAACTTCTCCCCGAGAGGCATCAAACAAAAGCTGCTTCACATGACACAGCAAAAACAGGAGGGGCAGGAAAGCGAAAAAAAAAGCTTTTTATTTGCAGCAAAACTGGGTCCAAATGTTGGAAATCCCAGTAATGTTGAGGAACAGATAAAAAAGTCTGAGCCCAGAGCAGCACCTGAATCCCCTGGCCCCTCCCATCACGATGTTCCTACAGTGGCTGATATGCACTCGTTGAAATTATTTCTATTAAACAAAGTTCAGAGACACCGAGCATCTTTCATCTGGTGCCTTTGATAGGAAAAAAGATCAAATGTGGAGGCGAGAGTGAAGCTGCAGCAACAAGTAACACAATTAGTGCTGAAATGTCACCACTTCCACCCTCTGTAACCACATCCTGTGTCAGACTGAATGAACACTTCAGATCGAATGATATGCCATTTGCAAAAGAAGAGAGGAAACTAGATATAAGGATTACAACAAATGGCAGCCAGTCATGTGAAAGGCACAGATGTTTGAGTATAACGAGAGTAACATGACCAGCTCTCTCTTTACATATCACTGTGAAGAATGGAGAGCATCAGAGTAACTGGAGATAGAAATATCATTTCAAAAATAAAAATGAAAAGAGCCAGACTGCTCACAAAGCGCCGGTAGTGTGTCGAGTACACAAGCCGCTCTTAGTGGAAAGAGTTTTGTTTTTTTTTCCTTTACCAGCTTTGCTTTGGGCAGCACAGCTAAACACAGACAACAGATATGAGTTAAATTTAGACTTAACTGACACATGAGCATCACAAATTAAGACAGCCGGCTGGTACACAAAGAAAACCCTGAAGCTGTTGGTTTCATAATGATTAAGTAACTGACACACAGTGCGCTTTGTCTTTTTAAAGCACACGCTGTGCTGGAGTTTACCAATATAAGTCATGTATTCTAGAACAGACCGGTGTGAATTTCTTGGTTGTGGCAGTTCTGTCTACAATCACTGAGGCACTTGAGTCTCCAGGCTGGAAATCATTCAGTCATGATGGTGGAGTTATGGAAGGCTAGTTTTTGTCATAAGTAGTTCCAACCTGTGCTGAACAGGTGCAGGCACCTGGATGAAACTGTACCTTGATCAGTGATTTGGTTTTGTATAAGTTCAGGTGATAGAGCAGTAGAAACAGACTTAAGCTGGATTTATATTTGTTATGGGGTTTTGTTGTACCAGTCATGTTGTAGGCTGATGTGCAGCTCTTAAAATAAAAAAAAACAAACAGAAATGGCATGGGCTATGGAGACACCACATGGGGACTGCAAGAACTGTGATTGGTCAGCTTGGACTTCCCATGTTTATTTCCCTTCAAGTTTCTACTGCCAGTCAACATTGTTCAGAGTGAAAGCAGCATGAAGCACATTTAAAAAAAAAGAGCTCAGTTATGTTGTGTTACACACATATTTCAATGCCATCTCCACTCTTCTTACAGTGACCTCTGCTCTCTATCATTATAAATCAAACTCTGTAAATACTGCGACTGTGCAGGAATGTTCAGTAATGCACCACAGCAGACTTTCCCACTGTCGCTCTGAACACAAAGTGAATGAAGCATTGTAAACAGTTTCTGTGGGGATGTAATCAAGGCTACTAATAAAATCTCATGCCATACTTATCTACACATGGACTCCCATTAACCCTTGCATCAAGCAGTAATCTAGATTTCCTCAATTGGGTGCTGTGAACCATGAAGAAATTGACTTTTAGATTTTAGAGTTGCCACTGAAAGCAAACAGTGAATAGCAGCTAAGAGCTGTGGCTTACATGGTGTTATGAATGAAGAAATAGAAGGGGAAAAACAAGAATGAAGCAGTCGTCCCAGCTCAACATTTGACCAGGTCGGTAAATGAGGAAGCGGCAGGGGCATTGCAGAGCAGTGTTTAACAGTGTGTGTGCGCGTTACCTCCAGAGACCGCCTCATATGGTGGTGGCATGTCCAAGTGGGAGAAGGATGCAGCTGGTGCTGTGGAGGGCTCCTCTATCGACAGGTCATCCTGAACGCCATACCAACTAGGCCAGACAGAGGTTTGCTGCAGAGGAAAGGAAACACACACAGAGTTAATGATGCACACACACAAAAAAAGCAGAAGCACTTATAAACATAGAAGTGCACTTGCAGAGCAAAAAGATGCAGCGTAGACAGTCACAGATCTATTAGCTACAGCCAATAATACAAATATTAACAGTGCCAACACTAACAGGATACTGACTCTGCTGGTTTTACTGTAAACAGCTGGAGAGAGGACACTGCAGCTGGTTATGACAACACTGGATTAATGCATTTGCTCCAATAATCACTCCTTTAAACTCATTGCTTCAGGCCAGGGCTGACAAGCAAATCTATACACACTGAAACGACACTAAACAAACAGCAAGACAATATTCACAGAGAGGAATGAGATTCTGTGGGTGTGATGGCTGCAGGTCTTAAACCTCTTCTCTGTCTTCAAACATATGTTTTCCAGCATCAGGCTGACCAGCACGGAACGTTCTCACCCCAAATCCAATGAACCATGCTAACAGCCATAAAGTCGTTTATGCAAAACGCTGGAGCGAGAAGTCTGCTGGTGAATCACATAAACAGGCAGTGGTTGTGTATGTTACAGTAGTGTTAATATTGTTTTCCAAGATATGCTGTACTTATAATAATATAATAATATCAGACCCTTGAAATAAAAAAAAAGATGCAGCCTACAGGAATAAAATTATACACAAATTGAAACGGGTGATTATCTTCTTTGCATGAAGAAGAGACGTCATGGAAAGCAAATAGCTACAGTCACAGTCAGTTTTATCAAATGACTAGTTAGAGAGATTAGGCTCTCAACAGGCCTGAGGTTGGAGCGTTACAATGCATGTGTTTGCTCTTATCTTCACATCTTCTGAAGAATCTCTCAATGTTTTTTTATTCATGTTAGCTAGCTAACTGAAACAGTGAGAAGAAAAAGGAATATGCAGTGTCAGTGATGATGGACTGATGTCCTTGCAGACTGATGTCTGAATTCATTTAAAATTGCCATCCTGTAGTTGTGGGCGTGGCAGACAGTGATGAGGAAAGATGCAGCACAGACCACAACAAGTTCAAAGTGATTACCGCACAAATAACCTACAGTAATCTCTAAAGTCATATAATTATCCTGACATGCTTTTTCCAAATCAAATTGGATCCTCTTGGACAGGTAGTCGTCACAACTCTGCAGCATGGGGATTACCGCCTCATGGTCGTATGCATCCACCACCCAGTTAAGTGTAAAGCAGACTTTGAAGGCATCTATTAAGACTTTAGAGTGAAATAAATCTTGTCTTCAATTAGAGACTATTTTTTTTTTACAGAGGACTGATGAGAGAGCTTCATCACATAGTGCGACAACAATCACCTTAAGCTCAACATCAGCCAAACCAGTCAGCCTGTGGGGAACTACATTTTAAACATGGATGTTGCTTCAAAGAAGCCACAAATTCTGAACTGTGGATGCTTCACGCATATCTTCAACTTGCAGCGCAGAAGATCTGTTCGATCATGACAGTTTTAAGGTGGACACCCAAGATTAGTGCCACCAGTTATAATATGGTCACAATCTCCCCTCCTATTCTTGAGTTATGGAGTTGAATAATGGCCAGCAAAGTGATTATAATGTCACAGTGAAGTTGACTTTGGACCTTTTGGATATAAAATCCCATCACTTCATCATTTTATCCTGTTAAAAAATTTGTGAAATTTTGCATATGAAAAGTTAAGTTCAAAAACATGTGTTCACAATGACCTTTGGCCATTAAATTCTAATCAACTCATCCTTGATGTTTCATGGCAATGTGCCAAGTTCCTGAGATATCGTGTTCACAAGAATGGAATGGACACACAGACAACCAGAAAACATAACGCTCTGTGCATGGCTGTCTCCAGCACATAAAAACACTACCACCACCACCACCACCAAAACTGACTAATAACCTGTAAACTATCCAACTCTTCCATCTCTCTCCACAGCTGGATGCATTTCTTCACAGCTCTCCAGATTCACTTTTCTTCAGGTAGCCACGAATAAGATGGTCCAATTTACAGAGTGATGCTACATCAAGATCTTTCGCCCCTCTGACTACACTTTGATTCACTTAAACCCAGGACTCAAGTATGTTGGCGTCTCTCCAGAAAACTTTCAGGGTGCCGGGTTATGGATGACCGTGGGGCCTCTCCGCTGCACATTCCATTAAAATCTAAACAGGGAACATTATACACCAGAGACAGCAGCGGGAACCAGAGGGAGAGGAAGAAAGGAAGAGGAAAAGAAAAAAAAGCAAAGGATGGAGGAGAGGAAGCAGAGCAAACAAGAGTTGGGAAACAAGGAGGGATTAGAGACTGGAGGAGAATGAAGAGGAGGAGGTAGGGTTGTTACTAAACATGTAATTAGTTAGTATGTCTGATAAGACACGAAGAACGACAATGACTTTCTCTGAAACCACACAGTGATTTCAGATAGCACACAGGATGTTATAAGTGGTCTGGGGAAACCCAAAGTCAAAAGCTCAGGCATCTCTCAGTTTCAACTGCATCATTAAATTTCCTTTTTTTTCCCAACTGGGGTATTTCCTGTTACACAAATTGCTAAATATATCATAGTATGTACCTCTTCGATGCAACTACCACCACAAAAAACTTTAAAAACATGAACAGGAAATGACTAAATTGACTTTCTATGTGGACTTCCATTCAAATGAATCATCTAATAGAAAAAAACCTTTGTCATTCATACAACAACTAAGAAGCGGATGAAGTGGGCAAGAGACAGAAATGAGTTAAAATAGTCTGAGAAACCTGTTTCATATGATTCACGGAGCATATTTGTGGAAGGTTCTGAATCATGGAGATTGCTTCCAGGTGTTGTAGAGAGGCAGTAAAGCAGAAAGGCCCAGGGGGAAACACCATCAGGATGATGGTTCAGAACTGTGGTGCAGCCCACAGAAAAGGCTCCATACAAAGTGATGTTGAGGAAAGGCATTACTATTCCAGACATATCACTGAAAGCATCAACACGAATAAAACTACATTCAACCAGCACTTGAAGGGAACAATAGAAGAGAAGCTTGCATTCTGTAGGCAATTTTAAAATATGTATAAAAAGCATGTGTCAGCAAAAAGAAGTTACAAAACAAACAGAGAGGCAACTATCAAGGTCTTCCCAATGAACAAATGACTCTTAAAGGGCAGCCAAGTCAAATCACAAGAACTAACCACAATCTTAAGCAAATTACACACTAGAAGAGACTGACCCTTGTCTTCCATTATGCCCGATTGATTTACACAGGACAAGGGAAGAAGAAATGAGAAATGACATGCACCAAGTGTATCATTTAAAAAAGATACCGAATGAACACAAAAGCAGGGATAAAAAAATTAATGGAAAACAAGGAGAAAACAAAACCCACTTGATAATGATTATAAAAGCAACGATGAAAATAGATGGAAAATAAAACCTACTCAATCATAATAATGATGTTAGAGTACATGAATACATCAAATCAAATCAAATATAACATTTTAAAAGAAGTGCAGCCTTAGCTAAGTGCGAGAAATGCCCAAACCAAGCTTTTAGTTTCTTTTGAAAACATTTTGGGAATGCAGGGAAAACATTTCCCTGATATCTATAGGTAGTGTGTTCCATATCTTTGGGACGTGATTGACGAAGGCTGCATCCCTGTTTGTTTAGGGTGAAAACTGTTGAAGGGGCCTGCACTGTCTGTAAATCAGGCTATTCCGGTCTCCCCATCTGTGTCTCTACTGATGATATTTGGACAAAAAAATCTCACATGCATGGTTGAAATTCTACAAACTTGTTTTAAAAAAAAAAAGCACCAAGTCACACACTCACCATTGCTTTCTAAGTAAAGAAATGTCAAAGCTGCGACCTGCCCCGTCAGACCTCTGACGTCAACAAGGTCGGACAAACTTGACAGAAAAATGTAAGCACACAAGTAGATGCAAACCACAAGCTTGTAGCTATTAATGCACATGCACTCGCTCACTCTGTATGTCACTGAGAGTGAAACGTAAGTGAAAGCTGACTGACTGAAAACCACATGTCCTCTAGAAGAGAACAAGCTACTCCTCTGCAAAAATGTAGCACAACTGTGACCTTATTTGACTTTCTCTTACACCAGGCCTGCAAACAGTTCTGAGAATGGGAACAAACTTCACCTTTTGAATGCACTGCTTTCACTGCGCGGCTGCCGCTGGGCCAAAAAAAGCTGAAGTAGTTAAAGAGGAACTACACACATAGCTTTCACAGTACACACAATCACACAGATTCTTATTGTCATATGATGTTAATACAGCTGATTTCCCCAACAACATTCATGTGGCGTGTAAAAAGCTCAGCCTGCACCATGGCTATGAACTGATCCCCCCCCCAAAACATGTGAGACTCTCTCATTATACAGCCACTAGCCCAAATGAATGTGCATATGGTGACCGTCACAGCTGAGAGTCTGACAATAGTTTCTCTCACTGCTGGTTACCTTGTTGTCCATGATCAGTTAGTGTCTGCTCAATCTCTCACCTCACACACTACGCAAGCACAAGGCCACCCCTTCTATCGTTTGCTCACTTCTTTCTGTTGCAATTTTTAAACATGCTGGGACATTGGGTTCCAGCAGAACTTGAAAGCGTGGTTACTTGTGTAAGCGCCCTTTGGACAAGCCTTCATGATTGAAACTCAGTCTCAGTCTCAAACACCCTCATTACAAACATGAGGTAAAGCAGGGTCCTGCCTTAAGTGCCGTGTGTCAGTCCAGTGTACAGTCCTCAAATCTCTCAACCTACATGAAGACATTCTCTTTATTACCAAAAGCTCAAAACCTGAAAGACACATCCTGGAGGTACAAAAGCCCTTCAGTGGTCGACAGCTAGAACGTGGGAAGAGTTAGTGTTTGCGTGGACATGGGGGTCTGCACTTACACTCTGCCTCTCACACATCTGATGTAGGTAGGCTCTTCCTCCAACAATGACTATCTGAGCATTGCGTGGGTTGCTCAGGTAGGCTGCCAGCTGCCTCTGTCTGGACCGGTACCAGCACACATAGAAGAATATCTTGATGATGATGAATATGATGACAACTCTGGAAAGAGGAGAGAAAATGGACATAGGATGGGGAACAACAAACATATATATATTTTTTAATTTAAAATAAAAGAAGAGAAAGATGTAATTATAAGTAGATGACTTATACTCACATGTACCAGTGCAGCTCCATGTCTGTGAGGTGTCAATCACTGAGGAGAGGCTCTCATAGCTGATCCTTGGTTAAAACCACAACTTGCTCTGGAAAGGATAACAATGTTGACTTAACATGCAACTTCCTAACATTGATTAAGTCCATCAATGATCATAATATAAGTCATTCTTAAGACTTTAATGAACCCAGAAGCTCAGAGCATCTCACCACTGAAGCTAGGCTGAACTGAATGTTCAAGCAACCTAAAGCAGATGGGAAGTTTAGCACGACAGCTCCTCCCTAAACTCAACCCAAACGCAAACAGAAGACCACCGGGATTTTAAACTTACTTCACAGCGACAACTCGACCTCTTCAGTTAGCTGGAAAGACGAGCCATTTCCCGTGTCGTTGCGGGAAAGAAAACGTGCGATCAGAGCTCCAGGAAGCAGCCGAGGCTACGGCTAGTTGAGCTAACGTGAAGCTGAGGTGCAGCAGGCCACAACAACAACAACAGCCGCTCCTCTTATCTGCCCACACCGTCAACAAAACAAGCCCTCAAACTGACCTGCTTCATCCACACACCCTCCTGCTGTCACACACGAGCTCACTAGCTGCTCACTCGTTAACTTAACACTGAGGAAACAACTAAACTAGTCCCGGAGTTTTAGCTGTGGCGCTAACTGACTTTAGCTCATCACCGTGAGTTCAGCACTGGCTTTGGTTTCACTGTGGGAGGCGTTCATTGACTGTCGTCTCCTTCACCGTTTCCTGTAATCTGCTCCTCCCGAAAATCATCAATACAATGAATCAGGTAGTTTTTCCATGTCCGAAATTGTGTCTCAAAAAGGAATATTTATTTTTACATCCATGCTTTGTTCTGTCATACGTTGATGGAAAACAGGAAGCAGATATTAGGTAGGTTCATAGATGATGGGTAATTATTCAAAAAAATATTTTTTGATAGATTAAAATTAGTAATAATACGTTTTTCACCTTCCTGAGAAGCACATTTCAGCAGCAGCGTTGACACAAAATAAAAAAGTGATCTTTTTCTGTTGATGGCTACATCGCTTCGTTTATGTGCATCATTGTTTTTAATATTTCCGAGCATCATTGAAGGTGGCATGGGTTTGTCTGACAAGAGCAGACAAAATACAGAATGTTATATTCAGTTCATGTTGTTTTAAAAGTCTGTTAACACCACCTTGCACAGTCCATTGAAAAAAAACACAAACTTACAGAACAAATATGCTTTCAAATACATGCAAAAACGTAAATGAATGAGAAATTCTAAAATTATCTAAAAGGTCATATCAGGTTGTCCCTGCCTCTTGATTCTTTGCCTCCACCTAGTGGTCAGAGTTCTATAATGCAATGTGCTGTTTCAAGAGAAAGACAAATAAATGTGAAAGCTGCATAAATAAAAGCAAACACATTGGAATAGAAAGATGTATGTGACTCAGCTAATTTCTATGCAAGATCTCTAAAAGGGCAGACTTGACATAATATGACTTTTAAGACTTTCAAAGGTTAATTTTAGTTCAAATAACTTCCAATGCCTCAATTAGATCACACACAGCCTATACAATAAAGGTGAAACATCAATCATGCATATATTCAAAACCTACTCTCTCAGAAAAAAGTCAACACTGATACTGTATTTTTCTTGTGTCTGTGCATAGAACAGAACAAACATTTTTTTATTACAATTTAAAAGCATCTTTGATTACAAGTTATTTCAAAACTCAAGTAATCTTGTAGTCTTTCAGTCAAAAAAAAAACTGTACCACAGGTGTATGATTTATGAAACAATAATACATTGACAGTCTGTGATCACGTTCTGTGAAAGAGACTGTGCTTTGCAAAGCTCTTCACCAAATGCTGACAAGCACATTGTTGTGGCAAAGTTTAAATCGGACAAACTGTCGATGTTCAACATTAACAGCTTTTAATATTAAATTAAGTTGAATTTACAGTACATAGGCAGCTATTTGTCCAATGACACAAACAGTGTTTTTTTTTTTTAGCCAAGTGACACTTCTGAGTGGATTATCTTTCGTATCGGTTGTCTTCCACAATGATGGTCCGTCTTGGGTAGGTGTCTACATCCACAAATATGTAACGAAACTCATATTTTCCAGTTTCAGGATTCTGTAAAGCAACAAGACATTTGAACAACTTGGTGGATATCTGTAAAATCATTTCAAAATAACTTATCTTTGTACATTTAGTCTCTGCTGTCAAATGAGAAATTACTTATGGAAACACTTAAAATGTACAATTCTTGAATATTGGGGTAGCTAAACATGAACAGTACTGTTTTGGTATGTCCAATCCATTTAATGATCTGAATTTTAACAGAGGAAAACACCAACCTCTTTTGACTCTGAATGTACAGTTCCTTTGAGGCCTGGCTCAGAGCCTTCGATGTAAAACTTGAGTTGCATGTGCTTCAGTCCATCCTTCAGGTACTCCATATGACTGACGTGGAAACACACACACAAACAGGATCATAACACTGTTATAATACTACACTACCACCACACAGAGGCTTACTTATGCATAGGATATGTCTTGAACACTGTTACATTTGTTTTGATTGTCTCATTATTGTCTCACTGACAGATTGATTCAATGAATAATATCAAATACCAATTTAAAGAGTCATACATGACAGAAATGTTCAACTTATTCATTATCTCATTTAATCAACAGTTTATTTGGACGGAGTAACCTAATTCCCACCTGACTTGCTGCCTCCTTCCTCGACGGGTCGTCTCCCCATAACACTTGATTGGCTCCCCAAATGCACCAATCACCTACAATTCCAATTAACAAAAATGTTTTATTGCACTTTACTTTTCAACAGATGATGACTTCAAGAATCACATGACACAACTTAACAGTCAGTATAGGCATCTACATAACAACCCTTAACAATAATGCAATCCAATAATTGTCACAATAAATGTATGCATTGAGAGTAACATTGCACAGTTAACAGTCCAGTAACATTCTTGGAGAAGATGTTATTGAACTGGTAAGTAGAGTGATACTGTTTGGCTTCAGCAACCTGTGATCTCATTCTTACCTCTGGGTCTAACTTGACTTTGTTGAAGGCTTTTCCATAGATTTTATTTGGACTTGAAGAAGAAAACAACTCCTGGAACACCACATATAGCAGCCCACCTGAAACACACAAAGAACAGCACATATTGGTACCTGTATCCATTATTTTAACATGAAATGAGATGATGAATCTGCTTGCTTGCGATGGAACTCTTGAGGTTGTGGTCACCTGTCACTCCAAGGCCGATGAGGACGACTATAAAGTAGGTGAAGTCTCTGCCAGCGTCTTTCACTGGAAGACAATGAGGGCTGGGAGTTATTATCAGTCAACTTACTTTATCAAGTAAAATTACAGAACAGTTGCTGGTTACGGTCTCACAGATGCAAACAGGTGCTTGCTTTAATAAACGATAAATCAATAAATAAACGTTTGCAGTTTGTTGCTTCGTGGACCAGAGTTAAAGGCCTTTCACTGGAATCTGGACACTTGTGTTGATGACTTGTCACTATTCAGATACCATTTATAGACTCAATTGAATGACTGAATATATAAATAATTTAAATAAATAAATAGATTATAATTCATTAGTCCACAATCCTGGTACCTCAAATGTCATTCTATTGTGCAAGACTTGTGCTTTTCCGTATCTTCTGTAATTGCTTTGAGAGTGTGGGAAATAGCTTATCATGCAATTGAGCTGATTGAAATATGAGTACACAAGACAGAGCTCACGTCTATACATAAGTTCCTTGCTCACCTTTCTGTGCAGCTGAAGGCTTCGGGCTCCCGCTCTGATACCTGGACACCGACTTGTCTCTGTCTTCAGGGCTGGTTTGATTTCTGGCCGTGGAGTCCAGGGAAACATGCCTCCTTGTCTGTGGCTGAATGAAGCAGCTCAGCTGTGGTAGGACACACGCAGGAGCCCCGGCTCTTCTGTGGAGGCTCAGTGTGGACACTGTGGACACGGATCTGTGTGTGTGCACCAGCAGGCATTTCTGCACTGTGGATGTCTGGTGTAGGTTCCGGTGCAGAGTTTTCAATATCTGCATATAAGCCATGATTGTGCCCTCTGTGAGTTACCTGCACAGGCAGCTAGCTACAGCCGAGCTAATCTGTTCGGTAGCGCGGTCGACAGCTAATGTCAGCTAGCTAAAGCTATGAAAGCTACCGTAACCTACAAGAGGCTAAAAGAATATAAAGGTGCCTCATTATACGACATGAATACACAGGTTACAACAGTAATTAACCCTCGGGGTCATAAAGCGCTTCTTCTTCTTCTTCTTCTTCTTCTTCTTCTTCTTCTTCTTCTTCTTCCGCAACGATTTGGCGGCTGGCACCCATTTGAGTTGCATTACCGCCATCTACTGGATTCTAACGGCAGCACAGCGGAAAAGCATTTTCACTGTCCACTCAAAATGATCCCATTCAACACATTATCCAGTCTATAAACCAGAGCCAGCTGTCTGAGTTTGCACAAATCCTTCCCTCGGTTCAGTATCTAGATCTTCATCAGCTCAAGAATCTGCTGGCACTGTCCAGCACCGTCTTAATCCTTTCTGATTCTCCTCTATTTCATTTCCATTTAATTTATAATTATGGTTATAAATGTCAAAAATTCTCTGTTGTCCATGCAGATGCACTAATCAGCGCCATTTATTTCCTTCTCCAGTTCTGCTCTTACTCATTTCTATTTCTTTTTTTTTTTTTTGCCACATGGGGTCAGTAAGGAAGTTGTGAACACAGCACTGACATATTATCACACTGGTGTTATGAAACTCTGTTAGCAAAGTTTCCTATTTGCATGACCAACAGAAATGAAGTACCATTATTATTCACATGAAGTCATGCTTGTGTCCAGCTGAGGAATGGCTCTCTTCTCCACCTGCCCATGAGAGAAATATCTGGGGCTGAAAGCAAGTATGTATGTATAAAAGTATTCTTATAATAATAATCTACTCTAAAAATACTGGGATCAGAATATGACATATCCCCCCCCCCCAAAAAAAAAAAAATTCCTCAACGGTACATACTGCTCAGTTCTAAACACAATGGAATAGAAAAAGTAGATGTTATGGACAAAATAAATGATCACAATAACATCAGTAAACATTAGTTTATTGAAAACATCTGTCCAGCATTTTCTTAATGTTTTATCAAATAAATAGGCAAACGGGTTTAAAAAAAACACTACAATGCATGAGGTTTGACAAAGAGAGAGACAGAGAAAACAAATAATGTTCAGACATCAGTGGACGTGGGAATAAGTAAAGGTTAGTTGACGGGTCAGTAGAATCATGTATATGCACCTATGTACGAAGTTTAACATTACTTTAGTTCAAACATTCTGTTTCTCGTCTTCTCCACAAGGCTTTCTGTCACTGTTTAGATATAAAAACAACCTGATACTCTACTGTCAAGACATGACATCAAAATAAGAAGTAGAACGTGTGAAGTCAGCAGCTGAAATATGCAATTTCATATTTTGACGCTTACATGAAAATGATTTAAAAAAAACCTGATTCTGTTTCCTTTTTTTTTCTCCATGAACAACTTTACATTAAAGGTACTCTATTTTTCAAAAAAAACATTTCAGTCCCGTGTCTGAATGAATCAGTGTTCCATGGCTCGTCAATCCTAGCCAGGTGTGGAGCACAGGTAGGAGGAAAATGCACCTCTGCGGTCCAAAGCAAAGAAGAAAAACTTGATGCATACACCACAAACCTTTTATTTTTTTTGAATTTTTTTCTCATCACAACACTCTACATTGGTAAAGTTGCTCAGGGCAACAGTTCACTCAAGATGCAAGGGAGAGAAACCTTAGCTCCGAATGCTGTCAAACTTGGCAAGATGCAGAGGAGTGATGCATCTGTCTGATGTATCTGCAGAGAAATGAAAACACTATTACTTTGAGTCTGTTCTGGGCTCCTCCACTTTTCTCATCTGCCGCCTGGGCTGCTTGTGATCGAATTGGTTCAGACTTACTTAATTACTCAGGTGTCTGCCTCTATCTTTATACTGGCAGATGAGATTGTGACTTTGAGGGCGAGTGTGTGTGTGTTTAAGAGAGAGAAGAAAGAAGAAAGAAAGAGTATGTGTGTGAGGACGCTTTTTAAGTACAGAGGTGTTGGCACAAATTGTGAAATAGAGAGACAACACAGAGACATCAGAGCAGTGTATGTGTAGAAAAGAAACATATTTTATTCAGCAGAAATATGTGTATGATTGTGTTTATATGGAGGGAAAAGAGAGTGGAGAGCATGGATGTAAATAAGACATACTTGACATCGAATACAGAAATTAAAGTACACACAGATGGCAAATACCATAAAAATTGACACAGTAAGAAGAAAATACTCGGACAATGATAGCGTAAGAAAAAAAAACGTCATATGCTTTATGTGTGTAAATGTGTCATTGTGCTCGCAGCTGATCTACTCTTCTCACTTTCCATGTAATGCCTTTCTGTTCTACCTACAAAACCAGCCGCCACCAGTGAGTGTTATTACAGCGTGAGGCTGATCCGTCCCTTCTGCAGTACACATGGGGTTAATCTCATCAAGACAAGCACAAAAAGTCAATTAACTTGTCTGTCAGATACCTGTGATTACCTTGGATTATTTGAACCGTCTAGCACTGGTTTTATTGTCCTGCTTGCTGAAACAAAATCCTGTTGGTTTGGGTCTGGTCTTTCCTCTAAAGCAAAAACCAACCACAACAAATAAACCAACATCTGAAAACATATGATTGTGAGACATGGACAGTGGACAGTTTGAGGACACACTACATGGACAGAGGAACTACTGACCAATAAAAGGAACAATAAAAGGTGAAGCTTTATTGTTATTTATTTTACAAAGCATCAGTAAAATTAGCCCTGAAAGATAATCGGAATAACTGTAAAAACTGTCATCCTTTCAATTCGCCCTAGTAAAAAGTCTGTTTTAATACAAAGGTATTAAGCTCCTATAGTAGAAGAGAGTTAGAAGACAAAACAGACTTGAAGTAAATATGTTTGCAAAAAAAGTCAAAATCAAGATGCCTGTCAAAAAGTTAGTGAACGTATTTAAAAGGGAGCTTGTGTTAAAATGGTGGAATTCATCTGCGCAGCTCTTTTAACCTCATGTTTTAGCGAAGCAACAACATGCAATGCAGTTAATTAATTCTGAAGATGTTTTATTTTAAACCGCCTATGTGCACATGACTTATGTATTAGTAGATGGGGGCTTTTCATATTTTAATGTTAGTCTGTTAATGCTTTCATGGATATAAAAGAAGCATGCACAAGCCATACAACTTTGAACTGTTATCCAAATCAAAGTGCTTCTGGTTATTCCAACAATATTAAATTTAATTAGGTTAGTAATTAATTAAGTTTAATTCCAATTTCCACTCATGAAATAAATCTCGCTAGATTGGACAAACTGCAAGCATCTATAATTGGCTATTAAAACAATATGTGTGCTACTAATCTGAAAAACACATGCTTGTAAATTAACTTGAAAATGTTTGATCACATTAATTTTGTTATCAGTGAGGAAATCTATGACAATGACAGATATGTTTCTGACTAACATCCCAAATTTAAAGTTTCATAATGAATATTCAGTCGTTCATTTTAAAGGTCCATTTCTTTCCAGTGAGACAAAAAAAAGTCTGGATTGATTACAGTGCGCACAGAGCTGACTGATTTTCAAAACTTTCCCGCTTCGCAGCGCTGCAGCTGGAGCACTTTCATCTAGTCCTTTGTGTTCATCTTTGCGCAGGAATTCACATTACGCATATTCAATTTTCTTTCGTCAAAGTGTCCCTTCATCATCATCATCAGCATCATGCTGGTGTAAATCTCCGCTCCGCTTTTTCATATGTCAGTGACGCCCGTTCGTACTGATCCAGGATTGCACTATTCTCAAGAAGTCTACATGATGGAGACAATGCAACATAATGTAGAACATAAGCAGACGCATACACACACACACACAACAGGACAGCACATTTTTCACACTAAAAGACAAAACAATGAGTAGCACTTTATGTGGCTGCTCCATTATATGCAAACATAAAGCTGCCAGCATGAACTTCTAAAGCTCTGAATGGAATTTCTGCAAAATTGAGCTTTTAATGATCAAGTTTCTCTAGTCAGTTATTTCAATCTCTATTTCTCATATAACTGTATTGTACTGGGTTAAATGCAGCCTCATGAAAGCACAGTGGTGGAGCACACACACATGAACTGTTACACACAGGCATTAATGCTTCACAATTAACCAAACACAAAACCAATTACTACAAGTGACATAAATCATGCAAAACTACAGAGGAATTCAATGTGAGTGTCAGATCAGTAAAGATTTATAAATTCCAGAAAATCTCAATGTGCTTTCTTTAGTGTGTGCAGAAAAATCCCACTAGTATAATTTAATGAAAACATGGGATTGTGTCCGTTTTCAAATTTGTGCTTTTATGTGGACTTTTACAAGTGTCTTTACACAAATGATTTGCTGTGGCCTACTGGGAGAAAAAGTGCAGAGGTTAGACATATTGTATTGATAACAGGTTCAAATAAAGATGATTGAAAAAGTCCATGCTAATGAAGATCCACTGAGTGACACAATGTATGACCTCGGGAGGACATACAGTCAACTTGAGCATCACAATTCAAACAAACTCACTAGGAGGGCAAGATGGCTGCAAGCAAGAAAACCATCTTGGTGAAAATGAACAATTAAAAAAAAAAAGAAACATAAAAAAATAAAATAGAAACCCGCGCAAAAATCACAGAAAAGGAAAAAAGAACTTACAGAAAAGTATATACTGACTGGGCAAATGATGACTACACAACATATAGAGATGTTGATTGTTGGATAAGGGTGCTTACCTTGAGATTGTCTCTTAGACCCTAGTTGTGTTGTACTCTGATTCATGTTTGCTCAAAGAGCCAATGAGGCAGAACCTGAAATGTCACGGCTCTTTCATTTAATATCAAACTCCTTTTGCATAGAGAGAGGTCACAATGCATCATGTGCTACATAACAGCAGTAAACTTCATTAGTGCTTTCTTAGGCTCTGGGAGTCTTGCATGCAGACTTGTAGAAAATTAACAAACAGTCAAGAACACTCTGGAAAGAGCACATAGAAAGTGCATGCAGGAGATGGTTGCACGATCAAAGTATTTTCTCCAGGAATGTACTCGGATACCTTCACATGGTGGTTTTGTAAACAAGTACAGTTACTTTTCAAGCAGTCAAGGTGCAAGTACACAATAAAATACTTCCTTTTCTTTTTTATAGAAAATCTCGTTCATGCCAAAATGTTGAGCTATATAGAATATAAGTCATATTTTCAAAGTTATATAAATGCATATTTTATGCTAATTTGCATTCGTTCAATGTAGTTAGTCATCTCTATGAGGCACAGATTCAAGCCCTTGTGTTAACAGTCAAAACTGGACTGATTACTTCTTCTAAAATAAGGTCTGTGTTTGCTTACTCTGACAAACCTAAAAGCACAGATTTATTGAGGAGAACTAGCTTGACATGTTCAAGGATGAGCATGCAAGAGGGGGCGAATGTATTTATCGTAATTTAGCCCTTTGTGAAAAATTGAAAAAGTTTGTAATGGTAGAAAGGGGAGAAAGAACAGGGATCAATGCAAAAAAAAAAAGAAGAAGCTTATCATAATCTTAAAAAAATAATGAGAGGAAGAGGAAGCTAAAAATAAGAGGAGAACAAAAAAGAAAGTATCCCATACACATGTCAAACATCCCCATAGTTAACTCTAGGGTGGTTGTTCTTTCCTCATCAGAAATCTATGGATACTGACCGCTGTACTGCCTTTTCATGGCGTGAGAGCCTGTGGCTGGTGGTGGGAACTTCTTCCAGGTCGTCGTCCAGGTCGCATCCATTGTCCGCCGCCTCTTGCGAGTAGCTGTGCTTCATGACCAAGATGCTCCTGCGGTTTCCGGTGGACGGCAGCAAGGGCCGCACTGCCATGGGCGGCTGCGGGAGGTCTGTGAGCAGAGTGGTGGCCGCCGCGTCTCGACCGCTCAGGTTCCCGCGGCTCCCTCGTCCGCTGAGAGACAGCTGGGATATGTGGGCGGAGCCGGGGTTGGAGGAGGAGCCGCAGTGGTGGTCGTGGACGCAGCGCGAGGAGGCACGGCGGAGGGCGTGGTAGTTCTCGAAGTCTTCCGCCAGGTCGACCAGGTCCGCCGAGGCCGCCGCCGCCGTGGTGGCGCTGCGTAACGTGCACAGCTCGTAGTGAGGCGGCTCGAAGACCTCCTGGAACATGGTGGGGTCAAAGTCCTCGCGCCGCAGGATGTACTTTTTACGTGGCTGCTTGATCTGGACGATGACGGAGACGATGAGGAGGATGAGGACGATGCAGCAGGTGACGCCAATTATGGTCCCGTTGGTGTTGTTCAGGTTGTCCAGGATGTTGGCTTTCCTCTTCTCTGTACAGGGGCAGAGAGACAACACAGTGGTTAGTCCTGATCCTGAAAGCACCTTTGTCTTGTAACTTGAAAGTGAAACATGCTGTTTGCAAATATTAACTAGAATAGAACAGAATATCTTTATTGTCATTACAATGATACAAGATTTAAAGTGCCTACCAGTCAGTGCATCATACTAAAACCATATGTACTATACTACACCATACCATAAAAGAGCCTAAAATACATATAAATGGGTAAATGGGTATAAATAGGTAGTAAGATAAATAGTCTTCAGAATAAATAACACATCTGAACTCTGTCTTGCTTGTAATATAATCAGCCAAACAGGGTACTGTAATTAAAATATCAGGACTAACTAGTGCTACACTATAATAGAAGAGCAGATGGATCATCATCTCATCTCATCAGTACCAATGATCATGATGAGGGTACTGAATTTTTGCTTTCCTTTCACTTTAGTTTCAGCATTTTTGCATGACGTAGCCACCAAGTGCGTGTTTAAGGACCCTTACTGTTTTACAATGAGTCGGCTTAAAACATCAAAAAGGTAAACTTTTGTCAACGTCAAAATCAACAGTCACTGAACAGAAATTAAAAGCCTGCTTTTGTCTACTTGTCTGAAATAAAGGTAATCTACTAACGTTTATTATTTATCATGTGCTATGCGAGAACAGAAAGCTTTACAGGCAGAATGATCGTAACTAACTTTACGTAGTCATGTGTAGATTTATGCTGGATATCACAGCTCACATGTAAAGAAACCTTCCAACAACTGAACCTTATCATTTACATGATCAGGACCACGACTTTCATTAGGTCATAGTGGGTCACGGCTATAGTCTCTTTGTCACAGGGGAAACCACAAAGAGTAGCACAGCCTAACATGTGTAGAGAGGCGATCTATAGGGAGATGTGTGACATTTAAATGCTGGATGAACATGTAGCACAGCACACCCAGCTTCAATGACAGTAAATGGTTACGTTCACAAGTGTAAAGGAGAAAGGAATAAAACTTGACATTTTACCGCTAATGAGGACAAATGTGGGCAGTGCGGTGGCCCCATGCGTTACCAGAGCGGAGAGAAGGTGGGAGACGGAGTAACAGGCGGAGAAACATGGCCTCTACTTGCTGAGCTCTGCACAATTTCAAAGCCGGAGTGTCGGGTGGAGAAGGTATCTCAGTCTGAGTGAGGAATCGGCCGTGCAGGATTTACTTAATTGATTCAATTTGTCATTGGCTCTGCTTAAAGCTTCGGGGAGTCACAGTACTATACATGCAGAATACACACAACTGTGAGGCGGCAAAACAAGAGGAAGTGAAGAGAGACTGCAGCGGGTGAGAGAGAGAGTTTGTGTGTATGTGTGTGCACGTCTTTGGAAAAACAAACTAAGTGCAAGCCAAGCACAACAGCGAGATGATCATCAAAAACACATTGTATATATCGACAGCGCTGGAGGGCTCAGGGGAGCTGCAGTATAGATCTCATCTTATGCACTTGTAATACAGTGATGGGTCGGGAAAGGTCAAGGAACAGAAAGCTAATTAATTGGCAATATAACGCAGAGGAAAGACTGACTCATCCCCCAGAGCGTTCACACATCTCAGCTAATAATCAGAACTGCATCATAGAAGAAGATGCTGCAATAAGGGAATCTCAGTTCGAGGCGCAGATAAAGCACGCAGCTGCCAGCAGCGAGACACTGGGGATCAATGTATGGATCCAGTGGCTTTAAAATACAGAGTGGAGGGAGGGATCGAGCGACAGAGGAAATGAAGAAATTGACGGTATCACAAAGTCAGGGAATACACAGGACCTGGCTCGCCTTGAGGGGAGCAGGGTAAAATAAGGACACCTTCAAAAGAACCATAACAAAGGAGCGAGACGTTTCCACAAGGGTCCAGTTCTTGGGCACTGACCTGAGCTGAGAGCCAGATGAAACATAAAGTCTGGTCCTCTATTATATATAACAATATATCATTTATTTAGATCTTGAATAGACTATTAGATCAACAAATCGTTACAACTCAACACAGTCATTTTGATTTTGTTAAACTTGCTTTGACAATTCAGGAATTTCCCACTCAAAAATACAAAGACTGACAAACAAGTCCCTGAAAATCTGGCCTTAAATCATAAGTATGTCTCTCTAACATTGTATGTATTACAAAATCAGGAACAATGAAATTAAAAAAAAGTGTTTTATATTCAAAGTTTAACATGTCATGGTTCAAATGGAGCACAATCCTGATTGGTCTACAGACATATGTGATGTGGAGCCCTCTCTTTCTGAAATGTGACATCTCACCTTTACACTGGTTCTCGTCCCAGGGGTAGACACAGTTCTGCATGCCGTTGCACACCAGCGTGTTGTTTATGCACATGTTGCTGTGACAGAAGAAGGCATCTGCATCGCATGGAGCTGGAGAGAGAGAGAGAGAGAGAGAGAGAGAGAGCAAATGAACACCACAGTGATCACACAGAGAGCTTTTTAAACCA
Organism: Centropyge bicolor; assembly: GCA_037975185.1. Taxonomy (NCBI): domain Eukaryota; kingdom Metazoa; phylum Chordata; class Actinopteri; family Pomacanthidae; genus Centropyge; species Centropyge bicolor. The sequence goes on from JBBMOC010000014.1 coordinate 4,356,162, forward strand.
GCAGTAAAGAGATTACAGAAAAGTACCACTCAAACATTACCCACTCACGATCTAATCACAAGCCGAAGAAACAGTCGAGTTAAAAGTTCGGCTATTTTTCCGTGAACTTCCCTTCGCAAACGTGTAGGACACTGCAGCACGAATCAGCATTTGAAGTAGAGCTGAAGAGAAATTCCAGTGTGCCAGATTTTGAGGAAATAAATTTGGACGGGCATTACTCAAATCAGACCTGTTCCCCCCCGAACCCATCTGTTCTTCATGAATTTTCATCCTCATCCTCCTCTTCAAACATTTGCAGAGACAACTTGTGGATATGAATGAATTTCTTGTAATATGTGTGTGTGTGTGTGTGTGTGTGTGGGAAAGACAGCCATGACATTTCACAGTTATCCGCACACAAACAAATTCTTCCTATTTATGCAAGACGCCATTTATTCGCCCTCGGTGTGCAGCCCTTGTCAACACAAATCTAAACTGGGACATAAACAAGAGCGTGTCCTCAAACACATGATCATCATCGTGACACTTGGCCTCCCAGACGCAACAGCGCCGTCACATCTCCACCCTTCTATGACGACAGTGTGGGGGGCAGAGCCACCCATCAGCGAGACGGGGTCGTAAAAACCGGCGCGATAATGTTATGGGCTTCAGCGTAAAATATACTATATGATGACGGAGCCACATAATTTAAAACCAAGGTGCCCTTGCTCTCAACAACCAATCATACTAATGCATACGGCAGCTGATTGGCCAGTTCATTGCTTCCTACTATCACTGCAAACTAACCACAGGCTCCGACAGTTTGTCCTATTCAATCTACCATGTGTTGTGTAATTTCACTGCCACCTGGTCGAGTTGTATTATAGATTTATACAGCAGTAGTTATCTCTTCATCATCCCTGCTTGTATTACAGTAGGCCGTTGCAGCAACATATGGCAATATTGGATGAAGAGAATTTCTGCATCAGCGTGCCGTGATTTATTCACCGGATTAGCCAAAAACACATTTTCCCATCTGTTTATGATTATCTATAAAGTTTCTGAGCTGCGTTTCCAGAAAATATATTGTATCAAGATGTAATTACCAATATTGTGAGAAGATTTTAGCTATATTGTCAGAAATAAACACAAGCATAGTGGAAGGACTCAGATCCTTTACTGGAGAAAAAGCAGCAACACCACATGGTGAAAAAGCTGCATTGAAAGTAAAGGTTCTGTATTTAAAGGGTTACTGAAGTAAAAGCATTATTATAACTAAATATAAAGATCAAATTTCACAAGTTCATTCTGGGTTTTGGATGTACTTGAATTAGCCTACAACCCTGATTCCCAAAAAGCTGTCATCAATAAAACTGAATGTGATACCTTGCTATTCTGTTTTGACTTATACTCAATAGAAAACAGTACAAAGACAATATATTTAATGTTTGACCTCAGCTTCATTGATTGTAAATATCTGCGTATTCTGAATTTGATGGCAGCAACATGTTTCAATCAAGTCAGGACAGGAGCAACAAAAGACTGTAAAAGTTGTGGACTGATCCAAAAACACCTGTTTGGATCATTCCACAGGTAACAGGTTCATTGGTAACAGGTGATAGTATCATGATTGGGTGTGAAAGGTTCATCCTGGAAAGACTAAGTCGATCACAGGCGAGGATGGAGAGAAGTTCAACACTTTGTCAAACACAGAGGAGATGAATGCATGCACTGAGGAACACTGTAAAACTGTTGTCTGTAAACACAGTTTGTTTGCAAATGATTACAACCTGGTTCTGTTCATGTTTCACAAGCGTCACATACTGTCCATTAGTAAAAAGTGTGTGAAGTGTAAAAGTATTTAGAGACACTTTCAATTTCTGAATGTTCCAAACGTTCCCTTATTGGCTGCCAACATGTGACTATAATGGATGGCTCTATTTAGCTCTCTCTGTCTCTCTCTGTATGTCTCTCATTCTCCCTCTTTATCTCTCGCTCTCTCTCCCCTCTCACACACAACACTGGCACTGGGTACTAAAGCAGCTTGCCAGTGGTATGGCAGAGCTGGGGACTATTTGACAGTGTTACCACTGTGATGTATGGCTGTTTTCATCCCAGCACTCATCCCAAGTGAATAATAACACACCAAATTAGAGTGACTTATCTCTATCTGTCTCTGTATCCCATCCTGTCTGGGCCTTCGCCAGCATTTCCTGACTCATATTGGCTCTCTGTGTGTGCTCTTCTCATTTTCTCCCCCCACCACTGTTTCTCTCCTTCTCATCCTTTTTCCTTCATACAGTACATGGCAAAAGCTGGAACGGGTTTCGCGTCAGTCACCAGCAGAGGGAGCCCTCTGCTCTCCCGTCTCCTCCATAAACCAGAGGGCGAGACCAGACGTTATAAAGAGCGAGATCCACACTAATCTCCTGCGAAATTAATTTCAAGACATTCTGTAATAAAAGTGCCCTTTTGCCCACACAGAAACGTTCCCGGTGACTGCTGGAAGCAGAAATGAACTCCTAAATGAGCGGCTGATGAAAACAGTCTGGGTGTCTCTGCAGAGGGAGGGAGGGGGGAAGGGGGGTGGGCTCCAAGAGCAAAGAGGCTTCTGCATGAAGCGCTGGAAGCAACACATGGTTAGAGTTGAATTTTTAAAATCAAATAAACATTGTTCTGTGTGGGTTTTTGTTTCATAGGAGCGTATTATCAGGCAATTTCTAAAAGATGAGGATGTCTCATGTTGATTCTCTTTTGCAGTAATGATCTTTGTTCAGCGATCACACCTGCAGTGATATCGTTTCTCACTTGCTCTAATTGGTTATATCACTGTCAGTTTGAAACTATGCACTGCTGATTCTTGTTTTGAATCCATACGTTCTTTTTCTTCTTTGTGACACTACATCATATGTTTTAAAGCCGTGTTTCTTTTATTTTCCTGCCATCACTGTCAAAATTAATATGTCAGATAATAAACGCTGTAACTGTCTCAGTGGGGGATTCACTCCTTCCTTCGCTGGTTACATATATTTAAGAAAGCATTTTTAAATGATTTATTTGTTCTTGGACTGCACCTGCTTATATCTCTGATCTCCTTAGTTCCTTTTCTACATCCAATGCGTCAAGATCCTCAAATGTCCGAAGGTGAATGAACCTTTTCCATTGCTGCTTCCAGACTGTGGAACACTTTACCACTTCTCCTCCTCCATTTATTAGCACTTAAACCCTGGCTGCCAACTTTTTACACTTTCCCCTTAATAGGACCTTAATACTTGGTAGAGCAGTATAATTGCTTTAGTTTAGTCTTAACTGTTACTTACCAGTTCATTTTCTACTTTTATTGTCACGTCACTAAATCCTTATTCATGACATTTCTCCAAACCCTGGACAGTGCAACAGACCCAGTCATCATCCATCCATCCCATCTTACTGTACGTTGCTGTGCAGTCCAATATCTGTATCAGTCCTTTCAAAAGCAACCAAGATAACGAGTACGCAGAGATGATACAATCTGATCTCAGAGCCAGCAAAGATTCATACAGACATTAGCAGACTGTGTTGTTCTCAGACGCTTTCAAGCTTACAGTAAAAGAAGCTTTGAAAGAAACGAGAAGTGATGTGTGTAGTGGAGCCAGAGCAAATTTCCATCCGCAACCCCAGAGACGGGAATCTGTTGATGAGGCGTAACAATGCTGACAGCTGAGATGTCACACAAGCACATTTATCACCTAAGACATAATTGCTTCCTGGGTAAAGATAGGCGTCACTTTCTTCTACTTCAAATTGGTAATCGCACATTGTAGTTCTGCGTAGTAGGACTCTGTGTGTGTGTGTGTGTGTGGTGGAAACAGAGGAAGATCAGTAGCATCAGCAGGTGTGAACACAGCAAAGATGATGAAGGCGGATGTTTGCGTTTGGGAACGTTGGATGAATCTCGGTGGGAGTCAGGCAGCTGCGACTGGTTCTCGAGAAGCTGCTGGTCCCACTGGGAACCAGCAGCTGTGAACAAACACATGAAGGCTTAGGACCTGTAGCAAGAGAGCGCTTGTTGTAAAAATGGCCCTATAAGCTGTGAATGCAACTAGAGCACCTGCAACAGCATGTGCCCATTCACTTGTAGTGGTCTTCCTTTCATCTGAGGAGGGGGGTTAAACAACTTCTTCCTGTATTTCTGTAGCATCAATTGTATCTTTTCTAAGCAAAGACTTTTATAATTAGTTTTTTTACTTATGTTATTCACGCAATTATCAAAAGCAATTTACAGCAGCAGCTTTCCGATCAGCATATGGACAAACACTTCAGTTATTAAGGCCATGTCTGCATTACATCTAATTCAAATGATCACGAAATGGTCCAAATCCAAACTTCAGTGCAACAGAAGCCTGTTCACCACTCTTGCCAAGACGTGATACACTGAACAGCTTTTGGTAGTTGGAGGGAAGCTCAGGGTTGTTTGAAGTGGAAATGTTCTTAGCTGAGTCATTAAACTACTTTACTTGTCTTTTAGTTTCTCAGGGACAAGTGACACATGTTATTTGTTTCCACTATTTGTGCCCAGACAAATCATTTCAGTGAAACATGCACTTGTTTTACATTATGAATTAAACAATGAATATAAATATATTTCAGTGCTTTGTGTGAGAGTGCATGCAAATAAAAATCTATCAAAACTAGCGGTATGCCATGCCATATTGTTCACGATGACATCAGCATAATTTTCAATAAACAAAAATACAGACCATGATAACGGTCAATATTAATATGCAATATTCCAACTTGTCCAATAACAAGAAGCATGGCTCACAGTCAAAGTGACATTGCTACTGGCTCCAAGGTGGAGAAGTCAGCTCCAAAATGGGAGTGACTTCAGTAAGTTTGGAAGTGATTTGGCCAGAAAACATAACAAAGACATTTCACCAGCTCGAGCAGAAGCACCAGGTTGAGTACGACAAGAGCTTAACAGCTACTGTGAGATCAAAAACCAAACTCCTTTTAGTGTTTGGTCATGAATATAATGATAGCAGAAATACCCTGAAATATTGTGATACTATCTTTGGGCCATATAATCCACACCAACTAAAGGATGTGAGATTTTCATGCCATTTCACTTTCTACACAAGTCATATGATATAAAACAGAGTCCTGAAAAAGAGGAAGCGTAATTACACTTACTACAGTACATGAACACTGCAGTTTTACCCTGTCATTCCTCTAACAATGCAAATAAATAAGCTGCCTCGCTCCGCTGTCATCACTGTACCAGACTGTGTTTAACTTTTTTTGACAATCTTAAAACAAGTTCATCTGCACTGGAAGCAGAAGTTAGGACGGCACACTGCGCTGAGTGCCTGCCAGTTCTGCGGCGCACCGGTCCACGCTCAGCGTTGACAGGCTTGCTGCAGTGCTGCTGAGCTGTGCTGGATGCGGCTCTGAAGGCTCAGGTCTGGCTGCCGATCGCCTCAGTGACTTAGGCAGAAGCGTTGCCCCGGCAACAGCACATCCTGGCTCCGCTCGGCGAAAAAAGGCCTTTTACAACAGGGACACTGACTCCACAACACAAACAAGTCCGCTGCCACTGCCGTCGCCCGCTCTGTGGAAACTAGCCACTTGTCTCCTCTAACGTACAAACCAATACAGACGTGTGTGCAGGGAGTGACGACTGATTGTCCTTCAGGGTCTGATGGAGTGGGATGCGTGGGGATGGTTTGTGTCACTCAGGCGATCAACTATGCAGCATGAATGAAAAGTGAATTTATCTCACTTTTAAATAGCATGCCTTTATCTAAGATGCATTATTTCTTTTTTTTAATAACTATAACTTGGATATGACGCACTGTGGTGTTCTTTCTGACAGGAAGCATCTGGTGTTTTATTTTGCATCATAAAAATAAAGAGCAAAGGACCTAAATTCAACAGAGCTCTTGTATTGGAATCACGTTTTAATGTATTCATGTATTAAAACATGATTCACGTTATTGTTCTAATTTTTTTTTATCTCACCCCTCTTCAAGCTTGAAAACTGCAGATGCAACGTTCAATAGTGCAGCGTGCGTGTCTTTGTGTGTGCGCAACCACGTGCCCGCTGACACTGACATACGGTGCACTCGCAAGCCTCAGACCCTCTTCATTCACCTCACTAGTACAAAGAATGCCCTCTGCAACCCCTGTCAAACTACAAGCTCCATCAATGAGAAGCCGCTGAATGAGAAAGAGGAAGACTGTGTGTTTGGGTACAGTGTGTGTGTGTGTTTGGCTCAAAGAATGCGGGGTGGATGTCAACAAACCGTAGCTCATCCTGATACTTCCTTTGTCTATTAAGAGCAGTGCTGCAGTGCTGAGCTAAAATCCACCAACACTGTCATATTCACATTCAGCCACAGGCAATATTCCTCATAATGGAAATCATATTCCTTGGTTTCCTGCTTGCTGCTGTTTAAATGATCATAAAACTAAATGGAAAGCTCTAACAGCACCTATTCCTATGAACGATACACGGTAGAACTCGCCATAAACGTGGTCAATGTGCTTCCATCTTCCTTTAATAGCCACCACTAAAGACCCGACCTGTTTTATTTTGGTGTCAATGTTGCTGTCACGGAGTGGTGGTCTGATTAATAAAGTTAATCAGTTCCCCTCAGTTTGTAAGTCGTTTCGCAGTCTTCATGATAAACAGCACGTGTGTGTGTGTGAGTAGATTTTTATTCGTCTTACGCTCTTGGTAGGTCGTGAACAGGATGCGGAAGCGGCTCTTGCGGCTGGCCTCGTCCGCCCACATGCGGATGACGCCCAGCGTGGAAACCAGCATGATGTCGTTGGCCACCGTGGAGCAGAACTTGCTCTTCAGGTCTTCCACCGAACTGAGGCGAGACAGGATGAGATAAGATTATCATCAAGTAGGCCGGTTATTTCGCTGTGCATTTCAATAATCCACTTTATTGAAGAGAAGCCCAGAGCAGCCACAGTGGCTCATATTTTTTCAGCCCATTATCGCGCCATCACAACTTTATATTCTGATTATCTCCAGATAGCAAATTCGATTGTTGGGCAGCTCATATTTCTTACTGTAGTTAATGATTCAATTATGGCCACATGTCAAGATATAAAATATTGTTCTCTTTGATCATGATTTTAATATCTTATTATGCTGAGATTAAAAAAGAAGTTACAGTCTTGCAAGTGAAGTTCCCCATTAAATTGTCTGGTTGTTATAATAGTTTGATTTTTTTGGGGGGAAAATGCACTTGCTTTCTTGCAGAAAGTTTGCTGAAAAAATGACATTGCTAATATCTGACAGTGGACAGTTAGCTTAGCTTAGCATAAACACTGGGAACAGGGGGAAAAGCTAGCCTGCCTCCTTCCAAAGGTAACATAATCCACTTACCAGCACCTCTAAATCTCACTAATTAACACTCATTTATAAACATGACAAGCTGTTTTTATAGGAGGGTATGTGCTGGACTATTTCTTGGCTGGGTGCAGTGACTTCCTGGAGTCTCCACTGGTTGTTTTTATGTCAAGATAAGGAGATGATTTAGCTGTGATCACAAGATAAAAGGTCTAAAATAAATGAGTAACTGTGACCACTTTCAGCCCGATTTATCAAAATGAAAGATTGAGAATGTCCCACCTGCCACCGTCGTACACCGCCACAAAGTTGCGCTTGCATTCGTTGGAATTGGCCATCTCATAGTCGAGAAAACGCAAGTAGATCTGTCCGATGCGAGGAGGCGGAGAGGAGGGACAGAAAAAAAACAGAGATCAAATGAGGAAATCCGAAGACATGACAGAAGAAAAAGGTGAACAAAACAGAACAGAGAGGGGTGACAGAAAGGATTTCAGCTCCCTCCCATTATGCCCTGTGCATCTTCCTCATTATCCCAGTGCCTGATATAGCAGCTCTGTAATGAAATAAGACTGACAGACTGCAGCTTGTACAAAGTCATTACATACGCATATCAAATGAGGACTCAGAGACAGACAGAGTCTATTAGCTTTGGACTCATTATCCATATCTGTTGAGATAAGGCATTACACAAAACCTACAACCTTGTTAAACTTTAAGAAGACCTTGGACATTTTGCCACAAGCTTTGGAGGTTCAAGAGAGAAAATGTCATCCACTCGCAGTTCATTTCACTTTCTCCTGTCTTGACCGATTGACTCAAAAACGCACAGTATATAACAAAGACTTTCATGACAGATATAGACAGTATATGGACTCTTTTATTATCCTACAGTAACAATGGCTCATTGGCTGAATTATCCACCTTGCTATCCACCTTGACTCTTCTCAACATTCTAGGTGAAACTAACACTTCCTGATTGCCAGCGCACCGTCGTCTGTCACTCACTCATCAGGCGCCGGCCGCCCAATCGCGGCCCCGGTTCCGGTCGGCCGCGCACAGCACCCGCCATCATTACAGTTAATGAGTCGACCGTTCCCAAACTGTGGCAGGGAAGTGTGATGCTTTAAATGCCCAAAGACGAAAGCTGCAGATGGAGCGGGATAATGGACCTCGCAATGTCAGCTCGGCTTCGGCAACATGACAAGTGAAATGGATCGGAGGGCGAAACATGCTAGCCAATTCCCCCGAGTTCTCATGCTGGTGTCAATAATCTTTGAATAAAAATTATACAAATTCAGCCCCTCTATTGGCTGTACTCACAAGAATCTGGACATTTTGTGCTGAATCTGGTCAATGTCACGTCCAGCTTCACGATGTAAAGACGGATGTATGCATATGGGAGGTTGTGCCTTTCCTAAAATGAATTTGTCAAACAGTCTGTACTGACTTGTATTGATATTAATGTCTGAATCCCTGCAGGGAGGGCTGGAAGATGGAAGACCATTTCTCAGCGGGCGTCACTGCGGAGTGCTGTTGTGGTCTCTTCAATATTGCATGGATTTCCAATACAGTGTCTTTTAATGTGATCAAAAGATTGAGGTGGTGGATATAAGATTTGGTTTCTTGACCAACACAGTGATCCATGATGAATGGCATACTACACTGGAGGGAGTTAAACACACACAAAAAAAAATGCTGCTTCGACGTGAAGAAAACTACCATAAGAATGAGTACAAAGTAGCTTGATGTTTAAAAATGGCTCCTTTCCATGTGGCACGTGGCCAAAGACGTCTGCTTTAATGTGTTATTGTTAAGGTTACAGGCAAGGTTAAGGTTATGGTTAGGTGCTCTTGGCCAACTTTGTCTCCATTTGTTTTAGAGTTCAAGAGGCCGATAATGGGAAAAAGTACCGATAAGCATGTTAATTAGGTCACTTGGCCCAGTCATTCTGCCTTCAGCGACGGCAGCAGCCAAATTAGACATGAAGTTTTCCACCCGCAGCACAAAGAACGCAGTTAATGCAGCAGTCTGTAACCAATAAAAGTTAATTCAATCGGGGGGGACTAATTACAAATACAAAACATTGTTGATGAAGTGTACATTAAAGTTTTTTGAACAGTCTTCATCTGGTGGTAATGGCTGTTTAAAGTGATGAACCTACAGTCATTAGAGCAGTTTGACCACCATAACTGATTCTGGATGGAGTCATGAGGCCGTCGGGGAAGGTGGTAGCTGTAGTCCTGCTTTGCATCCGGGGATGGATGGATTGATTTTAAATTTTGGATCCCAATTTGTACTGACTCTGGTGATTCCCTTTTTTTTAATCTACTGCCACCAGCAGATCAAAGTTTTCATTCATCCTGTTAAATATCTCAACATCTGCTGGATGGTCTGGCACAGGATTTTGTTCAGACATTCATCATTCTGAGAAAATGAACCCCAATGACTTTGGCTGACGGGGATGATATTAGCTGGAATAATAAGTCTAATGTCATCCCAGGCTAATCTCCACACAATCAGGCCACGTATACCGCAGTCTGTCTGAGGACTGTGTATGTAAGTAACAGGTCTTTTAGTTGTTTTACACACAAAAATTGCATTTCCATGAAACATTCATGCCCCCCCTCAAGGTGGAACTGTAATCACTTTAGGGATCCCTGACTTCTCATCTATGACCATTTTCTGGTCGACATTTTAATTTGTCCAGCGCTGTGGTTTTATGACTAAATACTAAAAAACTAATGACATTCCCATCAGCCTCAGCTCGACTTTGTGTTAAGTGCTAATTAGCAAATGTTACCATGTTACCCACAGCTGCACTAATGCACCAGCGCATCACTTGTAATGTAAATACGAAGTACACGGTCTATCGGACTAAACTTAAGGTCAACTTCTAAGAGCTCCGCATGAACATCAATGATGGGTTTTAGCTGTTTCTGACTCAGAAAGGCAAGGGCACATTGAGATGATAATTTCTGATGTATCAATGCAAAGTAAAACCAATCCAGTACTTGTACTATATCTTAAAAAAAAACAGCACAACTCACTGAATCTATTTATTGGGCCTTTTACCTTGAAGCACCACAGATGTACAATTTTATCTAAAAATCCAACTACTGTCGTCCTGCTGCCACTGTGAGCCGTAAAACCTGAAAATGCTAGTGGGGGACAGATGGAAATGTGGCTTCTGGACATGGCTGCCATTGGAAGTGCTGATAGTTGCAAGAGAAACTTGAAAGAACCTAAAGCTTTTTCAATTATTGTTGTTTGTCAGAGGCAACACGGTGATAAAAGAAAAAAAAGCCTTTACCGTTTTACACTGTGCTGCCACATACAGCCTTTTATGCTGTAAAAGATGACAGCCTTATGGTTTTGGATCAAAAATGTATCATTTTTACCACATGAAATGCTGTAACCGGTATCACATAGTGACATCATTTCCATTTGCATCCTGCTGAGTTTAAGCGTGGAGGTATATTAAGTGCAATTCTTCATGCCTGTGATATCTTTGCATTCACAAAAGCAACATCTGATAGATGTCAGTTACTAGATTTGGCGATGAAGAAGGCCTCATAATGTGACAGAGACATGCTCAAAGCCAACAGATACATGAATAAATGCTTTTTTTATGCTGCAGCTCCTTTTGCCCGAACTCTTCTCACTGACCAGCGATGAAGAAAAATCAGAGTGCAGATGGCATCACAAAGCCAAATGACGGCAATGGATCAGATAGATACAATCACCAATTTGTAGGACGAGAAATTGGCTCCAGCAGGAAAACAGGCTGCCTCGTCATTGATTTTGCAGCGCCCAATAATGATGCAGAATCCATCACTGACTGGGGAAGAATATGTCCTCACCGCGTTGGCGATGTTCATTACAGTCAGAATGAATGTCCATATTTTGGCCATTATCTTCATGAAAAGATACAGAAGGTGTCAGAGAGTAGCAGGCAGGTGCGGCGGAAAAACAGACAGGACACAAATGATGTCTGTGGAAAAAATGCAGTAACTGTTACGAGTCGAGGCGAGGCAACTAAAAAAAATATTCCTCCACAAATAACAGCTGTCAGGTAAATTTGAAAGCTGTCCAAACAGAGAAAAACAAGCAAAAGGAATGTTACTAGAAAAACACAGACTGCAGTTGAACTTCCAGCTCTTTTCAATGACGGTCCTTAAACTGATAATATGTCGCACAGACTGGCCACTAACTGCATGCTGTTATTTTTTACATTACTTTGGATACCAGTAAAAGCTCATTTTGGTTCTTTTTTTTGAGGTAGTTTTCTGAGAAATCTATTTATAGGAGAAGCTGAAATTAAAATGACACATGGCGGTGTAAAGCAATCACATTACGGCATTAAAATTGCTGCAGTGCTGTCACTTCTGGCAACGACACATGGTCATTATTGCTTACTTGCAGGTACATCTTTCAGTCAGTCTCCCCTTCCTTTACCTTTCACACCATCCCTCTCTCCACCATCTGCCACCTCGCCCCAAAACTTCATCCCTATACATTTAGATCTCCGATAAAATGCATTATTAAGTATATATTTCCCTTATCCCCTCCTTTCCCATTTTTCCTCCTCCTCTGTCCCCCTCTCCTCCCTTCTCTCTGGAGTGCTCCGGTGCAGTCTAATTAGAGCCTCCGGTATAGGATGTCATTATCTCTCCGCTGTTTCTGGCACACTGGGTACAGTGCAGCACTGTATCAGCATAGGGAAATGAAAGCCCTGCCCTGCACGCAGCGCAACCTCACGCATGCACACACACACAGCGACTGCCCGGTGTTTTCACTGCAGCAGCGTGCGAGCATTCATGTGTGTGTTTAAAAAAGAGAGAGAGAGAGAGAGAGAGGAAGTGAGAAACAGAGCGATACAGTAAGTTTTATATATTTTATGGGTAAGTGAGTGTGAACAGCGCTGATGGAGGTGAGAGCTCCAGGACTGTGTGCGACTGAAGATAGATTTGTGCTAAAAATTTTATTTGCCGACTTGTCCATCAGTGCCAATGACTGTCAGCCTTTGGCCCATGACTTGCCTTCCTGGAGGGCGAAATATGACACCGATTCAGACCAAGTAAAATACATCATACTGCCAGGCTCGCTCAATCTGTCGCTCTTTCATGCACAGTCTATCTCCCACACACACATGCAACACACGCATTATTGACTTATGGTCCTCTTCGGTGCTGAGGCCACGATGTCTTGGCTGACTTACGCAACTCCACTTAGAGGGATTGAGGAATTAATGCTGCTTCTTCTTTTTTTTTTTTTTGAATCGACCATGCCTCCTAGTACCTGCTTCAATGTTATGCTTATTGTATGGCTCTACATGAGTGCTGATGGAGACGAGAGAATGGCTGTAAGGTGGATGACGCAGTCTTATAGCTCCTGCGGCCTTCAGGGCTTAAACTAGCTGAATCTGAAGGACGTTTCTGAAGGGAAACAAGGGCATTAGCGGGAAATATACGACCCAAAGAATATGTCAGATAAGAGCCGAGCAGCTGCTGCGGCCATGAATCACAGCCACACCAATATTATCAGCCGGTCCTATCATAAGAGAGTGTGTGTGGACAGTATAAGAGCCTCCAGCAAAGCATGAAAAACCTGTGTGAAATAACTAAAATCACAGTTTTCATCAGGGAGGGAAGAAAGCTTAATAGCTTCCCTAATGTGGAGACTTTTAAAAGATCTCCATGGCGGCCTCAGAAAGGGATGGATAACATCTTGTAACGTTAACAGGCGCTGAATTAGTGAAACAAATAGTGACATGGTTAAGCTGACACTGCAGCTGCCTTATCTCACTCCTGGGAGTAATGGGCGAATGCACACATTCTGTCAAATTAAGCCCATTAATAAAAATGGGAAGACACCACTTTATAGGTACTGACTACAATTTTTATAAGTATCATGGTTAACAGAGGCGTTTCGAACCTACATTTTATATGTATATGGAAATTTTTACAGCGTCACATATGCTAAAAACGTTCAACAAGCTTTCTGAGCATCCTTAAGCCCCTCTAACATAAATCTCCATTTACAATTCCAGTTTTATAAATGTGACCAAAACCCTTTAAATCCTCAAAAAGCAGACCCCATAATACTTTCTGTCCTTGAATCAACTGTTCTAACCATAAAAGTCAAAGTAAAAATGTAGCCTTATTCTATTAAATAACACCCTGCAAATGCACCCAGAAGAGCGCCGACACCATTTCAGCTGGAGATTTACTGCAGTCATGGACCCGGGCTGTGTATGTGCGTATATGATCAAGCCTTATGGACTCATACGAGAAGTTATAGCGTCTGTAAAACGTGTCCTTTCCCTGCACTGCTGCTCTGCCCTCGGGAAACTTTTAATCCTGTAGCATTAATGCAGCACGGGCACCTCCGGAAGATAAGGAAGCATGTCTAGCGCGTGTTAGGTGATGCAGCAGAAGTGTGTGTGCGCATGTGTGTGGATGTCAGTGTTTGTATATGCATGCAAGGAAGAACGCTGGCGGAGAAAACAAACCCGGGCTGTGGCGGGCCTCCGGGTCAAACCGCATGGCAACGCTATTTCATCAGCACTAACGCTCCTTCCCTCTCTCCCTGTCTGGTCGATCCCCTCTCCCCTCCCTCCCTCTCTATCTCGATCTCCTTCCATCCCTCTATTCCTCTTGGGAACAGCCTGCTGATTAAAAAAATGGGCCTGACCCCAAATAAACCCTTCTGCCTATCTGTCTGACCCCAGCAGGGGAACAAGTCCCCCCCCAGCCACGAACACTCAGGATGCTGCTGACAGCTGCAGACAAACCCACATGAAATATCAAAGCCTCCTGATGCAACCGCTGATCTGACTGCATGTGCGAAGGAATGCTGAATGGCAACAGAAAATTAATAAGAAAAAAAAAAAGAAAAAGAAAAATCTCAATAGAGTCTGAGAATTTCACAGGGAATGAAGACACGCAGCATTTGTCAAAGTCTCGCAGCTTCCATTTTTCTTGATTTGTCGTCTGATGTGACTGCGCCACGCTGTCGTCAAACCCATCTGATGGCAACACAATTTCATTTCCATCCAGGTTTACGTGACATTTCAAAAAATTTGGCAGTAAATCTAATTCACAGCTGGATGGCAGCGCAGCTTATGTCACTAACCTTGGAGCGCGGCGGAGCGCGGATGTACCATTTGCAGTCGACGGCCTCTGCGGCGCCAGCCTTCCCGTCTCTGGTGATCTGATGGGACTCAACGATACCTTCTGGACCAACCATGTCATACTGACAGGCTGAAACACACGCAGATGCATAAACACACACAAATGTGCACACGTATATACACAAGCAAACACACACACGGGGACTCACAAACACCACGCAGGGGCACACACACACATACTTAAGACCACTAGAACAAAAATTATATATAGAACTAGAGGAACATTATAAATATGCTTTATTGAGATAAAAGTGAGTGTGAAAACAAGTCAGGCAGAAAGATAGAAAGGAAGAAACAGGCAGAAAGAGAGAGAGAGAGTATACCTACAGGGCAGAGGAGGGGGTACTCCCAAGTCTGCAAAGTCCGGATCTGAGGAGAGAGCAGAAGAGGGGTGGGGGCATTCATTTTTAATACATGATTACAAAATCAGGATCCTCACAGAGGCAAAAACAAGCAGGTGTAACAATGCAACGAGGAAGTTCCTGCAGAGAAAACTACAAACTGTAGCCCTCATTCCTAAACTCTTCTGGCATCCTTGAATGCTTCACTGCTCCCTCTTCTTTGCAAAGAAGGCTCTTGGGTGCAAAGGTCATGAGCTTCTTCTTGCGCTGTTTGAAGACATGTTTGCATTGCACATTAGCAAGAATCCTCCTATTCTTTGAATGCCTTTAGTCTCACAGAACATAGTTAACAATCATTTTAAACTGTCATCTGAGTAGTAAGTATTTCTGAAAGACACCTTCAGCCTGTGATAAAAAGCCTTCTCCCTTCTCCATACAGTACTGATTCCTCTCCACAACCCCAAACCATGATGGAAATTTAATTAGTTTTTCAAGTAAATAACAAGGTTTTTGGCCCAATAATGGCATTAGATGAAAAGTCAGAGAATCACATTGTGGTTAAATTGATAATGAGGTAAATGTGTGGACTTCATGGCAACCCTTCAGTCTGGGCCATTTGTGGTGCTTGCACTAATAAAGTGACTTGACGCATGTGTGTCCTATGCATTTAATGGAGGAATAGAACCTAATATTTCTTAGCTTCCTTACAGTAATTTAAGTGTATGTTTGCAAAAGTCTACTCCAGCCAAATGAAAATTGAAGCACACGAAACTGACACATGAAAAACAAATGAACTCAGTATTGACCAAAAACATACAATTAGAAACTGCTCTCGTGCTAAACAAACGAGGGGGACTGAGCTCACCACAATATAGCTGCTCTTTTCAAATGACATCAAATGCCCTCATTAGAGCTGAATTAGTCAAAATCTGGAATCAAACAACTTCACTGGCAATTAAAGCTTAGCAAGCAAATTTATAGAGGATCAAGGTCAAACTTGAAGATGTTCTCTTGGGGTTTCATTCAACATGCTAATCAGCACAATATGCAGCTGTATTTTACATTTTGACAGTAATTTGGTTTAATTAGCTTTAGTAGAATAAGACCTGATACATTTTCTTCGACAATGTAGCTGTGAAAACTATTGGTGTGGTAAGAAATCAAGTCGGCTGCTTTCTTCTGAGTTCACTTAGAGGTGTATTACAATAAGGGTCACTGTCATGTCACTACTGACTTACAGGAGCAATTACACTGTAAGAATACAACAGGGATAATATTTTCTGGACTGACACACTAAATATGAGTAAAAAAAAACTCCTCTGAGCTCACCAAATAAGTTTAAGTCTTATCTTTGTTCCCTTTTGCAGTGTCAGAACAAAACAGAACTGAAGCTTAACAGAGATAAATGGAAGAGCGAAAACATTAGAAATGGCCTTAAGAAAAGTTTCAGAATTTTTTAGCAGACCAATGGGGACTGTGAATCTAATCCTTAACTAAACTTTTACACACTGAGAATAAAAAAAAAACTTTAACAAAGCCAAGCTGAGGCCATACGTTTTGGCAGCTAAATAGGATAAGGGAAGCGTCTGGTAAAGTTTTGAAAGTCAGCTTGAAGCGAGAAGGTTTAAAGAGTTTTTTTTTCCCTTCGTCTTCTTCTGTATAATATTGTAATAAATTACATCAACAAGCGCGGCCTCGCTGAGGTGTGTTACCTCGTCTTGCTAGTGAAACATCACAGCCCCGACTCTGATCCCCGAAGATTCAATATCGCTCCTCAGATGACTTCACACAAGACAGAAATTGACTCTTGAACAATCTCTGCTTTCACGTCATCATTTCTGTGTGTGTGCGCGTCAGGGACGTTTGTGTGTTTTAACCCACCAAACTGGCACAGAACTTCAGATGTGGCAGCTTCTAAAGCATGAGCGGCTTTGAAATTAAGATGAATTAAAATCAGAATCCAAAGACAAAAAAAGCGATTTTATCGTTATGAGTCTTCCTGTCGCTTATTCACAACTTATTCCAAATAGTTCTGTCTCAGTTTTCAATGCAATGAGAGGATGTAATAATGAGCGATTTAAAAAAAGCATAATCGTTCTTAGACTAATTTTACAGCAAGAAATCCACTTTCATGGCACTGCCTGTCACCTTGTCGGCCTGCTACGACACGCAGCATTGTGTTGGAAATAAAAAACTCCACAGTATTAAATGTGTTCCCGCTGATTCCATTTCATTCCAGCCCGGTGACGGAGCGGTTGTGCTTTCAAAGATACGCCGTCAGCGGTGAGCTCTGGGCTGCATTCATTTGAGGACAGAGCCTGCGGAAATAGGCAACAGAAAAAAAAAAAAGGCTTCACATTAAATCTGATTGTTCCTCGCCAAATCGAGACATGGCTACCACTGACTGAGCTCAGTGTGGAAAATGAGGTCTGATTGCGCAGCGTGAACACCTTGCTTAAATGTCACAGTTTTTTTTTTTTTGTCTGTGTATATGCCCTAATTTTTCTGTCTAGACATGAGTCAGAGCTTCAGTGTTTGTATGCCGGACCCGAGGAGCAGGTCTCCTATACGGCGGTGACAGAACACCAGCTGGGGGGAAAGAGAAAGTGAATGAAATGGTGGGCGAGGGGGGACGAGAATTCGGTGTGTTTGATGGTGACACTCGCTGCATAAAACCCATAATCAGAGGAGAGAGATTCTTGGCCTGATTTCAGCTGTGTTGTAGTGAGGATTCAGAGGAGGCGAACCCTCCCCTTCTGGTGAAAAGAAGATGAGCCCGTTGAATACCTGTGCGCAAATCTAGCAGGGCTGCAGAAAAACCCCTCTCTCCTTGGCGCTTTCAATACCGACTGAGACGTAGTAAAACATTCATGTGAACACAAAAGCAGTCAAGAGAGGTGCTTAGATTCTACTCAAGGGCTTCTGGCTACAATTCCCTCCTGATTAATTGCTACTTTCAAGTAAGACTCAAATGATCTGATCTATAAAAAGCTGAATGGGGAATACTACGCAATTTAAAAGTGGTTCCTTTGGCCTCCGACAGCTAAGTGGTGGTGAGCAACTATTTCATTTTGCCTTTTGGGAAAAGCAATGCTTTTGCTTGTACAGTACAAACAAATCCACCCACATGGGCACTTTTCTTCTGGAGAGGTTACAAGTTGCACACTCACAAAAAGTGATTTTTTTTTTTCTTCTTTCAAGAGCAAAGCACAGTCGTTTGTGGTAATTCTCTCCCTTCTCTCTATTAGAGTTCGACAGCACATAAGTCAGTGCTAATTACTTTCTCAATTAATCAATTGATCAATTGATCTATAAAGTGTCAGGAAATAGTGAGTATATGTTTATCAAAGTTTCTCAAAGCCCAAGCTGACAAATTCAACAGTTCAAAACCAATTGAAAGACATTCAATTTAACACAATAAAAGTCCAAGAAAACCAGCAAATCCATACATTTCAGAAGCTGAACTCAGTAAATTTTCCGGTGTTCTCACTTATAGAACAACTTGATTAATCAATAATCAAAAGAGTTACAGATTAATTTGGAGTAGTTGGACATTTTGGGATTTTTTTTTCTGTTGTGAGTTTGGTGAGAAGACTTGTACCACTCATATCTGCACAGTGTATATGAAGCTACCTTACCTTTGTTTACAGACTAAACAAAGACTACATCATGTGTTACCTTGTGAGATTTAGAGATGTTGGTAGATGGATTCCAGCAAGAGAACGAATAAGCATATTCTATAACTATTCCTTTTATCCATGTCTATCCATTGTGGCTTCCTCGACATATTGAGGTGTGTGCATTGAGCAGGTAGGCAGGGAGGGGGGCAGACAGGAACGAGGGATGAGAAAATCAAAGTGGAAGACAGTTAATGAAACGGTGACCTTCAGGTCATCTGCGCTGGTTGTGTCAGAGATTTATTATTGGGCTCTGGCATCATTTAACCCACCGCGATCACAAGGCCAAGCAACCTCAGAGGAATAGATGCATGATGTCCACACACACACACACATACATACACTTTTGATAAAGGCTATTCTTAACATGGCAACAAAGGTCTCACTCAGAGGCTGCCGTGCCTATAAATGCCTCTCGTGCGACCCTTGACCTTTTTAGACTAGGGCTCCTGAATTTCAATCAGCCGGGTTCCATCCTCGCCGCCATCAATCACCTCTTCTCCTTCGCCGCCCTCCTTGATTAATCGATTCAATCAATTACATTGGATTGATAAAATGATTGATGAACTACACAAAGTACATGAACTCTTTCCGCAGCCTGTGATTCAACCTTGTTATTTATAAGCTGGATGCCTCAGCTCAGTCACACCTTTGTGATATTTGATTACAGGAATGTTGAAAAGCATCAGTGCATGTTGCTGCGCTGAATAATAAATAGCTAACATACCGAAGAGAGCACAGAGAGATATTTCACCATGTGGACATGTGGAATATGTGGTTTAGTGCTGGCATTGTGTTCACACTGCAGCTTCTCCTTCGTGCTCGCTTTCTCCCCTGCATTGTATAAACGCCTCTGCCTGAGTGAATTCAGAGCACATCCACACATGGCCACACCCTCTCCTCTCTTCATAAAGCTCCACTAAGTGTGTAATCTTCTAGGGCTTACTGTATTTACCCTTTGCAACAGAGAAAATGCTCACTTTAAAACCCAGGCTAGACTTTAAGTTGCCCTGCAGCACTGCATGTATCGAGCTCCTCGAAGAGCGAAAAAACGCTGTCATCATCCTATAACACATAATCCGGACATGAAGAAAATACACTCACCCCAATGTACAGTCGTTATTCACCTGACTGTGAAAGCATCGGTGGCTGAAGCGGAGAGATTCGCAGACAGCGGAATTTACAGAAGTGATGCGCAAATGCCCCCAGAAGCAAACATGAGCAGCTTGCAAATGCCAGCTCAAATTTGCTCATCACATTGCTTCAAAAACATGTTTATAACGCCAGCAGTGCCACAGCCGTAATTCAGTTTGGCAGCCACACACTAAAATAATCATTAGGAATTTGCTCTGGTTAAAAAAAAAAAACTGAAATAAATGACGAGTAGGCCCTGATTAGTTTGGCTGTGTCGTGGGAAATGTCCTTCATTGAGAAAGCGCAGACAAACACACACACACACACACACAGACACACACAAATGAAACACTGCAGAACTGTCGAGAGATTGTAAATTTCTAGTAACTGTACAATCCCAGATGTATTGTATTGCTCTTCATAATACGGGCACAACACTATGTTTTATTAATGAGACACAATTGGAATTGAACATTAGGCCCCATTGCTACACATCCCTTAAGTATTAGCCGCTGAGCCAGATGTATGTAAAGTAGCATATGAATGAGGCCCATGGTTATCAGTGTGTGGCAATATTCCAGCAACCAGAGGACACAAACATGCAGACTACACACACACACACACACAGGCAGGAGAAGCCCACACACAAAAACTCAATTTCCCAGTGGCCTCATTTCCTCTCAGCTGCTCAGCGGTGACATTTAAATAAGCATCTGATTAATAATCTCTGCTAAAGTGGTTGATCAAGCTAATGAATGGCTGCCATTAATCACACCAGGCACAGCTGTGGATGGAGTTGAAGAGACAGACAGAGGAAGAGGCAGCGAGATAGAGGAGGAAGAGGGGAAAAGATTTGCCACACTTTGATTACTTCCAGCCCTTTCAATCACAACTAAAGAACAATTCTGCTGGAGGTGATTGTGCCCTTCATACTTTCACAGCTTCCCGTATTGCGTGCAGCTTTCAATCCAGCAACTCATCCAGCTTTTCCCCAAAAACAAACATACATGTTACATACAAAAACACTGCCTGAGCAAACAAAAGGCAACTGTGGAAGCCCTCTTCTCTCGATCGAACGCTGCTGTAAAGATTAGATTATGCAGCTAATACCCACTCGACAGGCCTTTGTTGACCCCACGGATGACAGCACCAACTATACAGGACAGTAGCTGTGAAAAGAGGGGGCCACAGGATCTGCCGGGGACTGATAGGATTCACCACACCCTGGGTGTCATGGCCAGTGAGCTGGGTCCGTGCCCCAAACAGCGATTAGCAGCGATGTGTACCCCCAGCGCCACGCCACGAGCAAAACCAGCTCCACACCGGCGATCCTGCTAAGAACTGCACTGAAGCAGTCTGCAGAGGAAACTGCAGAAAGAAAAGGAGTGAGTCTTGTGCTTATGGTGCACAAAGTGACATGAATTACAATTTTTTTCTGTTATTTATCCCTCTGCTTCACATTCATACAGGCATTAACACAGCCTGCCCTTGACCTGTAGCAGTACACTGAACACAGGGGGGTGGGGTGGGGGTTAGTACTCCTCACCCCTACCCCAACTATCAATGGTTCAAGTGCCCTTAAGCAAGGCACTTAACCCCAACGCTGTACGTTCCAGTATCCAAGAATATCAATTTTAATAAATGTCAGCGCTCGGAGGACAGACAGTCAGATTTCAGAGGTGTGGATTACAAGAAATGTGTGATCTCTGCCCTTGTGTGTGAACTAATGATTCATACGATACAGCACTGATCTCCCTGAGGGAAGCAGCTGGAGACCAATTCCTGACATGGACGGGGGTCCAGTGTCTCGATCAAGGACGACTCAGCAGGGCAAGCATGTGACTCTCAGGGTCGTCTTATTCATTTTCCTCACCGCCACCCATTGTGCTCCAAATCAAGATGGACATACTTTCAGCCATTTATTCAGTACATTTAGCTGACTATCTCAACACAGGGCTGCCGACGTTTGGCTCCAGCCTGGACTGAGATACACCTGACTAATACAGATAATTAGACAAATGACAGCAATGGATTTCTCCTGGTAAGGTCTTCCACATTAAATGTACATTCAAATAACTGTTGGTGAATAAAATCATAAGATAAATGAAGCATAGAAATGTATATTAATTTCTCATATATGTGCAGTTGATGTCGCACAGTATAGTCACTTCAATGGGGAATGCACGTGTTCATTAAAATGTAGACCAAATATATCAAACTGACAGATAAGAATTTACTGTTCTAATACACATGATAGTTAAATTGGTATATCATATAATGTATGTGCATATTTGAAAATATTCCAACATATGTACATTACATATGCATATGACCTACATATATTAGACTTGAGTACAATATATTGCATTATTAAAAAAATACACTGATTTGGTGCAAATTGTGCTTTTAGTTCATTTACTTTCCTAATTAGTTTTGATTACATTGACTAAAATGTCACTCTCCGTCTCCAGTCCATTGAGCACATGGCATTGAAGGAGAAAACCTCCTATTTGTTAATTAATCTGCACACTCATCCATCTCTCTGTCCACACATCTGCCTATATTTCGTTCCTCTAACATTTCTGCTGTTCGGAGTTCGGTTCATGCTGCAGTTGCATATACACTCACAGTGTATATGTCACATCAAATAAATACGTCCATCAAGATTTTTCTTTGAGAGGACGGCAGGGAATTTGGTCGCTGGGATGGAGTTTCAATTCATTTTGCAGCTTTATTCACAGTGATGGATTTGAGAAATCTGTTTATGACTGTGTGTGTGTGGGTGTAGTTTTGTGTGTGTGTGTGTGTGTGTGTGTGTGTGTGTGTTCTTCCATCTCATCCATTGGTCAAGCTGTTAACTGCTCTCCTCCTTCTCTCCTCCTTCCTTCCTCCCACAATGCCCCCTGGGAAACAATGACAAGGACACAAAGCTGATTCTGAAACAACGCTACTCCCCATGTGTCCCATCCTATGTGAAAGTGTGTGTGTGTGTGTGTGTGTACATTCGTACACTGCAGTGTTGTCTTGGCAGATGGATATACTGCAGAGCTTTAAACGATCTTACTGATGGCTAGTTTCTTTTGTAACAGCGCACCAATAAGGCAGCCATATGTTTAACAAGTGAGATCTACATGTTAAGTACAACTGCATCAAAATTTTTGTTACCTCACTGGGACCTTTACCGAAAAACACAGACCTTGTCAAGACAAGGTGTCCTCATGGGGCCCGAAGCCTAGTCCTAATGTGACAAAACACCATCCTGATGTCCTGGTTAAGGTTAGGGGCAAAGCGTGAATTGGTTGTGGTTGGTGATAGGGTTAGGCTGTGCCAATGAATGGAAGTCAATGCATTGTCCTAACAAGGATGGCTGCACAAACTTTACATTAACAAGTATCAATTTGCATGAGCTATCAAAACGTGTGTGTTGACTGGCGGGATGCCAAACAGGTTTCGCCTATGGTTAGTCTATTCGCTTCACCGGTCCTCTCTCATAAAGAAAGTGGTGAAGAAAAAGATTCTCGTGACATATTTAACAATGAACTTTGGGAAAAAGCAAACAAACAGGAACAGCTGTTTACTTCCAAACCGCGCTTGCATGAAACCTCAACACTTTGGCTCCCTTTAATCACGGGGATTAGGCTGCGAATTGGTCCCACATGCACGAGTTCTACTAAAGCCTTCAAAGCGACGTCTCTTACCAGCTCTGTTCTGTTTGAGTTCGGATCGGTTGGAGGGGCCTCTCATCATGTGCGTCTGTCTGATGGAGCAGCTGGCGGGGAATACGTGCTGCAGCACTTCCACTGATGCTCGCTGCATATTGTAAATATTCTACGAGTTTATGCTTTTCTGCCGTGTTTTATCTAATGGCGTTGAGGGGATTTGCACTGATTGGGATTCAGGTGGTGTAGTGTCGTTAACTGATGATCTATCAGAGTTATCACACATCCGTCTGGGGATGCTTCTTCCTCAAGCTTGTGATTTTTGTCGATAAAGTTTAATAACGTGCTTTGGTGTGTTGGCTTCATATTTGTACCTGTGCATGTGTAGGAGTAACTAGCTGCTACCCAAGTTTCATGCATCACCACAAAGCTTGCAGGGTATGGAACAACAGCGAGGCAATAAAAGAAAGGAAGCAGACAGTGCTTTGTCACACCCTGGGCAGGACGCGGATTGCCTGGAAGGTGGCACTACCTTCAAGGCTAAAGTCAGGGAACAAAAGTCTCTTGTGCACAGTTTAAGGGGAAATTTCACCCTTAACAGGCATTAAAGTCTGTTTACAAGTCTTCAGGAGCACTGATGCATATGTGAAAAAAGCTGCATAAAGCCTTTAATCCGAATGTCCTAGCGAACTGCCAGCAGCCAAATTACATTGTGGATAATGGAAGAAGAAGAAGAATAAAAAAAAGATGAGATCTCTGATTCTGCAGCAACAGTTTTGATGCTTTTATTTCTGTATGACAGCTTTATAATAGTACAATGCTAAATTGGTGAGGCACTCTTAACAGATTATATACCTGCATGTTTACATCACGACACCTGTGATATTTGTGCAGCTACATCTGATTGCAAATTAGTGTGAATGGCTGTGCAGCTTTGTCAATGCACAGTGTGTTTTGAGTTTTTATGCATTAATTGTGTAGCTGCATAAAGTCTTCTGTGTGTGTCGTGTGTGTGTGTAAGTCGCACTGATGGCTCAGGCGGGAACCCATTCCTGACGGAGCAGTTAGTTGTCCCCAGGCATCACAGGTGTTTCTATCTAAGTGACGCCCCAATGACAGACACATTCCATCCAGGTTCCATTTGGGCAACCATGCAATAAATCAACACAACATCGCCACTGTGCCACTCATTACTGCGCAAAGAGTGTCTGAGAGGCAGAGAGAGAGAGAGAAACAATGACATAAAGGGACAGAGCGAGGACAGTTCTGCTGATCTGCAAACAATGCCCCCCCAAGAAAGGTAATTTGAGAGTCTGATTGCTTTCTTGAGATAGTGTTTCATTTCACTGTCATGGAATTATGAGAGGTAGCAGACTCCTGTTTCAATTTTCACTGCCGCTCTGCATCTGTTCCAGAGGGCCCAGGGGGGAATCCATGGCTCACAGACTTTTCTATGCCAACAACAGGCTACAATTTGACCCAGTGGGGTGATAAACTGCAGCCAAACACATTTTAGCTAGTGGCCAATACAAACACAAGTGGATTTAAGGGAATGCAGAACAAATTGCTTGCCACGTTAGCACTGCAACAGTTATGGTAACGTGGTTTAAGATTAGACATAATGTGATTTCGAGGTGAACTTGTGTGTAATATTAGCCTTTAAATAACTGAGCAGAGGAATAATAAAGGAGCGAGGGGGAAAGCTTTTAAAGCTGTGGCTGTGGAGAGAGACGGACAGAGAGATTATGAGAGAGAGATTAAGAAACAGGGAGAAAGAGAAAGATGCAGATTTGAGACTTTGGCCTCCAAGATTCATGATTTCTTCCACTTCTCCATCACTAAAGTGACTGACAAATTGTTGAAAAGAACTGTAATAGGATTTACAGCTGCATTACGAATATTACACCACCAGTGCAGCTGTGCAGCACAACAAGAGCCCTGAAGGGACTTGGTCATTAGACCAGAGGCAGCGCGAGCTATAAAACCCACCGTTCTGCTAACAATCACAACTGTCAGCTGTGCTGGATACATTTCCAACATTCATGTTCCCTTTGAGAACATAATCCCGACAACACATGGGGTACTACAACAGCTACTTCTAATGTCTGCTTCTAGAAACAAGGCTGGCAGTATGGAGTGCAGTTTACTAGTACACGAGCGAGGCGTTTATAGAATGACACATTTCCTTTGAGGAGTAATCTCAAGAGGGAGATTTTGAACATTGAGCACTTGAGAAAACAGCAAATGTTACCCAGAACTGACATATACAAGAGTTTGCGTCTGTGGCTCTTGAAGGAGCTTTATCAAATCAGAGGACATGACGCTTGTTATGTCACCAGGGTAATCTTTTACAAGAGAGCCTGCATACAAACTTGTGTGGGGGTTGGGGTTTGAAAGATGTGGATGGAAAAGATGCAATCAAGTGACATGACAGGGTTTCTTGGCCTCTCCTGCATTGATTTGGACCATTCTTTTTTCTGTCATGCTAAATCGTCCCTTTATGCTCCTTTAAACCAAATAGTTTTTGGCCAAGAGGGGGCAACAGGCACCTTTGAAAATTACATCTTGAGCCTTTGAGCAAACTGTTACACATCCAGCAGAAATGGAGCAATATTAGCACTCACTTGGAGTTGTGCTTCTAGCCACCTGATTGTCCAATATTCACACTCATTTCAGCACTGTTTTACTTTCCACCAGCTCTTTTTCTAGCAGCTAAATGCGCCGCTATGTTTACAACATAGTCGCAAAATTTTTCTGTCTGCAATTTGGTGCTTAGCAGGTCACGATAAGCATGATTTTAGAGCTTTTTTGCTGAGTCTGAACTGTCTGCTATGGCTGAAAAAGACACTATGAGAGCAGTGAGACTCGACTGGAAAGACAAAACAAGAGCTGAAAGACGCTAATATGTTCTGTGGAGTTTGGAAGAACTGCTGAATCTGTGGGTCTGCCACAAATGATCCCGACACATGCATTTAGTCATGTGATCAATTGCTAATATAAAAATATTGATTACAGCAAGAAGTAATAAAAACTGTGGGGCCTAATAGTTTATAATGGGGGAAACATTATAACAATATAACACTGTATAGCTTGCAGCCTTTTCAGGAAACAGAAATCAGCTAAAAAAGTCTTCCATGCTACAACATCAGTTCCACCACCCCTTATAGCTTCTTCCTATCTGATTAGTTGTTGAGCTGTAGCAAGACTTCTTATGGACTTTAGTTCCTCAGCAACGCCTCTAATAACCACCACACTTCCTTGACACATGTCAGGAGGCGGCTGCTTGCTGTCGACTCCGGGGAGATGCAGCTTCTTTTCACGCTGGCCTCTCTGACCACACAACCGCTACAGGTGAACGGGCCAAGCGAGCACGTCACGGGGGAAAGATGAAGCGAAGCTGCCGGACCCTGACGCGCACAAACCCACAAGCTTCGATCTCCTGTCTGCTTTGCTTTGACCCCTGTCTGTTGGGATACACCAGGTGTTAAATTGGCTGAATCAGAATGGAAATATTCAGTGTGGTGGGCTACCTGCGTTAGGTCTGACTGAGCCTCTCTCTCTGTCCACTGAGCCCAGAGGAAAATCCATGCAGGGCTGGTGTCTCTTCAACCAGTATTGGACACAGCAGCTGTAATGGGGACACATAAGGCCATTTTTGACCCTCTTGTTGAATCATTCCACATTGGATTAAAGTGAACTGGATTCATTTCCTCTTTTTACGTACAATGCTTTTACATCATCTTTTGCTCATGACAATTAATGTAGGATTGATTAGATTGAATTGAATTCGTCGGATTCATTTCCTCTCCAGAAAATAATAAACTCATAATAAAGTAATGCACTGTACTCTTTGTTCTTGGACTAAATGTGCCTTTGTCTCGTTCTTCCCCTCCCTGACTCTATCGCTGCAGTCTCCAAAACACTTCATTTAGGTGTGCTAAATTTAGCCAGCCCTGATTGTGCATTAAGGCCATAACAGGCAGAAAATATTTATGCCAGTCAGCACATTATTCTTGGAGAGGCTCCTCGACAGAGTGACTGGCAGTGAACTGACAAATCTGGCTCCGCAACCGCCGGGACGCTCATTTCACCGCGTGTTATTTGGAGAAAAAGAAAATTGACTTTGTGCGCATCAAAGATTGTGTCACTTCTCCCAAATTGTCACATTAAGTATGAAATGACATGAAATTGCCAGGTAAGTAATCACCCAGAGTGGTTAAACATAATCATGGCAAATACCCGAGCTGAGTGCTTCCCTTTGCAGCATGGCATATTTTCAAGCCACGGCCATTACATCCAAATAAGTAAATGCAATCAAGAGAGAAAGAGAGAGGGAGGGAGGGGTGCTGGAGGAGGGCAGGGTGGTACTGTAGTCACATACTAATAGAAATTAAATTTCTATCTGCACACTGAAAACTACATTTACACTTGCAACCTCGGGTTTTACTGTTCCAAACAACTCCCAGCAGAGCAGGCTAGAAGGTAATGGAGGGTGACCGCAGAGTTGGACTTCATTTCGCCAGCGATTTGGGAACAATGAAACAGCTGAAATGCCTGAATACTGAAATGAAATGGGGGGTTGTTTTAGAAATCCACACTCTTTCATTTCGATAATTTGAACCCTTGTATTATTTGCATTTTACTCCTCTTAATGGGAACACTGGTACCGGCACAAAAGAGTCAGTCATTCAAGTTTTTGTACAAGGAAAGAAAAGGGACCTGTCTTGTTTTATGTTGCTTCACACATCCTGTGCACTCCAGCATGCATCCATCATAACATATATTCACTTGGGGTATTTGAGATAAATACTGCATGTGTAAGATACCCAATTCACAAAGACTGTGAGATGAAGAAGCGGCTGCAGAAGCCCCACATCTTACATGCTTTCTTAACCGCTGCTTCATCCCCAAGAGGACGTGTTTTTAAAATCCAGCAGGTGTTTCTCAGTAAAAAATATATACAGAGGGAGAAGTCTATAAGTCTATAGCAACTACTACTGTGTGAAAAAAAAAAGCTGACTAAAGCATTTCCCACCTGGACTCACAGCGGAGCAGAGGAGGTCCGAATGTTTGAGTATCTGTCAATTCCCCTATCATACTGACCCAGGTCTAAGAGCTCAGCACTTCTGTACTTTTACAGTCATGGTTACTCTGCTTTAATCGACCCAGGCTGCAACTCACCTATTGCTGCCACTGAGAGCCAATAATCAATAACACAGTACTGAGATATCTGCACTTCAAAGCCAGTAAGTGCAGAAACGCACACATGCATATACACACGCTGTGTAATGGCAAATACAAAAATGTCTGAAGTTCTGTGTGAGGTGTGAATGTGTATTTAATCTGGATAATAGGTTTGCAAGTTACCAAACTCATGAATGTAAATGTTTTATTTTACCTCAAGTTAGAAAGGTAAATCTAGCTTACATTAACACAACTTCTGGCTGTAGCTTCACATTTACTGTACAAGAAAGTGAATAATTTCCCAAAAAGTCAAACAATTCCTCTACATCAACACCCTCACAGTAGAAAAGACCTTCGAGATTAATTCCCTCCAACAAAACAAGATGAATCCCTCCACTTTCTCACACAGACACAAATAGGTCTGCGCACATAAATACACCTCCACTCACTGCACTGACATATGATTAAGTCCCTGTTGGCACAGCAACAAATATCAGCATGCACATCGAGCCGCTGATGAACTATCAACTGAAAACCACCGGCGCTGCCGCGTCCATCTTTCCTCCTCATCCCCCAGTCTCACCATCATCATGCCAGAAAGGAGAAGCTGCTTGAGTGTCACACAATAAATTTCAGTCCACCCTCATCCCGACACATGACTGATTACTGTCAGCGCTGACGGGTTTCATTGAGAGAAGGGTGAGATACGAGGTTGTTAAGGTGTTGTGGGCAATCAAACCCTACCGACAGATCCAGGACGTGGATGTGGATCCAGGATGCGGCACATACAAGTACGTGTGCACATGTATTAGTACCTACATCCAATTATGCGGCTGCATGTGTACGTTCAAGATTTGCATGCATGCTGGGCTTCAAGCATCCAGATGTTCCATTTTGTTGTACTGCTTGCTGTCGTTGCTTTTATGACTGCTCTGACATGCTCCCATATGGACACATCTTTGGTGACAGGCTCATAATTTCAGTCAGCATAGGCCAGTGAAAATGCCTTCTAATAAGACTGGACCGCTGCCAGAGTCTGCACTGTAACCACTGATGGACAATCACATCCAACTCTGTTCAGGGTTGTCAGCGTGACAAACTGATAAGCACTCAATGGGGAAAAAAAAGAAAAGAAAAAAAAACCCCTCGCTAGATAATGAAACAGCTTCTCATATATTTTCTGAAGCAGCAGGCATATTGCTGGTGTTACGCAGAAGGATCATACTGTATAATGTATAAGTATCAGGGTCACATGTCTGCAAGAATAGTAGTTGAGGAATTGATTCACACTTCTAAAGACCGACTGCTCTGTTTCTGACCCGACGAGCTGACCTCCATGTAGAGGAGGAAAAAGAGGAAAAGAGCAAAACCTTATCAGAAGCTGGATGTGAAAAATTAAAATAAATACTACAGCCATCAATAAAATGCAAGAAAAGCTACATGATTAAAGCCACGGGTTTCCTCTGTCCAGATTGAAAAACTTTTAGCTGGCTTGCCATGACATTTGGTCCAGATGTCTATGATGCCCAATGGATGAATATTATTGACTTTAGTAATCCTCTGATTTTTCCTCTAGTGCTGCCATGAGATTCAGATGTGTGGTTCTCATCATTTTGTGCATCACAAAGAACTACTTTGCATTTCATTGTGCAAGCCTGTGTTGCACAATGACAAATAAATGAGCCTTGAACCGTCTCGAAACAATTATTGGATGGGTTGACAAGACATCTGGGAAGCACATTCATGTTCAGCTTGGATTAGAGTAACTTAATATCAAGTGCCATCATCTGGTCAACATTTAGGGGCATGTTAGCAGGCTGTTGTGGGCATTTTGCTCGAAGCCCCACCGTGCCTCAGTGCAGCCTCACAGGGCCGCTGGCATGGCTGCAGACTCTTCGTTTCCACATTGGAAGCAATATCAAGACGTAATGAATAATGAAAAAATGCACATGTCCAAAGGTTGGAGAAACAAGCTCGAGGGCTGCCTATTTGGATCTGAGAGAAGACAGTGAGCAGCTGAACACCTACCTCTCTAACTACTTTACACCTAACCTATGGTAGACATTAACAACATGGCCTCACACCAGACTACCTCTCACACTTGCTTTTGGTTTATGCACCAGGAAGGCTACTCAGAGCCTTTTCTACAACCCCATACAAAAACATTTGCTGAGGCTGCTTTCAGTCATTATGTTCCTGGAACAGTCTCCTGGAAGATCTGAGAGGAACTGGAAACAGTCATATTTTTCAAATTCAAATTCATGATTCATTTATTCAGGTTGGCTTTTACATAGTGTTTTATAATTCTTTGGTTTTATTATATATCCTTATTTTCATTCTTATCATCATTTATTTTTTATTTTATTCAATCTTCTTTTATTAACATTTTACTATTTTACAATAATCCGTTTACTCTTTGTTCTTTTTTTCAAATTTCATTTTCCTATTGCTTGTATTATCTTTTATTATTCTAACTTCCCATCTTTTATTGTCGCCTTATTCAATTAACCTTTTATTTTTGGTTGCTTTGGTTTGCATTAGTCTCTGAATACGTTTTTTTTCCCTACATTTTGTCAGTCGCTTATAAAGCGCTTTGAATTGAGTTTGATGCTTTAAATAAAGTTGGATTGATTGATTTGTAACCTGAGCTGCAGACGCACAGTGCAAACAGTAGACGTGCAAACAATGAGGAAAGGTTCATAGCTGCATATGAATATAAACCAGGGTGCTACTGAAAAAGGAAAAAACTTGAAATTAAAGTTTGTGCAGGACGGCGGTGATAACATCTGGTGAAATATTTACTACAGTCTCCTCTGTGGCTTTGGAAAGCCAAGCATCCAGTGGCATTGTCCCCCTCTACTGATACCCTGAGTCGAAGCAGGGGCAGAACAGTCAAGCTGAATCCATAATCAGTCAGTACCAATGGGCTCAGTGTGAGACTGCCCTTGAGGGCTAATCTATATGTGTCCCTTGTGCTTAGGATGTCCATGAAATGTAGCACCTCCGAGCCTGGACACTCAGAGGACTCAGAGGCCGGAGAGTGAGGTGGAAAGGTCTAATGGCTGCATTGTTGCTCGGCCTGTTTGGGACCTTATTCATATCCTGTTTCATTTTTTTGTCCAAGGCTTCTTCACTATATCTATTTTCTATTGTAAGTCACTGCACTCGGCCCCCTGGTACCCCACTGAAATATCTGCTATGGATACAAGGAGAGAAACTGTTGCAGTGTCTATCAATACTGAAATCTTTTTGTGCAGATATATTAAGATTGCAGATTTTTTTTTTCACTATAGCCTGAACTGTGGAGGCGGATTAAAATAAGATAACACACAATTGTAGAAAATGGATGAAAAAAAAACATTTTCGTATGTGTTTTCTTTTAAACCACCGCGAGCCCCAGGCAACACTTATTTATCATCTGTGTTTCGCAGTAAAGGTTTGGTTGATTTTAATCTGGAAAACAATGAAAAAGAAAAGATAATAATCCTCGCCACATCCTCTCTATGGACTATGTACTTGTAGTTTTGATGGCTTTGCCCTCTATCGGCTCCTGCAGTACACTTTTTTTTATTATCCTGCTAAAATATTTGAACAATGCTCTTCAGGGATCTCTTGGCACACTTTGCATCCTAAAAACTTTATAGTTCACTTGTCAAGGTGATAGTTTTGACACCTACTTTTTTTTTTTTTTTTTAAGAATTATGATGAAAAGAGCCAAACGCCTGACCTCCGCCAGGACGGAGACAGGGCATATTTTGGTGTTAGAATCGTGCGTGCTTGCGTGAGGGTGAGACAGAGAGATTGCGGCTGTCAACATGCCAACCTTTCTGTCTTCTGTCCTGTCAGCCTCCTCCTGCTCCAGCTCTCTGTCCCACGGTGCAGAACAGAGAGGGGTTAGGAAAGCCTCTCTTCCCCTCCCTCTCCTCCTTCATCTTCCAGCCTTTGCCCGTCACTCTTGAGTTGGAAATGTCAAACGGGCCTTTCGTTGAACAACTGTACGTCACATTGTCAACATTTTCCCCCATCAAAGCTTGTGTACAACACAAGCATCGTATCGCTGTTTAACATCCAAGCTCCATATCTCGGAGTTCATGACATAAACAGCCTCCTCATAGGTTTCTGGATCTTCGGTCTCTGCGCTGCGCTGTCATCGTGAGGGTCTGAGGTCGCTCGTCTTGGACTCGTGGGAGCGGTGACAGTCCAGCAACACAGGCTTGGACCCTGAGGTCTGCATCATGTCGACATGTCACACAGACGCCTAGCAACACTTTGCATCAGAGATGTTGAGTGTTGCCTTGTTAGCAATGTGACAAGACACCCAACTTGAGGGGCAACAATGTCAAAGTGATGCACAAGGTCATAAAGGCTCTTTTTCACTTTCACTAGAACTGGAGCTCTGTATTGTCATTATCTCTCATGACTTGTTCCCAAAGCTAAACTACTTCTCTTCATCTTTAAAGAAAGCAAGTTTTCTATCACTATCCATCACACCACAGCAAAAGGAGGACTTAAAGTGTTACTCACAAAAAGGCATTGTGTGCATCCTTGACGTTTAACAAATACGTTGAATGCATTTCCTTCTTCACAGAACATTTGAAAAGATGTATAGAAAAAGATGCCTATTTGTGTTTGCTCACTACGACTCTGTTCTACCTTTGTTGGGCACATTGTCTTATTTGTGGCTTTGTTACCACCATCAACTGCAGATCAACTAAATACCGCAAAAACAACTCATAAACCACATGTGCACATGAATCCACACATGTGCTTGAGTCAAACAAACTGGGAACCTACTCATCAAAATGTTGCTTCAAAGTGTCACTAATGGTCAGAAACTCCATAGTGTCCCTTTAATTTAATATTGCCATTATGCCATTATGACAAATAGTGTGATTGTGATTATACACACAAAGGAATAAAGAAATAAAAAAACACCAAAAGGTCATCAATAACCTCCTGTGCATTCAGAATCAAATCAAGGTGCATGGTTCATTTTTTTCACATTTGCATTAGCATTCTCCACACAGTAAATATGTTCCTCACATTGTTCCTCTTGTGGCCCTTTGCAGCTCTGTGTTAGAATATCCTGCAGCTCAAACATCTCATTTTTTTCAGTCCGCAATTCTTATCCAGCGCCTGCCAGGCAAAACGTCACTTTCGTTTTTAAAATATCTGCAGTGATTTAAGTCTTTACTGAAGTGGCAAACTTGATGCTGTCAGATGTATGATTAAGATTATGTCACGAACAAGGTTTTCAAATGACCTCCCAAAAGCACTTAAGACTGTGCCTTCAGGTGTGCATGTCCTTCTATCAAGCTGAGAATATTGCTTGTTTTGAACCTGCTTGTTCTGAACAAATTTTCACAAAAAAAACGAAGTTAACTTTAAAAGTACATTCAGACAGTGCTAAGTTGCCTGACGAGCTTCAAGGTTCCTGCTATGCTAAGACATACAGATAGGGAAAAGATTTGAGAACTTTCTCACTTCATAACATTCATGAAATAAAACACAGCATGGCACAGAGTGTAAATGAACAACTGATTCTGCACCATTATGAAAGAGCTGTTGCATAATATCAGTGTGAGTGTGTCTGGGTAACTGCCTGTGTTTTACAGTACATATAGTATGCATACGCTCTGGCTGTATAGCTAAAGATGCATACATTTACTGTACCAGCGTTGGTGTGTGAATAAATGCGTCCCCCGGCTCCCCTTGCCTCCGCAGGGGGGAGATCAACAGCAGCTTGAAGTTTAAGGTTTCCTCTCTGAGCTCGCTGAAAAACACACAGGAACACCTTGAGCACAGCGCCGGACCTCCACTGCAGAGATCCCGGGTAAGGAAAAAAAAAAATACTATTTGAAGTTAAAAACACTTATAACCTCCTCCACTGAGACTCTGAAACACACATTTTATCATTACTGACAGACACCCTGCAAATATCTGCCCCGTCAGTGCAGATTCTGATGCAGCTTCAGTGACAGGCTCTCCTCCCTGTGTATCTGTGTGTGTGTGTCTTACTGCAGGTGTGTGTGTGTGAGTACAAGCAGTAGGATGTATAACAGGGGGAAAAAAAGGAGTGCAGCTATTTGCCAGTTGAGAAAAAGCTAATTGGTAAGTACAACTAAAGCGTTTTTTTCCTCCTCATGCTTATGTGAACATTTGAGTAACAAGATTCATTAATTCAAGTTGGGCTTATTTTCCCTCTTTCTGTCATCGGAAATTCTAATTTGTTTGCAGTCATTATGAAAGTGGGAGGCGTTGATTTGTTGGATTGCAGAGCTTTGGAATAAAAATTTACGCGATGGTTTTAACGAGCGCATAATTTGTAAAGAGAATTAGATTTTACACATTTTTTTAAGAAGAAACAAACTTTTTAAAAGTTCCCATTTAGCTACAATTTGAGTTTGAAGGAGTGAAAAAATTTCTTCAACCTCATTTATCAGCAGTGATGGTGCCTTTTTGCCCGAATAATACTTGCAGCTTTAAGGAAGGATAAGGCCTACTTGGCAGCGGGACTCTCGCCTGCCACCAGCACAATAAGAAGGCAACAGGAAGCTAGCCAAGCACTAGCTCTCGGCACTAGCTGTAGGGATCTAAGCAGCAGGGAAGATGTACTGCAACATAGCTTTTTGCTACATGCGAGCCAGATTCGAGCATGAATAAATAAACACAGCAAGATCTGTCCAATTTTCCCTCAGCCCCGAGGCTTTAAACCAGAATACTTCTGACACCTGCTATGATCATTCATTATCCTTTCCTCACATGCATTATTTCACAGGTGCCAAGTTAAAAATAGTTCCATCTATTTTTGATGGCTGCCAACGAATAAGTGAAATAAAGCTCGCTTGTGCTTGACACAGCGCGTAGTGCCAGATGAGGAGATTACTGCTGGTTAAGCTGCTCCGACTGCGGGTCCCACGACCAAATTACTCAACAGGTCACAGTTCACTTGTTCGAAAACAAGGGAGCCTTCTGGGGATGAGACGGATGCTGAAAACATCAGCTACTGCTCCATCAAGTGCTCGAGTTTAACAGGGACTTTTTAACAGGGAGTTTTTATGCAAGTGAAATGGTTCAAGACCAACGCAGTTTTGCGCAACACGTGTGTTTATGAGTTCAATAAAATCTCCTGAACGCTTCCTCTGCATCGGGGGGGAGATTTTCTCCCAGACAACTTTCTTGCATTGACTGCAATTTGTAAACGACAGCGTTCAATATTCATTCGAACTCGCTACTAAGCTCAATTTCCTCCACAGCTTATTTCGGCAGTCTCATGTGTAAGCGCAGTCCAAACGGCTCCTGAGCTAAAAACAGGCCTGCACGCTGCCTGTTTCATCACCCAGCACAAAATATACTCTTTCTTTAGATTTGTCATAAACACACAAACAGTAACACCTCGCTGAACTCAGTGAAAGCTACAACTGAATCTGTATGTGCTTTTCAAAAACCATCACATCCTGATGAACGACTGAAAAAACAGCATGTGTAGAATTACTTCTTGACAATATGTACACATCATTTATGCAGAGATGAAATGAACAATAACGTGAGGAGATGCCTTTAGCGCTGACATTCAAATGTTCTGCCTTGCTTCCTGAAGAATTATTAATCTTGTGGTCAAAGAAAAAAACAAAAAACCTATGGGGATCATACTTAGCCATCATTTTGCTCTCACAGATAATTGTTCATAATGAGGTTTTTGGTTTATCTAGGAAAACAGGATATTGTTTCAGGAGAGAGTTGTTGCTTTTTCCACTTTCTTTCTTCAACCCTGGAACATTACTCTCTTTTAATCATAATGATGTGTTGTGATTTCTGAATTTAAGGAGACTAATGCTATGAATTTTAAACACAAATGTGCAAGAGTTTTTCACAGTCAAACGTCATTACTTAGACGATGAGCCGATTAGCCAGTCGCCAGTGAAGTTTAATAATGGTGTGATCAGTTCCACTAATTCATTAAACATTATCTTGTCTCAAAAGTGAAAATTTGCTGCTTTTCTGCTTTACGTCAGCGTAAACTGAATATCTATTGTTTGTTGGACAAAACAAGCAAACTGAAGACGTTTTCTGTCATTTCATAGACTAAAGTCACCAGATTGATCAACAATATAATCGTTGGTTGCAGAAGGGAAATCACTTCTCTAAGTGCTCTAAACTATAATGAAGTTTGGCAATGAAGCAGTAAAAGGGACGACAAACGGTTCAGCAGCTTTGTAAATCGTCCAGCTTGACGGGTACAGTATCAACTAAGGGTGAGCGAGATGTCAGCAAGATGCCCAGCGTGGTGCCACAAAGAGGCAGAGGCAGACGACAACATGTCCACTGCAAAAATGGCAGGAATAACAGGCTGACACACAAAGAGTGACACGGGCGAGAAAAACTGGTCCTGGCTGTCGAGAAAAAGTGAGGGAAGGGGAGGATGGGGAGGGGGTTTTTGGAGTAGAAAGAGAATGAGGAAACAGCAGATGGTGGAGAAATGGCAGGGGCTGGAGAGAAGGAGGGAAGCGACAGAATACACACTATTAAACAGTATTGAGAAATGAGAAAAAGAAAGTG
This sequence comes from Centropyge bicolor, assembly GCA_037975185.1. Classification (NCBI taxonomy): domain Eukaryota; kingdom Metazoa; phylum Chordata; class Actinopteri; family Pomacanthidae; genus Centropyge; species Centropyge bicolor. The sequence continues at coordinate 4,393,232 of JBBMOC010000014.1, forward strand.
ATGGCGAATGGGAAAACAGAGCCTGACAGGAGCAGAGAGATGGGGGGAAAAAGACAAATGTGGAGGACTGCAAGCTGTCTAAATTCAAGAGAGAGAGGCAGGTGATTAGTAGTGATGTGATGACTGGAGGTGAGCGTTGGTGTGTGTGTGTGTGTGTGTGTGTGTGAGTGTGTGTGTGTGTGTGCCTGCTGATGAAGGATAGCTATCTAGCAAGAAAGGGAGCGAGGCGAAGGGGGGGAGAGAAAGGCCACCAGCCAAGCGGTCTAGTACCATCCTGGGAGAAACAGCATCTGTCTCAGCAAAACAGAGAGGAGCAATCAATAACTATACAGTTAAGGTGTGTGTGTGCACGCTCGTGTGCACGGGTATGTGTGTCACTGGTGCAGTGGGCTTTTGCAGTTCGCTTACGCTGCATTTACACTGCTGCATTTTGAGAGAAATGCATGGTATGTGAAAGGCATGTTTGTAATTATTAATGAATATTGATTTGTATAAAAATAAAGAAATTTATATGGCTCCTGTATATTGTTTTATACTGTGACTATGTGGGACATTTTATAGTTGAAAAATGAACTTCTGAGTGTTCTTAGCTGGACACTATGCAATGGTGAAACATTCGTAATTTTAAAATTTATCAGTCTTGCCATAGACTGAAATATATCATCAGTTGCTGGATGGACTGCCATGAACTTTTTGAACATAATTCGTGGTCCCAAGCAGATGATTCCTATTTCTCTCCGCTGCCACCAGCAGGTTGAAGTTTTTGGTTCTTAGTGAAATATCTGTCTCATCAATGCTGAGAAATTTGGTACAGATTTTCATGGTGCCAAGAGGAAGAATCCAAATGACTTTGGTGATTATCTGACATTTTATCTAGGGCCAACAGCAGGCCAGATTTTTCACTTATGAAATATCTTAACATCTGCCACATGAATTGGCACTAACTGGTCTGTGGCTGACGATTGCGGTAATGAGCGTCACGTCTCATTGAGTGTTGGATAGATTGCCATGAAAATTGCTACATACATGCATGTTATGACTTTTCATCTTGTGCCACATTAGGTCAAAATTTCTATTTGTCCATCACTTTATGACCAAATAGCTGCAAAATTAATGACTCAAGCTGTATGTTGTGACTTTGTGTTTTATCAAATGCTTGCAGGCTAATATGCTGAACTAAGATGGTGAACATAATAAACATTATATCTGCATATTATTAGCATAGTCGTCGTGAGAATTAGCAGAGTTAGCATGCTGATGTTGGCATTTAGCTCAAAGCGCCTGAGTACAGCCTCACAAAGCCGCGCGCCTGGCTGCAGACTCTTCGTCTTGTCTCGTCTTGTTGTGCACACAGGTAGATTAACTGTATTCTCTTTTTCAATTATAAGGCATCATTGCCATGCCTATTCTTTCAATATGCTGATTGTAATTACTTTTAGGAAATCATTTTCATTGATTAGGACAGATTATATTGCTTCTCGTCAAGACTGCACCACAAAACTGAAGCACGCGGTCAATATGGTCCCTTTATCTCATCTCCAACCTCTGCTCTCACAATATTACAGCCATGAATACGCCGGAGAAGGGGGGGGGGTTGTACTCTTGCTGAGAGTCATAATACCAAAATCCATTTCTATTTGAGACCCAATCCTAACTAGAAAGCTCCATTTAAGGGTGGCGAAATATGGCTGCTGAGAACCATGCAATTCAAAGTGCAGCATGATGAGCTTTATGGAAATGCTGTATATGTTTGGGTGGCCAGTGGGGAATGCAAAGAGCAATTCACATAATGGATTTTCATCCCTAACATGGGTCAATGTTGTTTTATTGTAAAAATGGAGCTTTATTTACCACTGCATGGAGCGTATGCAAACATCTCTCTATATCCAAATGGACACAGTCACACTTGCACAAACACACAGATTCATGACGGACTTTCATGATGGACTACATTGTGCCCACAGCTATCAGAAAGATGAATATATATACTGTATATACGCCGCGTTTATTTCTGTATGTAACCTTTGAAGTCTAATAAAAATGGGGAGAAACACTCTGATCTCCGAGAGAGAATAACCCTGTTGGTCAGATTCACTGCAATCAAAAGGACTGTCTGTTTCTCAATGCGTGTCAGGGGGAATTAAGACCCCTGAATGAGAAATCAAATCACACAGCATTTCCTTTCATCTTCCCTCGAATCGATAGCATGTCATAAAGTATGTTGGAGCAGACCTCGCAGCATTCTGGCATAATCCACCGGTGAGGACGGCTGCTTCTTCGCTCTTTCGCACAGTTTCAAACAGAAAGGAGCTTCTTGCGACACCTTTGAGCTAACTCCCCAAAAACGTCAGGTTTTATCACAGTCACGCTGACACGCTGCGATTAGGCCTTCATCAGAGTATTTGTCCTTACAATACAAACATTTCCGTCATCCAATTTAGTCAATTTAGGCTTTCTCCTGCCTGGGTGTGTGATGGATGTCCAGAGTAGTTGGCAGTGGAGTGGAGACTAGGCTTTGATGTTCAGGCCCAGACTGTTAGAGTATTCAGGTTGACTTTGATAAACCCCATTAGAGTGTCGCTATCTCTCCCTCTCTCGCTCGCCCTTTCTCGCACACACTTACAGGCTATGAGGCTCAGAGGAGCGGGTGTGAGGGCAAAAATACAAGGTTGCTCCGACACTGCATAAATTCTAGAGTAAGTGAGTGAAGAAGCGGATGACAGAGAAGATAAATAACCCGCATCTGCTTACAGAAAGGGGAGGCAAATTGATTGAGATGACTGAGAATGAGTGAAAAAAAAGAAATCAGATAGTGGCGCAGGGTTGTGTTACAAAAGATCTACATATGCAATTTCAGGCTTTAGTCAGCATAAACGATTGAGAGATGTATATCTAGACGTCACTGGAGACAGCTGGTTCTTTGAATTCAAAGGGGGCAGAGCTGCAGTAGGTGAACATGAGCTTAATCATAAAAGAATGAATGATTCGTCAGGAAGTCTGGCGGAGGTCGGTACTCTACATGCATGCCAACGCAACGCCCCATTCACCACTCGCCACTATCTAAATTGAAAAGAGTATTTATACCAACTTAGGGATCAGAAGTTAATGGAAGCAGTCATGCATCAATTGAGTTACATAAAAATGTCCGTCGGAAAAGGGTGAGATAACTACATCCTTTTAAAAGATTTTTAATTTTCTCAAATTGGCTTTTTGCGTCTGATAGAGGGTGTGTGTGCGTGAGTGTGTGTGAGTGTGTGTGTGTGTGGGTGGGGGTTGTAGGCACATTACAGTGAGAGTTTGAATCAGACATCAGAAGGAGGTATTAACGGGGAAATGTGCTAAAAGAGAAGGATCAAATAAAGATCTCACTCCAATGTAATGAAACGCTGCTCTGTGGTGCGCGGGCTAATCACGTTGGACGAGCTGCAGCACAGATTGCTCCGAAAAAAAGGTGCAATGACAGAGGTGGGAAAATGATTAAGATGCAATGGTGACTCGCTGTCCCTCCGTCATAAAACGCCTTTGGCACAAGAGACGGACTCATTGGCTGACCAGCCTTGCCCTCACGTAAACTCTTTTGCCACCCGGTATCTGCCGCCTCATATATAATCCCACCTGTTAGTTTATAGGAGGAAAACGCTATCATTTCTGTTGCTTCACACATCTGAACCCCAGGCAAACCGCTGCCTCCAGCTGATGAAATCCTCCTCACATTTAATGAAATGAAAAACCAAATCCCAATCAGGATTGCACTGAGAACACCCAAAAGAGATTTTGAGGCGTGTTGACAAAACACAAGCTGTGCCAAACAAATTAACACGACGCTCACTGATAAAAAAGCAATGTAGTTTTATCGCTGCTTTGCATCGTTGAGACATGCTGAACTACAATACCTGAAGCATTAAAAAAAAAACTTCACTTTGACTATGTTTGGGCCACAAACTCAAAACTCTGCTAAGAAATGCTACTGTGTCCAAAACGGACCCTGCTCACTGGCAGCAATGTCTTAATATTTTAATGCAACAAAATCAACAGCATAAACATTTCAGTATCTCTTAGCTGCCATCTTTTCCATTTTCAGCTGAGGCAAATTCAACTTCAGAACTCTAACAACTGCCATCTTTGCTGGAAATCATATCATAACATCATTGCAATGGCCGCCATTGCTGAAGAGGGCAACAATGTGTGGAAAGTTGTGGATTTAACCTTCAAATAAACTTAAGGGACACATAGAAGTCTATCACCACAGAGCGCTGGGAAACAATCCCTGGCAGCGGTCGCTCAGGCTTGGCAGCACATTTCAACAAACACAACCAATTGTGCACACATGCGGGGAAGCCAGTGAGGGATCATGTACTTGGCACTACAGTAGCGACTCCTGCTGGTTGGTTGAGGTGCCTCCTTGCATGAAGGGTTGGAATTTTGGGCCGGACTCCATTCATTGTGAATGGAAGCTTCAAATAATATCCTGGACTCAAAAGTCACCCGATGAAAAAGGTTTAAATATCTGCTGATAATTGCAGGTGTTTGAATAATTTCAATTTCCCTTCCAATCGACTCTGTAAAAGCACTTTAAGTGGATAAAAATCCAGCTTTCCCATTTAATATAATAGAACTTTACCTTGCTGCAATTCCTAGAAACACATCCTTCAGAAAATGAACCACTTCATTGTGAGCAAGAAGGGACCTACAACTTTGCATCCACATGTGAGAGCAGGTCAAAGAAAGTAGTTGCAATGCATGTCACAGATGCAATACATGTCTCTCTCCCTCACCACATGAACAACGGACAACTTCAGAAAAACAGCTTCAACACATCTGACTGCTCACTGTCACACAGCAGCGAGGCTATGATTCAAAAAGGCGTTGCTCAACTCTTAATAGGAAAACAATAAATGCTTCGCAACTCAAAAACTAAAAATGCCAGATTTTTCAAAAACCGCGGATGTTTGACAAGCAGTGTGTCAAGAGATCCACCGCTAGCAGCTAAAACCTCACTCCAGAGCAAGCGCCACCAGCAAATGAATATTTAAGCCACACCAAAGCCCTCCTCTGCACACACTCAATTTAAGCATTTTCACTGAGCTTTTTCTACCACAATCTGAGTTTCCACAAAGCCTCGGCTCTTCAGAGGCAGAGCACGATAAAATCAATGAGTGAGACTTCCCTCCTGATCACAGTCAATCTCTCCTATAAGCTACAAACACGCAATGAGTTTTTTTCTTTAAGGGGGGGTTAAACCTAATCCCACCACCATCTCCCATATTTCTTTATTTCTCTGTCTGATGTATGACCCTACGATTCTGTTTCACGCCCTCTTACCTTCTTCTACTGTGGTGAAATAAATGTGGTGGTAGTGGAGATTAGTTCACGGACGTGTGATTACAAGCACAATGAATTGTCCCATGCGCGTGCGGCGGAATGGCCTTTTGCATGAGGTTTAAGGTGGAATTAATGGCACAGTGTTTTGCTCGATGTCCGACGCAGGAGTCGAGCGAGTCAAAGGTCTTTGAAATCGCAAGGGAAGTTCATTTCACACAAAGACAAATTATTTTCCTCTGTTATAAATCACCAGTACAGCCAGCACCCACACACATATTATCCCCTGCTATAACAAAGGGACAGAGTTTGAGAGAAGCTGTGAAATATCAACTGGATCAGAAGGTGAAGTTGGCAGACTTTTGAAATACCAGGAAATAAAGTGTTGCCCAGAGGGCGACAAAATTCGGAGCCGAGCCCCACAGATTCAACCTAATCTTTTCTAATTTAAGAAAAAGAAAATTATGTCCTTGTGGCACACGGCTATCTAGGGAAGGGATGGTGATTTCAATCTCACTTGAATTCTACATCTTACCAGAAGGGCCCCAAAAAGGATTAAGCCTGAATATTTAAGATTGCTGTACATGGCGAGGATGGCTATGAATAAGTATTTTTAGAGACAAAATGTGTGCAACACTGTGCCGTATATATGTAGATTCCACATGAAGATGAACCTCACTTTATTCCCCTCCACACTATCCTCTCTTCACTATACCAGCCAGCACACAAACCAACGTCACCTCTACAAACAAACCGGAGAACAAAATGAAAAGGATTTTTTGATCTGAGGGTTCAGATGGAGCTGTTCGGTGGAGGTCCAGTGTGCATGTCTGTGTTTGCGCGCAGGGATTAGGAGTAGCATACAGATTTGAGTAGTTTCCTGCAGCTAAAATCCAGCTTGACTCAAGCCTTGGATGAGAACTGTCCTCTCCAGCATACGAGCACACAAGCGTGAGAGCAACCTTGTATTTTTGCATGTGCATGACTGTTGCTAAAACTACTTTCTCCACCAGTGAACTCAACTGGTGCTGCTCTTGTTTACACAGACAGACTCAGCATGTGTGATCCTTGCAGGATGTTGCATCTGCAAAGAATGCATCTGTCCTGTGTAAAATAACTTTATGAAAGTTGCTTTACTGTAGACTTAATTATCCAGGATCATAACTGAATAGAAATAATATAACTGTACTTACTGAATGGGTGAATAATCTACTTTTTTCTTTTTTGACAAACTGAAAGATTTTTCCCAGAACAATTTGATCCCCCTGCAGCAAATCAGATATTTCATTATAAAAAATGACTAAACAATCAGAGTGCATGCATGAAAGAAGATAAAGTCAGCAAGTCTCACTTTCAATCCTGGAGATATACAAAGCCAAACAACTGTCAGAGAAAAACTGTTATCTAGTGCAGTGATGCGTCTTTCATGCACAGCAATTTAAACATACAGAGAGCAAACTGTCAGGGCAGTTTAAGCTGTTTCAAGGCTGTTTATAAGGAAGTGCGGAAATCACTACGTGTGTTTGTGCATCACGAAGAGTCATTGGTATGCGTGTTCGGAACAGAGGCTTATTAGAGGCCACAAGGTAAAAGCCAATTGGCATCCTCTTATAGACGGTGGCGAGAAAAGCCAGTGTCAGCTCAATGAATATTCAGATAGAAGCAGAGCCTTGAGGGGACATGGAGCAGCCCCAGTCTTTTATCAGTCTTCCTCACAGCGTGGCCATAACCTATTCACAGCAATCCAAATCTTCCTCTGTATCACTCATATATACAGTGTGTAGCTATGGCGTTCTCGTTGCTCTTTCTCTACCTCAGTTTCTCCCCTGGCTGTACATTTTCCAGCGTAGGGGGAATAATGAGAGCCAGCAGCGATGGGTGGCCACGTGCGTCGCATTGTATAGGAGTGCTGTGATTAATCGAGCTTGCCAAATGGAAAATGAAATGCCAGCAAGGCCGTGCTGTTCAGCAGGCTGTTAGTGTTTGTTTGAGTGCGAAACAGAGATGAACACACATGATCGACTTCTTGACTTTTCCAGGTCCTTGCTCTCGGCAATCTGCCAGAAGGACTTCAGTCGTCCAATGGAAGAAGATGGTCTCAATTGACTTGCGGGACTCCATTGGTGTACAGTCAGTGGTCTGAGGAGGAAATAAAAATGTTCTCTCGCACCCCCCCCTTGCACCTCAATAATCACAGATGGGTGAGCAATTTGAGCTTTGACAAGGACGAAAGAAGACGGAACGTGCGAGAAAAGCTGATGGAAACGGACACCTCGCTAAGGACGGCATCGTGTTTGTTATGTTGTCATCCTGACACTTCTTTCAGCTTTGGTGACTCAAGGTTTCAGAGCCAAGCAAACGGCTGACACCTTCCGCAAAAGGGCTGAAAGCCAAGTGAAACAACTGCATAGAACATTGCGCAATCTGCCACACGCCTCCGGGTAACCAAATGTCAAACGCGCCTTTAGGACATCAAAGAGAAAACATTTAAATATAACCTGGTCTTTGCTGTAGGAGCTGTTTCGCAGGCCGCAAGCTCACATGATGGATCCTCTGGGGGCGATAAATCCTTCACACAGACGGAGGAAAACAGGGGGGAGGCAGAACATCCAAGCAGGTTTCTTTGTGGAAAATTTAGCCTTGGACTGCCTGGAAATTTGGCTATTATGGTTAAAAATGACCTGCAAAATCAGGCCTCACCGCTCAACCACCTCTCCAAACCCAGTACATACAGAGCGATATAATCTGCTTTGCATACATATTTTGTTCCATTATCATTATACTGAAAAGTTCATCCTTGGTTGAACCCCAATAAACAAAATATGAAGGACTGAGAGGATCTGGAGACTTCATTGTAAACCATAAACCACTTGTCATGGCTTTTCTATAAGCCCATCAAACAGTAATGATATGCATTAACCCTCCAACAGTACATACAGCAGGACAGCTGGTATATGACCAAAGCTGCATTTTCAATTCACGAAATGTACCATCGACTCATTTCATCGTCGTCTCCTACAAGGCAGTATTATAAATTGCTGCGGGCGTCCACTCGAAACCACAACTGTTTTATCGTTCTGAAATGTTGTGAGGATTACTCAAATTCCACATTTCGTAATCCCATCATGGTCTTGCCCTTCTTCATTGTTGACATCATTCTCCCAGCCGCAAAACAAAGAGCTTGCCATTACCTATTAGATTACCTCGATGCCAAATGCAATTTAGGTCCCTTTGAAATTTGCTCTTAGATGATAAGCTGGGAATGCAGAGTCCAATCCCCTGCCAAAAAGGATGTAAGAAAATGGGGGGAGCAACGTGTAGATAATGAAAACATAACATTCATCATTCATACTCTTTTTGAGGCTCGGTTATTAGATGTTTTATCCCTGTATGTTAATACAGGAAGTCCCTAAGGAAGTATCCCACTGATGAGAAGATGAAAACAAAAGCAAAACTCATGAAGCGCGGAAAGCAATCTGCTCTGTGTTGTCCTTCGAAATCAGAGGTACAAATCGGGAGCGAGGAGCAAACAGAACTCATTCACCTTCCAAAAATGAAAAGACCTTTTCGATCACCTCTTAAGAGAATAATTCTCCAAGACGTTTTCAATGGGGTTGAAGCCTTAATGTGTGCAGAGATAAAACGCACAGCTCAATCTCATTGCTGCCTAATACAGCATAATGGAGAGAGTCAGGCTCTCAGCATGACAGCCAAGGATCCACCGCCGTGATAGGCTAATGAAACAAAGAGCCCTAGGCGAGCTGTTATACCTACAGAGGAAGGGAACAGAGGAAAAAAAAAAAAACAGACAACAACACAAGCTAATTTCCAATGCGGTTCTGAGAGCAAAGACCATATGCATCATGTGTGTAATGCTGCGAACACTGTGTGAATACACAATAGGTTGCTCTATTGTGGATGTAGCACCGGAAGGACACAGGGGTTTGAATAGAAAAGCAGCCAAGATTTTTTTTTTACAGATTGCAAAGATGCATGGTGTAGACAAGCAAACACATAAGTGCACATGTTCCAGCATCCTGTATTTACACGTGGGCATTGATACACATGGCGTGTGTGTATGGTAGATGCACACATACACACACAACTCCTTCAGTCCAATTCCCAAACCAGGCCACAAATAAACCCCCACACACAGCATGGTTTACATTACTGCAGACTTGCAGCTACAACAGAGCCATGCCCTGACCCCCGCAGCATCTGTAGCTGAACAGCAGGCCTGGCTAACAAACTGCCACAGAGGATGGAAGCAGGAGGCAGCTGAGCCACTGATTGATCTGCAGGGTAATTGGCTGGGAGCGGCTCAAACAGCCAAAGGACATAAATATCAGCCATCCTGTTGGACGGTGAGTTAAGTTCCATGGGGCGATAAACTCTGACTGGTTGTCCCCTGAGTGAAGGTTCGTTGTCTGATAAGCTGCTGAACATTTTGTGCTGGGACTTCTGTGCTGAGCAGGAAGGAGGAGCAGGGTGAGGAGTCAGGGAGGCGGGGGATGGAGAGGAGTTGAGTGGAGATGTGGGGTAGAAAGAAAAAGAGAATTAAGTACGACTCCAGAAAGTATAAACGCAAAATGTCTTTGTGAAGTTTCAGAATCTTGTACTGACAACATGCCAGGCAGCCAGAAAGCTTAACAGGTGCTTAACAGTTTAAGATTGCTAATAGTTAACAAAGTCAACTTGTATGTCTAAGTTGATCTGGTTGGCTGGTTCATGCTTAAAGGATTATGCCAGTTTTCTACAAGATCATTTTTGTTGGTGATGTTTAAATTGTACTCACTAAGTGCTGAGATTTGAGGACACAGTCACTGTCACAACAACAAATTCAGACATGGCAACAAAGATGAGCATTCAGATTTTTAAACAGGTTGTAAACAAGACATTTTTTTGCTACATTACTGTATCTAAACCATTTCACTGAAAGGCCAAACTAAAAGTGAGCTCGCTTGAAATGTCAGTAATAATCTCTCCTTGCACAGAAATAGTCTAAGCAAAGTACAGTTTGTAAAAGTTGAGACATAACTGAATATTTGGGCAGTAACTTTACTGTTTGCCGTTCTCTTCCAGATAAGTTTGGCTAACCAGGGAGGTTTGATTATAAACCTAAATGATAGTGACTACCAACTGGAAACTGGCGGACAAAGGCCAAATGCTGTCCCGTCCTTTATGAGAGGTATTGGGCTGGAGGTTAAAATTATTCATTCATTGTATATATTGATAACAAATACTCTTACTGACTTTTTATTTCCTTCACATTCACATTGAGAGTAGCAGAGCACTTTGAAACTGATGCATAAAAAAGCACAGATTGGTGCAAAAAAAATTCCCCAGATTGCAGGAATTAAAATGTCTCACACTCTAAACCTCGTGGGAGTAGATCCCCAGAGCCCCTGCTTGGGGCCGCTGGCAAGGTGTCCCTTACTTTTCCACACTGAAGGTGGATACCATAAGCGGCTCAGACCAGGACTCTGACTCCCAATCAAGGAAGGCATCAGCGGTATGTAGTGTGTCCAGAATATGTTCATATCTAACTGGGAAATACGGGCTTGTTTTGATCAAAGTTGGTGATTGTTGAAACAGCAGAAAGACGAACCAAGACAGTTCTGGTGAGTTTCTCTGGAGTTTGAATGAAGTGTGTTGCATGGTGAATTAACAACTAATGACTTAAAACAGCTTGTGAAACATAGCAAACTTGCATACATCTACCAGCTGAAACTACAGGGGGAGGCCTATATACTCTCAGACTACTAAGCAGTAACATAAGAGAGAATGGGCAGAATATATTTAACATAACATCAAAACTGGTATTTCTTCACACTGAGTGTCTGAATATTTTAAGCTAGAATTCTAACACACATATTACATATTGCACCTTTAATGTGGATGCTGGCAGTGCTGCATAGTTGAATTTCCTGGACAACAACATGTAAAACATGTATGTGTGGACATCAACACAGAGAGCATGATCCAGGCGTGTGAGGGAGGGAGGCAAAGAGGGAAGAAAAGAGGCAGTGTTAGCTAAGAGAACGAGAGACAGAGGGATGAGTGAGGAGAGCGAGGGAGCGAGCGACCTCTTCCACAGCTGCGAGAGGTGTGCCTGCAATGCTAACTCACTCCATCCATCTCGTTTTGCTAAAACAGAGGCAGCGAGGAAGGAAGGGGAGTCTTCAGCTGAGCTCAAGCGTCACTCTTCCTCACAACGTACGAGCACAGGAGATTCTTTTTGAAACAAGACTGATGTGAGCAGCCACAACTCCAAAAAACCCACAGCGAGATGAGTTCTTCAAATGCATGTCTGTTTCTTTGTCTCTGTCTGGACCACTATCAGCTTTCTTACACTGAGATGAGTCACACATGAGGAGCATAGCTGCACTGTGAGTAATGTACACCTACGTATTATAACAATCAGAGAAACAGCAGGCGGTGCTGAACAATCAGCGAGAAACCTCCAAGACAAAGTGACTTGAACTGGAGGGAGCAGTAATGATAATCAGCATTAGAGCAAAACATTGGAAGGAAGTTTTTTTTTTTTTAGGAGTGAGTGTATGCAAGCAGCTCATTCAGGCAAACACACTCTTCACTAAGGTTTTGGGGAGAACAGCAGAAAATGCACCACATGAGATTTCTCTCTCCATTTCTACTCATGAATTCCATCTACTTTTCCTCTGTGCTCCTTTGTGAATCTGAACCTCTACCAGTGTTGGGCCATGGAAAATGAAATTTTACTCCCAGTGCCTCGGGTGCTGTACCGGTGTGGGACAAAGTTTTGACAATGTTTTTATTGGATTTAGGTTGAGAGGTATCACAAGAGAAAAAGCAAGACCCCATCTCAAAGGCTCAGCTTCAACTCTGAGACATTTCTTTATTCATGATTCAGCAACTGCACGGTCTGTTTCTCACCTAAAGATTATTAACATATTGGTAAGTAGTTTGGGAGAGAATTTGCATGTTTTTCCTTTTTAAAAAATGAGACCAACGACAGCAGGCAAATTGGTCAGCAGAGGACTGCCAGTCCCGTGATGTACATCCTGATTGATATGAAGGCAAAATACTTGTGAAGATTTTCCAGACCTCAGTGACAGAAGCAACAATCGTGAGTTGATGTTCGAAGCTACAGTTACCACTCTTGACCATCTGTATTTAGCATCCTTGTCTTTTTTTGTGTATTTAAAAGTAAATGTTGTGCAATAAAGAGAAATACTAATACTTACAAAAACATGGGAATATGAAGTCAAAAATCCAAAAAATTTGTGTATATTTTTCAACCTATTGCTCCAGATGTTGACTGTTCATAAAACAGCATTTTATAACATCAACATGCTTTTTTAGAATAAGAGCTCCTGATCTAACTCAACATCTCCTTGACTGTTATGTCCGTCTTATCGCATCACTTCGGCTGGAGTTCAATTCTGTCCTAAAATACAATCAAATCATAACCATGATGAATAATAACATGCCTCCTGCCAATCTGGTGAATGTCATCATCTTTGGAAACATCATTCTGAGAATTCAGGGGGTGCAATCGAACAAAAAGCGACTCAAACATTTAAATGTCGGGTGTCGCCACTGGCAAATGACTTTGGAGGCAGATGTGAAACTGGGAAGTCGCTGAACTTTCTGTCCAGGCCCAGCAGCGGGTCTGCCCAAGTCAGTTCCCTCCAAGAGCGGTTCAATTTCCAATTTTCCAGTTCGAGCCCATCTAGGTTCAATCTCATGGCCCTGCCTCCTTTATGATAGGCCCATATATCCTATTCCAGCTATAATCTTAAATGCCATTTGACTCATTTCATTGCAAAGAAGATTCTCAGTCCAGTTAGAGCTTGGTTGGACTATAATACACTTAGATCAATCAGTGTCATCATGATTATAGATTTATTAGTCATGGCCTGAATTCTGAATAGCAAAAAACATACAGCAGCAGTGCTACTGACTGTGCCTTAGGTAACATATAAGACTGAATCACACATGTTTCATTCCACGAGAGAAAAATATGATGAATATTAGTTTGTATTTGGCATAAATTTGCATAATTTTCCCATTTAAATTACAAACATTCGAGCACAGGTCCAAGGAGTTTTATCAAGCATTTCCCCCGTTCACACTTGACAACCTCTAATATATTAACCAAATACATTTTAAAAAACACATTATAGACTCCAGATTCAAATTCAATTCAATTAATGTCATTTTTCTTGAAGCAACCCAGAAAACTCTTCATACATCACCTTTAAATGTATTCACAGGCCGACAATAGAGATTTACATCACATTTATATGACACATTTTTTTCATGTCCTCACAATAATTTCAATAAAGGAACAGAACATCACGACTCCTTGGATCAAGGAAACGCACAAACACTTCCAGAGTCTCCGTATAGCAGCATCTGACTCAACACAGGGTCTTGGCTCTGCAAACAACCACTGATCAGAGCACAGGGAGCAAGAGGGAGGGGGAACTTGCAGCTTTTATTTGCTCTGGCTTTGGCTTAAGGTGCTGGAACACCACTTAATCTAGCAGTCCATAGGGTTCTAAGGTCACGGCGCCCTAGGACGACCTGAAAAGCAGAACGCTGCTCAAATCCCCCCCCAACAGCACAAACACACAGAAGTATACACACAATGGTTCCACAAATCAGTCATTTTCCCTCCTGCACACACTTGCAATTTCATATCATGTGTCTGTACTATAAGGCTGCTTCTCAAAAATGTGACTTTGTGGCTGACCTCCAGATATGATGTGAATCTGGGGGACACACATGTGCATTGTTTCCATTTACTTCACCACAAGACTGAAATTACCAGGCAGACAGTGGCTCAATATCACACTTTGACAAGTTGACAACTATTTCAAAACTATATTATTGCTCCACCATGAATATATTTCGACAGAATAAAAAAGACACAACCAAAATAAATATCACCCCAGGAGATATTTTGCAAATTCAGACACAGCCTTGCTTTACTGGGCCTGAGGCTTCCAGCTCTTTACTAAACTGCTCTTCTCATGGGAGGTTCACTATGTACAGCTCTGTCCCAGGCTGCCCTCACATAATTGATTCGAGTGTCTTTTATATGTGGACTTGAACGGGATGACGTCTGAGATACACCTAAAGTAGGATCTTCAAAGTGGCATTAGGATAATATGTTAAGGTGGAGTGTGCTGTATAGATTTTTTTTTAAGAAACTGACAAATGGTTTATCCATATGCACTTACAGGAGCATTTTTAAAATAGACAAAACTGATACCACTTACCACCAGGGCCAGTTAGGTAAGCACAAAGACTGGAAACAGAAACCAGGTCCGATTTTCACCTGCTAATAACACTGTGTCTGCATCCAAACCAGAGGCCTGTATTTACACCTGGTATGATTAAGATCAGATCTCAATATGCAAATTAGTCAGGTGGTGCCAGTGGACCTATCTTCATGGTCACACTGTGCGAACTGTATTCACATCTGGCTGAAGTCTGTCTCAAGATGTGGTCTGGTAGATCTGATCATGGTCACCTGAGTGTTTTTCCCTTATCTGGTTATGGACAGTGATCTAATGCAAGGTGTAAACAGGGTGCAAAGCTCATTACCTCACATGTGTCTTATTTGATTAATCATACAAAAACTGAAGACTGAAATACTTTGTAAATCTTTGGACATATTAAACAAAGGAGATAAAAGATGCTAAATAGAGTTCTAGCTGTTTCCCCAAAAAGTCAAACTGTTATTTTAAAGTAGACTAGTGTGTCCACAATAGGCGACAATGGTTTGCATAAGCTGTGACTATGATTCACCTGGGAGTCCACATGTTGTTGGTGAGCAGAAATATGTCCTGATTACAGCGTAACGTATGCTCATTCAGTCAGATAACTAATAAAGTGAATCACATATGCAGGCTGCCAGATGGACTCCACAGCCTGGCGAGTTTATGTACTGATCTTTACACAGGTGCTGCACAGTCTCATCATTCAATGTCTTTGTAATCTATGTACAATTTTCATACATTATTTCATCAAACTCCCCCCCACAGGTTTCAAACCCTCACAACAACAAGCCACAGTGCATCCTACAGAGGTAGAAAGGACCGCTGTAAAAGTTCTGTGACGCAAGGAAAGACCGAGTATGAGGCATGTGGGGGTAATTTGTTTGACAAATAAATTGCACATCTCATCACTGTGGCAGCCAAGTTCATTAAGTCACTGTTCCGAGTCAATCTCTAGTGTCTGTTGCACCAGCGCCTCTTCCTTCCTCCGATGCCACATATAAATCGAATGCATAGCATCTGCAGACTTTAAGTGCTCCACTGAAGTAGCTCAAAGTATAATATGACGCCGGATATTGTGAAATTTCAGTCAGCGCTCCTTCATTCACCGGCTGCTGTACTAACCGCATTAGTCATCAAGAGCACGAGGCTCTGAAAGGACACTGGCAGAATGTGAAGGAGAGGCATAAGAGTTTTTTATCTCTCCGCTCCCAAAATGACTGAGCAAAGAGAGTAAGAGGAGCTGATTCATGTCACCTTTGTTGCCTCTCTTTTCTCTCTCCCATTCATCAGACGAGGGCCGTGTGAATTAGCATGGTTAGCAGAGCAGCTGCAGATGTGAGAGACACTATTCACACTGCCAGATTTCGCAGTATCAAGTCGAGTGAATTCAGGACTTTTATCTTCTTTAATTATGTAAATCATATGCCACAGATATTTTCTATCAAGTCGAGAGGCAGAGCTTTTTTCTTTCCTCTCAGCAAATTTTCAATGAGACTCCCAAGAGAAGCAGGCAGAAGAAACAATACTTCAACTGCGCATTACAGAAAATGTGCTCTCTATCTCTGACTATCAGGGCTGGAAATAACAAATTATCCTTCCTGTCTAGTTCAATTTGTTGGAGTAATTTTTTGGAAGATACAGTGATGACACATTCATATACTGCACTTCAATTGTGATTCACATCCATTGGGGTGACAATCCCTCTACTTCTACTTCATCAGGAAACCCAGTTCAATGAATATCAAGCTACTTGCAGCTGGTTATCTTAGCCAATGAGCCATATGAAAACTGAAGTTTGGTCTTTGCACTGACTAAACAAGCAAGATATAATGATAATTAGTGAGCCTTAAAATGCATTCAGACACAACCTAAGGAAAATCGCTTGCAAAATCAATGCAAAGATGCATTGGGCGCAATCAGCCCTGTTAGCCCGAGATGAAAGCGTCTCCATACTTTTTGGAAATGTTTCCTGTATCCTGAGGCTTGATAGTATAAATGTACTTTATAAACGTGCAGAGTTGAAAGGAAATATGTGCAAAGATTTTCTACAATAGTTGGCAAATGGACCCTTAATGAGGAATCAACATGGACTACCAAAAGGTCCAATCGTCAAATTCGCATTAAGAGATGTAGCTTTCTGTCTGAACACACCAGAACAAAGCCAGGCTAGCTGTGCTCTCCTGTTTCCTGTCTTTATGCTATGCTAAGCTAACAACTGCTGTCAACAGCTTCATTTTTACTATGCAGACACGAGAGGAGTATCTAATCTAAATCCTTGCAAAAGACGTGTAAGAAGTGTAAAAGAAGTGTATCTTGCAAAATTTTAAACTCATCCTATAATAGCAGCATAGCTAACATGAGATAAAACGCCATCAATTCAATAATATCACTGTCTGGTAAATGTTTAGCTGCTAAACTATAGCCTTGCTGCTGAAGAACCTAACACGTTTGCAATATCACATGTGCATTTCTAAACAGTAAAACTTGAAATCGAAGTTGACAGATGTGAATAACACAGCTTCAGGAAAAGAGATTCATGCCTCAGCACACAGCAATCTCTATAACACAGGATGTATCCACGCCTGACACTGTCGATTCACACTTTACTTTCCTTGCTCTTTGTCTTTTTTTTTTTTTACTTTCCAACTCCTTTCTGAATTGCATGGAAAGAAAAAAATCACGTTTGACAGTGTAACACCCACAGCTACAGCAGTTTTACCTCGGTGTAGTTTTACATTAACTTCTTCTGACAAATCTCGGAAAAGCAGCGAAAGTGCTCCTGCTTAACAATCCATGATATGAAGTCCGTCACTACATCCCTCAGTAGATTTCATTGCTATTAACTGTACTTCTTTCACATAATTTCCCGTGGAGAGCTTCAGCATCATGATTTCTTGATAACACACGCACACAGCCTTTTGGAGATAAATCTATAGTCCCTCTTCAGCTCGATTGCAGTCTTTTCAACAGCCTGTAGGTAGCGGCGTGTTTTTCGGATGAAAGGTCGATGTACTGCAAAAGCCTTCCTCATATAAACAATGACACACTCAAACCTCCGGTGGTGAAAAATCCCTGAAGGTGCAGTGGATATGGAGACAAATTGGCATACCGTTCATGTTTCCTGGCACTGTGCCTTTCAAGCCTCAAACACACTAAAAAAGTTGACAGTGTTATTAAACCCAGTCAAGTGTAGGTGAAGGAATATTAAATCATGGTTATGCCCTGATTCCTTGTCATCAATCCTCACGCTGCTTCCGTAATGGGATCTCGACCAAAGACGAGGCAAATTAGGAAAGTTTTTTCCCACACAACTGTAATTGCAATGATCATGTTCGACAATAGCGATCAGTTTGCTGCTCTCTTCCAGCTCCGTAAACTGAGGAGTGCTGCTGCCGAAGTGAATTAAAACCTGACAAATCACAGAAACAGCCAGTCACAAGAGTGTCCCGGCCGATGACAGTATATTACCAATGGAAATACTGAGCGTGTGCAGACAGACGATCAATAAAACTGCAAGAGGCTCCTGCAAGGGCGAGTTCCCTGGATGATGTTTGTTATTCATTTGGAGCCTTGCTGTTTGAGCTATAAACCACAGATGCGCTTACAAAGAAAGAAATGACTTGACAAGAGCAGGAAGGCAAAAACAAGTACCAAAAAAATATGTACCTGCAGTGAAGTTGTAACTTGCTGAAAATCCCACCGCTTCCAGTTCACCATCCGTAACAAATTTTATCCACAGATATCGGCCGCTACTCCTGATATCGGGCGGGCTGTGCTGACCGCAGTAGCGTCCGAGTATTGGGGAGAAGCCAAAGGGTCCATCCCGAACCTCGATGTTGTCAAATTTACATTCCCAAGAGGACTCGATTGAATAGTTCTCCTCGAAGTGCAGATCAATACACTGCCTCGGGGGGGCTGGAAGACACCGTGAAAAATAATTAGCACCCAGCACAAAGAGGGGAGTAAAATATTAGTCATGCTTTCATTGACGAACCTGTTTCATTGTCAGCACGCCCACTTGTTCAATACACACCTCCAATCCTGGACGTGAGTCAGTCAAAAACGCAAGAGCTGAACTACTCATCTTTTTTTTTTTTAACCTTATCATCTGCACTGATCAATCAAGTATCACCTTAAGCCCAAAGTAACCACTCACTGTCTAATAAACATTTCATCTCATTGGTCTCTAAAATGATGCCTGCAGGAAAACCCCAGGACTGCTTTAGCTTCAGAGAAGAAATTGCCGTATCACCTTGCTTTTTCTCACAGCCGCTGCTCTTAAAGAGAATATTTACCTTCAAGGATGTAAACACACTCTGTGTCTGGGGGGTATTTGTTTGGGTAATTGGGAGAAGTGAAGAGCCCTCCTTCTGGTTCCTTCACCCACGTTCCACATTGACCTGCAGGCTTCACTCCAGAATTGTTTTTCACTAAAACATACAAGACAGAAAAAAGTGAGATTAAAGCGTTGAAGGAGACGACGTTTAGGGAGCAAAGACGTGCGGCTGTGCTGATGGAGATTACCTGCTGTATCCTTCCTCGTCGCACCAGACAAGCCAAGTATGAGAAGACTTGCAACTGTAACTGTGAAAGACAGATACATGTTTGATGGAAGACTGTGACATGCACTTATTGTTTTCGCATTATCTCCTCTGTGTTGTGCACAGCTTGGTTTCAGCTGGAGGAGGGTTGAGTCAGCAAAGGGACGAGAACGCCAGGGTTTGGATTTCATGATTGAACAGCAGCATTATGTTAATGATGAATCTTAAAGACTCCTAAAACCAGCACACAGTAACTGAAATATCATAATAATGGGCAGTGGTTTTTGGCATCATATGGTGTGTAAGATAAAAAAAAATGGAAATGTTAACATACTCCAAATAGCTCATAACCTCTTTGCCTGTGCTGCAACTTTGTGCCTTTGTCAGCATAAGCATGAACCACACTCTATTTAAAAAATAGAGTTTTTACACAATCAGTTAAAATGATCATAAAAATGACAAATTATGTAAATGCAAAACCAAACATTTATATCATGAATTGCAACACATCAGTTTTCTTGTTGTATTTCCTAAGCAAAATAATAAAAAAAGGAAAAAAAAACTTACAGTGTGACCTTCATCAGTGAGTTTACAGGTTGTAGGATGCAGCATGTTTGTGTAACACCTCATGTCTGCTTCATCACTGTTCAACCACTACTCTGCCTCTGTTTTTAATCTGTTTGCATCCTCCAATTAAAGGAATTAAAGGATTACTATACTTCTTTTTTTTTCTTTCTTCCAAACACAAGCCAGCAATAAGAGCTCCGGGCTTCACTGTACTTCATCTGATGAGCTCTTACCGTGATGGAAGCTGTGTCCATGTACCATGTCTGTTCCTTTCACAAACCGCTTCAGACTCAACTAATTCCATTTAGATTTGGGGATACTTGAAGAGGGGGAAAAACAGATTGAGTTTTCACACCAGAAAAACACTCATGACACACAACCTTTAGATGAAGGGGAGGGGGGGAGAAATTTTACTTCCTTGATCAAATAAAAAAAAATCCTTGCAGATCAACTAATCACCAGTTTCATATAGAACCAAAAACAGTTCCAAACAGTCGCCCGATTTCCATCCAAGCGTTTCTAAAGCCCTTTGGTGCCTTTGATGCACTGAAAGGATTAATAGTCCCGTCATCAGCCCTCCTCTAATCGCTCCACCTTTGCAATCTTCTTCTGGAAAATATCATGGAATAGCCTTGTTTTTGGCCCCTTGTATCAGGAGAGGGGATCCTTCAGGAGCATGCAAAACCACGCAACACTCATCTCCGCATCCTCTGGACTCAGTCGGTGCGTAAAATCCCGTGGAAAACACCAAGGAAGAAAAAAAAATCAGGTGGATTTTCGCTTGGGTTTCATCTGTCGCCCGCGTCCGGGGTTGCGCATCCCTCCGTCTTGGCTTGTGTCAACTGGAGAGTCCTCGCAGGCGGCAGGAGTTGATGTATGATCCTCCTCCTCCTCCTCTCCTGCCTTCCTTCCCTTCATTCAGCACCACCAATGCGCCACCGTCCTCACGCGCGTTTGACGCACGCGGTGGAAACTTCTCCAGCTCGCGGCTTCGTTCTCAAACACACGCGCGCGCACACTCATCGGGATAAAAGTAGAGACACACGCATAAGAGCGACGCACTAGAGCTCCCATTTCTACTTTTTTTAAACACACGCACATACACACATAATAAAAAATAAATAGACACACACACATTAGAGAAACACACACTAGAGCTCCCATCTCTACACACACTATAATAAAAGTAGAGGGACACACACAAACACACACACACACACATTAGAGCCCCACATTAGAGATACACAGGAAAGCTCCCATCTCTACTTTTTTCCCCCACACACACCAGAATAAAAATACACACACACACACAAACACAGACACTCAAGCTCCCATCTCTACTTTTATTCTGGTGTGCAGAATCCATTTCAGCACACAAAATGGAAAGGTAAGCAGAAAAGGCAATAAGAGGAGGAAATTGGAATAAACAAGCAATAAGGCGCACACACGCATGTCACAGCTTCAGTCCTCTGATCTAACATAGAAAATAAATGAAGAAATGCGCCATTGTTCACTATAAACAACTAAAGCATCCAAGCATGTCCGCCCTGCTGTAAATCCATCTTGCATCATTATAAAGCCTCTTTTTTTGTATTATGGATGCAGCCTAAAATACAGTAAACAAATGCCACCCACTTAAAGGTTATCATGGATTTCTTCTTGTAAATGCAATAGCCATCTTCATTATATTTTCTTATCTCACTAAAGTGTACAGTAGGTCTTTGCCTTCCTGAAGTGTGAGTGTCCGGATGTATGCACAGTGTGTATTCTCTCTCACACCTGATGACAAAGCTGATCAGAGGGTGCCCAGGGACGAGTCAGGGGCTCGGGCTCCCAAAATAGTCTTGGCACCCAGCAGACAATATCCATCTTCAGATACTCCTGCTGCAGAGGCAATCTTGGACTCGGTCCCTCTGTGCGTATGTTAATGTCACTGGTTAGCATTTGGATCAGCTTAAAATACACTGTTAATGAACCACCCTGATAGCGGATGCTGTTATCCCCGTGACGGACTTGAGTACAATGACTTTGTCTGCTCTCTCTCTCCTCCTCTGCGAGTTCTTTTTCCAGTGCACGAACCCCCTTGAGATTTCCAAGATAAAGACTTACTATCGTCTCTAACGTCCTCCTCTTAATTACATCCTGTCCCAGAGATTGGCCTGTTACTCACTCCTCTAAAAGTGTTTGGTTTTACAGCAGGTAAATGCGGACTTTGCGTGTGCCGGCCTGACTTTGAGAATACGTGTGGGAGCGGGAAATCTCAGAACTCTTTTCAACTAATAGGCTCCTGCTAATCTGTTATACAGAATGATTTAATGGACTTGGGATTTAGACCCCCCCTCAACGCAAGATCTGGAGCTTAGCCAGCCACTTTCTTGCTACTGTACAATCAAGTCCCATGAAGCTTGAAGCCCACAGTGTAGCATGGCTCGCTCCGCTCTCTCCAAAATTTCACAAACACAACAAAGACGTGGCTGAAAAGAATTTAAAATGTCAATTTTGCTGCAAAGGCAAAAGCCTATTATAGATCACGAAGTCTGAGGGGACGTCAATAATATCTGCGCCGAAATACAATGCGGTGCCCGAAGCTTGTTATTGATTAACGGTGGTGCTGCGGTGTCTGACAACTTTATAAGCACAACACCACACGTTTCTGATGGGTAAACTCGGAGATAAAGCGGCAGAGCTATATGGGAATTATTCAAATGAGGCTTATCTGGCCCACTGTATGCAACAGTAGCCCTGGTGAATTTAACAGCAGCCTCCAGTTTAGCTCTCCAGCATGTATAAACCGTCTGTTTGCCTGAATGGGACTGAGGCTCCGGGAGCATCTCCGAGAAATAATTCATTCAACGGCACTCTCAAAGTCTGCCATTTTTAATTAAGGAAGTCTACCGTTTGGCCGGAGATAAGTGTTGTGCTGTGTCGGACTAACCTAAATTTGTAATCAGTTTGGGCCACATAGAGCACATGTAGACAGGTAAACAACAATACACATGCACTGATGCTTTATCTTCAATTAAATCTCATTATTTCTCATTGTCCAGCTTCAGTTTTATTAGTAAAGTGACTCTAGTTCTCAAAGGCTCATGAGCTAAAACACACAAAACAACAGCGCAAACAAGCATCCCCATCCATAGCATATGTATAGAAACCAGCGAGTAATTCGTGATTGCATCCTGTTCATTTGGCTCGGAGTTGACGAGTAAATTGGGCGTTCACCTTCTACTTAGTGTCATTCTAATGACGCTGCCAGCACTGTTTCTTTTTGCCAGTCTAACAGGGGACAGCTCTAAAGCGGATAAACACTTAGGCTAATGCCTCCTGCCCAGTGGGACTCAAATTAACCTTATTAGTGATGCATTGAGCAGTTTGTTGGCCTAAAAAAAACACCATTTATTTGTCATTCAAGGCGCCTTGTAGTTCATTAAGCAAGACCCAGTTACAAGAAAGGGTCGCTGCGAATATGGGTGAATTTTTGAGCTGCTTTTTATGCTACATTAGCTGTCTGGGTCTCTGGTGATAGACTGCCTTTATCCCGGCCCTGCACCTGGAGCCAGTAGGAAAATAATTCCATCAGATGATAGGCCATAAACTACCTGTGGCTTCATTTTTGTTGAGGTGCCTTTGTTAGTTTGCAATGCAGCGTGCCATTTAAAGCCCTGTGCTCTCCCTCACTCTCTCCATAAAAAAAGCACCACAAGACCATCTTACATTTTGCAAAAATGAGGAAGGGTGTGAAAAATGAGATGGACACATGGTCACAGTAAACCGTATTTGACACAAAAAAACTTAGTAGAGTAGAAAAATATAGTGCATTTGCCAGTTGTGTAACTACTATGTTGAAGAAAAAAATGTAATACAGTGGAATGATTTTATAGTAGGGCTGCAACAAGAAATGATTTTTCTTTTCGATTATGTGTGAATTCTTTTCGCAATTCATTAATTAAGTGTCATTTTAAAATGCCTGAAAATATAGAAACAGTCAATAGAATAGTCCAATCAAATAAATATATTCAATTAACTATCATAAAGGAGGAGACAGAAAAGCAGCAAATATTCACATTTCAAAAATTTGATCCAGTGAATTTCTGCTCTTCTGCTTTCAAAAATGATTAGATTTCATTACATTAGATTCAAATGAGTAGTTAATTATGGAAAGCTGTTTTTTGATCTTTGATTAGACGAGTAATTCTTTCGGCTGTACATTTGTAGACACATGAAGGTAAAATATTGTATATGCAAATGACCACAAATTGAACTCATATTACACATTAAATCCACATATGAACAACTGTCTCTGACCAGCAATAATAATTAACTATTCAATGGCTGTAATGCTGCAATGAAGGGTCACCAAAATTAAGTGCAATTGCTGCTTTAAAACATACAAACATCATAACTGTATGTGTTCAAACGGTCCAGAGGATTGAATGTGCTTTGTGATCTATATCACATTTACAGATGGAGGCAATATGAACTGCACGGCCTTGAGGTGTAAGTTAGATGAGGAGCATCACTGCCTTCAAGTCACTTAATATGGATCCAGAACAGAACAGCCTGAGTTCTCTGTGTACTTTTTTTAGACTTGAATTGTCAGACATTTTTAGACTGGTTTTGGACTGGGATATGAATGCAGAATCAGAACAAAACCCCAGACCCCTGTGACATCTCCAAATCAACCAGTGCTGCCGACGTTAATGACGCTAAGTTCATATATTTGCCAGACAAACTACAAATGTTTGGTTTTCAATTACTTTCTTTTGAGGAACCCAAAAGTGATGAATGCTAATTTCACTTTGAACTGCTCCACATTCATCTCTCTCATGTCTCTTCGATGCTGCAACTCATCTGTCAATCACTGTGGCTTTATCCATCCAGCAATTAATCTCAGCCCAAGAGGGGCAGCTGCACTGGCTGTGAACCTAAATGTCTGCTGAATTGCTGGTCTGCAGATTTCTGCTCTAGTTATATGAGAGGGGCCATTTTTAGCCCTTTTCAGCAGATCTTTTGTCTTCATGTTTCATCACTCCGCCCTCGCGTCCATATGATCAAGCATGAAGGAAACAGAGGCTTGCTGCTTCACAGGTGTCCTGGATTCGGGCTAACATACCCTCTGCAATCTGTTGTGTGTATGAAGTCCCAAGCCCCAGGGTTAAACCGACTGTGTAATTCGTCATTTGACCTCATTAACCACTTGGTAGGGAGGGTGCTATCGACACTCTGTGGGCAATAACACCCCCGATGGGAGAGTTGATGTCACGCCGCCACCAAACCGCAGACGTTTTGGATCGAGGTTGAGGGAGTGAAGCCAGAATCATAGCTGACACTGGTTCAGCCCTCTGTTTATGTACAGCATCGGAGAGGCCACGGTTCAAATCAGATGCATTACAAAACAGTAGAGTGGCTGATATGTTGCATGCAATGAATTTCATTTGCATTTATTAGAAAATCCATTGCACAGACTGTTGGATAAAACCTCGTCCTGACCAACGATCGTCCAATCACAGCTTAGCAATCATCACTGGGCGCTGCAGGCCTGTCAGGCTTTGGATTTCTCAGCATGCCAAAGCAGTGTTCATGTGGCTCTAATAAGAGTGATAATTATTTAAAGCGTTTGAAAGGCGATTTTTTTCTTTTTCCTTTTTTTTTTTAATATTACAAGCCCCTAAAAACAACAGCAAAAGTGTAAGGAATGATCTGATAATCTGATCATCTCAGAGCTTACTTCATTGGCTGGACATAAGAAGACTTTTTGTTTGCCTCTGTATGAAATCGCAAATCCACTATTTCAAAAATGATGGAGAGTTTTGATTTGTCAGTTTTCTTCATATTTGTAACACTGCATATGTGCAAGAAGTGAAGCTTTGAAAGCGCAGAAACATTAACTAAAAAGGGAGGAGATTAGTGAACGGTCAATTGCGAGAATGACCTCGACAATATACTGAGGTTATTCTGTTAATAAAAATGACAAATACGCATTTGGAGTAAAGTTTAATTCACACTCCCTCACTCCCTTCTGCGGAGGTGTAAAAATGTTATTCATCCTCGTCCTGTGTTGAAGGAGCCCCACTGTACTCTGGCAGGGAGTGAGATCATTTCCACTGAAATGCCAGGTGGGCCGTGTGTAGTGGTGAGAGATGACCTTTTATATTGGCCCCAATGTTTGAAGACACAGCCGGGCTGCTGAGATCCTCTCACCCTTAAACATCCCCGCTCTGCCTCAACATTGTCAGTTACCTCGGTGTCTGCTCATGGTGCATTTCATTCAGTTGAACCGTAGAAACTGTTGTTGCTTTCGAAAATGTCACGGTGAAGCACACTTTGGGGAAATAAGTCAGGATTATATAGGGAGATTTTGAAGAATTAAAGTCAGATAAAAGCAGAAATTGAAAATAAAATCCAGCGGGGTTCATTTCTGTCAGCACTGTAACATACAAACTACATTCTGTCATTTTTTTCAGTTATGTAACATAACTTGACTTTTCAACAAGAGCTCTCATTTTCCTTACAGGCACCGCCGGGCGAGAAGCTGTGTGATGTGAAAAAGCTCTAACCTACTCATTGATATGTGAAGTCAAGTCATTGATGTGTGACAAATTCAGTTTTCTGGGGCACAGGGCAGCAGTTAATGTCTATAATGGAAGAAATGATTTTGTCTAAGTAAAAGAGAGAAGTTTTATACAAACTTTGTTGAAGTTTAATCTCACAAGTTTGATTTTGTGGAGGAGAATGTCTGAACCCACACAGAAGAAGGCGCCGGGTTTAAAAGCCATTTAGCTATAATTGCTTTCATAAAAGCAACTTTCTTACATAAACTTCCAATACAGTAAGAAATGCCATTTCAGTTCTAAAGTGTTGACGCAAGAACCAGCATTCGACCGATCAATGGCTACTTTTGTGTCAGTCAAAACAATCTGCATTCAGATCAACTAGCTATTGTGAGAAGCTGGCAAACGAGTTGGACCAGTAAAGAATGAATAAACAAGACACAAGAATGAGAGGAATCTAAAATCAATGGTTAAGATATGTACTGCAATTTTAACCAAGACCATGATCTCTACTCAACCATACTCAAATTTTTTGAGTGCCCAAACATAACTGTAGAAAGAATATGCTTTAGTTGCTATAAGGAGGTGTTGATATTGTTGTCAGTTAAGTCTTTGCACATTCAGTATGTGCACAGCTATGCATTGACTTAAACACGGGGTATTAAAAGTTAAAGACAGCAGTTTGCTTTTGTAGTTTCTACTGACAGCAATTGTAAAACTGTACATGGTCAGGCCAATGAACTAAGACTGTATAGATAGTAACGACTATCAAATGAGTTAAAGTGTGTCTCTTTGCAGGAAGAAACAAAATGTTGCCAGTCAAAGATGAACATTAAGTCCCATAGGAAGTACAACAGAGTACACATTAAAAATATAGTTAATATACTCACAGTCAACTACAGAAAAAGTGAAAAGAGCAAAATATAAAAAAAAAGATGTCAGCATTTACACATTATGTTATATTAGCAACAATCAGATGATCTTCCAACAAGGTCGATAAATGAAGCCTGTCAGTATTTGCATGGTCACCGGTCTGACAAAATGCATTGTAACATTGTCGGTTAAACAGCTATGTGACAGTCGTAGCTGCAACGAGCCAAGAAATGTTCAAATGAAACCAACTGCTGCTGGCAAAATAAGAACCCTCAGATTCCTGTCAGAACATAATTCAGGAGGCATTACTTTTCTCTCGACACTTATTTGCAAATTAGTATCATATTAATGTAATTATTAGGAGACGAACAGTATTTCACAGCCGTCCACATCTTGGCTGTGAGCATGTGATATAATAATGGTGAATAAATAGTGTAAAACATTTGCAGCAAATGTTTCCACTGAGCTGTGAACTGGATGTCTGTGAATGCATTTCTTTCACAGAAAATACAAAAGGACATGATAGCATATGGATTCATGAGTGAATCATAGGCCGGCCCAAATGTTGCAATATGGCACTTTAATAATTCATCAAAGAGGGGGCTCCTGCCATATTGCCCAAATCTTTTACCATGTACGCTCCATGAGATGCTGGTAAGAATTATTTTTCTGTGATCTCTCATCTGAATTAACTGATTCTTTTTTCTTTTTCCATTTTCTGCACTGTGGCACATCTGTTCATTCGGTTTGAATAATAGCTGCCATTACATATAAAAAAGGATTCGTCTCAAAAGACCAATTATAATGATGGTAAATTGTTCTTAATGTCTCGTCCTACTGTCACTTCATGCCAGACTGTTTCGTGCAAGAGCTGACCTCCACAACTCAAGAACACAATATAAGGAAAACCACTATATTAGCGTATATTATCATTTATTGCAATGAGTAAGAAAGAGGCTGGAGGCTAAGATATGTGTACTGGTCAACATTTTAGTCCGCAGCCTTTTTAAGACCTGCATCATAAAAATGTAATTTAATCATATATACATGTTACATTCCTGGTGCACATGGTTTATTGCGCTTTCTGGTTAACAGTGTTCCTCAACAGTGCGGCAGCATTCTATCTGTATAATTTGTATGGACGAGGTTCTTTGTCAACTTTATTGCATTCTTGCCATTAGGCCCGTTGGTGTTATCTCATCGCTGCAGCTCTTACACAAACGCTGGGGCAGAAGAGAGCGGGAAAGATACTGTGGAGGAGGAGAATAAAGGAGAGGATGTGGGGGGAAGGGTGGAGAGTAGAGGAGAGGAAAGGAGAGGAGAGGGAAGGGAAGGAGAGGAGCGTGATGATTAATGATGACTGTAGAGAAGATGGCCAAGGTGGTTAGTGAAATTAACAGAGGCTTAGCCAGCAGCAGACCACAGGGAGTAGAAGGAGCTTCACAGGCCCAAACCGACTCAGATCCAACTTCTGCATGTGTGTGTGTGTGTGTGTGTGTGTGTGTGTTCGGACTCGTGTTTGCATAAACAGTCAGTTAGATGCAAATGCAGACATAAAGTGCTGCAGCAATCTGAAAAATAGACTCAGCATAGTGTTTAATTAACGGCAAGAATGACAACTGTCACTAACACATTTATTATATTATTTAATTTATGTGTATTTATTATGCATATTTATTATATACTGCACTTAACCAGCTATTTATCCTGAGCCCCGTGAGTTGGAGCTAACACATAATGACAAAAGAGCGAGGCTAAAGCAATCGATTAAGTGCAAGGAAAGAAGCAGAAGTAGATCCATGTCCAAAACATAGAAATAAAAGCGCAGCATTGGTTTTGTATGGAAGGACAGAGCTTGTTAGTTCTTACATACAGTGTAGTATAAGAGGACCTATAACCCTATTTGGATGCTTAACTAAGCAGCAAAGCAGCAGCAGTTGTGATGGTTATGAGGTATATGTGTTACTCATTGTATTATCAAACTGTATGTTTTACTTGAACTGATACAAGAGTGTTTGGGCATATGCAATTCTATGTCAATTGGGCTGCAGGTGTTAAAGCATTAGCCCAAATTAGGACAGAGCTGCCAACATCAAAATGAGCTCCAGCAGCATCCAGAACTGATGTCCTAACTAACTGAGCATGAGTAAAACCAGATCTTCCAGCTTTTGTTTCAGGTGTAAGAAAACCTAATTCAAAATCCTGCTGACACTGAGAACAATATCTGATATCAATTTTGAGTTCGTATTTCTGCTTTTTAGAATTGCAAACATCGTTTCCCAGAAGCCTCAGACCTGTGCGGCTCAACAGAAGAGGTGAGTCAATGGGTGACTCGAGGGCATGTCATTAGCTCAGACATGTCTGTGATATCAGCAGGACAGATGTTAGATCACAGCTAAAAAGGACACAAATTAAGAGAAGAAGAGAGAGTTGGTAAATATTTGGATATGGATTGAGCCAAGTATCTATTCAGTCCCTCCACTGCCACATATTCTTCAGAGCTGTAGATAGAAACTCAAGTCCAGGAACACACTTCATTTTCAGAAAGACAGATGAAAGAAATGTTGAATGAGCAATTGAATTAAGTTACAGAAGATGTGTAGTATGTATGGTGTAGCATGGGAGTTATGCATGTAGGTACTAGTTCCCTGTACACATTGATAATTGCAGCTTACATTACAGCAGACAATTCAATCCATTCCTTACACTTCAGCTCTTGTATTTTCAGTTTTGGAAGCGAAATGTAAACGTGAAGAATAGACGAGCCTAAAAACTGCACTTAACCTCGAGTGAGGTGTCATCACACCAAAGCTTCGAATCAATTGAAATAATCAACAAATTGGAATGGACAAACAATCAATGGAGGACAGAAATCCCTTTTAGCCTCCCCCTGGAAAATCAATGATTTTAATTGTGCTGCAAGACACATAATTCTGGTGTTTTAATCAATCTCTTCAGCTTTCAACAGAAACTCATCACAAGAGCTGGCTGAACCCCTGCGGACCGGAGGAGGACGGAGCTGCGACAGTAACAGATAAGAGTTTTGCTCGCTAATAGAAGACATTAATTCCTCCCAGGCTGCTGATGTTAGAAGAAAACATTTGCAAAACTCACACATCAGACAACTAATGATCATATGAGCGGCTGAGTGGAAAATATGTGTCATATTATTTTTGAGAAGGAAATTCTATCACCCTCTCTGAAACCACACCTCTCTGATGAACTAACAGTAAATGTAACAATAAAATTAAATAATAAATAAAATCGCCTTTAAGACTCTGAATCTGACTGAACGCCTCCTACACAAATCTGACCAAAGACACACTGGATGAATCGCTCCGCAGAGGCAGCACGACTTCAATGAAAGTTTATTTACATAGAAAGCCTTTAGCATTATAGATGTGAGGAAATCAAAAAATACAAATGTCCTCTCATCCTCTCTGATTATCATATTACTCTCTTCTGCTGTGGAGTTTCAAAGTAGAATTCATTAACCCAATGCCCCAGTGCTGCGTGTAACAGTAAACTTCACACTCATGAGAGCAATAGAGTTATGAACTATTCCGGTGTGATTTAAGAGTTGGCCCTAAATTAATGTAAAAGGTTACTGAAGGGCTGATTTGGGATGCTGTTTTTCTGTCCTTCTTATTGACAGGTCAGAACTCATCAGACAACAGCAGCGGTCTCTGTGGTCTCTAGTGTTGTCTGTCTGTAATGTATCGGTGTGACTTCAGACTGTTTCTAGTAGTTGAATCCTGACAGATAGGCCAAACCACGAGCCCGCACAAGCCGCTAGGGACTCCTATTATTATAATTATTATTATTTGGAGGCATGCAGGAGTTTCTAATTAAATGTTTCGGCACAGGCAAACAACCTGTTCACTGCCTAATTCATTGCCTTCAGTGGTGCGGTGCGGGCACAGAGAGGGAACGAGCACATTAACATTGTCAGCTGCCGTTCTTGGCCCCGGCTGTTCACAGTCGCTGACTCCAGCATTGGCAGCAGGTACGGCAGGACACAATGGAACATGTGGAAATATACACGGGCGTAAACACACACAAAGACAGACGGGAATGCACAGACAATGTCCCACCATGACCTCGCTGAATATTTGGATTATTGCAGCCAAGTTAAGACGGAATTGACAATAGGTTTTTGTGAAAAGCTGTGGAATAGTTAGTGAGCTTTTGTGTTATTTTCAAAATGAGCTCAAGTTTAAAATGTTAGCAGGGAGAAAATCAAAGGAAGAAAAGCTTTAGTGTAGAACTTTTTTTTGGCCCTATATTGAATTAAGACGGCAGTATGAGGCTCCTCCTATTGTTCCCAATAAGCTCCTTAAATAAAATGGGGAGTTGTAGATTTCATATTAGAGATCAGAGTTGCAGGTGCTTATGCTTACATCTGGTTTTCCGACATCTTAATTGGTGGATTTTGCCGGAAGTCATACACGGTGAGTAAACTCCGCCTGCTCCGGAGGGGAATTATCAGGTCTGGTAAGTTAACAGGATACAGGAAAGTGGATTTGTTGAGGGTGATTTTATCTGACCTCTGCTCGTAATAGCAGCACTGAATTGAATGCAGAAATGGGCGATAATTGGTAAAAATCTCTCAGAGAGTTTGAGAGTCTCTTGCAGGAACATTGCAAAGGGGAGGACATAACTGCAGATTCTTGGAAATAATGCTCAGTTTATGAGAACTGGTGACGACAAATTTCTGTTGGTTCTGCTGTAATACGGCAATTGAAAGGAGAGAGCAGGAAACTGAATGTAAGGGAAAGCAAGTCTTGGTGTGCAGCCACTTTATGCCTGTATATTAGAGTTGATTCTACTTTTAAAGCAAAGCACATTCAAGCTTTGAGAGAAATATCTGGCTTTTTTTTTTTACTTCTTACTGTACATGTCAGCCAGTCTTTTCCCCACATGCAGGTTAAACTACAGACCAAAGGAGACCAGAGCTTATTTAGCTACAGAAGGAGCCTGGGTCCATTTCCGGCTTGAATATGTTTATTCAGTTCTGGAGACTCTTTGGCTGTAATCAGCTTGCATAAATCTCTTTGATGATAGCCACTAGAACATCTGCCGGAGCAATAAAAAAAATCCAGGGAGGCAATAAAATGTCTGGCGGAACATATGCTAATGGAAATGTGAGTTGTTCTGAAAAGTTTGTCCCAAAGTAATTGCCACAATGTGACCACGTTTTTTATGAATTCATATAATGATCGTGGTGGATGTAGCGGAGCCGATGCTCATATTCCCGTGCGGCGTGATGATCACCCCGAAGTGTGATGAGGTTACCTGGTTGTTGGGAGTTTTACAGTCCTGAGTCAGCTTTGTCCTTCACTGAGTCTTTTCGCCTACTGTATCTGGTCTCTTTCACACAGTCACAAACACGCACACACACAAGTTCACGATGGATGACTGCACCCTCTTTACCCGCAAAACCAGGGTTGAAAGGTGCAACCATTCATCAGAGGTGTCTACTTGGCTACTTGGTGTGTATCCTTATCAGCGCTGAGCAAGTTACTGGAAAGATAGTATCAACTACTCATTGCAGATTCCTCAATGAAAAAGTAATTAGATGATGAGTAAAATTAATTAGTTACATTACTTTAGTTATTTAGTTCAGCTCCATGAAATGCGTCTTTGCCTCAATGACACACATCGTGGGCCAAGATAACACACACCAGATCAGTCTGTCTACTGAATACACACAGACAGCGAACAAGCAAACCCCCAAATTGTTGAAGTTCCAAAGCGTCACTGGGATGAAATCACTGAATTTAACATCACAACCTTTTACACTACTTGAAAGGAGATCAACTGATATTTAACTCATATAGGAATAAAGTTGAAAAACAAACAAACAATAAATTGAAAACAATATTGACATGTGGTCAGCTTTTAAGTTCATATGGCCAACAGTTTCTTATTTACAGTAACAGAGCAACATTATTATTCATTTCTAGCCAGCCTGCAGTCTTAGGTCCACTCTCTTCTCCCTCTAGTTTTGTTCTCTATCAACTCTTGAGGGAAATATCTGACTCTTTAGCTGTTGAATGCTTCACCCTCCCGACCTATCGTCACCTGTGTCTGTCTGCTGTTTGGTGCTGAGCAGGAACTGTGTGATGGGTTTTTACAGCTTCCTCTGATGAAAACAACTCCATGAGCTGAGAGAGCGAACTGAAACAGTGCAGTTGTGGCCTCGGGTGATAAGCAAAGTCTCTGCAGGTTCAAATCTCTGCTTTGTTCACGTACTCATTTGATACATGGTTATTACAAACATATTAATTATTGACCCTTTTAGTGTCAAAAGCTTTAGGAGGATTTTTCCTGATGATGTTTTTTAGGTTAACAATGCAGTCATTTTTTGCACCAACCTTTATGCTTCAATTGTTGTTTCTTCAACAATTTGCAAATTTCCCCATTAAGAGATTAATTAAGCTTTATCTTATTTGGAGGCTAGCTTGTTCACTTACTTGAAGTTTGATGGGCGGTTGATATCAGATTGAAAGTGGAGATAAGGGATTAAAGCAGCTAATGAAAACAGGAGAAATTTGACTCTTACTTCGAGGTTGCTGTATTTACACTGAATGATGTGTGGTCTTGGCCGACTGGTTAGTCGACATTCAGGAATCATCCATCCATTTTTGCAAGCTGAAAGTATGAGGCTAGTGATGTAATTTTTTGTTACATTACATAGAACTGAGAAAGTAATCACATTACTGTAAGACATCAGCCTAATATCAGATTGTGTTTCTGCACTTTATATGATTGGACCCACACTGAGGGGCTTGCTTGTTATTCTGAAAACGATAAGAAAAAGGCATTTCTTCACATTTCTTTTTCTGTTAATTGAAAAAAATGCACCTTATGTGCTTAATTTAGTCCAACCGGGACAACTTAGGTCGAACATTATGACCCTGTCTAAGCGAAATGTCTCCCTGCCTGCCTCAATGTGTCCTCTGCATTTCAGTACAGAACGTAACAGCAGTTAAAGCGACACTGTGTTCTCTGTCAGCGGACCGCGGGGGATGATCACATTCAGAGCATATCGCTTTGTTACCAATACGACTTTGCCAATTGGGTCAATGCTGGCGACTGTGCAAACAACCGCATCTCAGCTTTATTCGCATCTAATTAACTCCAAACTGTTTGTAGTCACATTCCTACATATGGCAGAGTTAAGGGAGCATCGCCACAAATGGGCTGTGTTGTGACTGAAGGAGTAAAGCAGAAGAAAATAAAAAAAGATGTTATTTTTGGAGAAGGTTGAGAGGGTCTGCATTTAGATTGATTTTTACAACTGAGCAAGCTGTTCCCAAATCATCCAGTGCTCTTGTCATGTGTCAGGCCGAGTTAATTGTGCGAGAGTGGTGTGGATGGGTGTGTGTGACTGGATAATTGATCCATTTTGTGGGTGTGAAAACCACCCGCAGAGCCGGGGCGAAGATACGGCTTCAGAAAGCATGCACAATGCTGTAATCTCCCCCTCCGCTCGCCACGGTGCGGCAGCGAGCTGTGGAATTTCTGCCGTGTAGCTGCAGAAGCCCTGCTGAGGGCTGAGGAACAATTTGGATGCCTTTGCTTTCAATTTCAGCCTGAGCTCTCTCAAGGGAATTGCTAGTGCATCTTTGTACAAGACCCCTTACACAAAAAGAAGTATAAAATAATAAAGCCTG
The DNA here is from genome assembly GCA_037975185.1 of Centropyge bicolor. Classification (NCBI taxonomy): domain Eukaryota; kingdom Metazoa; phylum Chordata; class Actinopteri; family Pomacanthidae; genus Centropyge; species Centropyge bicolor. The sequence continues at coordinate 4,428,034 of JBBMOC010000014.1, forward strand.
TCCCCGTCGTTAACTAATCCAGCACAATTCACGGTTATGCAAATGTGGCGTCCAAATGGTGGAATATGTTCCTGCTTTGTGTGAATTATTCATTGGCTTTGTATTTCACAAACACAATGCAGTCACCTCCCACGACACGGGCCAGCTTCTGAATGTGTGGTATTTATTTTTTTCTCTTTTTTTTTTGCTGAAGTGTGTTTTCTAAATTTCACCTGGGCGTTCATCAAAGAGCAGAGCTGCAGTGTTGTGTCAGTTTGCCCTGGCTCAAACAGGATATTTTGCTTCTATGTGTTTAATGTATCCGCCACAGCAAGCTCCCACAGTGCCTTTGGAGAGCGCTGGAGAGAGGGAGTGTTTACTTTTGTGTGTGTGTGAGAGAGAGAGACAGTAGCAGAAACAAAAGTACCGAGGGAATTTTGCAGCTTTTGTGCTGGGGCTTGCGCGCGAATGAAAGCGCGTTGGAGGGAACGACGAGGGCAGATAAATAATTGCGCGTGTGCAGAAAGGCTGCGACGTACGCGCTGAGCTGAGGCAGTGTTTTTCCTGGAGAGCTGCAGACAGCGGTGTAATAGATAGTTGATTAGGGAGGCAGGAGGCGAGACTTCAGATTACTCACTGACACTCGGTGACAGTGTGCTCGGCAGCCTCCCAGGTCCACGTCCTGGTGCCAGCTTCGGAGCAGTAACAGAACGAGAACCTCGTGTACCCAAAACCGAAAATTACCCTTTTGATCCGCCAATTGACATTACAATTTTCTGTGGGCTTCTTCATCTCCTGTGTATTTCAGTCATTTTTCTCTCACCGAGCCATAAATCTGCCTTATCTGTGTGGATCCCTCCACAGGTGCAAACAAACTTGACTGTTTATTCCATTTAATGTTCCGTCTTGTCATTCTCGTCTATGTTGTATTTTATCTGTTATGGCATATGTGCTGTGCCAACCTACGCACCACCGTCTCAAATTTCCACTAACGTGCTGATTTGCTCGAGGGGATCCTCAGATTGATTCAAACTCATCCAGCCTGGGTGTTGTGTGTTTTGGTGGCATGTGTGTGTGACAGAATGTGTGTGTGTGTGAATGCATATTTGAGCCCATTCCTCTGCATGCCAGTCTCAAGGCCACATCATTAGAGTAAGAGGGCTGTAATTAGTGAGCCCATGCATATTAAACAGCACCCCGCATCCCCAGCCTTGAAAAACAGCACTCTGCTGTCACTTGCAGCCAATAAGCCACTGTTAATGTCCAGAGGGTTGCACATATTACCCACAGAGCACTGAGGGTGATTAGCTACCAAAACCAGCAGTCAGGGATTCTTCCCTCAGCCCTTGGCCTTTTATTGTGTGGTGTGAAATATCTGATTATACAGTAGTAAGATTAAAAGAGGAAGAAGAAAGGGAAGAAAGTCCTCTGATAGCTCATATTAAAAGTATCACTAAAGGACCGCGGAGGACTACATGAAAAAAGCAAATGAGTGACAGCTGAGGAAGAAGGCGACGAGTTATGTCAACGTGTCGAGTCATGACGGAGGTGAGTCCATCTGTGCTGTGTCTCCGTCAACAGGATGGAAATGAGATGAAGAGGATCCACTTTTGACACTTTCAGGAAGTGTAAATGCAAAGTCAGTGCGGATCAACAGCAAGTACTCCAACATTCACTGACGCTATTGAGCAAGTCAAAGGGGACACGGTAACGTTTGTAACACCTCTATACTCACTCAGTGGCGATAATATCTGCAGTCTGATAAAAGCAGTTCATCAGTTTTGAAGCTCAAAGGCTCGAAGCAGAAAACCATAAGTTAGTCTTTTGTATCTTATTCTTCTGTCGCTCATTTCGTCATCTGAATACATAACATAGAATGTTTGAACCTCACTAAAAACTGTTCAGTACAACATATTTTAAGTAGAGTTCAGCTCAGTCAAGCAAAAACTAAAATCAACATCAGTCAGTGCAGAGGTTCAGAAATCTCATTAAAAAAAATACTGCAAAATTACAGTTACAAAAAACAGTTTTAAAAGTGTCTCGTAGGGTGCGGCTATCATGTGACTAAGTGATTACCCCTCTTCCTATGGAAAAAATAGGAAGTTTAATTATATTTTAAACGTATTCAAAATGACTAAAGAATAAAGAAAAGATGGTACAAATGCACTTCGGATTAATTACTGCATGATGTAAAATAGCACCTTAAAATTGTATTTCATCTCCTGTGCTTTGTTGATGTTGTTTTCAGTCTGCTATCTTCTTCAGTGAGTTTTCACAGACTTGACAACGTGCCGCAGGTCACATCTGAGTCGCATGTTTGTGTGTTTCTGTCACAAGACCTTCTGCACAGAAGGTTGGCAGTCACAGATATCACCGTGCTCCGCGAGCTTCGACAGGCAGACATCTCTTCATATCTTCAACCTCCAGCCAGCAGCTGTTCTTCACTTCTGTGACTCTGACAGTCTCCTGCACCAACCAACAAGTCTGGCTCCGTCTCCGGAAGAAATAAATTCCAAATGTTGCATTGTGGCCTGGGCTGCCTGCAATCTCCACACACAACCAGCGCTTCATCACACACTGCAACCAGCACAGCTTCATTTTGTGTTGTCCACACCTCATTTACCTCAGGGATCACATAAGCCTTCTGAATGTTAAACCATCCTCTCTCAGAGTTTCCAGACCAGTGGTGTCACACATCTCCAGAAATGGACTGCACTCGCTGCCGGTGGCAAAACTAGCTGCAGGGATGGAAACATTGCACTCCATCATTGCTCTGACCAAAGGCTGTTCCAGGTGTAGTCATGGCCATCAATGTCTTCATCTGGAGTCCAAATCCACTCTTCCTCAGGGTTGGTGGCTGGACTAGACATTTGCCACAACCCTCCCAGTGGAAGAGCTTTAACCGCTCTTGGATGGACACCACGCTCTTTCTGCCACATCGCTCACACTCTCAGTCTCATCACTGATGCTTCAGAGTCAATCATTTTCAACTCTAATCATACTCAGCCCTCCTCCGCTGAGCTGCCCCCCTCAGAACCCCTCCCACTCTCCACTACTCAAACAAGCACTATAGGTTGTGGTGATGAAGCTCTGAATGCTGCTTTGCCATAGGAGTGATCATAGGTAAGGACTTGGGGGGGAAATTGTATGTCATCTGTCATAGTGCACTTTATTGCTGTACTGGTGAGTAGTCACTGTCATTTCCTGCTGACATTGATCTCTCTGGTACTCACAGTCTTTCTATAATGTCCCCTCAACACTGACATCCCTCCCTGTCTTACTGTTTCCACTGTTGTCTAACAGATACATGCCTGACCTACGCACATAGAGAATCTGTGGTTATGATTAGGTTCATGTTCTTTTCTCTGACACTGTTGATCCTAAAAGGAATTTTTCGCATGGGAATCCATCTTGTACATTATTATAATTACATCTAGTGTTTCATGTCCTCTTTAAAGGCACCAATCAATGCTTGTGCACTATAGCTATGCCAATGTGGGAGAAAAAGCTCAAGTGTTTGAGTGTCCCCATCCCCTTTTTTCCTTCCTATACTTATTCCCTCTGCAGACTGTCGTGATGAGTGGAACAGCCATACAATCAAACTCAAATTATTGGGGCCAAAGGATCTGGAGTGGGGGCACTTGTAATTTACAGGCATGTGGGTACATATACCACATGCATGCACAAACACACCAGCCACTTGGGCTTATTACACATATACACTGACACGTACACTCCACCGAGCAGTGGTAATCAGTCGAGCAGCTAAAGTGTAAATCGAACACAAGGCTCCATATTTATCTTCATTTTGGGGTTATTTAGGACTTTGAACCAGCTGCAGAACAACACGGACGTCACTACATTAATCTCTTGAGCAGCAGCATCGCTCTGTGTGCAAGATCTTACATTTCTCCTACAGTTATGCTTCATTCTTCACAGCATGAGTGATCATTTTATATGAGAAATAAGTACGTTAGGGTTTTTTCCACAGATGTCACATTTGTACTTTATATATATTGTTGAGGCAGAGAAATAGTTTGTTCTTTGTTTGTTGTGATACTGATTTAATCCATCATGCCAGCACATAGCACAATAGGAATATATGGAGTAACATCGGTTTAGCAACAGCTGGCTACTGAACTATTTGTTTTTAATGGAAAAAGCTAATAACGCACCAGCATAAATGCAACCGGTGAATGGATGCAAATGAATGTACTTTGAGTTCTTACAATAGTGTTACGACACAACAACAACAAAATTTTGACTAATATAAAAAATATTCACTATAATGTGTTACGTTAGTTCAGCTAAGTTTCAAGTTCTTTTTCTTTTTCATCTTCATCTGTCTGCTCGGACTTGGTTCTTGTTTTTCAATGTAGTGACGCGACTTTGAAAGCAGTAACCTGCGGAGTCAGCCAATGGTGGACTTATAGCAACAGCCTTACTCCCTGTGAGTCAGTCCACTGATGCACTAACAGGGCATGCACTGTGTCAGGCTGTGCTTTTTTAGAAAATCGCCCAATTACAAGCCACAGCCTGTTGCACGTACACACAAAGAAAATCCAACTTTTCAAATGATAGTTCAGATTTTAAATAAAAGCTGACAGCCCTAATGCGTGTGTGTGTTTTAAATAAGCCATTTGGACTGACAGTCTTGGACAAATGACACACACACACACACACACACACTGTGGCCCCTTTAGTAAGTAGGTTACAAACAAACACATCTGTGTCGTGGAGGTTTGAAGGTCTGAAGTCATTATGGCGGCTGACTCATCGCTGATTCTGGAGCTTCCTGCTAAACACAAGACATAAATGTCCCTTTGGCTAATAGTATATATTTGAGGTTACTACTCCATCTCCATCCTGTCATCCCTCTTTCACTTACTTTCTCCACACACACACACACACACACACACACACACACACACACTCTTAAAAACAAAAAGGGTCAGCAGTGAAAGTGAATCAGAGTGCAGATGTAACGCTTTTCTTGGTGAGTCACCATTTTGCCTTGAAGTAAGAACTCATTACAAACCAAAATCTCCAGAGGATGAAACTCCAAACAGAGAGAAGAAAAAAACAAAAAACAAACATGGAAGCACCATTATTTAATGCCTAATGAGGAATCAATAGGATAAATAGGTTTCTGAAGAGAAGAAGAGATGGATGGCTGACAATTAATAATCCTAATCAGCTCTTCTATGACATCACATTATAATAATAGTATTCAACAACTGGATCTATCATGTAACCACAGTCCTTGTTGATAATACTACTAAATTAAAGATAGCAGAGCAGTGACAACAGGCTGTAATGGGATGGACACACATTACCATTCCTCACTGAGTTTTAAGATGAATGGCTATTTCCATTATTACCTACACAGTTGTTGTAGCTCTAATTGATGAATAGCTGTCTATATCTGTGCGCTGTTTATTCAGATGTCCCTGTAATTGGGTAACTAATAGAACTCATCACTCAACACACTAACGGCAGCTATAGCTATAGCTCTCTCGACCACACTTTAAACTTTACATCCCCCTATCTTACTTTCCCACTAATCCTGTGTCCCGAGGCGCACGTGTTATTTTTGGGTTGCTATAAATAATGATTATTCACTGGAATAATAATGATTTTTTTTGTCCAATATTGCACCATCAAAAGAAATGACCCTGAAATGAAGAAGCAAATAAGTAGTTTTTCATTAAATGAATTGTCTGCTGTAATTTGTAAGGCTTTAATGAGCTTCTTGTTGATATTGTTCACACTCAAATGATTTCTAATTAAAAGTGGCTTCACAGAAAATACAACATCCATGAAATTGCCATACATGTTTTGCAGTCCACATGTCTCCTGAGTTCATTGGATTAAACTTGAGTGTGAAAGGGAGTGTGTCTGCAATTCAGGGTGACCTGCAAGAGCTGGTAAAATAAATATGCTAACATATTATTATGTGCAGGACTGAATGTATGTGGCTGGACCGTACTGTGCTCACATGTGCACACGTGCAAGCGTGAATGAGATGGAGAGAAAAGTGAAAAATGAACATTCAAGCATGACATCATCATCATTGTATTTTAAACTGGCAATAATCAATATTTTTAGACAAAAGTCACGCATATGGACAGAGAAGTGAAGCATTTTAGCATCTTTCAGCTCATTGTTTTGATTTTCTGACCCTAGATTTCACTCATATTGTTATTTTCAGCCGCAGCAGGAAGCTGTTTTCAGCAAAATTGCTCTAAAAACCCACTGTACTCTACACGCACAGCACCAAACTACAATCAGACACAGTTAGTTAGAGACTAGCTAGTGAACATAGTGAAGCCTTGAGCAGCTAAAGAGCCAGATATTGGAGTTGGAGGAGACCAAAAACAGAGACAAAAGAGAGTATATATTGGACTTACATTATCGGGACGCAAATATGAATCTAAATCAAATCTGATGATGCATAAAAAGGCAACTGTTTGCTACAAGGTTCATCATATCAACTTATACAGGAAAATTATAATAAGACAATGTTGTGTTAGCCGGCTTCAATTGCCCCTAAAAAAATCAGCTTTTAAAGAATAAATATTCCTGATTCAACCACGAAGTTTAAAATCTTAGTACCACACAAAACCCGCAATCTTTCCAGTTTGAAATATAAAAACTCACCCGCAGCCTTGATGCCAGTGGTAATGGATAGAGCCGAAGATTGTGAGCCGAAGAGACAGAAGAAAAACAATGCTTTCAGTGTGTGACTTCCCAGTCCGTCCTTTCCCATCCCTGGTGATAAAGAGCTGCTGAATTCTTCTCGGCCCGCTGTGACCCTGGTGATACTGTATCTGTGTCCCAAAGGCCGCCGTCTTTGCTTTGTTGCAGCTCACAGTCAATTACATGCTGCAGAGACACACACAACACACACCAGCACCGCAGGTCAAGCAGAAGTAGGCCGAAGTGAAGCTATACCCGTCTTCAACGTGCACTGACCTCAACTTTCTTCTTCAATTCACCTTTATTCTTAAGTCTTTATTAAATCCCATCTCACACCGTCACACTGGTCCTGAGTCGACGCACGTAATGGGGGTCGTAAGTGGCGAAACTGATTTGCTTCAGAATACCTGGAAAAGAATTACAAAAGAGAAGTTCAATTTGATTAGTCTCGCAAGTTGTAAAATAGATTGGTTTTGATATGAGAAATCCGGACAGTTCAGCTGCAGAGATTCAAATTAGATACAGAAAAATGCTCACATTTAATCTGGACCCTGGATGAAAGTGTGACGGTTTCAACTAAGGTCTTTTTTCCCAGAGTATCATATTTGATGCTGATAGAACGTCTCCACAGAGGATGCAAACCCAAATATCACAGACATTTGGAAAAGCCAAGCTAGTTTGCTTGATCCCACTTAATTGCACAGCATAAATTATGCATCGGGAACGACGCTCCATGGTGGGTTACAACGGGTGACAATTGTCCTTCGGAGACAGCGTTAATAACACAAGACATCATTTATTGCCAACAGTGGGCGTGATAAATAGGTCAACTCCAACAGCAAGAAACATGCTGTCATGGGAAACATAAATCATTAAAGATGATATTCGCAGTGCTCTGGCGTGTGTGTACTGACGATGTTGTGTAGTGGACAAACTGCTGGACGTTTGCACCTCGCCGCAATTCTGCTATTTCGGGACGATGGACCATATTTAACACTCGACCTTGGTGTGAACCCAGAGCAATGACAAAACAGGCTGCCTGGCTCCCTTTGGTTTTGGCCTTCTCTCTTATTTATGGCTCTAATTGCTTGCTCCTCTTCCTCACTGGGAGATGAAATGTTTGAACTTCTGGGGCCAAAGCACTGATGCCGCGCTGCGCTGGCGAGCTCAGTTCAGCTGGAAAAGGCCAAAAGAAAAGACAGAAAGCAGAAAAGAGAAATAACTTGTGACATAATCATTACCCCGAGGCTTTTCTTTCTCAGAAGGCTCACTTCTGAATCGCAGACTCAGCTGTCTGCGGACGCTCTATTAAACGCGATCAAGCCGATGAACAAATGATCACTAATCAAACGGGCGATGAAAGATGTCTGAGCAGCAAGGTTTGGCAGTTAACTGAGATAACTTCCTGAATAATTAATTTCTAATTGAAAAAGGTGATTAGAAATGAAAGAGACGTCCCTTGTGTATCATCCGTTCATCATAAATTTGTAATAAAAGAAAGAAATGGAGAGTAAGATCAGGTCATATGATGAAAAAAAACAGTCGGCAAAGCTTTAATCATCAAGCTCTTTTTCAGAGTTCTGGCATCTGAGACTCATTTTGCAAAAGCTGCATGTATCTCTTATTTAATTTACAGACTAACTTGGCGGCAGTATTCTTTTCATGAATAAGGCAACAAGTTCTCATACCTAAATGACAAAATGCGTTGTTTGTCAGCTTGTTCAAAAATGACATCTGTGACTTGCACTAAAGTGGCTTTGAGAGTACTTCACACATTTAGCACTGCTCACCTATTACGTCAGACCCATAACGTTTTTAAAAAAAGCATCCAAATCAATGCAGCACAACCACAGAAATTGTCTCTTTATTTCACACATTCTACTTCCTTGTTAAAACCACCTGGTTCCTGTATGACCCAACATGCAACACGACTGCTGACAGTTCGCTCGGAGATGAGGTAAGATCACCTCTTCCCCAGGTCAAACTTGCAGCCCTGAGTGCTGCTGACTCAGGTAAAATATTCCGAACCAGATGCAGATGAAGATTAAGATGGTGGCCACAAACACGTCTGATACGATGTGACACAAATCTCAAACAATGGAGATGATGCTTAAATGAGAAATTTACTGCAGTGATCTTAATCAGACGAGTAAGATGTGCCTTTCATTTCTTACAGTGTATTTAACCTTGTGGCGCTGCAGCCTTTACATTAATCCGATGGAATTCAATTCAGATTAGCACTGCGTTGAAAGTGTTACTATTTCAGGCCGAGTAAGACTGACATCATGCCTTTAATGTAAAAGTGACTTGGGTGCTAATTCAATCATGAGACCAATGCATATAATTAGCGCCATCACATTGACACAAAGTCTGAAAGATAATTGTAAGTGTTTGAAGAAGTGAGGAGTCTTTTTTTAAAAATGCATGCAGTGTCGCAGCCACTTCCTCTTTATTCATCCCTAAACTATGAACACCATACAAAACACTTCTATCTAATTTATTCGATAAAAGCAACTTTGAACAAACAACTGCCAATTGTGTTTTGCATAGTTGAATTATAATACAAGACAACATCACGCTACAAAACAATTTGAAAAATCCATTCATAAATTACAAAATGTATTCAGTGCTGAAAGACAGAATAATGAATAATCAACAGACCGATGAATTAATGAATGTTTCGCTAATGTTGTTTATTCACTGCTTTATTGATTGTGCCACATGAATATGCACTTAATCACATTGTAAATTGTTTTGATATACCTATTAATCTGTTGTAATTAACCAATGAGAAAGTAATAAATAATGTGGCGGGCGCACTCTGCTCTGCAGGCCTGACAAAAGCAATGATCTGCAGATGTAAAACAGCAACCGAGTGCAAGAATTGAGCAAAAGCCTCCTATCACGCTGCAAAATGTCAACACTCACAAGGATATGGAGATGAGGACTGATTGACAGGTTCCTCTCCGACTGGCAATCAATGTCTCTGCACTCTCTGAACACAAAGCAGTCGATTTTTTCAGGGCCCAAGAGAAGATCCTTGTTCCCTCCATCCCACTGTGAGGCAAAAAAAAAAAAACCCCAACCATGCCATTTGACTGGCCGGGATGGCTGTTGGCTGATGGCTGTGTTCAGCGTCAGAACAAGCCAAGAGGAAAAGAGGACTGCTTTTGACCTCTTCCATCTGAACAACTGCCTCGTCCACACAGGAGCCATTTGTGGTGCATTAGTGTCAGCGGCATCGCCCACAACTGGACAGTGTCGTTCCCACAGCGTTCACCCTGATCATCCAGCCGTCCACACGCACTAACCCTCCACACCCTCCAGAGCAAACACTTGCACATTTTGTTACACACTGAGCTTTGTGAGTTTCTTTATCAGGCCAGAAAACGTTGCAATGCAATAAAGTCTCATTACAAATTTTTGGTTCTAGTTAAACCAGTGGTTTAGATTCTCCTCACCCACTAACCCAAGAATCACCATATGGGAGGATTCTTACACATCCATGTTTTCATTTTTAATGCCAGTGCAGGAAGTAATGTGTCCTTTATGTAGCGAGGCACAAGGTGAGGGTATCTTTCCCTAACCTTAACCATACTGGAGTGTTCATAAGCAGATGTTGCAGGATGTGAGAATTTTAAAATAGGTGACATTGGACAGACATTGGACTTCAGCACTTGAGCCAAATGTCATGCTGATGTTGAGCAGGTATAATTTTTTACTCAGTTCACCATCTTAGTTTAGCATGTTGAAACCACACTAAATACAATAGTTTGCAGGTATATGGTCATAAACTAAATCTCATTGTGGAATTAAAGAAAAGTCAGGATCACCAAAGTCATTAAAATTCATCTTCTGGGAGTCATGAAAGTTCATATAAAAGCTCATGCACGGACAGAGACATGCTGCAAATGAGGCTAAAAATGTCATTAGGTGTATCCTGGGGTTTTGCTGGATTGTCCGATTTGTCTAAAATTCTTCTCTGATGCAATATGATGTGAGGGAGCAGTGATATTGCATTAATTACATATAAACAGAACACACATCATCATCATCACCAGACTTCATTCATTCAGTTGACGGGTAGATTCCTTAGCCTGAGTTTTTGTTCTTTATATAGTGCCTCATATTTTACCACAAACTCTTTCATGTTTATCAGAATATATCTGTAAAAGAAAGAGCGTCTTGTAATCCACACATTCACACATCAATGAAAGAGGGGGGGGATCTACTTAAAGGTCTTTGCATAGTTCTTCCTAAGGCAGAGCTTATGTAGTTAGATGAAATCAGAAATGTTGCCTAAAGTAGTGTTTTGCAGTGATTATCTGAGTGCCACCACTAATCTCAACACGCAAACATCAGCTGTGCCTTTTTTTTTCTTTAGATGTTATTTTTACAACACAATTCAACAGAATTCAATAATGAGATTATTAGATTAAATATAGGCTAAATAGGTCTGTTTCCACCTGAACTGTTTGGCTGTTTCTAGTACATATATTTCCGTGCAGCTGCAAAGATACCAAATTGAATATACTGTATATTCTGCTGCTCATCTGAAAATAGCTGCCATATTTTTCCACTAAAGACAAAAGTGACAAGAAATACCCAGATTTCAAATTAAAAGAGTGATTTTCTGGTGTAATACAGGAAAATCCACCTCCATCCCTCCTCTATCCCCCTGTTGAGGGAGGAAAGCCTGCTGCAAATGAAAGAATCTTCTCTTGAAACCAGGCACCGAGCCAAGCACAATGTCTGTTGGCACTGCCAGCCCTAAGGATTCTAGCTATTTATTTTTCTTCTTTTTATGTTTGGCACACAGGAGACAAAGAAAGGATTCATTCAAGACCGGCAAAGGAGGTCGACTTTTCAAACGTGGCAATTAACCTGAGGCAAAAGATTTTTGGTGCGGATTTTGGATTTGTCAAAGAGAGAAGTTAAACACCTTAGCTGCTGGTTGGTTTGCTTTGACGAGGAAAAAAAAAAGACGAAACCTAATTATAGAGCAGATGCAAATGGTTTTAACAACACAGAGGACTTAAATGAAGTTAAACAACACATGGTACAAGGGGGAAAGTTTTGCAGAGTCGTAACAGTAAATCAAACGGGGAAAGCAATTAATTTGAGCGGCGTTAAGGATCTTTTCATTCTCTGAGGTCGTCCCGCTCTGTCACGACATACTTTAACAATCGCTTTATTACCATACTGCCAGCAACTTTACACATGATCACTGAGGCGAACATAACAGGAAGTAACTGGAAAATCTCTCCAGAAACTTCCAGAGCGCAATTTCCAGAGAGAGAGGACAAACTGGTCAAAATTAAAAAATAGCTCAATGAGAGTATCAGACTGAGACTTAGTAGTACTTATATAGTTACTTACTACTTACTGATCTGTGGGTACCTAATAGTAGTAGTAATAATCGTAGTAGCTGTAGCTGAAGTTGTCAGGACTGATGTCAACTGACGTAGTAGTGGTAAAGGATGTAGTGGTAGAAGTAATGCTAATATTAAAGGATGCAGTGGTTGTAGTAGGTATTGTAGGTTGGTATAAGTAGTACTAGTAAAGGATGTAGTGGTAGCAGTGGCAGTAGTGGTAGTATAATCTGTAGTAGTATTAATCATAGTAGCAATAAAATCTATAGTTGTAGGGCTGAAGCAGATGGAATAGTAGTAATGGATGTAGTGGTAGAAGTAGTAGTAGAAGTAGTAGTAAAGGCTGTAGTAGTAGTAGTAGTAGTAGTAGAAAAGGTCTGTCGCTGAACGTATGCAGATGTAATAGCATTTTAAAGTGAAGTATGTTTAAAGAGGACTTCCATTTACTTACATTGTATTGTGAAAGAAAGTTTAATTTATGCTATGAGCTGAACACTTTGATATATGAATGGTGTCTGCAGCTTAACGTATGCAGAACTATTAGTGATGCAAAAAAAAAAAAAACGTGTGGAAGATGGAAAAGTATGTCAGAATAATGTCGTGTGTGCTGAATCAGCATTTACACTAATAGCAGATTATCAGTCATGTGCACGTCAGTCACACTAAAGTAGACGTGCAGTCCTGATGTACTCGCCTAACAGTGTGAGATGATGTAGTAAATTACAGCCTCGGAAGACGTTCGATTTCAAACAACCTTAGGCCTAAATCAGCCTCCCTCTCCTCTCTTTCTTTGCTGCCTTGACTGATGGCTAATTTACTGTATGACAACCAACCCAGCTGCTTGCTTGTGCATCACTGTAATAAACAATCCACACGGTGGAACTGAAAAGTAAACTAAGAACACCTTTACCTGCTCTGATTAATGATGTTGTTCCTGTTTAGCATGGAGCATCTGGTGCCTCGTGCACCCGCGGGAGTCAGGACCCGCCGCTCGAGACGGGCGACAGCGGGTCAAAGGGCGCATGTACAGTATGAAGCAGAGGCGTCACGCTTTGGCGAGCACCCCCCCTTCCCCCCTCGTGCTCCTATTTCTCCGTTGAACAACTCTGCCATTAACCTTCAGTCACGGCTATCTGATGGCAAAGCCCACTGGAGCAGCAACTCATTTGCTTAATAACGACCCTATCTAAGAATGAGGGATGGAAATAGGAAGTCAATCAGCAAAGAACAGAGAGAGCGAGCGTATCCTTGCCTCATTAACACACGGGATAGTGTGTGTGGAGAGAGGCTGGCGGCACCTGCGAACCCACAGCGCTCAGCAGTACAGTTTTAGAAAATGGCTCTATATGTGTCTGATGAAATGCTAATAGTGCACAGAAAGTTTCTGATTCGGGCTACTTTGGAAGTGTCAGAAGAGTAAAGCACTTCAAACATTTTCTTCCTCCTTTTCATATCACTATTTGACGCCAGGTTCAAGAGTTGGACTGTCACCTCGCTAATAAGCCAGATTTGTGAGTAGTAGCACGCCGTCTGGCTGCAGCAGAGAGCGTATAGCCGAGGTTTGTCACATACACACACACACACAGACGCAGATATTAGTCATCAGCCCGATCTGCCTCTGATGCCTGATGAATTGGCAGGCCGCAGTGGAGACGGCAGGCAGGCAGCCACAGTACAGCAATTATCAATCACACACGCTGCTGGGCCGCGCTCGTATTTCAAGCCGCCATTGTCAAACGGGATGGATGTCGCGCAGGTGGATTGATACGCTGTAAAAAAAAAAAACCTGCGCTTATTGTCTTATTCATCTCGAGGAGTAAATCTCTCCTTGCATTTAAAAGAGCTTCTTCTTTTCTTTAAAAACAAATGTCATGTGAAACACTAGACAGTGATCCATTAAGTATGACAGTGTCAGTTATATTGACCACATCTCGCCAAACAATTTATCAGCCAGCCACTACACCAGAGCCGCACTTAAAAGTCTCCCCAAGGCACTCTGTCTGACTCCAGAGAGGTACTCAATGTCACTTGTCTTCCTGGACCAACTGTTAAGCCTGACAGCCAGTAGATAACTGTATTATAGTCGTCTATGAACAGCAAGAAAGCAGAATACTTAGGGGCAAATTGCCACCCTCAGATAGTGTCGTTTCAGCCTCATTTCAATTAGAAGAGTTACATTTTGGTGAGTGTGAGAAGTTAATGGCGTCTGTGAATCTATTTGTTCATTAAACATACAGTACATAATGAAGCCAGAGTGAGCAATCAGAGGCAAATAGCTCAAAGTACAACTGACATCAAACAAGAGGAAGAGAGAGAGCGGCCTTTTAATTACATTCGACATGTAGAGACGGCACCAAACGAACAATATTATGAACCTATAAATGGTTTTGACACCGTGTTTGAGTGTCTTTATAGAGCTACATCAGAGACACCAGCTTTAACAACCTCTTCCACATAATGCTTACGCCGTGGATATCTCTCCCCGCCTGTCCTTACACGACATTGAACTGACTAAATATAGACAGTGCAAGCAACCTGATTATTGCTGGAGAGCGTAAGAAAACTTTGGTGATAGATGTGGGCATCAGGTGAGGTGTCAGAAGCCCTCATAAAAAAAGTAATGGGAAGGCTGTGAACTGGGAATAACTGACAAATAGTCCTTATCATTTGTCTGCTCGTTTCTCCTTGTTACGCTGGCCTGGGAATAAAAAAGAAAGGTATTCAGAGGTTATACAAAAAAAACTGTACACAGCCAAAAAATAAATGAATCCGCTTGGCTGGGGAAAAAAATGCACCTAAGGCAGGTTGGAAATTAAGAGAGAGAGCGGCAACAAAATAATTCAGCAGTGCTGTTTAACGATAACCGGCATTATTCAGACACACTTCAGCAAAGATTAATCAACAGCACCAAAACTCAGCGTGTAAACATTTAGAATAAAGACATATTGTATTTTTCTACATTTATCCGAAACTCAGAATTTGCACGTTGGAGGCTTCGACCTCACAGAAAATGTCACGAGCAGCTCTCCATCACTTCCCTGCGGTGAAATTAATCACCTTTTGTTCCTCGTGGCAAAGGGCCATTACGAACACTGTGGTTTCCTTTCAATCTGTCAAATATAGTAATATGTAGAACAATTACTTTTTTTGTTCCAGTCCTGATTCGATATGCTTTATTCCTGACTCAATAGAACTTGATTGTTGTCCCTGCTTTGATGATGAATGCGTCTGTGTGAGGACCAATGTGCTCTGCAGTGTCCTCAGAGCTGTTAAATTCTTATGACCTTTCATAATTACTGGACCGAATGCATTATACAAAACTGGTGGAGATTTCAATAGATTCTGGGCATTTAACATTTGTCATCCGTGCAGGGGAAACTTTTTGTCTTCACTTTAATATTTTAATATCTCATTTGGGCCAGTGCCTGAGCTGGATCATGCCTTACACTCCCACATGTCAGATCTGCTCCGTGCTAAATGGGACGAAAGGTCCAGAGTAGGGACGACAGTCTTTATATTTCTCCTTTTGTGGAGAGATGAAGTTATTTAGAGTGGCCATATTTTATTTGGTTACTTGTTCTCTCGCGATTTGTTACGTACCCCTCTCTGTTGAGATGAAAGTAATGGCTGGATACATCAACCACAGAACCAGTAATGTTAAGTTCTTAATATTTATGTATAATGCTTCAGTTAGTCCTCCAAGGAAAATGACCATTTTACTTTCAAATCAATTCATCATTTAAATGTCATAATTGTATGAAACTGCTCCACCTCAGTGCACAATCACCTCTTATAACCAAAAACATATCATCATGGAACTTCCTGAAAAATACAGTATCTCAGGATTAGGTTGTGCTGTTGTTGATTAAAAATGACTTGCAAAACAACAAGAGCGATAATGTCAATAATTATGTATAAAGTCGTATTTGCAGAAGATTACTTGGTTATTTTGTGACTGGATGAGTCGGACTTAAAGACACAATTTAAATGCGGCTCTTTAAAAAGTTTCAGAAAACTAGACTGGCAAAGGTGTCTGCTCCACATTTCTGTATGATTTGTAGCAATGAAATATGTCACACTAAGATGAAACACGTTTGTGTGTGTGTGTGTGTAAAACTGTAGTATATAGAAGAGTTTGACCTGTGGCTGAACCATAAATTTGCACATTTTCAGTTGTCAGACAGTAGTAGAAGCTCGCTTAGCAACACAAGATAGACACGATGATGTCAAAGAAACATTATTATACAGTCTATATTTCTATATACTGTATTTGTGTTTACTAATATCGAAAAACAAAAGCATTGCACAACATTGCGGATGCAGAAATGCCAGCATTTGACATTGGTAGCATGTCGTCTTGAAGAGAGAATGTGGTAAATACATAAACACAATAAGTATATGTTTCAGAAAAATATTGAGTAGGTCAAGACCTCTAACCTCTCAGATTATTTGTGACCGGATGAACCCAGTATATTTTTTATATTCTGGCATTGATATGATCACAAAAAAAGGATTAATCATATTTTTGTTTTCTATTTTTCACATTACCTCAGTTGCATTTCTCTTATTGTTGCGACACATTAGGACAATTTTATTTCCCTCCCTGCACGCCTCCCACCCCCATCCTGCTATCAGCAGCACTAATGTCATTTGGAATGGCACTGGACCATCTTTCACATTACGGTTAAATCACCCATTTGATTGCAATTGACATAATTGGAAATGATTCTAATAATGTCTTTCCAAAATAGCAATTAAGAGCAGTGAAGCCAAAGGCACGGCGACAGAAGACCGAACTGAGGAGGGAGGCAGGGAGAAAAATGATGAGAAGTGGGAGAGAAAAAAGAAAAGAGAAAGCTTTTTGCGGGGCCAGCCAAGCAGCAATTGCTCTGCACAGTTGAGCAGTGGAGATAAGCCACAAAGCAGATGCCTGCATATCAAGTGCTTGCCTTAGTTGCCACATTTCCAATAGCTGACTCACAACTCTGATTCGCCAGAGGACAGGGGCGTATGTTTGTGAATGTACTGTAGTTTTTTTTTTTTTCTCTTCAGAGTGTGTGTGTGTGTGTGGCTGTCAGTGTGCTGGAGTCTGAATGTTTGTGGGATTAGGAGGCGCTCAAGACAAAAAAGGAAGTGTCTTTGAGAGGGTCATGGTCTGGTTATTACCTTTGCTCAGGCTGTGAGACGGGAACAGAGCAGGAGGCATTGATCATGTGTGGCTGGTGAGAGACGTTCGAGATGCTCGGGGAGACAGAGCAGTGGTCCGGCCGCTGGCTTTAATGATTAAGAGCTGATTGAAAGCTGAAATTTAGCGGCTCCTTCTGCTGTGAAAGGCTTGATGTTGCCGAGGCTAAAAAGATAAGATGGAGATGATGCTTTCTAACTAGCTCGATATTGCGGTACGTCTTTGCATAGATCAGCAAGTTAAAAAAAAAAAAAGTGCAGACGTGTCAGTGCTACTCCGTCAGATCAAATCGTCCTCCCGTGCGTTCTCCATCCTCGGGTGCACACACAGTTCCGCAGTATCATTCTCAATAATGGCTTCTGTTTTCCCGTCTGCAGCATTGATGCTTCCAATCATGTTTTCATCCTTGTTCAATTTCGACTGTTGTCAACAAGCCCTGGCGAGGCCGCTTCCTCTGACACCTCCCTTTAATCTGTGGCCACTTTTCACACAAGACATGCACAGGAGAAAATTAAGAACACGAGTGTTTCTCCTGTATTTTATGTGCGAATGCAAACGTGGAATAATAGCTTAAAAAACACACATTTTTCACACTATGCAAAGTAATTACCAAATACATGCCTTGAGCACCACCAGCACAAATGAGCATTAAACTGCATATGTGTGAATATACATAAAAGCAAATCGACTGCACCAACATAAAGCTGATGTATTCCCACTGCTCCTTTAACGAAATACAGAGAACCTGAACTGACGATTGCCTAAAATGCTCCTAACCGTGCTGTGTGCATATGCTAATTAAGCAGCGTGTTGGAGGGTCTGTGAGAATTAAAGAAATGAAGAAGAGACGGAGGAACGAAGCCTGAGCTTTAATAAGCAAACATCAGGGCCTCGGCCAATTAAGAGACACTCGGCAGCAGAAAATGCCAGAGCACACGAGATAACAGATTAGCATTAGCACATGGCATTATTACGGAGTGGGGCCTGCGAGAGTTGAGTGTCAGTGTTTTTTTTTTTCTTCTATTGCTGATTAGGCAAACGTAAACACCAAGATGAATGTTGTGTGAAAACTGGTTATTGATTTTGCCCATCAAGAGACGCACTCTCTCTCAGGGACTATTGAACCACTTCCAGGCGTCGGAGCTGCGGAAGGATTTGTCTTTAAAGGTCAATGGAGATGATGCATGCACGGTCGAGGATACGTTTAGACATTTAGAGGAGTCACTCCAAACTTTGCAGGGCCCAGAGAGGAAGTGAAGACGTTACAGAGAAGCGTGCAGAGATAATGAGACGGGCGGTGGATTGAAACGGCGGCCAGATGTTAGTTCACTCCTTCATTTGCAGGAACGTTGACTGAGCACGAGGGTTTTTCTCCCCGACCAGCATCCTGCTTCACCTAAATGTTCGCAATCAGCAAGAGCTCATTACAAACTCTATCATATGTTTCTGATAAACTGGAAAATTGAGTCTTCACATTATTAGTGATTGGATACAAACAACAAATTAGGAGCATATGAATGAATGTTTGGTTATAGAAAGACGTGGTTCTAATACATTAAATATTGTGTGTAGAAAAATTGGAAAGCACATTTGTTTTTGTTTGCTGAGAGTTTCAACTTGAACATGATTTCCTTCATAAATATAGATTGCTTCACATCAATTATCAATCTTAACTTTAAAATGTATGTTACACTACTCATTGTCCACACATGAGCCACTATGGAGATTAAAATGATCCCAGCTGGTTACAGTTCAGTAATGTATAAACAGCAAATAACTGGTTATTGCAGATTTCATTTAAAGTCAATTATTAACAACTATAACTCCTCCTGTCACTTATCTGTATAAATAGATAATTGGTGAAAATACAATATAATAAAATATAATATAACACTAAATTTGAAGACATATCTTTAAGTACAAGTATTTATTTTTTAATGATGTATTTATCTGTGTATAAAAACTTCATTGTCACTTACCATGAACAAAGCCCATCTAGTGACGAATGAGTCATGAGTGAAAGTAACAGAATTCTAGTAAGTAGACCTCGAGTGGCACACAGTTGTTACTGTGTTACCAATCACTTATTAAGCGTAAATACACCAGACACAGATGCCTCACAGGAGATGTTATAATTGTTAATAAATAACAACAATATTAAATTTGTTTGGGACTGTGGTTCGGGGGGATTGGCCTGAAGCTGAAAGCGAGGTCACCTGAAGGGAAGATCCAGGATGTGTGAGTGTGGCAGAGAAGAGAGGAGAGCACTCGTGAATAATGCATGCTGTTGCCTGTCCACAGCGCTGTACACGTCGTTCGCCTAATAAAGACTGGCCTTTTCACCAAATACGTAAGGCAGTTAAGTAAGGTAATTACATTACAGATCTGACCTTAACAAAACAAATGCCATGTGGAATCACTGAGCCTGCACTTTACTGCTTCTGGTTTCAGACGTCACTCTCAATTACCCATCGCTCTCCATCAGAACTGTAGAAATACACCATCAGCCCTGGATCTTTATTTTCACCGACAGGAGATGTTGTTGGAGAATGTTTGATTAGTCTCTTTATTTATTAATCTCTGACACCAGCTTCAAGTCTTTTCACATGGAGAGCGTTTATCACGACAGCAGCTCTGATGTAGACAACAGTGATGTGATATCTTTTAAAAGGAAGAGGAAAATCACCCAGAGCCAAACAGATGAGGAAAACTGTGTAAGAGCAGTTTATTAATTTGACGATTTAAAAAACAGTTTACACATGATAATCTGTAGGTTTAGACAATGGCTTTTCAGCAAGATTTTTGTCTGTTTTGCATAAATAGTCATTGCAATGAGCACCAAAAACTACCCTCAACAGGCCTGTAATACTGAATTAAAGGAACATTTTGACATTTTGGAAAATATACTTCATTTTCTTGCTGAGAGTTGGGTGAGAAGATTGATACCACTTTCATGTCGATACAGCAATTATGAAGCTAAGGCCAGCAGCCGCTTAGCTTAGCTTAGGCTAGCTGTTCCCCATGTTTCCACTCTTTATGCTAAGCTAAGCTAACAGGCAGGTGGCTTTTGTTTCATATTTTCTGTATGTTATATCAATCTTCTTATCTAACTCTTCACAAGACAGCGGATATTTCCCAAGTATTGAATTACTCTTTTAAATTGTGATAGTTATGCTTAAAAACGATGAGAAATAATGGAGAAAAGCAAAAATAATGCAGTAAATTTCAGTGTCTTATTTCCCATTATAAAAGGGGCTGATGACTCCATTGAAACAATCAGATGTCTAGCATAGAGAGAGCGGTTGTGGTTTTATGATGCTTCCCTGCTTTGTGTAATTCTTTTATAATGGTAAAACTGTGAATAAATGTACATCAATATACACAGTATGTCACTGAAATATCAAATGAAATCCAGAAATGTTCATTCGACCTTGGTGGGATTTGGACAAAAAACATCTGTTATGCCTAAATGACACACTAATGCAAAGATGCTTAGCCGTCCCGCTGCTTTTTCTAATCTAATGCTGAATAATCAAGTTTTAAAGATACATGGAGCAGCACACAGCGTGCATCACTTTGACGTTATCTCCCCTTTGATTTATTTGCACATCCACAAACAGACAATTTGTAAAGCAGTGAGGGCTGCACAGGTTCAGCCTGTGGATCTGACAGGTCGTTAAACGTGTGACTTTGAGAAGAATTTGTTCACAGCAGTTGGGTTATGGACAGATTAACAAATGATAAGAGGACTGGGTGGACATTGTCTCCAGTCGTGGATCTGTTGCAAGAATGTTTATTTTCCAGTGGTTTTCTGCAGCTGCTGTTTTTGCAGTCTGCTCGCTCATGGAGAACGGGGAAGATTTCACTGATCTTTAAGTGACAGGATTAAGTGAAAACCCCAAAAACTGTTTACATTTCAGGTTCAAGTTTGGTTTTTATCGCTTGTGTGGAAATTCAGTTTGCATAAGGTCAGAGAGCATCACACAGGCAGACATATAAAACACACACTACCGGCGAAAAGAAGCATAAAAATTTCATTATTCAGCGTAAAACATCTTTATCGGCATACAGTAAATCAGATCCAGTTCACAATTAACAGTGTAGCAAGAAAGCAATTTTATGGCCTCCATCTCCTTCATCTAACAGCCCTCATCTCCATTTGTTTAATAGAGTTATGATTCATGACACAAAGCATTCAATCATCCTAATTGTATAGATTGTACTGGAACTATGAAATTAAATACTACAAAAGTACAGCATGCACAGTTTCCAGTTTCAAGTATAAATGCTTCTATCCATCGCAGCTCCACATTTGCCAGACTCACATTGGGGTATTTACATGCACACAGGCTTGTTATCTTTCTATTGGACAAATCTATTTGGCAAGGAAATGGAACATGATATGCTAATGAGCTGCAACAGACCGCTGCCAGCGAAATTAATTTGTAAGTTGCTCTGGAACGATTTGAAATGATTAATCAGCTGATTAATGGCCGACACAATAATCAACTTTGAAATGAGCACCTTGACAGAACATCCAGAGTTCAGCAAAGGGCAGGAACGCAAACCTGTCCACCTGAGTTATGGCTTTTGTATTTCTTCCTCCTTTGTGTCTTTTGACAGAAAATTCAAAAATATGATATGCTAATTGGACCTCAGTTGAAAATCTGTAGTAGTAAGACTCCAACATTATCACAAATGTTTTAAATATCTCAGGCGATTACCACAGCACAACAATTAAACTCACTTCAAATGACGGGGAATTACTGTATTTCAGTCTGAAATTACACGCAGTATCAAAGGTGCGATGCTGTGTTGTCTGATTCGGGAACATTTTGTGGCTTTTAGTCAGGCTGTGTGAGTGACAGCAGCAGGGAATCAGAGAGGATTAACTCGGTCTTTAATGTTTCCACCCTGCATGCAAAACAGTTGAGCTTGTCAGTTAAGATTGCATCCACAAAATGCTACAAGGGAGGTCATGAGAGAGAGATCAGTGGATTTTCAGCATAGGGGAGGATGCATGTGAAGCCTCTTTACATGCATTGTAATGGTAATGTTTTAAATATTACACACAGATGAAAATAATGATGTTGCAATTATCCTAAATGCTGTATCTTGTCTTAATGCAATACTCTTAATTAGAAAACAAATCCTTCCATCCTTTTGCCACAGTGATGCAAATTGCACTTTAATACCAGATAAAGCATTGATAGATTTACACAACAGGATGTGGAGAGACTGTATGGTTCCAATCGTTGTTTTACTGAGTGCTGAATAAAACCTGCTTATAGGAGCAGAAGATGCCAGAGACTAAAGTAAAGGGAGGAAACGTCAGTGACTCATCAGAAATGTTTACCCACTCACGAATAAAGTCAGACTTCAAAATGAAAGATGATGCATCTGAACAAATGCTGAACTCCTATATATGTATGTGTACATTATTTTTAGCACAGGAGCATCTCCACAGCTGGAGACTCAGCTCCCTTGAACCAAGAAAAGGCTTAGCTATTTGCTGCGGCTTAGCCTATTTTTTTTCTTGTGAGTGAAAGGGCGCAACATGAATGAATCAAAGTATTTTTGGCTTTGTCTCATGTAATACTGCAGAAGCTTTGATCTAACACTTTATAAAAGGGTACAAAACACATGCTTAATTAATGCACAACTCATGCATGTCTCATGATCTGGAGAATGAATTAATGCAGGATATATCGTGAATCCCTGTTGCTCACGTTTAAGCAATTATGGAGTCGCTATGCGTTTATGTGATAATTAAACCCCCAGTGGATCACAGATTAAAGAACTCACAGTTACTTCAAACATGTATTTATATGCCGCAAAATGAACTGGAATCCAGTTAGAGAGAAAAGGGCAGTTCAGACTGATGCATTTGTTCAGTCTCTCTGAAAGCACTTGAAACAGCTTGTAGTATATACTCATGCTCACTGTTAGTGAACGTACATTAAGTAATCATCTGTAAATCAGTAAACCTAACTTCAGGGGGCACAAGTAAACATGGTGATCTTGTGGGTGAAATAATGATGAACACCTCACGCGTCTTGATCGCTCACGGATCGACCTACCACCCTTCTGCTAGCTTCAACACGTCTGTCTGTTTTCTACTGATTTCACCTGCCTGATGCTGTTGGTTTCAATTCACCACTCTCCTCTGCGCTCTCACTTCTTTCGACAACAAAAAAATAGGATCATGCATTTTTTTAAAAACTTCTCCTCCTGGTTTGTAAATCTGACATAAACAGACAACATCATGCAGAAACATGTTGTTTGATTCTGATGACCAGTTTGATGAAAAACAGCTTCATATTTCTACAGGAACAGACAATGTAACTGGTTCCAGCTAATTTGATGGCATAAATTAATATATATAATAAGTGTGTGACTCATTGAGCATTAATTAATCACTAATCAGTGTCTTCTAACATTTGTTCATGGTAATCAACATACATTAATAATAATATATTGTACATTATTCATTCATTAAATTTTCATCTTGTTAAAGTCTCATTCAAACATATTTTACCTGGACATGTGTTGTACAAATCTTCTCTGTTACCAACAATCTGAATCATGTTTAGTATTGTGTAAATTAGCGCCCCCTTCATTTCTGACCTCTTGCCTTCACAACAGCAGTACTAGAGGAATGGAAGCAGCATTTATCATGAATGCACAACAAGTCATATTTTATAGTTTCTGAAACCTGCTTGTCTACATCTAAAATCAAATTAAAGCGTGATAAAAAAAAAAAGATAAGCTGAAGAATATCAAATATATCTTATTATGAACGATATCTTATCAAGCATCAACTGTTTTAGTCATAGGCATGCTATGCTCACAGGGTATAATAAATGAAAACAGTAAAAAAAATCTATATTAAAATTTGCCTTTTCTTTCCTCTCGCTTATCGACGCTACAAGACATGTGAACTGCACACTCCGTATTAACCATGTCCTACCAGCGAGGAAACATTATTAAATAATCAGACGATCAATATCAATCGCATTTTATCATTGCAGAACCAGCAGAGGAGAATGGACAGGGGGTTATCTTTGCTTTCTTTTTGAAGAAAGGAAAAAAAAAAACACATCTAATCCTGTTTATGTTTCAAACAGTTCAATTTCACTGTCAGCCATCTGAAATTCAAAGAAAGGCCCCGGAGGTGCTGAGAAAACGCTTTAGGCCTGCAGTAGGCAGCCACAGAGCTTACTCAGGTGTTAAAGGTAATCAGCCAGTCAAGCAGCAGCACACCTCTTTTGATTCAAACAAACTCGGGCAGATTTCATGCGGCCACAGCCAATTGTACGCTCAGTTCGCCCGACGTCCCGGTGTCAGGACTTTGCTGAGCATGTGCTGCATTAAACTTCTGTCGAGTTTAAAGCCTCCCCCCCACCTCTGTCTCTGCCTTTTTAAATATCTCGGCTGCCTCGCACATCTGCAGACTGCATCCTCCCGAGGAAGCTGACAGATTCCGACTCTGCGGTGATTTGCTGACAGTAATTCTCACACTTTTTACCAACCTGCTGCTGTCAGAGAGGCGCTGGCAAAACACAGAGTTTATTGTCTCACAAACACAAACAGATACTTGAGTAAAATGCCGTCGTGCAGGCTGTTCACTTCACACGCCCGCGATAATGCAGCAGCATATGCTCTTAGGGAACGTGTATTATTATAAGCCACTTGTAGTTCTCAGGTTTAATTAGCTGAATCACGCTTTAATCTGTGTGGAAATATCACACAGAAGTGCCGATGTGTTTGTAGTTTGTGTCACTTGGCAGCCACTTTGATATTTTAAGACGAGTGTTTGCCTTGATGGAGTAGCAGCCTTTGATTATTCAGTCGCCTGTTATTTCCCATCAACGCTTATTAGGCTTTTCCAAAATCAGTCTTGTTTTGTTTCACTGGCGGAGGAGCTGAAGGAGAGGACTTTCCTTGACTTTGTTTATTTTAGCAATATGTCATATTTGAGGGAATTATAATCAAAGTGTGAAGCACTGTTTGAAGTGATTCAGTAAAGCCGGGCATTTAATCATACTGAGATGTTTGATCTCGGCTCTCATCCCTACAGACGAGTTCTTGATTTTCCTCTTTTGCTGAATCTGGTAGCTCCTTTAGAGTGTGCATCACAAGGCGACGGCAAAGTCCACTTTAACAGAGTTGGGGGGGAAATCAGATTGGGCACCTATGGATCCCTCACCTCTCTGATTGTCATTTATCCTGTCATCTTTATGTTAAAAATGTAAACATCAATCAGTTTAGCAATAAGCAACATTGAAAGTAGATATTTAACTGAATGGTACTACAAACTTTCAATTCCACTTTAGGAATCTAAGCCCAATACTCACTTAAATTTTGGCTCAGTTTTGGTCACCACCAACTCCTAAATGTAACACTTTGTTGACTGGCTCATTGCTAGCTTTTTCTGACTGCCTTTTGGTGCTTGGTAGGGACCAAGGCCTACAGCAGATTTTTAGAGACAAACCAACTACCTACATTGACAGGAAACTTAGTTTAGCTTACCGCTTAGTGTTAACTTTGCTGTTTATCGAAAGATTGAAGGTTAGACAAGAGAAACTGTGTGGTAAATAAACTTTGGATTCCCTGGTGGAATTGTAATAATGTGAATACTTAAGTGCATCAGAGGGCAATTTTCACTTTCATTCCTCGAAGGAAATTAAGGACAGGTTCAAGTACAGGACGAACTCCTGAAAGCTGAGGGATACTCAATGAAAATTAAGAAACCTCATGTTTGACATAAACAATATGTCCAAAATAATAATTGCTACTACACTGTATTTCTTTGTTTGTTAGTTAGAATAACTTGTCTTTACTATTAAGCGTATATTTAGTGTTTTCCTCATTTTTCCTCACTGACATGCCGACACTTGGACAAAAGATAAACAGATAAATAGTGTACATAGCTTTAACATATACAGTATTTTAATTAGGCTGACAGCGTTTTTCTGTTTCACATTATTAAGGTCATATATTCATTATATGTTCTCTTCTTCACCTTTTCCAGGTGTGTGCTAACTTTCTGTAAATCTTGTGTCTCTCTTAACTGGATTGCATTTATTCTCACCAGCTGTCTTTCCTTCTGAAGTCTGACAAAAGCCAGTTTGAAACCTCCAAACAATACCTCTGAGAGACATCACAGCAGTCATCTTAGTGTTAACATACAGTACATGCAGCTAAAGTGGTATTTCACTTTTTATCAAGCCTTTTTGTCTCTTGTCCTTGTGTCATTTTTGTCCCTGTCAGAATTAGAGTTATTATGAAAGGCATTCATCATTAGAAACAAAACAAATGCACTAGGCTGATGATTTTTTATGAGTGAAGGTTAAAGCACTTTATCATATAATCCTGCTCTGTAGGTCCTCACAGGATGGAGGGAGAGTAATAGCCTCCCCTTCAGCACAGCTCACTCATGATACTCCCTAAACAGTAAAAAAAAAAAGAAGACTTACACTCAATCTTGTTAATAATTTAACTTTGGGGGAAGCTGAGGCACAACGTGTTCTAATTTTTCAAAGTGAAATACTGTTATGGATCCAATTAGCAACAAGAGGTTAAATAATAATAATAAAGTACCTTTGTAGCAGCAGAAAGCACAGAAAGCATTTGTAAGGTGTCATGTAAAATGACAGGATTGTGCTTTTGCAATATCAGAGGCTGTTTGTCAAGCCTGTGTCATCATTTACCCTGTGCATTTACCGAGAACTGAGCCGTTAGAAGAGAACAAATGATGAAGCATCAAAGAGGAAAGTGGGGTGATTTATGCCCAGAATGAAAAGTCTAAACAAGTCTCGCTGTTACAAGCTACTTTTTTTCCATAAATGTAATACACGGAAATACATTACTGGATCTGAGTTATGGCCGACAACAAAGCACAAGAACATAACTCTTGTGTTAATTCCCTAAGATCTCCTGAACTTTATTAGCCATAACTTAAAGACAAAAGCAGGTTGGAAAGTTGCCAGTTTATTCATTCTGTGTTCGAAAACATACTTCAAACAGCAAATTCATCCACTTATATTGTAAATCAGAAAAATGTTAATTACATTGATTATAATGTGTTTTCTCCTGGAGAGGTCAATCCATATCATCCTATACAACCTTGTGGAGTGACTTTTTCCAAGTTCCACAGCATGAACTTTGCAAGTGTTTTCATTTTGGAATAATCTTTGCATTGTGCCATCAGCTCAGTTAAGCAGCTGTTAAATGTCTCATGTTTCAGCCACCTGTGTTCAATACTGTGGAGTGTTGCACCACTGGGATGGGATTCATTTTTCTGGATGTTGGAGCTTTCCATTTGTTCTCATAAACAATGCCACCATCACATGCACCCGTAGTTGGCACTCTCAGCTCCCAATATCAAGTAACACCTGGCTTCAGAAAACCCACAGCTGCGATTCAATTGTTCAGCTACCTTCGTCATTGTTTTTCCTGAGCCGTGGGATCACGTTTGTGAAGCCACAAGTTTTAAAAGATTGGGTTGTTGAGCACATCTTCAACCTGGGCCTGAAGCTGGGGAGGGTGCCACAGCTGTGGAAGACATCCTATGTGGTACCTGTCCCCAAGACTCTGCACCCCAACGACCTCAGCAGCTACAGGTCGGTGGCTTTAGCATCCCACCTGATGAAGACCCTGGAGCAGCTGGTCCTTGCTCATCTCCGCCCCCTGGTAGGTCCTTCGATGGACCCGCTTCAGTTCGCCGACCAGCCTGGCATCGGGGTGGACGACGCCGTCATCTTCCTCCAGCACAGAACTCTCTCTCACCTGGAGAAACCTGGGAGTGCTGTGAGAATCATGTTCTTTGATTTCTCCAGTGCATTCAACACCGTCCAGCCAGCACTCCTGGGGGACAAACTGGAGAACACAGGGGTGGACCTGCACCTCACATCCTGGATTCTGGACTACCTCACCAACTGTCCACAGTATGTGAGGACACGGGACTGTGTGTCCGACACGGTTGTCTGCATTACGGGGGCCCCGCAGGGAACGGTCCTGGCTCCGTTCCTTTTAACCCTCTACACTGCAGACTTCTCATACAACTCACCAACCTGTCGCCTGCAGACGTTCTCTGATGACTCTGCCTCATCACAGATGGGGACAACAGGGAATACAGAGAACTCACTCAGGACTTTATTGAGTGGTGCCAGCGGAACCGCCTCCAGATCAACATGGGGAAAACCAAAGAGCCGGTGGTGGATATCTGCAGGGGTACTCACTCCCCTCCAACACCAGTGAACATCCAGGGAATGGACATTGAGATGGTGACATCTTATAAGTACCTGGGGGTCAACTCAACAACAGACTGGACTGGACTCATAATAGCACTGCACTTCACAGGAAAGGTCAGAACAGACTCTAGCTGCTCAGGAGACTGAGGTCTTTTGGAGTGCAAGAGGCACTCCTGAAGACCTTCTACAACTCTGTTGTGGCATCAGCCATTTTTATTTACAGTGTAGTTTGGTGGGGCAGCAGCATTGTGACTGTGGACCAGAATAGACTTATCTGATCAAGAAGGCCAGCTCTGCACTGGGTTGCCCACTTGACCCAGTGGAGGCGGTGGGGGAGAGGAGGATGATGGCTAAGCTGTCATCCATGTTGGAGAATGACTCCCACCCCCTGCAGGACACTTTAACAGCTCTGGAGAGCTCCTTCAGCGATGGACTGCTTCACCCAAAATGTGTGAAGGAGCAATATCGCAGGTCTTTCCTTCCTGCAGCTGTCAGACTATACAACCAGCACTGCTCCCAATAAACTATACATCACCATGTCTGTACATTTATTCCAGATTTCATTTGTTGTGCAATACTCCTTTTCGTTTTGTCAAATTCAAGTGCAATATTTCATATTTGATATGTAATATTTCATATTTAATTCTTCTATACTGGTTATATCTCATATTCATGTATATCTTTTCTTAGATCTTTCCAAATGTAAAATAGTATGAGAATGAAGTAAAATAAAAGCTCACCAGGATTGTTCTGCTCGAATGACAAACAAATCACGTATTCCCTAACACCCATGTTGTCGTTTCGCTCACTGTATTTCCTTCTTTGCAACCTCCTTCTCTGCGTGTCTCAGGTTTTTCAGTTCAAGGTCAGTGTATTACACCAAGCCTGTCAGCTTCCTAAATTCCAATTATGGTTTCAACCTCTGCTCTAAGCGTGTTGTGAGGAGTCCTTGACAGGCCCAACACAATCAACCCTGGAGTCATTATCGTATATCAAACACATTGCTGCATTAGTGACAGTGTCAGTGCTCGAGGTGAAACCTTCATTTTATGAATGGCCGCCCTGACGAGTGTCACATTATTGTGCATACAAATTTAGTCATATCTACCAAATGAATAGGTGTTCGCAAATGGGTTGTAATAGAATAATGGGAGAGCAATATGGGAGACATAACCGTGTTATGGCTTCTTAAAATTAAATTTTGCGTGCAAATGATACACACACAAATGAATGATCCAATTTCACATTGATGTTTGAACTAAACACACTGCTGAGAATGCCTTCAGCTATCAGTGGGCTGTGGCATCTTCACTTTTACATATATATATATATATGCGCTAGTAGCCTGTTGTAAAATGGGGTTGTAAGAGGGTGTTGCATTCAGGCTGAGTTCTGAATTCTGGAGGTTTTCCTTTTTATTTCCTCTCCTCTATGTTTCTATTTATTCATCTTAAAGCAGAGCACACCTCTGGCTTCTCTGTCTGATCTGTAATTTTAGTAAAAACTAGCGTTTGTGCAATTGAATGTTTTGAATGGTCGTGACTTACAGGCCTTGAACAACTAAAAGTGAACAGCAGAAAAAATAGTGTTTTTAACGAACTGGTTTTCCTGATGTGCCTGTTGTGTGAATGGTCTTGAAACTAGAGTAAAAAACTAGAATCACCCTGATATATTTTAGCTTAAATGACACAGTGCTTTGAGCAAGGTTAAGTGTGCAAAGGATGAAGCAAGGCATGTAATGAGTGGCTGGGACACTGAGAGCCTCTGGAAATGTGTGTGATGGGAGAGCCTGGTCTGACAGGGACAGAGCCTGAAGCCGGACAATGTTGATGCCAAGACTGGGACAGGAACAGCTCAGGTCCTCAAGTAGGGCTACAGATTACACCTGACCATGGCATTAAACTAGAAACCATCCATGAGCTGAAAGCATCTGAACATTTCTGCTCGAAACCTCACTGCTCTCTGTTATCAATTTTCAAAGTTCTAAACTTTAGATGATTGCTGTGGCGCCACCAGAAAATACGAAAATACGAGAGTGAAAGAGTGTCAATGAATTGCAGATGCTCATGGCTGGAACAAGAGAAACAGACCTGAAAATGTTTGCAAGGTTATAATTGGTTAATATGCATTGGTGTTATTGAGATATTGGCCGTACGTTGATGCTGAGATAGATAAAAATATCTTTTGACATTCTTGAGTGTGAATGCCTCTGCAGCTGCTGATGGATTTGTGGATATTTTTAAAATTTGTTGCTCAGATTTTTTGTCATCCTGATGCATTGCGCCTTGATACTGCATACCTCACTTTTTCAAGGGCAGGATAGGTCGCAGGAGTAAAAACTGCACTGTGCAAACTTGGTGTGTAGAAGTCAAAGACACAAGCACTCTCTGACACGCAGCACACGCACACACTCATTTAACACATGCAGATTAGATTTTTGTTCTCTTACTTGTTCCCATCCAAATGAGAATAAAACTGCTGTTACAGAGGATATTTCTTGAAATCAACACGCCTTGCATCACCAAAGAATCCCTTTAGAGTAACAAACTCGGACAAGTGGAATATTGGTGAATACATTACAAACTACAAACACATCTTACGCACTTGCTGAACACTAAATACACTTTGTGATCTCAAATTATGTTCCATCTTTCAGCCCTCAAACTGTGTGGCACACACAAACTGCCAGCAGGTGTCTATATCCTAATAGGCACAATGTCGGCGAAAGATTTTTAGCATTTGCAAACAGAGGACAATAGTTGACCTGCAGGCACAGACACGTTTTAGCTTTCTCACACAATCACAGAATACAGCGAGCATATTCTCTCAAGGCCATGCCTTGCTCCTGGGTTTATTTCAGTTTATAGTCAACAGCACGAAAAATTAAAGAACCATCAGGTGTGTTTTGGTTTGTTGCCATGTCTGGTGTGCTCCTGAGAAATCACCAGGCGGTTTTTGCCAACTGAGCCTCAGGATGGATGTTTTCGTAGACTCTCCGCTCTCAGTCATTATCTGCAGTACCGAATCTCATAAAAAAAAAACCCTGCTGGTCTGACGGAGGGATGCATCCTGACACTAGTCTCCGGGGCTTCATAAAGAGCTGCTCAGTCTTACACTTCCAATAACCGTACGAGGCACAAGAAGTCCTCAGGGCAACAGGTTGGAGGAGAACAAATGCGTGTGTGATTTTTAGTGTGTTGAGCGTGTTGTGTAAGTGTTTACAAAATCTTGTGCAAGCAGGCTGGACAGGTATGTGGCTCTACTGTGATTATCCAAGGCTTTGGGAAGTGCCCTCGGCGGTGACAGTACTCCATTGATTTCTGTAATCACTTTGAGGTAATTATGCAGGAATACGCTGAATGAGCTCCTCGGGGGGACGACGCGGAATGCTTTCTGTAGTGCGACTGTGTGATCGCAGCTCCCCGGTGACACCCGCCATGCTCTGCAGCAACCCTCCGCCACAGAAAAGCTCCGACTCGACACATTAAATATGGGCATTGAGGGATGGATCTTAATGCAACGGAGCAGCATCAAATACAGAGGGGCCCGCATACATTACTGCATGCTTTAAAGTTCACTTTGTGCTTGTCTCGCTAACCCTCTTCTTTTAAGTCAGGGGAACAACTTCAGAACAGATAGTACACACTCAGCCTGGGGTTTGGAGGGGTGCTGTCAGGCTCCAATTACATTGACAAGTTTTATTTCAATGATCCCGGCACACAGAAATTAAATAAGGAGGGAAAGCAGCATGCAAAATGTTGTCAAGCTTTGGCGGAGTAAGCTAATGAATAGAGTTGGCATCCATCTAAGAGTGGGAAGGGGACAAAAATACAACAAGGCAATTTGGATGAGGTGATTCACGACTTTATTATGAGAGGTTAAATGACATTCGCTAAACCCTGCCACCGAGCAGCGATTGTTCAATCATAGCTTAGCCACCGTAGCAGGTCTGTCAAGCTTTAGATCCCTCCGACTGTTGAAGCAATGTGCCTGTGAGAGACGCTGTGCATTTAAGGAGCTTTAGCCTTTTGTAACACACAGAAAAACAAGATCAAAAGTGTAAAGAACGCTGACACAACCTGACAGCTGCCAAAATCGCAGGTTGGCAGCAAGAAATGAGAAGCCTTCTTTACCTCTGTATTTAATGGAGAACCAATCTTTCAAAAATTAAAGAATCTTGAGTAGATAAATTGCTATCACTGTGAACACATTTGTGTCATGTGAGAGGGGAAAGATTGACATGCATGACAAACAGTAAGTAGCTCGCTGGCAAAACCTAAGTGCCAAGGCTTCTTGAAATCAGTCTTCAGATGATTTCAAATTGAGATCTGCGTAAAAGGGATCTTACATATGCACATAATGAACTAAAAAAAAGCTAAAGCTTTGCCATCCTTACCAGTTGATGATCAGGGTTTAAGATTTAAATATCAAGCATACAATGATATATAATAGCAATTAAAGGGGGCAGGGTTTAGCATGCACATGATTTGGTATGATAACAATAATGACAATCACGACATAATAATAATGATAGATGCGCGCTGACAGGGCTTGACAGAGCATTTCAGGCGTTTGTGACGAACGGTTTCCGCTCAGTAAGCAGAGGTGATTTTGAGATGAGAACTGAGGCTGTTCCACCCAAGCTGTCACAGGAAGCTGGCAGCATCAGTTCCACTGACACATCTGAAATTGGCTTTGGTCTACCTGTGTGTGTACAGCGGGATCCACGCCGACCTTTTGCCGCCCTGATCAGCTATAAGAAAGGGCAAAGTATGTTGTAGTAAAGGGCAGAGAGGGAGACGCATTATCGTGGAAGACAATGTGATTTACATTATGGTTCACAGTAAAGAAGCTTTAGTCATATGTCATGTTTATCACATCTGACTTTAATGTTTCAATAAAGCGAGCAGATGTAATTATAATCTACATGCAACCTATTTTAATAGTTGCTTTTGTTCTTATGTTCTTTATATGGAAATACATACATCCTTTATATATACATACATGCTGAATATATACTTTACAACCTCCTATCTTTCATGTGCTTTGGCAAGAATCCCCATGTAGCTCATTTGCATATGCTGGGAGGCTTTCTTGAGTAAGCCCCCCTCCGCTTATCCAAACACTTTCTTTCCCTCTCGTACAAAACACTTAGATTCAAGATTTACACCTACAGCGTTCAAACTGCCAAGGACGAAGCTCACTAGTTAAATCTGAAACAATAAATCAGATGCCATGATTTGCGCACGCATGCCATCCTCCTCAACGGGGCTTACGTGTTTGTACTTCGTAAATCAAAAGGCTTTCTAGAGGCTAATGTGATTTTCCCTGCATTTGTGTGTTGGCTGTTGCTCTTACGTGACTCTCTCAGCTAGTGGGATCGCTGTAAATTCCCGAGGGTGTTTTTGGACGGCCGTTGTTCTTAAGAGGCTCTAAATAACATGCAGCCCCCGGAGCTGCGCTTATGCCGTGCCTGCCCGTGCTGATATTGTAGTGATGCAATGCACGTAAACTAAGTGGACTTGCCACTCAAAATGATGGTGATGTTACAGTACATCTGCTCATGAAAGTTTAATGTGTAATCTGCTTTTAGGCATGTTTGGCGTTGTGTTATGCATACAACTATTGCAAGTGTGTGTATGGTGCAAAAAAAAAAAAAGCTTTGGAAAACAGTGACACAAGGTGTGTTTTGTTGCAGATTTCCCATCTGGAAGGGTGCGATAGCTTCAGACCTCTGAATGTTTCATATTTGGCTGAGCTTTGGTGGACGGGGTGTCCTTGGGGACTGATGCACTTTATAGATTTTAGGATCTGGGATTAATTATATGGGGTTTTGCATCTTTGTGATGGCTTTTGGATTGTGTTTACATGCTGCTAGGGAGGTCCAGTCCATCAGCTGTACATGTGCATTCAGGTGCTTTTTTTTGTTAGAAAGCAGGCAACAAATGATAAACAAATTTATCTGTTAAGGGAGCCTGCAGCTTAGCAGGTTAGAAAACCACTGGTGGCTCGGAGGAGGTTTGTGTAAGCCTCGTAGTTCCCTAATGTCTTTAAATTAGCCCATCAGCTCAATAAACACTGACAGGGTGCTTGAGATGATTCAGTCTGAACTATTTTGCATTGTTCTTTCAGTGTTACAGGGCTTTGTGAGTATGGAGGAAATTATTAAGATTTGCTTCTTCCACTTCTTTTAATTCAAGCAAACCTAAGAAGTGTATTTAATATAAGAGCCAGAATAGATGGATGCACAATGAGAAAATATCAGTAAACCCGATAGCAGGATGCATGTGGAGACATACTGTACATACTTCATATCAGCAGAAACTTAAGACTGAAGAACCTTGAAAGAGATACTGCATGTGTTCTGCTGAGGTGGCACAGGTCGCACAAGGTACCCTGCGCCGCTGCTGGAACAACTGAAATGGACTTGGGGCAACCACAGAAAGAAATGCACTGCTGGCAAAAGCCCCGTGACGTTGATGAATGTTGTCCTCCGAGTGTTAGGTAATACTCTCTGATGAGATGCAGGGTGTGCTCCGGCCCACAAGGTTGCGAGTACAGCAAAAAGTGATGACGTGAGGGTGTGGGAGCCAGTACAGCAAGGCCACAGGAGGAGGATGGAGGAGTCACGAGACCGCCGATAGAAAAGATTTATGCCATCACGGACATCAGACATCAAGAAACAGTCACATAAAGTGGTTCTCTATTATTGGACAGTTCCACTTCAGGTGTTTCTCTCACCTATTTGAATATGTTTTTGGATGAGTAAACAAAGAGGGCATGCAGTATACTAGTGTAGCACTGATGCTGATGCTATCTGCCATAGACTTGGACAACAAACGATAAGATAAGCTACTTATACTCTACAGTGTGGTTGCATTCCCTTATGAATTCTTGCAGCAGTGTTGCTGTCTTAATTAATTCCTGTTCTGCCTTCTTGGAGTTTGTGCAAGCAAAACTTGACAAATCCACTGTGTAAGGCTTTATGAACTGATTAAAACAGCTAGTGACAATAAAACAACCGACGTTATTCCCCAAATCTCAATTTTGACGCACACAATGTGAGAACAACAGTCGAACTTTTCACTAAAATAAGAATGGCGAGGAACATTTGGCAGATGCCGCAATTCCAACGGACTAAATTCCGCTTTATTCGCAATAACAAACATCCGAGCAGGATCATCGTGAATCATTATTGTCATGCTCTGGCCTTCAGTCGCCCGGGAAAGCAAGCAATTTTCCCAAAGACAGGACTGCTGTTTGAACGTTCTTCTAAAGCACTGGGTCAATATCAGGGTGGTTTTATTGAGCGTGACCAGCCAATCCCTCAAAACAGGCTTTGAGGGAAAACAACTAAACCGATTATAAAGCAAACTTTGATAGACCTAAAAAAAACGATTTTCCCCATGTCTGCTCAAAGAGTTGGGTTATGGCCTGCACAATCCTCAGAAATTACTTTAATAATCATCAGTTCTTGGAATAGGATAAGTGATTAATTTCTACACAGTATTTCATTAAGCAAGCATGCAGTGGATACACTCCAAATAAACACAAGGCAGGTGTTTGTTGCTGGAGAGCCCTCTTGCCACGGCTGTTCTCTGTAAGCTAGAAAAGGGTGAGAGCATCACGAGGCGCTTCAGTGCCTTCTAGTGGCCACTCTCCATTTCTTCCTCTTTCTCCAGGGCTCCTTCTCACCAGCGTATCACCGTCAGAACACAGCCACAAAACACTGATAATTAAATACCTTGAGAAATACTGTGACATACAGTTCTGGCAAATCCACTCATTTTTTTTCCTGTAATGCTCATGATTTACTCTGATTAAAGATAAAGCCTCTTATCTTAAGTCTCCACACAGCTTTGTGAGCTATAGGGATGTTTACAGCATGACAAGTTATGCAAACATGAAAAATGATCTCTACCATTTCCAGCAATCACTATTAAGCCATGTTTCCTCTGTGTCATATTTTTCCTTTTTTTTCTACAATTACTCTCACGTGAGCATAAGAGAAAATTGCCTCTCCGGTTCTAGAGAAGGGAAGACCATTCATCTTACTAATACCAGAGGTGAGTGATCATGAAGTGTGGAGACTCCAGTGAAAAAGTTGGGACCTAATAGTATCAATCATCATCATGGCTGCAAGTGGAGATCTCTCATCACGCGCCACCCAAAGTAGGAGAGACAAACGAAAGCTCTCACTTCAACTGCGACTAACTGCGCTCATTAGTCAGATATGTTGGTCATTATTTAACACAGCACCTCAAGGATTGTTGCAGCTGGAAAATAACATTCATCAGTCCTGTGCGGACCTGACACATCCAATCATGGAGTGGATGACTGAGTAAAGAGAGCTGCATTTGATTAAGATGGCAGTGTAATGAAGTGAGACGCAACACACTTGACCTTTCACATTCATTCCACTTGGGTGGAGTGAGTGTTAGGACTGAATGACTCTGGTCACCATGACTGTGCTTGCTCACATGTTCCTCTACTTCTTTCACATAACAAGGCTGGGCTATAACCAATTCTAGCAGCTCTGTGAGGCCGTACTTTGGCACAGCAGTGCTAAAAGCTAATGTCGGCATGCTCACAATGAGAGTGCTAACATGCTGATGTTGAGCAGATATAATGAATACAGTGTTCACTACCTTAGTCTGGCATGTTAGAATTAGCTAATTAGCACAAAAACACACATTTTAGTTTTGCAGGTATTTGATTATAAACCGAAGCTTTGAACAAATTAAATTTGATCAGATGATGGTTCCAGATGAAAAATTGAGGGATACATTTTACAATGCATTCTTAAAGTCAAAACAAAATTTCATGGCAATGGAACACTTTTTTTAAAAAAACCAAAACCAGAAATGAGAACAATAATGTATCCTCTGGGAAACAACGAATGCAGTATAAACTGAAGTAAATCGTGTGCTGGTGGTGCTAGATGAAAGGTCAAGGCATCACCAAAGCCATCAAAAAATTATCCCATAACAAGCACCATGAATGTCTGAAGAATGGCTGCCATCTCTCAAGCTCAAAAACAACTTGGCATCTCTTACTCTTAAACTGGTGAGCAGAATGTACAAGACTTAATTCCCTGTTTGTAAGAGAACTGCTCACATGCTTCATGTTTTTCCATCCAAAGATCAGTAATCTTGTGCAAAAGCTTGCGAGGTCAGAAATACTCAGTCAAGGGTCATTAACTGGTTGTCTCGTCAATTGATTATATGCCTCACAAATCCAGATCCTGGCAGCAACAAAAACATGACGACAGATGCAGAGAGAATCAGGAAAAGAAATACATCAAGTACCAAAGCAAATAAACAATAGTATGGTTCCATGAGATGATTGAAATGTCACACTGTGCAGAGACAGTAGTGATGAAAGCTTGCAGCCTGTGTGGTAGAGTAGTTAAGCTGAATCCAAATGTTATGACTCAGCGGCGTTGGGATGATCTGGCAGGTTTCCGAGGGAAAGGCCCCAGTATCAATGTGGCAGACTGCCCACATATCTGTCTTAATTTGCTTTTGCGACAGGTGCAAGTATGTGGAAATGTTAGCCCAGCCACAGTGACTGCCATCATCTTTAATGGGTGTCACACACAGGTGGCCCCACAACAGAGATGTGATTAAAAGGCAATCATACCCCAACAGAAAACTGGCTCTGTCAAATGTGTGTTAACGCTAGAAGCAACTTTATTTTCCTCCAGGGTTAATCTGAATTGTGTTATGCAATGTGGAATGATAAAACGGAGAAGGACACAAAAAGCTGAAGGACAAATGGGAATAAATAAAGCAGAACATCAATCAGCAGACAAAGACATACAGTCAGTGTCTGTTTATGCTTTAATGTTGTTTTCCAATGTGACAACCGAGAGCGTTTCTGGTCTCTCAAGCAAAACTACTTAGACTGCTACACTGATCTACAAGCGTGACCTCACATGACCCCCAGTCTCTGTTTAATATTTCATTTCAGTCAGTTCTATAAGCTGCCAATGAAGAACTCGACGTGGCACTTCAGAGTAACAAGTCAGAGACGAGCGATGAGTAATGGTCCACCGGGAGTTGCTCCAATGTCAAAAGTCTAAACAACAAACCACTGTGACACAGACACAACTAACCACTGGGTTTTCAATAATTCATGGCCTTGGAGAGAGAGTTTACAGTGGAGATAAACAGTGCATGTTTGGCCAAAAAATATTAGACGCTTCAGACACAGACGATGCACCAGACTCACCATTAAAACTCACAACTGCAGGTGTTTGTACCCATGATATCTATGAAAACCTCAGAGCGCCTGTTCACACAGAACAAGAGAGTCTTTCTTTGTGTGTCTCCAAATTCTGCCTCTGTGCATTTCTCTCCCTCTCCGGTTGCCTCGCTCTCCTTCTCTGTCTATCCCTCTTAATGGTGCTTCAGATCAATAGAGTTAGCCTCAGGCACAGACCTTTGCACTAAACCCAATTGTTCCAGGAACTCTGTGCAAAGCGGAGCCCAGACTGTTTTCTGTGAAGCCTGCCCGATTTTTGCATCCCACAAACATGACATTTGCTTGAGTTGGAAAGCAAACATGTTTATTTTGCTTAATGCCACAGTCTTGTCATAGACAGGAAACGTCTACAACAACAGCAAGGCAGTTCGATTTGGCAGGCAGATAAACATAGAGTTTTGAGAATTGGCTTCGCCTCATTTTCTTGCTGGAAGATCAATAAACCTTCATGCACATAATTCCCAATAAAACCATATCTTATCATTTTTCCTCTTAATCTTTAATTTGATATTGAGATAATTTCAGCTCAGCATGACTAGAAACTAGAGAAGAAATGTAGAAACAGCTAAAAAATAATTCCTCCTGCCAGCACCTGAAAAACTACAACTTGTCTTTAAACAAATGTCATATATCACAAAATAAACAACATTTTAATTCTTTGGTCTCAATCTTCTCATCAGGCTCTAATCGAATAAACATATTCTCAAACTGTGTAACATTTCCTTTAAAATCCGGTGTAGAAAATAGAGCCGGGTGCTTAGATAACCAGGCAGCCCTTTTTATGAACCCATAGTCGACTGCAGCAGGATCAGAAAGCAGTTTGGACTGTACCTGCCTACCAAACATCTGCTCTGAGACCAGACAGCCACAGGATGTTACTGTGAGGGTAATACAAACGAGTGAGCCGTGTGAAATTGTGGAAAGTGCTTCTACAGTGTGCTGGATAAAGTGCTGACTCATGCCACCCCTCTCTGGCACAGGCACCGAGGAACTTGTGTGAGGAAGTGAGAGAGAAAATAGTTGGCGACTAATTTATTTTATGACACAAAGAACGTTCACCATCCAGTTATCCAAAATTAAAAATTATGTAAAGAGGAGTAAAGGACGTGGAGGCCCCTGGGAGTAGGCATTGTTCAAGGCTGAATGCTTTAAAGGC
This sequence comes from Centropyge bicolor, assembly GCA_037975185.1. Classification (NCBI taxonomy): domain Eukaryota; kingdom Metazoa; phylum Chordata; class Actinopteri; family Pomacanthidae; genus Centropyge; species Centropyge bicolor. The sequence continues at coordinate 4,467,946 of JBBMOC010000014.1, forward strand.
TTTAAATGTACTGTAAGTGGTTCTAGGGCAAATCAGGGGCTCACTTCACTTTTAATTTTATCAATTAAGCTAGAGGACTTTCTTCAACATGCCAGATCATTTTCCTTAGAAATAGCATTAATACCACAGTGTAATAAGTTGTATATTGGGTCATGTTTGGCTTCCGCACTATTTGCGACGTGACAAATAATTCTCATACGTGTGACAAACTGAGATTTAAGGTGATCACAGAGAAACTTTCTTTCCTCAGTAAATGAATGGAGCAGAGACTCAGAGACACATATTCAGCAGAATGCACTTCAAGTACATTAAAGGCAGTCATAATCCAGAATTGTCCCTTCAGGAGCAGTTTATCATTATTTATGATATTATTGGATTTATATTACTGATGCATTATCTTGTCAGCAGCATTTTATTGTTGTAGCTGGTTCAGGTGAAGCTTCTTTATATATTTCTAGGAACTACTTTAGTCTATAAAATGCATCATATTTCAATGTTGATTGTAGGTTATGAAACAACCCCGATTCCAAAAAAAAAAGTTGGGACACTGTGTAAAATGTGAATAAAAACAGAATGCAATCATTTGCAAACAAACTGTGATTTACAGTTTGACAGTGTTTCTGAGCCCATGTAGCAATATTCTTTATACAATCATGTGTGGTTGTATGTAAAATCGGAATTTGCTAACTAAAGGTGCCATAATAATGATGATAAATTTAGTGTAAAATGTACTGAAATGCAGTGAAGCAGATGGATAAACTAGCAGAAAATGGATACACTCCAGTGAACGACAAGTGCCTCGGTGTTGTACTTAAGTAAGCGTACTGCAAGTGATCATCATGACCTGGACTTCGGGAATATTACATTTGTTCTACTGTACATCACTGCAGACTGAGGCAACACTGCTGCCCTAGTCATATTGTTCACTGAGCTCTTGGAGCCACAAGATGAGCTGCAGCTTTGATATAAATGGATTTCTCCACACCCGTCTGGTCGCGCTGCACCATTTAAAGGGGAGAATAAACCAGGGATCTTACTGGGCATCACGAGCCTTTTATAATACTGTCAACCCTTGAAGCTTTCCCCACTATCCAGCTCTCCCTCCCTACGGGGATGTAAAGAGTGGAACGAGTGGATAAGGTGAATGAGAGGAGGGTCAGTTGTGCAAGGTTCACTTCGAGCATCGTAAATGTCTGACCATCTGTTATTTTGTGACATCGACAAAACACATTTTCCTAGATTATGCACTTTCCAATGTGGCTCCTTTGGCAGTGGTTCTTTAGATAGATGTTTTTCTGATCATTACAAGCGTAATTAACTTCTCTGGCCTAAAGGAGCCACCCAACGGGGTAATAAATGTAGAATATTAGGGGTTAGGAATTGAGAAGGCTTTGCTCTCTATGATTATCTCCCAGTCTGTTGGGGAATGTAAATTCACTTCTACTATCTTTTAGGATGGAAGGTCGTTGTAAATAATAAAAAACTAATTGTGTGCACACGAATACACACACACACACACACACACACACACACACACACACACACACACACACACACACACACACACACACACACAGATCTGAGCTCCCCCCCTGGTGAATTTCATTAGTTGACTGTTTTCCTCCATTGAGAGGGCTAAATAAGGACTGTGTCATTGGCTTCCGAGGCTGAATAGTTTGCGGACCCAGCTGGTCACTCACAAGGGAGAGAATTAAAGGCTAAAAATGGAAGCAATTTTCTTCCAAGATTAGCCTGTGAGGAAACTAAGAAAGATGAGTTTAATGAAGCTTTATGTCACTAAATTTACCCATCCGGTGGTTCAGCCATGGATTCTCTCTTAATCGTTATTTGGTGTTAAAGTCTTTTAAGTTTTGATTAACATACAGGCTTGCAATTACTGTGCAAAAGAGCAGAAAAAGAAAGAAAAAAAACAACATAAGGGAGAAAAAGAGCTCTTTTCTGTATAATGCAGAAGTGATCCACATTAATAGTGTGCTGATAAAAACATGACTACAAGTCATTTAAGTTTCTCACAGACTGAAAGCATAGAGAAAAAGTAAAGCACTGTTCTGTTTGAGGATTCTCTCATTGTTTACTAAAGAGAGCCATCTACTGGAGAACTACCTATATTAAACCACATTCTTAAAAAGATCGAAGATTTGCATGCTGGCATGACTTGATTTTTCTATTTCTAATTACAGTTCTTTGTGGAAAATCACTGTGTGAGCATTAAGTTAATACTTTCTGCAACACCAGGGACACAACCACATGGTCCTTGCCCCCAAAATCCATATTCTTTGTTTAGCCATTACTCTGCCTCAAACGTTTGGATAATGGCTCTATGTTCTTGCGAGTCCATTATCTCGGCCACAATACCCTTGGCTCCTGGTTTTTCTAATAAAATGAAGAATGAAGGATTGGCAGTTTGCAACAGCTGATGTGACAGCAAACAGTAGCATGAAGGTCACTGTGATGGAAATGTGCTGCAACACACTTGTAACCTCAAAGTCATACATGGTCCACATCGTTCAGTCCAAGTAATGGCCAGTTTCATGTAATTTGTCAGTGTATTAAGTGTCCAAGTCAGCAATCAAATGCACTGTTGTATAGCTTTCATCCATATAGCTCATCACCAGCCATATGGTCATTCTCCAGTCCTGACATGGATGGAGTTGGAGAGGACAAGGTCTGTAAAATGCTAACACAATGATGAATACATGGAGGCCTTATGATTCAGACAATGTCTCTATGTTTCTTGTCTCAGTTCAATTGTGATGCTTGTGACAAAAAAAAATATTCATCACACATACTGTTGCCCCTCTTTTCCCTCTGGCTCATTTCCCCAAACAATTTTGGATCTAGTGCCAATGCAGTTGGTGATGTGTTTGGAAAAATAAGCATCTTTTCAAGGTGATGATGACCCTCAACAGAGAAAAGGAAGGGAAGCCACTGAAATCCTATTACCTAGAGGCCTGGCTTATTTTATTGCCATCAGCAGCACTGGCCCAACAGCAGCACGGCAACGGTTTCCAACAATCGCTCCCACACTAATTCTATCACTGTCACCAGACTTGCCCAGGGTGTGGACATTAAAATCAATTTTCATCTAAAAGTGATTGCATAATGGCAGACCATGCAACTGAGTTAATGTGGGTGCTCAGGTGTAAATGCCATGAGAAGAGGAAACAAAACTAGATTTGCATGAATCAAAAAGCACAGTGGCAAATTTCCATGAAATTCACAGTAATTAAAAGTTCAAACTGGAAATTAAAGGATAGATGCATTAAAAATCTTAGTGCCTACACAAGTTTGTGGACAAATTGGTCTTGGCAAAAGCAAATCTGGGTACAAGAAAGAAAAATGGCAAGTATATGAAAGATACAACTCTAATAAGAATGGTTAGTGATGAAAGCAGCTATGAGAGAGGATGACAAAGATACTATGGAGTCTCCTTAAAGTGCCGTTTGCCAAATTTAAGACAGCATCCATGATGGATATACACAACAGCCTACTCCTGTGACGATCTGTCTTCCAACATGCGCACAAAGCTTCTATATGCAAAGTGACACCTACTGTAAATGGACCGTCACATTCTGTGCCCTGGTAAAAAGTATCGTCTTACAGTGCACGTACACAATATATTTGAGTTATGGGGAGTAGCAATACAGTACCAGGCTGGGCAAAATGGCAGCCTGCAATGACCTGTATCACCTCTAAGTTTTATTTAAACATAGAGTAAAAAATAGATTACATATTCAATGTGCATTCAACTAGTGATAGATAAGGTCTATTCAGTTGTCACCATGATAAAGATCCAAATCTGCATGAGAATGCTTCTGGCTTAAAGTCCAGCAGAGTCACTTTCAGATATATTCACAACTGTTCAGAGCTCCATGTCAATCTATGCAGCACATAGATATGAAGACATGCACAACACACATGTTGTGTGTAAAACATATGGAGTGTACCACCACAATAAATATAGGCTATATCATTACCATACTATAATAGCATAAATGAACTGATCCCAAACTATTAATATTTTGTCCCTTGCATGTAAATCAGGTAATTCAACAGATTGAGGTCATTATATCAAATCAATGACAGGATAAAATATAAAATGGAGGACACATTTGTAAATTGTAATAAAAAGTGAATTTCAAAGCAGATCATAAATTAATTTATAGATCCCTTTAAAAACTTATTTATATATTCAGAATTCAAATACAAAATACTGAAAACTTTTTCAGTATTAACTCTGGAAAATATGTGTTTTTACTGAAATTTCTCCTATGTATACAAAATAAATCTCTTGATAGACATGTTTTCCCCATAAACAAGGTGTTAAAGTTATAATATCTTTAATTGAAAGATCATAAATAAAAGTCATACCACAATGAAACCTCAAAACATGTTCCAGAGACACTGCAGCCTCAGTAATCTCTACTGAAATGTCTGTTGACTTTGCAAACAGCCACGTAGACAACTAAGCTTATGAGGAAAAAGCGCTTTTGTTCCTCCATCCATACAAGATTCATCTTCACCTGACCATCTGAGTCCTGATAGTGGATGAGGAAGTGCTCACCGTCATAGTCATAGGAGACGTGCTTCTTCTCCAGCTTGATGGGAACAGGAGAGCTGACACACCAGAAGGGTTTCTTGAATTCGTCCAGCAGAGTCAAACTCATGATGCAGCAATTCTAGGAAAAAAGTGAAGTAATAAACATGTGTCAAGACCTCTTTATTGAAGTTCTGGTGATTTCAGTTCTGTCCCATTAAGTATAAATGAAACAGTGTGCCAACGTCTTGAAAATCTTAATTAACACATCTATTACACTAGAAACCAGAACTGTCAAACTTCATGATAAAATGGGAGATTTCAAGTGCATTCTCATAAGCCTGGAGACAAGAGGGAGCAATTCTAAAATTAACTTTTTCATAGATCTGTGAACATTACAGTAAAAATAGCACTTTTTGCCACTTGTCAGTGACATGCTTAAGATGTTTTTGGCATGCATTTCTTTCTCCCTACACACATAGTCAAACAGTGTGCATACAGCCAACAGCACATGTTGTACCTGCACTGCGCCCTGCAGGGCCTCACACCTCCAGGGCAGGGTGATGTTGCCTGACAAAGGTGTGTGCTGTGACAAGTCTGTCCTGCTAATGGCAGTCAGCTGGATAAGGCCGTCACAGATCTGAGCTGGTCAAAGACACAACAAGTAAGTCTTTATACTGGTAATAGTTAGTGTTTGGTCAGTTGATTAGTTTATGCTAAAATAATCAGTGTAAAAAGTGTACATGTCACAAACATAGGTTTCAGAGAAATCACATGAGACAAGTAAAAACGTGATGTTATCTGGATTTACATCTATAAACAGTAAAATAATCTTTAATTTTTTATTTCTTGGTGACTATAGCTAATAGAGATTATTTCAAATGTCAAAGATTCAAAGGTCGCATTTGTCACATGCTCATATAATATGTGCAGTAAAATGCAGGGCGGCACAATCTTAAGATCTGTAGTGTGCAAAACAGAAATTTAAAGGAATGAAGATTTTAAGATAAAAAATATAAAAGTATGTGATATAAGTATTAAAATATGCAAATGTAAGCATGTAACAGTTATAAGGCAAACTATAAAATTTACATAAAATCTTGTACGGAACATGTTGAGTGCAGATATGCAGGATGGTGCAAAGGATTCACAGAGGACAACGTGGGAGAATATAGATGTAAGAGGACAGAGTTCACTATCCTGATGGCCTGAGAATAAAAGCTTTTGTAAGCTTTTACTTGTGGCTACAGAGGAATTATAACCATATATATGTAGTACACGATTAAAAAAAAAACGTGACTCAGCAAATTGATTCTTTTCATTTTCCATTAACCTTGGTCTCTGTTCGTCTGAAGGTTACCACACATGTTAATCACATCGACTGCAATATGAGTAGAGATAACTTACTCCTCCGGCAGAAGAGCTGGGAGAAGCTTCGAGACATGATCTCGGACACAGTGTCGTGGATAACAATGTGCAGTTTGTAATCGTGGAGCCCGTATTCAGGGTCTATGTCATCAAAAGGGGGTTTGAGCTCCGGCTCCACGTAGGGGCTGGAGGAAGAAGCAGAAAGGTAAAGCTAGACAGGTCGAGCTTTATTACCTTTTGTGGGCTGTAATCATAATGTGCTGTTACACTGTGCTCTCACAAGAAACCAGGAGAGGGGGCTATGACCACACTATGCTGAAGTGCAAGACTTTAAAAACTATACAGCAAATTAAGCACTAAATATCACTGTTACTTTTTTTTTATTTTCAGAGGCGTGAATAACAAAATGTGTACATACATATTTTTTGGCCCAGTGGTTCCCAACCAATTTAGTTTGTGACCCTTCATCAAACATTGTCCTGATTGTAAGAGCTGTGAGCAACTAAAGAGTGATTCTTCCCTTTCTTGGTGAAAGTGCCCAGAATTTCTCAAGAAAGAAAAAACAGTCAAATCACAAAAAATTCGCCATTTTGATCCATGTTGACCCCTGTTTGTTTCCCTGGGGCCCTGTGAGGGGTCCTGACCCCTGGGTTGGGAACCACTGATCTAGCCCACTGGTTTTTAATCAATCAATTTAATTAAAGCTAAACACAACAGAAGAAAATTCCTCCAATTAACTGGATGTTTTAAGGGCAAGGTGCAAATGAGTTCAAGTCTGCTCATGAATTCAGCTGATGGGAATTAACACCTGCACCGTGTCATGTCCTGATGGCAAATGATTAAAAAAGGAAATCACTGGTGTCACTGGTCCTGACACATTACAAGAACATTCTATAAATATGTACAAAATTGTCACATTATGAGCTGTGGCGGTGAAATACAGGTGTTAGTGATACCAACGCTTCCCTTCCCCCCCTGTTGTGCATCAAAGATGGGTCACATCAGTGGCATCAAATGAACCCTGTAGTCATTTGAGCAATAACCAGCTGATGGTGATACACTGCACACCATGTGAGCTTGTGCATAAAAGGTGCCTGTTCAAGTGCAGCCTACCAAACAGATGATCCCTGGATGGTTCTTTCCACCAGCCTGTGGAAGTGGAGGGTGAACATGACAAAGGCAATGGAGCACTGGTCCTGCAAAGAGAAGCATCACTTATTTTCCTCCTGCTAAATCAGTCATTTTAATGAATAATAATTAGAACATTCCATAGCTGCCCGTGAAGTAATTACCCTCCACACGCCGATGATGATGCCAGGCAGCAGCAGCTTCAGTTCAACTAGTCTGTCCTGACCAATGACCTGCGCGCTTCTAGCCAGAGCCTGCATGTCTAACTTCGTCATGAGGGACCTGCAGCCAGGTCTGACAGAGCAAGCAAAGAAAACAGTAGGCTTCACTGGGAGAAAAGAGGAAACAGAGACATAGACAGAGAGTGTGTGGAGATGGACGCCAGGCTGTCTTACTTCTTTAGGCCTGGGCAGTTGAGGGCTATCCTCCTGACACCATGGAGTTGAAGGGTGGAAATCTGCTGGTAGTTGGGCAAGCAGCCTCCTCCGCTCCAGCACAGAGTCACAGATGTCTCGCAGAACCGGGACCAGCTCAGCTCATGTGTGCCCTCACGACCTGACTTATCAGAAACCGTCAGCTCCCAGGTGACGTGCAAGTTTCTGGAATAAGATAACACAACGCGGGATTGTAGCAATAAGATACGACAGGGTTTTTGTAATAAAGGGAGAGAGAGATGGGTTGAGAGCTTGACTGCTGGCTCAAACACAAAACAAAGCTGAAAGGCAAGTTCACTATTTTATAAAGTTGAGAATAATTGTTTAATATTCCCTAATAGCTGCGTGAAGGCACCAGTGAATTTAAATTACTGAACACAAATCAAATATTTGAAAAATTTATTCAGAGTTAATACAATGCAAATAATTTGGGTGATGTTGGGTAAAGTTGACTCTTGCTCTTTAGATCAGGCAAACTACGATTTTAATGGCTATTGTGATTCTTCTGACAGCAGTGGGGAGTAGCATGACTCCTGTTAAGCTGTTCTTCTTAATGAAATGATATGCAACGAATGAAATGCAACCGCAGCTGTTGTGATAAATCTCTTGATCCAATTCTGTCTAAACTGTGATTGAGGGCTGCCCCTACTGTGATGCAGGCGGTGTCTTGCTGAGGCACCATCCAATATCAATTAAGTAGAGGAACAAAGCTAAAAACTGGAGCAGCCCAGGAGGCCCCACATGACCCAGGGGAATTCACTCTGCATTGTCTGTATGTGTGATGTCTTGTGAAATGATTATTACCAAGGTAAATCGCATGCTCCTCAGTGTCTCTAACAGACAAACCCCCACAGGGAATTGTCTGAGCTGGTGGGAGGAGGGAAGAAGGGGAAGGTGTGTGTGCATGCATGTGTGTATCTGTGTTGTGGATGAGGAGTTGTCGGGGGGGGGGCTAAGTAATTTATTTCAACAATTCAGACAGCCTCTGCAAGGAACACAATTATTTCTACTTCCCCTCTGTACCACAGCGACTGCCACAGAACTCAAAATTGAGTGCTGCACAGCCTCTAATCAGAGGTTATAAAAACACAGCAGAAACCGCGGTGGAGGCGGTGAGGGAGTTTTCCCCTGCGTGCTGGCTTCCCCCTGAGCAGACATCGTGTTCAGACAGAGACCTCCTCTCTCACCTTTAATAAGAAAGTGTCATTAAGTGCGATATGAAAAACAAACCACGCTTTGTTTTTGATTGCCAGCGGCTTGAACTGTCCTCTGGTCTCTCTATCCCTTGAACTTTGTTGACAGCGAGGGTGGATCTCTAAAGTTTTACTGTTTGCTAACCGCAAACAGTGCATGGGTTCCCTTGACACCTCACAGAGCTGCTTCCCATTGTAACACAGCTAAACATACCGAGCAGGTGGCAGATGGCAGATCATGGCATGGTATGCAAAGTATAATCAACACATCTCCTTTTACCTGATACGAGAGAAAGCTGCAATCTGTAAAATATAAAACTGTGACACAAGGTTTCCCAGAGAACTAATGACAGATTTCTCTCACCTCAGCAGCTTAGGGGTTCAAATGCTTGAAAATACATGGTAAGCACTCGATTAGCTTAACTCACAAGCAACACTTGTCAGGCTACTCAAGTGAAATGAAGTGCTTGGTACATTAAACAAATCATACACCTCAGGTACTTCATCTAAGTGGTTTTCAAGCAGCAGATTTTTTTTTTTGTTGCCTCACTCCGTCTCTTACCTGAGGACCCGCTCCGTTTGGCTGGGCAGCCCAGTGTGACAGCTGATGAGTCCAAGATGTCTCTTCCACTTGTTCATGTCACATGCGGCTAGAGTCCTGAAGTGCAGCCACTTCCAGTAGCCCACAGCCCGATCCTGCACCTCCACTGTGGCCATCTTCGGCAGCAGCTTGTCCACGCACTTAGGTTTCAGCTTTTTACTGTTGCCAAACTCTGCTATGTATATCTTGTTCCACAGAGCACTGCATTGATGGAATTAGAAGGAACAGACAGGTGACAGACAGCTGTGAGTGACAATGAATGAAACAAAATGATGAATGAATGATTGAACATGTCTGGTACGTTATTGTCACAGGTCTGTCACTCTAGGAAACCAGAAATATCTGATGTGTTCTGTGAATGTAAATGTTCTTCTGTTATTTGTGTGTTGGTTGAGGGAAATTATGCTTCTGATAAAGGTTTCACTTTCTTACAACATTTAGAATTAGGTTTCATGGAAAAAGGGAAGAGCTTTGGACTTTGGATGACTGGTCAAACAAAACAATTTTAACTGGTCAACTTGGTGGAGAACAATTTTAACTATATTCTGATTTATGTTACTAATCAAAAAAAGATTGTCTGATCAACCAATAATTTAGAAAAAAGAATCATTAATTGCAGCCCCATCCTGCACTGGTAATTTTTTCACTTGTTTTGAGAAACAAAAGACTTTAAGATTCAAGTATAGACAAAAATAACTTTCTGCAGTGCAGTGTTCAGAAATTCCCTCATTTGTAAACTGTCTTCACTTCCTTTTGCATTGGATTCCTAACATACTCCTGTATCTAATGTACTTTGTGTGTTGCATTAACAAGAAGTGGATAATACTTACTTGTCATTCGCAAGCTGATAAAAGAGCCTATTGACGTGGCTGATGCTGAAAAGAGCGGAGGCATCCAGGTATGACAGAATCTTAATCAGGATCTCAGATGGCAGTCTACGGAAAAGGTAATTAAACATCACTACAAGGAAGTGACACCAGTGTTTTTTTTAATGCCACCTGTTGTTCAGCTTGCAGTTTAGAGGCACCAGTGTATGAGACAAATGTGCTCTCGACAGACTACTTTGAAATCTTATCAGACACTTCTGACAACGAAATTAAATGACCCATGCTGATGTTCTCATTTGGCAGGTTTGGTATAAAACAAAGACAATATTAATTTCAGGACCCAATGTTTTGTAAAACTTTGGATTTCAATCTCATTAGTCTAAATCACAAAACTGTGTGTTTCACCCTTCTTAATTGACACCCAATAGATCCACCACATTCACTTAGATAAAATGGTGGCAACAGAAAAAAAGACCCTTTTCAAGCTGCAGGAAGTGATGAATTAAAGTGTATCTTTCTTGGGTAAAAATGAGGATGTTTGCATACTAAAGCTAAAATCTGTCAACTGTTATGTTTTTGTTTTAATCATTATTACACCTATCTGCATAGTTTAATGTGATAAAACACTAAAAACAGCACTTGTTCTTGTGTTAAGCTACTCTCCATATTTGTTATTTCAAAGTATTGATCAGGTTTGTGTGGTTGCACCTGTCCTGGTTAATGATGCCGATACGGTCTAATTAACTTCAGTGCGTGATATATTCATGACATGTTCACATTACTTGCCTTGGTCAATCACTGACATTCCACTGCATACCAACAACCAGATGAAACAACTTCTAAAAAGCGACACTAAATGAATAAATCATCTTCAGTGCACTTTTAAAACAGGAATACTGCATAATTTTTAGCTTTAAAAAATTCAAAATAGTTAACCTCTCACTGACATTTGGAGCTGTCAACATGCAGAGGTTCTGTTTTAAGTCATTTTTTGGCATTTATAAGAGTTTGGGGAAAGGAGGAGAACTAAAAGTCCACACAAGTTGAACTCACAATATATCCACAACAATGCCAGTAAATTGACACATACAGATAATCAAGTGTTTGTCTTAAACTAGTGCACCATAAGACAATCTGGGATTTTAAGATGTATAAAAACAATTCATTAAAAATATGTTTAATTTAGAAATTTACACTAGAGTTAAAATGATTAATTGATCAGTTTATCAACAGTAAATTAATCGGCAACTAATTTAATAATTTAATCTTTATTTTAACTCAACAAGACAAAGAGTCAACAAGGCCCTGCTTTGAGCTAGGTCAACATTAGCATGCTAACATGGTCACAATGACAATGCTAACATGCTGATGGAAAATAGGTACAATGTTAAACATCTTAGTTTAGCGTGTTAGCATGCTAACATTGGCTAATTAGCGCTTGAGACTGACAGGAATATCATATCATGCCGTAAATATTTAGTCAGAAATCAATATGAACAAACTTATAATGTTGACACTGTGGACTCAAAATCATAAATTTCAACCTCATGGTGATGCTAGAGCAAAAGTCAAACTTCATTTCAATCCATCTAATATTTGTCAATGCATTTCACCAAAAGCCCAAAAGCCAAATAGGAAAACTTACTGGTGGAGGTAAAATCAGAAATGCAAGAAGTCCTTCAAATTCATCCTGTCCACTAGCTGTGATATTATAGTCTGGAACACAGTGGTGGACTGACTTGCCAAGTCCAGAGCCATGACACCTGCATCTCAGAGGAGAGGATTTGCTGCTTCTCTCTATGAATATCCCTTGATTTTCGAGTGCTCAGTCTGAACATTTCACCTTTGGCTCAGGTGAAATCTAAACTACATATTCACAATAATATGTCGTGCATTTTTTGATTGAGGCAGGTGTTTAGACATTTTTAAAGAGAGACAGACTTTAGTTTACATGGTAAAACAATAAACATGTTAAACCTGAATGTATGTCTGCTTTAATGTCATTCAACACTGTTCACACATAAGAAACAACACAGTTTGATACACAACAGCACTTACTGACTTGCTGCTGTGACCCGGCGTTTCATTGCTGTATTTACTGCCTGCATTCAATGGGGAACGAATCAGATTGCTTAATTTGAACATATTGTGAAGTGTCTTTCCACCTGTATTGATTTTTCCCGGGCTTTTATTGTGTTTCGCTGCAAACAGGCTCCATAAATCCTTTTACTTTCAGGGCAGTAAAGCCTTGACTCGCCTCAGTTTTGTGAACACTGTGTTGAATGGCAGCTGGAAATATGAGCATGTCCTGATAGATTACCTCTCCATGAAGTTGTGAGAGGACGATGGAGATGATTTGTCAGCTTTTCTGGACGTCCTCACTCTGGAAGAAACTGCTGTCGGTGCCGCCGCCATTTGTTTCACTGCTCTTGACCCCTTTGAGACAGATACAAGCTCATTTATTTTGTGAGCAAGTTGAGGACATGTGGCGGTAACAGCCGCGCTAGTTGTTCACAAGCCTCAGACTAAAACGTTAAGATACAAAACGGGCAGCTGTCACTATGAAAACTCCATAAATTAGCGACATAAACAGCGTTTGCTTTCCATTTTTATATTTTGTGCCCGAGTCCCGTCGCCATGGTGACGTCCGGTCAACTTCCTGCCTCGTGCGAAAATCAATTTTCCGGTGAGAGTGGCGGCATTAGCCTTCAAAATAAAAGCGGAGAAGATCTTCATTTGAATCATGAATTGTTTAAACCAGAGCTGCCAAAAGTGGCTACAAACTGACCCACATGTTTCCTGCAAGAAAAAAATGAAAATAAAGAAATAATTATATAAACAATAATAGCTGCTGACACTTATTTTTGTCAGGTAAATGCTCTTTAAATATGCAGGATCCTTACTTTTTAATTATCTTTCATAATCTGAGCACAGTCAAAGAGTCAATTAAGGAACTTGGGACCCTTGTACCATCCTGTATCTTAACAATACAATACAATACAATAGGTGTCATGGCCCGGGCTCCACCATTAATTTTCACTTTTGTCCCCCCAAGAGAAAAATGTTTGAGTACTCCTTGTTTATACTGTTATATTTGAATGTACTGTCTGCAATCAGAATTAAATACTGTTGGGCAGAGTGTGCTGCATTGTCTTTCAATAACTAGACCTGATTTCTGCACTGGTGGAAAGTAACCCCCTCAAATACTGCATTTAAGTACTATCTTCAGGTACTTGTACTTTACTTAAGTAATTGCGAGTTACTTGATGCTTCTACTCCACTACATTTCAGAGGGATATGCTGTAAATTTAACTATATTTATTTGATACATTATTTATCCAGCTGGATAAGCCTTTCACTTCCAGTTCAGCTGAGTGTTTATGCGTATGTGGATTTACCAGTTTCAAAGTAGCACACACATATATTAAAATTACAGTACATACGATAAATGAAGTGGAGTAGAAACATAAAGTATCATAAAATGTTAATGAAGTACAAGTACCTCAGAATTGCACTGAAGTATGGTTTTTATGTAAATGTAATTCCCACGACTGACTACACATATCTGTACATGAGGGCTACATGTGCTTTTACACATAATGAGATACACTTCATTATCTTCTGCATGTGTTACTGTGGGTTACGAGTCATGTGAGCCACAGAACACAGATACATGATCAAACACTCCATGTGGATCCGTTTTATTGACAGCCTATTATGATTGTTGCATCCTGAATTTAAAAACCTAACCAGGGACTGAAAATCAGCTCCAGTTATACACATATACATATTACATCTGCTGCATTTGTAACATTGTTTACCCAATTCAATTAACAAAATAATAATAACAATATACTGTTTTTTGCATTCAAGAGTAGTACTACCAAATGCTGAAAGGTATTTTAGGCATCAGATGTTACAATACATTATACTGTACACAAAATATAGACATCAAAATATTAATTATAGAAGTTATTCAAATATCATCTGTGTAACATGTTTTTTTCATGCTAATCAAATACTTTGAGGGTAGGTAAGAACAAAAGGTCACTTTCACATGAGGTTAGAATACATTATTGAGATGCACTGCACACACATGGCATTGACTTATTTTCATTGCCTGTAGACTAAACTCTAACCATAATTTAAAGCTTACGCTCAAAATTTTATGTTTTACCTTGAGGGAACCTGCATTTTGTCCACAAACACTTACACACACACACACCAAATAATACCAGTTACTGTAAGCTCAGCAGGCACGATCTGCCGTAACCTTTCTCCGGGTTAGCAATATAACTCCTCATCAGGGTGTTAGTCCAGCACTAGCAGGGGAGGAACAGGCAAGATTGATGTTATTTGCCTCCTCACACATGCTAAGATAGAGGTCACATCTTACTGATGTAAGACAAGAGAGACATAACACAATCTACCTTCCTCTCACTCAGAGGATCATTGCAGGGCTGCAGTGAGATAGAGAGAGACAGAGAGCTCTCAAATGAACTTGTTTGAGAGTCTGACCTCATTTCAGATATGAAGACACAGACTCATTTGTAGCTGCACACAAACAGATGGACAGGCAGACAGATGGACACACAGATATCTATTTTAAAGTGGGTATTTTAGACCTTGTGAAGCATATGGTGGCACAAGCCCACAGGGAGGGACTTTATGCATATTATTTGTAACAGAAATATTAAGTACAGGACAAACTGTATTCATTATGAGGGCTTCTTTGTGACAAATGGCAACCTGTGTGAAGCAAAATCAAATCAAAGTCATGAGGCGAATCATACGAATATACTGCAAATACTTTGATTTGTAAAGGAAAGCACAAAACCAAGCAGACTGATGCTAAGTCCTTTTCTTTGCAGAAGCAGATGGCTCGCTTTAAGACCCACCACATAATTGACCTCCCCGTTCCTGGAAGCCAGTAGGCTCTGCTGGCTGTCAGGGAAAATCACCATAACGCTGTTGTCAGTCTAGCCGATCAGCTTGCCTGATGGAAGTGAAGTCCCTTTTAGGGCGACGGCAGCCCCTGGTATGGTAATGCCATGTGGGCCACATCCCTTCCCCTTGCACGTTCCCCCGTACTTGACATTTGATGTTTTCTG
The DNA here is from genome assembly GCA_037975185.1 of Centropyge bicolor. NCBI lineage: Eukaryota > Metazoa > Chordata > Actinopteri > Pomacanthidae > Centropyge > Centropyge bicolor. The sequence continues at coordinate 4,483,166 of JBBMOC010000014.1, forward strand.
TAGCTATGTGTCCTTCTGCAGGCCTGGGGTCAGTTGTGGCTCTTGGATACCTGATGTCACTCTTCCGCATGGTTTGTCAGTCAGCTCTGACAGTGCAATGTTTGTCAAATGGGGGTGAGAAAGGGGGGAAGGATCACCATGATTAAGTCTAAAATAATGCGCTCTCTATGCACTGCGATGATTACACAAGGACGTTGCATTTATGGAAGCAGCTGGTAGACTGTGTTTGTGTCAAGGCTTTTAATGCTTATTCACAGTGACATTCAGCACCTTTAAGTCAAAGATTCACTTTTGTCTTCTCCTCTTAACCATTTTCTTGCCTGCATTCAAAATACAGATCACAGTTTTGATGAACTGTGTTGAAGGAAACGCAGACTTTTCCTCCCCCTATTTTCTCGAGCCGATGCAGTCGAAGACAGTCCATACAGCACCTTCCCTCCTTAACGCGAGCGCCATGCATAATGTAGCCAGTAACATGTCTTTAAGTAGGAAAATGACAGCTCATTAAAGGTCTAACGTGAGGGCTCACCTCTTGTGAAGCCCACTCTCAGACGCTTCAGAAGTGTGGAGCACTGACAGGGACCCTCTACAAGGCTCTTCAAAGGATGATGACATGTCAGGAATTGAAAAGAAAGGCTAAGGGTGGTACAGAGAGGTGCAGGTCATTCTCTGTGAAGTGGGCATTTTCTGAAGTGTCACCTGCTTTCAACTTGCTTATGGGGTGTTTGCGAAGTGTGATGCGCATGTGAAATAAATTGCTGCTATGCCAGTACACACCCATTAATATCACACGCACACATAATTTTAATCACTTTTTTATGCTTTGATTTTTCTCTGCTCCTCCTGATAAGCAGCACATTCTGCAGGAGCGAAACCCGCCGCTGGATGGCGCACGAGTATCTTCATTGGACTCATAAAAAATGCTCGTTTAAGTCTCAAATTAGTAACATGTACAGTACATGCATGCTGAATGTACCATGCAAGAGCAAGGTTATCCTCTGCAGCCCCCTTCTTTTCGGAAGAATCAGGCAGAGCCACAGCATATAAATGACAGACACTGAGAGCAAGTGATCTCTGGCGTCCCCAGGGGCCCCTGAGCTCCCCAACATTGATCTGATTAATATGTAAACAAAGCCATTAGTCCACGCATGTGCTTCCTGATTGTGGGATACTTCTGAGGAGCCTCGTTGCAGTGGCTACACCCAAAGAATGGGCGTGAGTTGTCCCTCGAAAGGGAGCCCAGTGACTCTTGGTTGTTTTTTTTATTTTTTTTTTTAGCACCAGCGATCTGAGCGCTCAGTTCACAGTCTGCAGGAGACAGAGAGAGCACACCAGCGGGATGGAGAGCACAGGTAGGTCGTGATTTACCTTTCCTCAACAGAAATACATGCAAAAGTGCTCGTTTCGCCACAATTATCAAATGGAAGGAGGCGAAAATGTGAAAATGGACATTATGGTTTTGTTCCAAAGTGCTGCGGTGCACAGTTATTAGAAAGACTCTGCAGCAGCACAGATAGTTGATTTTATCATTAAGGGGCAAATTGAAAATGCGTGTTCATATTAAGGTGATTTTTAGATTTTGACATTTTCCTTTTACGCACGACAGTCATTTTTACGCACAGAGAATTATCTCAAGTTTAGTGGCTAAACTACAAAAGAGTCCCTTTCTGCTGCTGTCTGAAATGAAAACTCTCATTTTTCTCTCAAATCACCAGGATTTACAACAACAGTTGTCTGAATACCCTCCCAAAACCAACTCAGACGCACAGGAGGGAGGGGAGTCACAGCCGGGGAGAGTCTGTGTGTCAGAGGGTGTTTGAGAGAGTGAGGGAGCATCACAGATAGAGGAAGAGAGAAAGAGAGAGAGGGGGGACGAGAGAAGGGAGAAAGTCTGGACCAGGTGATCGAGTACTAACAAACCTCCAAGGGGCTGCCGGGTTGCATCAGTGTGCACGGGATCAGCGATCCGACCATGGTGCCCGCGCGCTGCCCGGGACCCTGTGCCATGCTGGCTCTGACCCTCCTCCTGGGATGCGGCGTGGTTTTCTGCCTCGGCCAGAACGACACGGAGCCCATCGTGCTGGAGGGGAAGTGTCTCGTGGTGTGCGACTCGAACCCTTCCTCGGACGGAGGGGTCACCTCCTCGCTGGGCATATCAGTCCGCTCCGCTGGCGCCAAGGTGGCTTTTTCCGCCGTGCGTGGAACCAACCACGAGCCTTCAGAGATGAGCAACACGTCTATGACCATCTACTTTGACCAGGTCAGATGTCCACTGAATGTAACACTAACACAGTCGACAGAAGGTTGAATATTGACAAGATTTGTGCCCATGTCTCCACTGCTGTTGTCTCTTTTCCTCTCTCCTCACTATGCATCATATCTCATTGCTGTGGGCGAGCAGAACTTGTTTAAGCTCATGTTTCATTGATTTTCCATCACTGCTCCCGCTGTGTGTGATCTGAGCCGTGTCTGTCCCTAACCCAAAGAACACCCTGCTGTTTCCCTTTGAAAATGCCTCATCTAATGCCGTGCGTAATTCACAGACGCGCCGCCAAAAACGAACCATCATCCACGCAGGATCATTCATCGCATATGAGTCTTAGGGCCTCGGCCGAATTGACATGTGCATTGTGTAGCTTGTGGTCGGAAGTTTCCAATAAGTTTTCACGGCTGAGGTCTTTGGACAGGGGCCTGTTATACGCATCAAAATTGGGAACCATCCCAAACTGCGACTGAAGTGCAGCCAAAACATTTGGCACAGCAGAACCAGAGTGTGACTGATGCGCCTCTGTGCAGAGACAAACAATGCATTACTACAAAAAACAGCTGTTATGTCAAGTGAAGCATGCACAAGAAAAAAAATAGAAATAAATCGATGTCTCATTCTGCACAGGTTTTAGTGAACATCGGCAACCATTTCGATCTGAAAGCGAGTGTGTTCCAGGCTCCAAGGAGGGGGATATATAGCTTCAGCTTTCACGTGGTGAAGGTCTACAACAGGCAAACCATACAGGTGAGCATCCACGAAGCAGCTCATGCATTTAACAGGTGCCATTTACAGGACTAATCTCCCAGCCTGTGCCTCCATCCTGCAGGTGAACCTAATGCAGAACGACTATCCGGTTATATCAGCATTCGCCGGTGACCAGGACGTGACGAGAGAGGCGGCCAGCAACGGGGTCCTGCTGATGGTGGAGCGGGACGACCGGGTCTACCTGAAGCTGGAACGAGGCACCTTAATGGGCGGATGGAAATACTCCACCTTCTCAGGCTTTCTAGTGTTTCCTCTATAATTCTGACCCGCGATGACGCGCACGGGACTCCGCTTCTGTCGAGGGAAGAAAAGAAAAGAATCCAAAAACATTTGCCATTTATTTTTAACTTTTAACTGTCAGCCAAGGAAGCCGACGAATATCTGTATACCTACACTCGTCCACTATCTAGTCAAATACGAACGTTTCCTTGGAGTTTCATATTATCCAAATCCATCAGTCCACTTTTACGCATCTGGATGGTTCATGGAGAGGATCGGCCGGTGCGCACGGCGGGTTTGTGGATGTTTTTTTTCTTGCTTGGAGAACAAACTTTGCCAAAAGACAAACGGGTGGAGCGAAAAAAATAATATATATATATGAAAATGGACACGATGGGGTTGGAGGAACTGATGTCCTGGACAGGCCGCGTGTGTTATGCTCTATTTTATGTTTGTATAGCCTTAAAGAATATTTCCGTCCAAGTGAAGTATATGGAATTATGGACAACCAGAAGAAGAAGTGCTTTCACGCCCATGGCAGATTTTTTTTGCACGAGTGGAAGTTTTTACTTTATGTTTTCTTGTGCTGTCAATGGTGTTGCGTTTGGATGCTGAACATATTGAAAAATAAGCCAAATGTAGGCCGCCGACAGGTTTATTAAAAAGAGAAAAAAGGCGACATATTTCAGCCACCGGAGACGACTTAGAGCCCTTTTATTAAGAAAAAAAAACAATACTAATGATATAATTTATAAAGTGCATATTCACATTATTGTGTGTTCTACATTTCGGAATCTGCGTAGCTTTGACTGATTTAATGTTCAGTGACGTTGCTCACCAAATGTACATTGTGGAAATAATAGAAGAATCCCTATATGTCCCGCTTAATAAAAGATATTGTATTGTATAGGCCAAGCGCATTTGTCGCTTTTTATTCACCTGGTTGTGCATTTAAAAAAGGGAAATATGTTTGTTTTATTATGAGTGAGAGTTCAGGTAATTAAGTCAGACCAAAGGCCTCATGGAGGAACAGGCTTTAGTCGCTGTCCGAGGTGCTGAAATATACACATGGGCGCATCCAAAAAAAAGTCTGGCAGCAGCACTGAAAGGAAATAAAAATAACTCGAAAAGAATAGAGATGCATTAATATTTTTTTTCAAGAAATCAGCTTCACAAATGTTTTTTTTTCTTTCTCACTCTTGCTGATTTGGAGAGTGTGATATTCCTGCAGGAGCTTGAGCATCAGGTTCCGGCTCCTGCACGACGACTGTGGTGCGTCTTTTTTTTTACGCAGCGACAAGACGGAGAGAAACAGCAGAGAGGAGCAGAGCAAGAGACGGAGCAACTGTTAGATACACGTGCATTTTGTTGGACAACCACGCACCTTTAAGGCTGATGTGATAAAAGGAGGCTAATGTCGTTTATGCTGGAGTTTAACAAGCGCAAACTTCCCCTCCCTCCCTCACCCCCTCCCCTCCTCCTCCCCTCCCTCCCTGTGGTGTTCGTTTGTTTTTTAGCACATAATTGGATGCCATCTTGTTTGGGAAATCAACATTTTTGGACATTTCCGCCCACACTCTCACACACAACATCCTCACCTTCTCTCACTCCCTCCTCCTCCTCTCTCTCTCTTTCTCCCTCTCTCACACACACACTTACAGAAACTCACCCCCACCCCTTGTTCGAAGCTAAATCCAAGACCAGGTCTGACTCTCAAAGCAAAGGAGTGACTTGTGAAATGAATGACTTTTTAAAAATATCCTATCATGAAATCAGACATTGCAGCACAGAGGTGAAGAGAAACATGTTGACTTAGACTCAATGGGCCGGTTTTAACATGTTGACATGGGCGTGCTGTGGGTGGAACACATTAAGGAGCCTTGCTGGTCTTATGATGCACGCTGATGAAGTGAATCCAGGTGAAAGGCTTTATTGATTTCCCTTGTTAAATCAGATGAGATTGGCTTGAGATTGGGATGTGGACTGAAAAGCAAAAGCACTGCTGCAACTCAATGTCAGGAAGGTGTCCCAACTGTCCTGGACACTTGTGGAATTTACAATTAAGCTGTGTTTAATTTTGCAGATCAGTGTACCGTAATTGATCTGTCTGATGTGAGACTGTGGGGGGGAGGGGTCAAAGGTCAAGCTGTGTTAACTCGTGCCTCAGCTTAGTTTGGAAGAGGTCGTTTCCCGTTGACCTTGTTAGTGTTGAGGAGGCGAGCAGTGTTGTAGTCTAAACTTTGCTGTGTTCACTCTGGGGACCCGATCCGGCGACACACCTTTAAACCTCCTGTATGGAAGGTGGGCTTTGATGAGCATGCAAATGTAGGTAACAGGTACATCAGCAGGAGGAGGCCTGGAATGAGGAAACTAAGTAGTCACTGCTGAATACGAAACAGAGCTTCTGAATTACTTTGCCTTATTGCAGAAATTGTGAAGTCAAGCTCAAAACAGCTAAACGAAGCTTCACCAAAACTCTGAATTCATTACTTTCAGCAAAAGTTCTTGAGTGATATGAAGACCCTCTGATTGGTTGGACATCATGAAATCAGATAAAAATTCATTATGTAGAGATAATGTCCATTTAAAACAAAGCCAACATGACATTGGCAAAAAAGATGAAACAAAGAAATATGAGTAATGTGGTGAATCTGTTAGAAGAGTTAAGAGCCTTGTTGCAGCACTTTACAATAATCCTTAGCTTGTTGAAACACATGCAATCAACATCAGAAAACACAACAATACGAGTTTGCTCCTGTGGGTTAAGAATGAAATCCAAAGGCTGCTGCGCTCATTTTGCATATTGAAAATATGACACATGTGAGCATTTGGAAACTTGATGGCTTGCTTCTTCTTCTACGTGGCTTTTTTTTTTTTTTGCTGTTGTTTTGTTAAAAGAATATACCTTCATCTTGTATATGACAGAACACAACAGCTGAGAACAAAGAGAAGAGACCTGCTGATAGCCTGCTGATGCCAGCAATAGGACTGCACAAAGCAGCAGAAACTGCCAGCAAATCAGACTGATTTGGAGAGTGTATTAAATTGGCCTATAAAGGGCTAATTGTGCCCATACTGGAATGAAAAGTCTGTTTCCAAATGATTCCCTCAGATAATTAAGATAGCCGTCGAACACCTACTCTGAGCCCACAGCAAATGAGAGATGGAGACAAAACCCGCTTCTTGGTTATTGCGTACCATCAGTTGAGGCATCAAGAATAGAACCCCCATTGATGGGATTATCAAAGTGCAGGATGAGAGAGATGTGTGGAGTTTGTTTAATCTACAAAGACTTTTTTTTGCACCATTAGAAGCACATCTTTATCCAAACTGTTGTACGAAAGATACCAGGATGCTTCCAGTTTACTCGGCTCGACTGTTTGCAGCAGTAAACACGGATTCACCCACGTTATTCTGTTGTGCTGGAGCACAATTTGTCCACCCTAAAGTACAATCAGTCTTCAAATATGGGGTTCATTTTTTATGGAGGCACAGATGGCATTTTACTGTGCTTTGTAGGCCACATGCAGATAATTACAAAACTTGCAGATGCCATTAAAAAAAAAAAAGAAACCCAAACTCATATGGCCTTTTTTTTTTTGCCTTTTTTAGAGCATTATTTGTTCCTCGCTCTCTTTAAGGATTATGTCCTCGTGACACACATCCTTTTGAGGATTGGTCCTTTAATATGCATGACTCCAGGACACAGCACAGGCAGTGAGATCATAGGCCGGCTGCACCGTGGGCCCCTCGCAGCGGGAAGGTGCAGCAGCGCCCTGTGCGTTGGAATCTGAATTATGGAATAAACTCATCATATGGCTGTCACCTCTGCTTCCAGACTCTGGTGGAGAATGTCAGTTTTTCATTAATGAGGTTGTTTTAGGGAGTAACCACCCACGCCACCTCGCACGCCTTTTCACTTTTTAACCATTATGCACATGCGTGCACACACATCACATCACAGAGCAGTCATTCCTGCTCATTCAGCCTTGAACAAAGTGGCTCATATTTGGAAACATCTAAACATATCTTCAATCCGCTGAAGGAAAAAAAAAACAACAACATTAAAACCATTTTAGCAATGAGAATTAAAGTTGTCTGGTGTTGATTTGAAAGGCGTCCTCTGAAGATCAAGACCGCTTTGACATGGCTTTCAGCTCCTCTTGTAGTCTCTAAACATCTAAACATTTAATTACATTGCCTTTGCATATCTTCAGAGGGCGATTTGTTTGGTTTTAACAAGGATGATAGTTGGCAGGTAAAGTGTCATCTCTTCTCAGCTTTTTTTCACGTGTTAACAAGTAAAAATGAATTCATGATTTGTGCGAACAAGATGAATGCCACCCTCCTCCTCCTCCTCCTCCTCCTCACATCAAAACATCAGCACAGTTTATTTGCTTCTTTGGTTCTAGTGAATGGCAGTGAGGTCCTTTATTGGGGAAGGAAATTGTAAAAATGAAATCTTGCTCTTGCTTGAAATAGTTCTTAATCTTGCTTATTGTGGCACAAACAAAAGTACCTGTGAAAAAAATCTGTTGCTCTGTATATTGTTAATTCAGCTCCGCAGCAATGAACACTTCAAAATATGCTATTTAGTCTCAGATTCAGTGTTAAATATACCTAAAACAAGCAACATAATCACTGATTTGAGTTGGATTTCTTTCATAAAAGCACAAATAAATTGGCGCCTTCACCTTGAAACATCTCTTCCCTTGTTTGCAGAGTTGAGTCTTCACAGATTAGAGTATCAGCACGTACAGCACACCGCCTCAGCTCGAGACTTTCCTGTTATACAGTGAGCACCTGTCTCCTTCAGACCCAACATTTACTTTCCCATCCAGAGGCCTGAGGTCAAGAAAACACGTTGATACTTTTGGCACACTGTGAGACCCTTTAGAAAGCGTCTGCTTACCCATCTTGAAATGCCACGAGCACTTTTCTTTGCCTGTCAGAGCCACAGAAAGCAACATATAACAAGAAGCTATAGCGTGTGGACATCAACTGAAAATGTAATTATCAAGTAATTATCTTTAAATGTGCATTCCGCCGGATGGTCAGTTTGACTAACGAAGCAAAGTTTGATGCAACATTTGCATTTTAGGTATCTCCTGAATTCCAGCACCTCTTTTCATTGGAAGTCAGTGTTGGGGGACACACATTGTATCTCTCTCAAAGACACACACTGCCAAAGGAGAGAGACCCTAACAAGATTTTCAACCTTTCCTTTTGATTGCAGATGAGCTAAATACATTGGTATGCATGAGGGGTGAAAAAAAAAAAACCCTCTTCAGAAAAGGTGTCTTTTGCCATAGATTCATTTTCTCCCAGTCCTAGTCCCTGTTATGGCTGAAATTGCCTTATGTGTGATTGTGAGTGTGAATAAGCCTTTCACAGCATTATTTTTATTCAGGCTGTTCTCGGGCAAACCTACAGGCACTTCCTTTTGGGCCTGAAATGACGCTTAGGGGCCCACTCAATCTAATATCTCATGTGGCCGCGAGTTAAAAAGGAAATGCATACTGAATGTCAGGATTTATCACCGGTTTTAATGGTCCAGACCTCTTTATATCATTTATGAAACCTCTTTCCATAGGTTTCCTTCCAAATGAGCCCCCGCTAATTTCACGGGCCACGGTAATGGCAGCATTTTGCCGTCAAAGCATGGAGACATAACCCTGCATGAGGCATAAAACCACCTGTGCCCTCTGCTACTGGGGAGCAAGACAGACTCCAGCGCTTTTGCACATTTGAATATTTTTTTCACCTCAAATATTTCTATTCTTAAATGCAAGCCCATATCAGATTGCACACACAGGAGTCTTATATCCTTGGAGTCAAATTTCACCTAAGGCTTCGGCGTTACAGTTAAGGTTCTGCGGTGACCTAGCTAATTTGCACTTGAATGAAGAGACACTGATGCGAACGGAGAATACACTGAGAGGATAACATGTGGCAGTGGCTCGTTAATAATGCATTTGTTTGCCAAACAAATAAATAGACGCACAACACAGACAAACATCAGTCACAGAACCGCCTCTGTGAACAGGCCCATCCCTGAAGAAAAGGAGGGGAGAGGAGAAAGACAGAGAAAGTCTGTTTATTCCTTCTGCCACAGCCTGCAATATCCATACTGCTGAAACACGCAATTCCCCAAAGAAAATACAACCTCGTCCAAGCCCCCCCTTCCTCAGCACCCAGCCCCCCTCCTCCTCCTCCTCCACCACCACACAGACAGTAGAGCCAAGCAACCCAGCCTCATATGAGCAACTCCTTGATGTGATGGTTTCCAATACATCATCTGTCTACACATTAGATTCGGGCGCAGCAAGCCTGAGAGAAAGCATCCTGGATCCCAGCGCCTAACCAGTTTAACTACATTCATTAGAATGGAGAAAAACCGTGCCTCAGCACAACTAGCTGGGGCAGATGAGAAAACACACACAGAGAGTTGTTGATCCTTTCAATCGGGGACACACACACAGAGAAATATACACACTTGGGTAGCATGTGCAAAGTGACAAACACACACACACACACACACACACACACACACACACACACACCACAGCAGTAGCAGTAGCAGCAATAAGATTATTTTACAGGTGTGGGTGTGGATTCTGGTTATGGTAATTTTATAGATCATTTGGAAGGGATATAACACTGGGTTTAATAAGGTTACATTTCCTGCCCCTGTAACTGGAAATAGACTATCACCAACCACAGCCAAGAAACCAGTATATGTTATACTGCTAATGGAAACCCGTACATAACTCAATATTGGAGCTATTTCATCCACAGTTTGTTTTCTGAGCAGATGGGACCACACAGACCACAAATCAGGTGCAGCATGTTTTTTAAAAAAAAAATCTAATATGCATATATATTTGTGATAATTAAGAAGAAAAAAAACATCCATACATCATCAACAGATCTGAAAACAGTCAAAAGCATGATTCCTGTCTCCCTATAAATGTTAATGTCATCACATCCTAAAGACTTTCCTGCAGCTCTGTGACGACATCCACAACTCCACGAAACCTGTTGTTCCACACCAACGCAGACGTGAGCTGGTTACTCATAACTCTCTGTATTGCTTCATATAGACACACCAGACAGTTATACGGCCAACACAAAAAGCCATCCTTTTTAATATGACACAAGGTGCAGCGACAATCAGCATCAGGAGGATTCGAGATAAAGGAAAACAAACGCTCAATATTGATTGATGGCTGCTTTTTTTTTTCCCGCGTTTGATGTCATGTGGCCTCAGTCCGACACGAGATTTGGCTGAGTTGAGGAATTTCCACAACAAGAAAGAAAATGGCATCAGTGTATGCAAAGAGGACAGTTACTATTCCCAGGATGCCGGAGGTGTTCATCAGGAGCCAAATTTAGGTCAGTCTGTCAAAAGGGAGCGTCCTCACTTCACAGTGATGTGAGTGATGCTGCTACAGGATGTTTGTAGTGTAACATATAGAGTATAGGTGTAACATATATCTGTGAGTGTTGAAGGCACCAGTGCATTGTAAAAAAAAAAATACCTGTGAATAGTTTGCATAACAGAGGTGTTAAAAGATTATCCAACCTGAACAAAAGTGGTTTCCCAAATCCACACTGCATAATAATTCTATAGAGAATCTGCAATTTCCTGTTTGTCCAACTCTACTGTTTTAATTTTACTCTAAATCAACATACTTTTCCGTTTTATAACAACAGGAAATGATACTACATTTCTGACACAGGCTGTCAATCAAACTGGGGCCCTGGAGTGTCACTGTCAATCAAACTTCACAAAGAGACATCAAAAAGATTTAACTCTTATTTATTTCTCATGCATTAACAGCATGCCCTAAAATATCCTTTATTATTTCAGTTTTCTACAATGATCACACAACACACTAAAATCAGGATGTAGTAGATCTGGGGCAAGGTGGTTGTTGTATTGAGTGATGCTAGTTTGTGCATTTTTTATTGTGTCTGTGACCAAAGGCTGATGTTTCACGAACAATATGATTTTGTTAAAGTTAAATTAAGTTAGTGTAGAAGATGGACTTTTTTCCAATGGAAGATGAAAGTCAGCTGGACTACTGGAGCATAACATTCAGTGCAGCTGGCGAGGCTCTGTTGGTTAGTGTTAGACTTCACATTTAGACAAATTGTCACATATCATGTCCTTTCCGTTCATTATACCAGCCCAATTCCAACAAATTTGAGACGCTGTATAAAGTCTAAATGAAAACAGGATGCACTGTGTTTACTGACAACACTTTCATAAGGTGTTCCTGAGTCGATGTTGTAATCTCCTTTACACAATCATGTGTTTGACAAAGTGGTGAACTTCTCTCCATCCTTGCTTGTGAACGACTGAGTCTTTCCAGGATGAACCTTTCATACCCAATCATGATACTATCACCTGTTACCAATGAACCTGTTTACCTGTGGAATGATCTAAACAGGTGTTTTTGGATCAGTCCACAACTTTCACAGTCTTTTGTTGCTCCTGTCCCAACTTGCTTGAAACATGCTGTTGCCATCAAATTCAGAATAAGCAGATATTTACAAAAATCAATTAAGCTGATGAGGTCAAACATTACATATAGTTGGTACATGTCAGAAAGGATTAGGTGTTGACCACCTTGTGTTTGTTTATGTTTTACACAACAACACAACATTTTTGGAATCTGGATTGCACTATGGTCAAAATTAATTAATAAAAAAGGAGAGAGAGATTAAGGTACACATTTTAGACAGAGGCTTTAAATTGACTTGTATTTTCACTGACTTAACTTAAACAAATTCAGATAGTTGCTGAATATTTGTTGATTTTCATTGAACTAGATGCAGCATGAATATTTGAATTACTGACAATGAAACTGTTGGAGATGCATTCTCATCATTACTGTGAATAGCACAGACATGTAAACTAAATAAAAGTCGAGAATGAGAAGTTGGTTTAGATCGTCCACTTATTCAGCACTGGTGACAAAGCATTTGAACATTTTTTTTAAAAACTAAACTAAGCACAATCCTACAGAATCACAGTTTTGAACTAACAAGACCGTCAGCTGGCGATGAATTACAAGTGCTGCTCAAAGTCCGTCCACGAAGCCCCTCATCATTCACTGTAACATATACTGAATATAAAGTACAGTGTGTGTAGCAATGGAGCTGAAACGTATGTCCTCACACACAGGACATCTTCATCTCATAAGGACAACCTCAGGCATCATTATTTCTGTCTTTAATAAGCTGTTGTGCAGGACTGCAGCCTGATGCCTCCTGTTAATGATGATACCGGCTCACAGTGTTCGCCATACACACTGCCTCTACCTGCTCCTGGAGAAATGGTTTTGGACACATTGACAGTCACACCTACAGTTTGTGTGGTATTTTAGACAATCAGCCAAGTTATGAAACATTAGGGATTTTCTCCAAGCCTCAACAGACACGGCAGCTAAACCTGGAAATTTAATCATGTCCTGGAACTCATCAAAATATACAAGCGCTTTTGTCATGCAGAGAGCCATTTATTGGCAGATTTTAGGTCCTGACCCATAGCATCAGCTTCTCAGTATAGTACAGTACACTATACTCTGAGGTATTATAAGTGAGAGCAGAGATAGGAAGGATTTAAGGAGCGCCTGCGTTTCTCAATAAAATATTTTATAGGGAAAATGCACATTTCAGGAGAATAAGTGTCATATCTTTTCATGGGATTTGAAATACATGTCATTATACCCTGCCTGCACCTTTTAAGAATTCCAATATTGACAAATTGCATGCAGCTGCAGGTCAGATCAATGTCTCCACAGAAGGGGAAATAAAAGCCTGAGCATGTCAAGCTCACCTTATCATAAACATATGGGCGGAGAGCCTTGGTGGAAGGATTGAATCGAGCCCGTGTTCATCCGAGTTTCTCCACAGCCTCAGGCATCATGGGGGACCTTGAGGAATGCTACAGGCATGTTTAAGGGCAAAAAAAAAAAAAAAAAAAAAAAAAAAGGCTGGAGAGTTGAGGTCGGTCCTCGATAAGTCTGCTGCAGCGACGATGAAAATTCATATCACTGTCAATAATCACCTTCATTTTCTCCCACCTGACATGAGGGGCTCAAGTGGGGAATATGAAAGGAACTGAAGGTTATTTTAATGTTAAAACACCGGTTTTAAATCATATTATTCATGGGAACATTCAAAATTAGTAAGAGTCTTTTATTGCTTCGCCTCCATATACACATGATATAAAGTACATTTGAAAAGTTTGGAATCGCCTGACTAGTCTGAATAGTCAATGCTCCCTAACTTCAAAATAGAAATATAGGGTCAGAATATCATGAACATGCTATGGACTGACTAATCACAGTGTAGACCTATTCAATCCAACCACTGAGGAGCCTGCAGAGGGCCTGAAGAAAAATGGAGTCCTGAAATATTTAAAGCCCAATTGCATCTTTGTGATTCAATAAGGATCAGGATCACCTTTCTGGACTGGAAACCAAATTCAAAATCAAAGGGTATTTTACATCTGTAGTCTCTTCTGTTATAACCAAATCAAAGTTTTAATCATTTAATTGTTCTTCTTTTGAGGCTCAAACTTTCTTGGTGTCTGAATTATACTGTTTTTATCTATGCTAAGATTCTAAGTGATTATTGAAGAAATGAGGAAAAGCATCAATATAACAGCTGATTCCAAACTGTTGAAGGAGAAGATCAATACCACTCTCATGTCCACACACTGAATGTGAAGCTACAGCCAACAGATGATTAGCTTAGCTTGGCATACAGAAATGGCTGCCTCTATCCCATAATAAGATCCTCCAAACAGCACCTCTGTGGTTCACCAAATAACACATTGTACCTTGTTTATTTAGTTGTACAAAGACCAAAATGAGAAGTGACAATTTTACCATTTTACCCGTGGTCATGTTGTCAGTGGAAAATCCAGGAAGTTACTTCTCCCAGCCAAGAAATAGTCAGGTTCATTACCACCAGTATATCTGATGAATGGATGAAACAAGCAATGATATAAATATTAATTTTCACAAACATACAGATTTTAAACCTGAGCTGTGACTTTCTGTGATGAACATGCTCTTACTTTCTTAATGCAACTGATTCAAAAGCACACATTTGCTGCTTGAACACAGTTATCATTCAACATTTAATGGGTTGAGAATGGGCTGGTGTGTTTACTCTGTGCTCTCCATGGCTGACAAAGAGAGCCTCTTGTCGGAGGCCAGAGCGTGCGTTGGCTCAGACAACACGTTTAAAGGATGCGTTCGAGCCCGTCCACTTTGGGGAGAACCTTGTGCGGGATCAATGCCGGCATGCTGATGAGCTTTGCTCAGGTGTTGCCAGAGGCACCATAATAATGGCCAGAGCATGCAGAATCATTTCAGGAGCACTGATGGTTCAGGAGGAATTAATGAAATACACATCAAACCACACGTGTTCAGGCTGTACACAGGCTCATGGTTGGCAACACAGTAACGTCAAAGGTGAGAGGTCAGAGCCACTTTCTCTGTCCAGGAAATTAAAGGCAGCAATCACCACTGTCAATCAGACGGCAAATCCAGAGAGCCGAAGCCTCCACATGAAGCACAAACACAAAGACGCTCTCTACAAAGTGTATGATCCCGCGCTGAATTCCATCGCTTTGAATGCTTTAATATTCAGGATATTGAATAAAAACTTAATTCAGAATTATTTAAAACCATTTAGAATTACATGACAGCAGAGCAGCAGAGTGCTTAGGAAACCCATTTTGTTCTGATGCTGGTGTCTGGTTTGTGTTGAGATTTGCCCAATCAGAGTCTCTCCCCATCCACTCTGCCCCAGTTCTCGAATAGTCCCCATCTGGTTTGACAATCTGTTTTGATGGAAATCAGTTGTTTTTTCGCTCCTCTCTCATCTCCACTCTCTGCTCTTGCGGTTTTCACTTGAAGTTTTCCCTGCGATCACGGCTCAGACGCTTCAGATGAAACTTGGGCATGATCACAGCTTCTCCTGCGTCGCCACCAGTGCCTCGCAGTGCTCATCTAACCCCGTGGGAATAAGGCCTTGTACAATAGGATCCCTTAAACTTCACCTAAAATAGGGCTGGGAGATTATTGGGATGGAAATGTAAGCGTTAGGTCTCTGTGCCGCCGCTAAAAAAGAATTTTTTTATACCATCTGTTAATTTTTAAAATCTTGATTTTTTTTTTTGTTACAGGCTGTTTCATCTCATTCATCTTACAAGACCATTAGTCAGGCTAATGGTCTCGTAGATCTTTATAGGAGCTGGATGATGCGTTCGATTTCCTTTTATCTCAGCTTCTCTGAAATACAGATTGTTCTTTATTGTTCTTTATTGTCAAGTGATCGAGAAGTTAGCTCCCGAAAAAAAGAGGGATAAATCTTCCCTTGTTTGACGAAAGGATCAAATTAGGATGCAGCTGAAAAGAAAATGAATAGGACAGTTATGCCGAATTATCCAATTCAGTTTACTTTGTCTGGATTTTAAACTAAATGAACGCTGAAGGAATATAGATGTTAAAAAAAAACAAGTTAATGCACTAAAAAAACAGCGTCAAATTTCAGCTGGCAGGAAAGTTTTTATCAGCTCTGCATACCTTTGGATGTCAGTGTTGAAAGAGTAAACACAGTTAAGAGAGTCAGCAAGAAAACAAGAGAGGGGAGTCGACTCCCCCTCATCGCCCCTCCCTCGTCTATCTCCATGGAATAACTGTGACTACCATCACAAACTCTGTCTCTGTCAACAACTGCCAATGCATCTTCAGACGGTAAATCGTGATCAACGTGGAGAGACTCTACCCAGGCAGAGAGGCGAGGAAGCAGAAGAAACAGCGTTTTTTTTTTTTTGTTTTTTTTTTTGCCAAGGCATTGTGAATATTCTTTTGTGTCCTGCTTTCCTACTCCTGCCTTTTATACTGCAAAGTTTTTGCAGTGTTTTTAAATGCAAAGGTGGTGTGCTTTTTCTACTCCCCGAGTGCATTCCCATCCCAAAACACTTTCTGAATCTGTCTCTTCCTCCCCCACCACGTCTCTCCCTCTCTCCCTTTCACCCTACACTTCTTGATTTTCCATCTCCCACAGGTTCACCAGATGATACCACTGCCTCGACGTTCTTTTCTTCCCTCCCTCCCATCTCTGCACATATAATTTTTTGCGGGTTCTGACTTTACTTCAAAGAGGTTTTAAGGCAAGTGGTTCTACCTTTCCTGTCTTTCATCCGAATGTGCATGAGGAGGATACAGCCAGCTGCTCAGACTGAGCTTCTGTACACTGAGACGGCGAGAAGAGCCTCGCGATCTACAGCTGTCAAACCCACACATATACAGGACATATACACACACGTGTGCAAAGACAATCAAAAACCTATCCAGCAGCATATCACCTCTTTTTTTTACTTGCTACTGCTTTTATGCATCTAAAGAAAAGGAAAGCCGGGTTTCCTTTAGTCACTTCGAGCTTCCTTTAAGCCTCGTGTGCTGAGGAACAGAGGGATGGGGAGGTGATAACGCACCACACGTGAACCTTGAAACATGTCCTACATCAAAAGATCTGCCTGTTCTTTTCTGCGTTGAACCCCTCAGATTCTCAGAACACAGTAAAAGTGTTGAGTTAACGGTGGGCAGAGAGGAATAAAAAGAGGCGCTTGATCCATGTTCGGCAGTGTGGGCTGTATTTAATCCTTGCCACAGACTATACAAGAATCCTGTTATATTCACATGTTCTTCAAAATAGCAGGATGTTTTTTGTTTTTTTTTTTGTAAAGGGTGGTGCTTCAACCCGTCACACCCTCTTTCTTTCTTCACTGTGGATCCTCCTTCATGGGCTGTCCCAGGTGTTCCCGCATTTATGTGATTTAATAATTTGAAAAAAAAAGAAAAAAGTGCAGGGGAAGAAAGGGAGTCCTCGTGGCCACTCCCCACACCCTCAGGCTCTTCTTTTATCTCGGATTGTACTTTCCCTTTTGCTCCACAATGTGTGTGATGCTATTCTTTACTTCTTCTGCTGTATAGGCTGCTTCTGTTCAACTAACAACAGTCCCCTGGTGAATCAAATCAGGAGATTATAAGAACATTCAAACAGACCAAATTGGCTTCCAGGAGAGCTTAAATCAATCTAAACTTAAAATTGCAGAGAAAGGAGCCTTTGGGATATTTGTGGAAAGAGGGAAGATCTAGACAGAGAGGGTGGTGGTGGTGGTGGAGGAGGAGGAGGAAAGGGGGGATGAGAGTAAACCAAGGCTGTTTTGGGTAATACGAGCGTGAAATGCCACAGCATCAATTACTGAATGATTGAGGGCAATCTGACTGTGTGTGCTGCCATTCAGCAGGAGAGAGGAGGATATAATGGATAAACAGTGATTATGCCAAGTCCAGATTGAGAATGTTCATATTTACAGTGTGACACTGGGACAACAACAGCTGTATTACTGCCTGTCATTTATGCAATATGTATTTCAGAGCAGCATGTGTCCAATTACCTCGCTCTTATACGGAGCACAATGCGGCGGATCCTGACTGCTGAGAGATTGCAGACTTTCTCACGAGCGCCGTCGTGTCATTCATGGCATTGTGTTCAGTTCAATGAGTAAGATGTTGACTTATTCTCACTCGATGGCTAAATGATTGACCCGGGGTGCCACGGTGCTGCAGCAAGTCACGGTTTAAAACCATATCTGTCATTGAAATAAGGCTTTAAACCTGCCTCATTTCTGCCCGAAATCCTGAAAGGACAGCTTTCATCTGCCAGGAGCCAAACCTACACCATCCCACCTCTGTCTCCCTCTGTTTCTGTCTTTGTCTCCCTCTCTGTCTAACCCACCACCCCCTGCTTAGTTAAGCTTGCTAAGTGATAGGCCATGGCAGGGGCTTCTTCGTTCAAAAGACAGGCGCATCATTAGGGAGCTGAAGAGTGCAGTTCCTGCCCCCAGGGGAGGGATGACAGTCCGTCACCGCCCTGGGGCTTACCTTACTTTGGACTATGGAAATCAAAGATGGTGCTGTGAAATTTGAATAGAATAGGATGAAATACTCACGTAGCTTTTTTTTTTTTCCACCTCCTCTTCGTCCAGTATTAATTCTGCTGTTGGAGGAGAGGGAAAAAAACACCTGAGAGCATTTTGAAGTGGTAGTGATTAATCATTGAGTGAGGACCAGGCCACTTTGCAGTGAAAGTGTGTTTTTGAGGTGAGCTAATAATTGAAATTTGAGTAAATGAGGAAACATTTATGCCACAGTTCGCCAAATGACTGCGACTATGGAGGAGTAAATATACTGATAATTCACCTTGAACTCCACGCACTGTCAGATTCCATGTGTCACGGAGGACGACTTCTTCTTTCAACATGAACAAACCTTTTGATTTCGTCTTCCGAGGGTTGCCTTGATTTCGGGCGGTTCAGCATCCGTCTGTATCTCTGTGTTAACATTGTTCAGTCGGTGCCATAGTTTTGCTGAAGCTTAAGGTACAGAACTGATCTGCCGCTATTCATGCCAAACAAAGACTCTCGTTTTCGACTGAACCGCAGCACCAGGGAGAGCGCAAGTTTGGATCACAGATCTTGAATCACTTTGCTATTGTACGACTCCCTTCACTCCAATTACTCAAAGCACTCACTGGAGTGGCTCATGCATATGCAAATACGACATATACGGGATATGAGAACGTAAGTGCGTGTATTGGTAACACTTTGCAATGAAGATACACAAATCTGCAAGTAGCTTTGCAAATAATGCAACATATGGGTGTTAATATCAGTGTAAATGTGATTTGAATATGACGACTTTTTAAAAAAAAAATCTCTGCAGACTCTGGTTCGTGCTACATAGGAACTAATGGTGCATTCACTGTTAGGGCTGAAGCTAATTGACAGTTTGTTAAGATGATGCACTACTTGAGCAGACACATAAATGGTAAGTAATGGCGAAGACATCTTGAAGTAACCATATGGTGATTTCAGCATGATGCACCATTTCATGTTCAAAAATACGAACTATGATATAGAAAGAAAAACAGGTCTTAGTTCTTGTTGATTCACCACCTAATTGCACATGTTGCCTCCCCAGCTACTGTTTAACAAACGTCTCATGTAGCCAGGTGGTCGGAGGATAAAGCTAACAAGTGATGTCTGTGTAGCCGAATTCTGAAAAACTACTGAAAACAAATTAGTGACCAAACTGTTGCACTGGCTGAGATGTTCCCTCATTACAATGAACATGGGTGCCGTAGCTCATCTCCAGCCAGCCCCACATGCACCGCCCTGCTGCTGTTAATGCTCACCAGTGAACCAAACATATATTAGTCCCTGGCTGAAAAAGAAATAAAGAAATACACTAATTACTCCTCTTTGACTAATGTTTGCTAGAACTATAGGGCCCAACTGTTTTAGGAAATTACTTGTCTTTTTTTTCTTGTAAATGAAACTATATATTTATGATTCCTTTTTGATGCATGGATTTACATCTGCGGCAGAAGCAAATGAGCCAGAGAGGCGGAGAGACGGTTGCTTTTGGTCTTTTCACAGACTTTGTTAACAAAAAGAAAAAAACCGAATAATGCCACAACTAAGGCTAAGTTGCAATAACACCCACTTTATTCATGCACACATGGCAGGAGTGTTTACTGCAAGGCAATTTATCCAAACATCTATGCACAGATTTTATAAGCTAGAACATTGCTTCACCTTTGAATGCCTTTTCTTTTGAGCAAATCAACATTCATCCTCATCTTCGAGTAACTTCTGATTACCCTTTGACTTTTTTTCCCCGCTTGCACCAAGTAAAGGCTTCATCCTTCCTTTTATACCAGGTGCAAAAGACTGTTTCTCACCATTTAATTGAAATAGCCACATTACTAGTGTCTGTTGATTTCAGTGCACGAAACACAAACAGAAATGTTGGAGAACATATCACCTCCTATCCACAGGATTCTTTTAAGCCCCAGAGGTAGTGGTCTGCAAACAATGGAGGCAAGTTAAAGGTGCCTGTATTCATGTATAACAACATTAGATCATGCAGAAGTTGTGATTTCAGGCTTAAGAACGATGTTCAGTAGATCCACAGATCTGACACTGGTTCGTTAACGTAATATAATCCTTAATTTAGAATGATTCAGAATCAACCTCTTAGTTATCTATTATAGGCATAACAAAATTAATCAAATGTTTTCAAATCCACACTTAACAGGATTCATACCATCAGTTCACATGAGCCTACAAACACATGTGCACATGGTAATTTAACAAGGTGTACAGTTGGTACACAGACAGCAGGCGTGTGTGCGTATGAAGATGGCTTCGCTGCACCACTGTTCTTGATTTAAAACATTATTCTGGGGAACAGTGGGGATTAAAGGACCCCCCACAGTGTGATCCATTTTGGCTCCTGAACAGAAATGTGCTATCTGGGCGGTGTTCTGCCTGCCTATACACACAGGAGTCTTTGTCAGTGCTAATTTGCCAGCCTACCGACCAGTGAAGTGGAACACAGCTTACCAAACACATCACGCCTTGTTTGTTATTGAGCGAATCCAAATGGTACTGCGCCTGTGGCACTGTGGAAGCTACCGGCAGCCCCGGGATCTGACAGGGGAGTTTAACCTGTAATTTCATACCTACATGTGGCAGACGGGTCGTGGGGGAAGTCGTCAGTTCACTGATTGCAGGTTGTGGAGGAAGAAAATCTCCAACCGGCTCATCCTCTCCCGCACTAATAGCAAAAATCTCAATTCCCTGACACTCAATTCATCTCAATTTATTGTATGTTGTTACCATGGAGAACCTATTAGCACATTAACTGTGTGCTCGTTCTAACTGCCACAAACCACAGTGAGAAATAGATTCCTCTCAACTATCTGGTGTAACTGTCGGAAGCTGCTGGTTGGTGGTAAGATAGCAAATGCCCCCATTTAATGTGTAGTGATTCTTTCTGTGGCATTTTGCCTCCTCCTGTTGTCTCGCCTCTCTTATTAACATGCACTTAAATTCCCTTTGTTCTCTCAAGTGCTCATTAAAGAATTCAGTGCCTTCTGATGTCTATAGTTTTACATAATTAGAACCCAAGAGGGTTCCACATGTGCACTAAAGTTCTCCATTTGTTTTACTCTGCATTAGAGGAGCAATTTGTTTAATTTCTCTGGAGTTTAACCTTGCTGACTGTGATGGAAAAGCACCTGCAAATCTTGCGTTCAGTCAGATCACTGGTGAGAAAACATCGCTTGTGTGTTTTGTCTTCCTGTAGTGTCTGCAAGATGTTACACATCCACAGCACTTTGGTACATTATAATGCACAGTAAGCGTCATGTCATTGTCTCAAAAGCACTAAATAGTTTTATCTTTGTGTATGTCCATAGCTAATTCATATTTATGATACATTATTAATTAAAGAGTTATAGATTAGGTTTTATTTAATAATTTGCTGTGCTTATTAAATATATATATATATATATATATATATATATATATATATATATATATATATATATATATATATATATATATGTATGTATGTATATGTATGTATGTATATATATATCTGTCTGTGGAATGGGGTGAAAAATACAAACACACACACACAGGACATTTTATATTCCTATACATTTCATTGCCTAAAGTTAGATGAGAGGATCAATATTGTTCTCATATATGAATGATAAATATGGAGCTACTGCAGGCAGCCAATTAGCTTAGCTTAGCACAAAGACTGGAAACAGGGGCAAACAGCTAGCCAGCGGTAACAAAATCCACCTACCTGGACCTTCAAACCTCACTAATTAATAGGTTATATCTCGTTTGTTATATTCCATACAGAAAGGTAAGTCGATTATTTTCTGAGGGGTCATGGGTCAGACTATTTCTTGATAAGGAGCAGTAGCTTCCTGGAGTCCCTGCTGGTTGCCTGGCTATTAGCCCCACTCAAACACAAAGTCCTTTCACTATATAACTGGGTATAAAATGGCCTCTGTCATTTGTCCGGCCATTGATTCACCTCTGTGCAGCACCACCACAGGATGTCACCACAGAGCCTGAGTCATCCTACGTCCACCTGCCAGGCCTTTTGTGCAACAAAGGGAACTGGGAACTCGGCAGATATGTCCCATAGGAGCCTTTCATTTCCTAAGCCAATATTGCAGACCTTCTCCTTGGTAAAACTGAAGCCAGGAGACAAAAAAGTGAGGTTTATTTTCCGTCCTCCTCTCCTCTCCTCTCCTCTCCTCTCCTCTCTTCTCCACTCCTCTCCTCTCGATCCTGCTCCGGGAATGGAAGAAAAAACATTTGGCAATGTTTGCCATACGACCACTGATGCCAACATGAGAGACAAGGACAGAGAATTTATTCAAAGCCATGCCCTCCTCAGCATCTTGTCTTTTTACATTTTTTGGGGGATTTTTCTACCAAAGATCCAAAATGCAAAAAGCCCTTTGAGCCCTATTCCTTGTCTTGCAGCTGTACAAGGCTAAGGGTGAGAGCGATACATGTGTGTTTATGTGCAACCCAGTTTGTGTACACACAGCTTGACTGTAGTTTGCGCGTGTCGGGTTGGGGTGGGGGTCTGGAGCACGGCGAATGCGGAGGGCTTGATGTGGTGTGAGTGGCCCGCCGAGGAAAACAATAAAGCACGAATGACAGGAACAGATGGCCTTCTTTATTGTCCCCTGAAATGCAAACACTGAATATCTTTGCTTGGTGGGTGGCGTTATTATATATTTATTTTCTCCCTCCTGTCCCTCTCCCTGCTAATAGCACTGGTGGCTGGCACCCACCCACATTTAAGACAAAAGGCCTGATAAAGGGTTGGAGCCAGATGCTTAGTATTGGTTGCTTAAGATTTAATGGGCAGACAGAACAAAGATGACAAGGGGTGGCACAACTGTCCGAGCAGCAGGATAAGAGAGCGCTGAGACAGGGCAAAAAAAAACTCTCTAAAAGCATCATAGCATTTACACTATGACTCTGCCCGACATCACTCTTTGTTTACTACCTTGCACACTATATTTAGTTTCTGAAAAATGATGGCGATGCTGTCCAAAAACCTCACAACTCACTGTAGAGTAAACTAAGTGTTTATGATGTCGGGGACTGTGAATGAAGGAAAGATTTTGGGCATAACATAACAGTATGTCTGCTAAATATTGTTTCACTTTGAATTTACCCAAGCAATGCCGGGCTTCAAAAACACATTTCCTCTATATTCACTTCAATTTACCACCTGATGTGTGTTTGAGGCTGCTACAGTGTAATCAAAAGATATCTTACCGAGCGTACACCAAAGAGACAAAAATCTGCTACGCTTCCCCCCTAAAGGAGGTGTCTGACAAAATTAAAAAAAAAAAAAAAAAAAAAGGCTGGATGTGTTTGTAGTCTCTTGCATTCTGAGTTTGCTGAAGGATCATTGTTAGGGATAAAATCTGAAAAACCTATATTTCACACTGTGGATTTCAAAACAAACTTTTTATGCTCGAATAACCTACAGTCGTCTTTGGAGGACATTATTGATAATCATATGGATGGATTACTAAGCAGGGCCCTCAGTCAGAGCCTCTGCGATGTGCTTATTACCTTATTTGTTGGATTTTAACATTCCTTAAACTGAACATAGCAACACATTCACATAGCATGTCAGGTAGACTTTTACAAAACGCATGAGTTTGACAGAAGAGGCTGAGGTTTACATTCTGAAATTGGCAAGAAAGGAAGGTGTAAGGTCACTGTGTGCTTTTTCTGTATTACACAAAGACCTTGATCCATTAACCATAACCAGGAGATATTATGTTCCACATTGTGTCTCTACCCCAATGTATTTCCAAGTTAAAATAAAGGCTGATGATGATCATGATAGCCAAGTGCGTTGAGTGCCAAAACATACCCAGCATTAAGTTTAACAATGCTTGAGTTGCTTTGAGCAGATATTTTGTTGCAGGAATTTGGCCAAAAACAAATTAATTTTGAGTTGGTCAGCCAAAATCTACTAAAAAAAAAAAAAACCTTAAGTTTTTCTGTGGAGCATTTAGAGCTAGTAGATGTAGGGGGATTGGGGGTTGGTCTTTCAGTTTTCTCTGGCTGATCAGGCCTTTACCGGCTCCCACTATCAGTTTGCTCACAAGTGGAAGAGCTAATATTGACTGACAGTGGTCGCATCAGAAAAAGAAAAACTGAAGTTAATCTCTCTGTAATATGCACCATGTACTGTATATCCACCTCTAAACGATACTGTAATGAAAACAATTACTGACAGCTTTAATTTGGATTAGGGAGATACAAGTCTAAGCTCTTCATTACAGAGCCTTTTGCAGAGACACCTTCCGTCTCGCTGCGGCGTGAAAGAGAGCTCCTCAAACGTGTGGCGATATTTAACAGAGCGGGGTTCAAACGACGACATAAATACTTCGCCGAGGCTCTGCCCTCGCGCTGCTCTTTGTTAAATCATTACCTTATTTGTCTCTCTTACTCCTCCTCACCCCTTTGCTCATTTCTCTTCGTCCTCTCTAACTTCTTTTTTCCCTCTCTCGTCTGTTTCGCACGTCGACCTCGCTCCTTCTCACTTTGGATCTCTCTCCTCCTCCCTCGTGTCTCTTATCTTCGGCCAACTCTCCCCCTCTTATCTCACATGCTCTCTCATTGCCCCTCTCCATTTCCTACCTCTCTTTTCGTCCCTCCCCCTCCTTTGACACCTTCTCTCTCTCTCTCTCTCTCTCTCTCTCTCTCTCTCTCTCTCTCTCTCTATCTCTCCCTCCACTCAGCGACAGTAATACAGCGGTGGCCGCCCCGGTTTTTGCTGGGTTCATCGCTCCTCTCCCTGATAATTCCCCTGTATTAACCGGCTGGAGTTATTACCCGTTATATGAGATGTCTATGTTGAGAGCGCTTTATGAGATCCTGGTCCCTGTGGATAAGATGATGGAGTTGGTGAGTGCTGTCATCCCCCGGCCGTATAATGGCATCAGTTGGGAAATACACAATGCCATGGATTATTGATAGAGCCATATCTGCACTTCTGCTGACAAATTCCTGGCCTGGGTTGAAGGGGCACATAATCCTGAAGAATATCTCTGCTAATATGGCCGCCTCCGTGCGGTAACACCTCTGCTCTCTTTGGGGTGCTTTGGTTTCTCTCCTCCCCTGTGACAAACCATCAAGCATTCGGGGTGAGTCAAACGAGAGGGTGAAGATTTATTCCAACAATAGGCTCTCCCACACCGTCTCACATTGAAATAAGCATCACCCCCGATTGTGGAGTCTTGCTGCCACTGCGACTCCCTAACACCAAAAATATGATGTGAGAGAGAAGAGAGAGAGAGAGTGCAATCGAACAGGGAGGACGTGCAGAGTTTAAAGACGTATCGTGAAAACAGCTCTCAGGCTCTCACAGGTAAATCCCATTAAGCATTGCAAGGTGATACAACAATACGGCAATGGAAAGATACCTCCTCTCATTAGCAGTTCACCACCCGTCAAAACAAGTAGCTAAAAAAGAAGGTAAACAATCCCCCTATAAATAGAGTGTAGTAATTCCCCTGGCTCTCATTACATGCCTCCTCCCTCTCAATTCCTCAATCTGTCTGATGTGCTGTGGTGGGACTCGGGCTCAACAGCGTTTAGCCGGCGTGAAGACCACAGGCTGCAATTCTCAGTTATGGCCTTGATTTCTGATCCCAGATGCGAGGATTGCGCTCAGACGCGTGGGGGAAGCGAGAGACAACTGATCAAATGCGAGCGGTTAACGAAGCTGCCGAGGGACGCCGGTGGGTCCAATAAAAGAGACCACCCCGCCTCGGCCCGAGGACGCGTCGGAGTCTTCCAACACCTCCGGACCGAAACTGGCCGCAGAGCATTTGCCTATTCGTTTGAGAAATTGTATGTAAATGACCAAACAAGCATCTTGTTGTGAATTGCTCTTCATTGCTCATCTCGAGACCGAAGCCTGAGTAGCCATGTTGCTTTTCAGAGGAATATGAAATTACTATCACATTGAGGGAAATCAAAGTCTTGTTCTGCTGCAGTCCTCTGGGCAGCATTGTGCAGTATTGCTTTGGAAGCGGGCCTAATTGGTATGTGTGGGCCAAACTCACCCCACTGCCTGAAACTAGCTGGCTTCATGTTCACAACAATTGGATTTGGAATAGCTGCCCTAGATTGTTTGTGTTTCGCAGTTAGGGTGTGTGTATGCAACATCAAGAGTGCAAAGCTAATCCCAGTCTCTCTTCTGTCCGTCATATTAGAATGCATGACTTTTGTAATTGCTTGAAGTCTATTGTAGTCAATAGCGTGAACCATGTATTTTTAAAAAAGCGGTGGGTGGCTGTGGTCTCCCGAAGAAAATGGAGGGATTTGAGCTGAACAATTAGTGGCAGCTTGCATCTGACAGACCACATTTCTGCCTTTTAGCTCAGTGTATGGCCTGGCAGTGCACCAGAAAGCCGAGAAAAAAAGGAACATTAAGTCACCTATAATTTGCTTTCCCACAGTCAGAATGTGAAACAGACACATGACAGCTTAGTGATTCATCTAGTCCGTGCACCATGTCTGCCTCCTGAACAATGATTGGCTCTGGCACGGGGCTCGCCTGCGCCGTGCGAGCAGAGCGAGCCGGTTCCCGAGTCAAAACCTGCAATGTTGTCTCCATCGCTGAAGCAACTATTAACCTAATATCTCATTTTGAAATATGGAGGCGGGGAGTTTCTTCTTTGCGTGTGTCCACACTCTGTGGTCTCAACACGACCTCACCGTAAGGGGGACATGTTGAGTGAAAGCTCCCCTGCCTGCTTCTCACCTCTCATCGGAGGCTATAAATGCACAATGTGTTAATAATTCGGGGAGTATATTAACTCTTATTCTGTTGTTCAGCAAAACCCTAAGCACTGCTGGTAATGTGCACTGCGCTCACCTCCAACATGGAGGTTTGCCGAATTAGCTTGCGCCAGTAAGTTTTGTCCTCCCAAACGCACCATGGTGCAATATAGGGAGAGAGAGAATGTGATTACAAACAGTAAGTTATTGCCTCGGGCACAATTAAAACTTTGCAGACGCGCATTCCTGATTGCAAACTGAATCAGGTATGGTGTTGGTGGGGCATGTTGCTTGTTAATTGGTTAATTACGGAGCAGGAAGGCTCGCTATACGAGTATTAATTGGGAAATCTGCTCTACATTTTCTGTCAGTCCCACATGTAAACCAGACACCGGGGCAGCCCCTCGACTAAAAATAAGCTCATCAGCAATTTGGAGCTGTGTGGGCTGTCTCTCATCATGATGGAGGAGCTTTCACAAATGGGCGCTCGCTGCTCACACAACCACAGCGCTCTCCTTCAAAACCTACAATCTCACTCCGTGTATTTGCTGCCACAGGAGCAGTGATGCGGTTCTAGCCGGAGAAAAATGCCTTCATCTGCCTTCATTAGGCAAATAGTCGTACACAGGTCTCTTTGGGTTGTTATTGCAGTAATTCTGAATAAAGTAAGAGGTTTGAAAATGCATCTCGGAAATGATGGAGGTTATGTTGCGTTATGAAGCTGTTCTCTGCAAGATAAGGAATAAATCTGGTTAACCATGGACTGGCCCAAGGACTGTGAAGTGCACAGCACCAGTGACTTAACACCATGACTTGCAGGTGTATTGCTTCATGCCACATGTTTCTGACAAAGTCGGGGAAAAAACAGCCCAGGGCACGGACTCGCCACAAGGACAGCCTGCACACACACACACACACACACACACACATATGCACACATGCACACCTCATACCTCTGGAGGAAATGTTGCGATTTCTTAGTCAATGCCCTCGACGCCACAAATCCTACAGGTCTTACTCAGAGCCAGTGCTCACTGTTGCTTGAATAAATCAGAAGTGTTTTCTGACTGCAACTGCATTTGGCTTTGATTAAAGCAAAGCCACAGGCTAAAAGCTGTCCACATCCCTTTATGAGCATGCTTTTCTGACCTTTCTGTTCAGCGAGTCTTCTTAGGACTGAGGACTTGACACAACATGACATGTTGCCAGGTCAGTAAACATGGTGTTGCCGGAGATGAAACAGCAGAAGAACAGAAAACAAATTGGAGATTTGATGTACGCTTTGCTTTCTTTTCATGTATTATGTACAGCCAATGTTTTTGATTGAAACTCCGTGTGGGCGTTGTAAATAGTGGAGTACATTTATTGTAGGTCATTACTAATCTAACTGAAAATCATTGCACGGAGCACAATCTGGTTTCTGTTGTTAGAAGTGAATTTACCTGAGCTGATTTTTTACAGATATGCAAGGATGAAGGTGACAAATTGCGTGTTGTTTTTTTTTATTTTTCATTGGAAAAGATTTGAATTTATGACTCAAGGCTTTTTATTCATGCATCCGTTCACAAATGAAAAGAAACTAGTGCAGCGCCTGTTTGGAACGGGACGATTGCTTTGCCTCCGGTACTGCAGCTTTCTCAATATCATCAACCTGCAGAACAGGTGAGCCCACACACTCCTAATGCAGCAGTTCCAGACCCACCGTTTTAGACATAGGCATGATAATAATGCAATATGACAACCGTTTTAGTTTACTGGGATGTTCCTAAAGCATGAGTCACACCTAAAATATTAATAACATCATTGTTAATTCTGCTTCTTTGTCAAATAACATTGAGTTGTCTAAATGTAGGCTAAAGACACTGCACATATGAAAAGCAAAATGTGCAATCATTTTATTTAAAATGTTGAAAATACACAACAAAACATTTTTAATTCTTTACTTTTTTGTAATATAATGCTAAATAAATGGATGCTTTATTTTTCCAGCACGGTTCCAAAACATCATCCCAGCGAGGTTCTCCCCTCTAACACACATCAACTTATCATTTCACTGACATTAGAAGTCAGCAAACAGATCAGCAATCACCAGTAAATGATCAAGTTATTTGGCTTAACATCTGTTTTACGTCGCTTTATTTCACATTAATCTGCCCGCAATGTAAAATTAGTGATACATTTAAGGTTAATGAGGCGTGGCAACAGAAAGTTAGTCGCCAGCAAATGGAGAGATAAGTCTTGTTATTAAATGGGAGGATTGCATTTGCAGATTTATAATGGACATAGATAAAATACATCAACAACATACTGGTGGATGGATCATTTACAGATGCATGTGCTGTCTGGTATTCACATCACTTTGGCAAATACTTGTTTCTGGATGGTGGCGGCCTGACAGTATTTAATGTTAGTGAGCAAGCAAATTAATACTGTAGCCCCTCCAACACTCCCACCTCTCTCTTCTGCTTCTGTAGTTAGACACCAAGTTATTATTTCGACAACAAGCCAAACAAAATCAAAAGGTTCTGTTTTGTTTTCTTATGTAATCAAGGAAGAAGAATCCCTCTCCACCTTGGAGACCCGTTCCTCAGCTGATCCTGATCGTGAGGACGTCTTTGCCAACCGGTCGACAGTCTGGCAATGTCACCCACTGGCCCACCGAGTCCGGGGTTGCGCAGGTATGCCAAGGTGCCCACCACCCACACATTCCTCTTATCCATCGCCAGCTCGGCTTGGATGAAGTAAAACTGCTGTTATTTCGCTAAAACAAGCCTGGAGGTATTGATTGAAAAAAAAAGAAGATGCTTCATAATGAATAAAACGAATTTGGTGTTTGCAATTTTCTTTTGGCACAATGCACACAGCTTGAATTCAGAATGGAAGTGTGAGTTAATATTTGCACAATAAACTTGTTTTTGGGATACGTCTGAACAAATATAATTACTAAACCCCTACTGTAAAATAAATATGCGCTGTAGATTTGTGTTTGGTGATAGATATAATTTGAATATTAAAAATAGTAGAACCATCCTCTCTTTGTTATACATGAGCAAAAAATGACCTTTTGCTAATGAATGATTTTACCCAAGCAAAAAAAAAAAAAAAGCTAAACACAGCCAATTGGGTTTTAAAAGACTGTCAGATGAATAAGTGTATTATTTTAACAATGAGATGTGACTGCAGTTGGGGGAGGACTGGCTGGGGTCTGCGGGTTTTTCGGATTCAATCCTTTGCAAAAAAAAAAAGGATAAACCCTGTACAATTACAGTCGTGTACACAGTTTTGTTTTCCGATTCCCTCTCCCCCTCACACACTCTTAATCACCATGCTCGCACCGCCACAACAACAAAATCTTAAGCCTGAAATCACACAGCCCACACAGAGTGCTATCATCAGATAAAAGCATTGGATGATGTGAAGTAATTTATTATGGCACTTGCTCATACTGGCACAGAGGGTTACATCATTGGCAGTATGAACCGGTGCCTTGCAGCTAATATCCTGTAGATTGATAGGATATTTTCTCCATGTCTGTCTCTGCCTTTGCTGCCTTCCCTTAACAATGCCAAGAGGGTATAGACTTGAGATTTGTGCACAGAACAAATCATGCTGTTGTTCTAGTATTGTTTGACAAACATCCAAGAACTCTGGGTGAATTGACTCAGACTTGCATATCATTCTGCGGTTTTGGAGACTAAATGGAAAGTGCCAGGGGTGAAGTCGAGGCAGAGGGCGCCATGAATGGGCAAACTGATTTAACAAGCACAGGACAGACAGATGGTGTAGCGGAACAAAAACACAACTAAAAGGTAATAAGAGCGAGAAGGCCCACATCAGAGGGAAAGAGCGGCAGAGAATCCCCCTGGTGAAAAGTTGTTGTGCACCACGGTTCTCAGATCTGTCGTCCAGAAAACATCTTCAAATACAACAGGAATAGCAACACGCGACAGTCTCCAAAATGTTGGAGATTGTCATTATCCTGATCTGTCACTGTATCAGTTTGTTGGAATCAAAGTCAGTGGCCTCGACTGAGGTGAAAAAGTTGAGATTCAAAACAGGAAAGAAAGAGGGAAATAAAGAAAAAAAAGTCCTCTTGATACACAGCATATTTTAGGAATCCATGATAGCAGGATGTTGCGGCAGCCCGGGGGGACGTATGAGGCTTCACAATTAAAGAAAGAGTTATGAAATCAACCGATGGGGAAAACACAAAGTGGCTTTAATAAAGGAATAAACTGTAACTACAGATTCGTAAGCTCTCTCACATGGGAGCCATGGTGTCCTCCTAGTGGCTAAATTACCGAGCAGGAGGCCTTTAGAGAAACACTGCTCAGCCGCAATGTGGTGTTCATGGAGCTTGTTGGGTCGTGTAATGCAGTCAGAGACACACCAGTTATTTTAAATCTCACCTCGTGGTTGATAACAGCGTCTCCAAATCTTTAGCCAGACAGACATCAGTAGGACTGCTCTCCCTGGTTGTAAATCCTACTGCGAGGAAGCCTGGTCAGAAGGTGAATTCGATACGTGTTCATTGACCATTATTCATTTTCACATGACAACTGAAGTCACAATCATAAAGATGAAAACCCCAACAATACACTGACAGGCTTTAAATAGTCCTGCCAATCTACAGCACAATCAGTTCAGGCAGGACCATGTTTCTCTCAGGTGTCTCTGTCACATAAAACAGGTAAAAGACTAACTTACATGATTCATCCATCAGAAACAAGGTTTGAATATCCCACATCATTTTAACAATGACTAATCATCACAAAACAAACAGTTTAGTGATCAACTAATCAGGATAGCATGTTAAACTGAATGATAATCCTCCGTAGTTGGCGTAACCCGTGACATCCCTGATGACATCATTAAGAGGATAAAAGCAGGAAGTGTTTGGTTGCCTCCTCCTTTTGGTTCCTGGAAAGCACGATGAATACGACTAAGAGATTAAATGAATAATCAATACGTGAACTTGAACAATACTTTTCTGTCTGTGTTTCGTTTTGTAACCAGAATGTGTCAATGGCAACTAATGAGATATGCTGAACAAGTGATGAAGCATTATGAAGCTTTGCCCTTTCTTTTTTGTGCAAAAATCATTTTAAGTTTCAGGGCTTCACATGCATAAAGCACAATGATATCTGGTGACCAAAAATATAGCAGCCCTCCTGAAGAACAACACCTCACTGATTTTAACCATTTCAGTCTCATATCTAGCGAGAAGCCTACATGCTCTTATTAAACCTGTAATACTCTTGTGCAGAAGTGCTGCATTAAATCTAGATGTCGTGCGATATCTCACAGAAAGGTAATTAATAAATGTCCAAAAAGCCGAGATCTTGAATATTTTTCCTGGCAAAAATATTAATGTAACTTATTGGTGTGGTTTAGGCCCAGTCCACTGTGGGCTCATGTGCTTTAACTTTAATTCATGTATTTAAAAGGAGTCACAATGTGGTGATTGGAGAATAGTACTCTATATACTTATTAGTTTGTTACATTATTACTTGGTGTCATACCTCTGATTATCTCTTTCTGTTGCCATATTTAAAGGTTGTTACCTCTATGACTTAAATGTATGCCATATGTGAGAGGCACAAACAGGGGCTACAGTACTACAGATAAAGATGCTATATGGGTTAAACAAAGTAACAATGATGGTCTCAAAAATGGAAAGTGAAAAGTGTTCTTATAGATTTAAAGCACATCAGGAGGAAGTTTTCTTCACCAGGTCCATTTGTGGGTATTTCTGCACCAAGGATCAACCCTATCACCTAGAAGACATTTCTGTACCAATACTGTTTGTCAAATACATTTTGGCAGGAACTTAATTGCTGTCTGGATCATGTTCACTGGCAACATTTTGTAAAGCTCACTGAAAGACCAAACATGACCTGATCCCTCTGCTGCACACAGTTGGCTGCTTTGCCATTTACCTTTAAAACAGTGTTTGTATAGGGCTTGTTACTTTGAACTGAAAATAACTGCTTGAACTGAAGTAGCGGCATGAACAGTGATACGTTCATTCACTGATATTGTGATGCGATCCCTTCTTCTACAGCATGAAATCAGTTTTGGTGGCAGGTGTTTCTTGATCCAGGTGCTGATTGTTACCAGCACCTCCTCCAACCTGATTAGGGGCGGTTCATCCCTGGTGATTCAGCTCCTGTTTTAGCCCTCGATGGGTAAGCAATCAAAAGAGCTATTATGTCTGCATCTAAAAGCTGAGATAATAAAACTAATAACAGCATGTAATGAAGGATCGCGAAGGCACCAACACATGTCCAAGGTCATTGCCATAGATTGGCCCGCTCCACCAGCTAATGGTTGTGTTTGTATTCAGCTCCGACACATGCCCCGCCGTTTACCCCACTGGAGGCATGTGTGTTTGGTGTTGAGTCCACTGAGAACCATTAGGCTAATTCCAATCCTTGTGTGTGCGCATGTGTGAGCATGCATGCGCGTGTGCTCAAATGCACATGCAAGCTAATTTAGATTTTTTTTTTTAAATGTGCTAGCACGGCACTTCAAAAGGATTGCTGTGCCGCAGCCTACATATTTCCCCTATATGGACTGTTTGTAGCCACACAGCGTCGATATTTGCATACTTGAAATATGAAATTGCTCTCAGCATAATTATACCCGTGGAGAAGTGGCGTCTATGAAAGCGAGTGAAGGGGAAAGTGAATGGCATCACACCAACTCAATAAGATTTTCTGTGTTCCATACATTCATTATAATATTTTGACGGATTAAATTGATTATTTTTCCATATTCATGCTTTGCCCACATGACTTGCTGTGGCGTTACAGGTCTCGGCACTCAGTGCAGAGCGACTGTGACCTTAGGCTTTTTCCCTGTATAAGTAAAAAAAAAAAGTGACAGATCTTGTCTCACACACGCGCGCGCACACACACTCACCTCAATGCTGACTGTGGAGATAAATAAAT
Organism: Centropyge bicolor; assembly: GCA_037975185.1. Taxonomy (NCBI): domain Eukaryota; kingdom Metazoa; phylum Chordata; class Actinopteri; family Pomacanthidae; genus Centropyge; species Centropyge bicolor. The sequence continues at coordinate 4,517,166 of JBBMOC010000014.1, forward strand.
GAACATCCGTGGTCCCTCTCCACCCATAAAATATAACCCACAACCCTTCCCCAGGTTGTTGTGATTTGGAAGCAGCTGTTGTTGTGGTGGATTCGCCCCTCTCTTCCAGATCACGTTTCCCCTCTGCTTCTCCCCGGGGATCCTCTGGTAATATTTTTGCGGTTGGGAGGGGTGTTGAAGAGAGATGGGGGAGTGCGGAGTGGAGAAAACCTCGTCTAGTTCTCTGTCAGAGCTTTAAAGCCCAGGGAGATACTTTGAATAATGGAGCACCTGTACCCACTGACAGCACACGTACAACACATGCAGGCTTCCACTCATATATGTGCCTGCGTACAGTGGACGTGTGTTCGGTATGAAACGCAAAGAACTTTATCAAATCAGATGTTTATCGACACATCTTTGGGGCGCACGTTGTATTAAGAGCCAAAACACTCATTAGTTTGCTATTAAACTCTCATCTACCTCCGTTTGCAGATGTATGTGCTCAGTCATCTCGGGAGATGTCACCAGGAACAACACATTTATAAATTATCCATTTGCAACAATGCGGATTCCTCTCCGTCTCTTTCTCCCTCCGCCCGGCAGCTCCCTCCTCATTTTGCAAAAACGTCGACATTATTGCTAATCACCTGCTCGATCTCCGCAGATATTTCTTTTTGAATAGGAAGCTATTATTCATCTTCCATCGCTGAACGCTATTTTAATCACAACCTTCTCAGAATCACAGTAGGTGCAATGCTGGCAGTGCCGGGCAAATTGTTTCTTTGAAAGAGTTTTGTATTTTGTTGCCGATTTGCTAATTGAATTTTCAACTGTTATGAGACTAGTTAGGCATTTTGGCTTTATTGGTGAGAGTTGGATTTGAAAATATTTCCACTGAATTGAAGCCATACAAAAGTCCTGCTGTCGCTATGAGATTGGAAATTTGCAAAATAAAAATGTTTGAGGTTTTTACAGTTTCCTTTTTTTCAGATTAGTCGAACAAGATTTTTTTTACTTATTGAGCTTTGGGGGTGCTGGTAGACCAATTTAATTGCCTTTGGCCAGAGCCAGGCTAGCTGATTCCCCCTGTTTCCAGTCTTTGTGCTAAGCTAAGCTAACTGGTGGTGATGAGAGTGACATCAATCATCTCACCTCTTAACTGATGAATAAGAATAAGCTTATTTCCCAAAATGTCCAACTATTCTTTTAAGTGAATCAAAATCAGTTTATATTATCAAGCACGTCTTTACATCAGTGTCATAACAATAAAGATAAGACTAGAAAAATATAACATAAAGCAGTTCTGACACTGACAGCAAGTGTTGGTACAATGTGCTTATTATCTTGCTGATTGTAATCGGGATCCATAACTTTTATATACAAGGGAACAGAGGCGAACATGTGTCTGTATACGTGTGTGTGTTATGGGATGTGCTGCCATATTTAAATGTGCAAACCACAGTATTCCCCATTAATCCAAGGTTTATGGTTATGGTTGCTGCAAAAAAAAAAAAAAAGCATTTTCTTTTCCTAAATAAGTCATTTTGAATTCAGCACCCTGAATATGTTTATTGCCATTGTCTGTGGAATATGCTGCAGCTTTTTTAATAGCCTGCCCGGTGTGCACTCATCAATCACAGAGCAAGAGCAGGCCTCTCGCTCTCTCCACAGTCGCACGCTAACTGAGTTACAGGGCTCCGAAACTAACTCCAAGTTTTGAAATGTGATAAAAGTAATCGCATTTCTCCCAGTCAGTATCCTTACAGATGTGAATCGATGACATTAATTACTGCATCTTATTATACGCCACAAATGTGTTTTCGTTCATTCTTATTTATGAAAGAGGGCCTGATGATCTCGCAGGAGGGGTTGGAAGTAGGGGTGGCAGGAGAGTCATATCTGGAAAAAAAAAACCATTCAGCACCCACATCAGTATGCAACATTACACAGAGAGGGAAAGAAAAGCAATACTTCAGTTTGTGAAATACTGCTTTTTCATTATTTCTGTTTTACACATTGTCATATCAATTTTTTTTTTCTGTGTGGAAAACGAGACTTCAGGTTGTGTGTTTCGGCACGGCTCTGTGTTTTCTAAAGGCTGCGTTACCTCCTGGGACCTGGAGACTCACGCACATGTGCCAAGAGACTGCGTCTGCGTGGCGTCAGAAGAAGAAAAAAATTAGAAACCTCAAGGGCCGTGCAGCAACAGTTAGCAGAGAGGAATCCGAAGGCCCGGGATGACAGAGCTTCTAACTAAGACAGAACACTTCCCCTCACAGACAAGTGACATTACCAAGGCCAGCGATGCGCAACTAAAGCCTCATAATTGTTTGGGTTTCTTTTATTATTCACTCTTTACCGCTAAGCACCCATATGGAAAAAGGAATTACACTCACTCAGAGACATGTTATGAAATATGAAATATAGAGAAGAGCTCAAATTACGGCCCAGTTCATTTAAGCAGCAAGACAGAAGACATCCTTGTAACACCAGCGTTGAGCCGGAGGAAGATTCCCCAGGGGGGAGCCGTTGTGTCTCCGCCATTTATCCTTGTTAAAATTTCAATAACACAAGTCTCTTGCACATGACACTTTTCAGTAGGCTCATCAATACAGATGGGATTTGTGTGAGTTTAACAGTGGATACTTTTTTTTTTCTTCCATCAGGGGAATATTACTACACCCGATTATTCATTTTTAAGGACTTTCTTTTTGGTGTATGTTTCAATCTTTATTAACAAGCTATCAAAAGTCTAAATAATTTATTTCTACTGTAAACTAAAGGCAGGGTGGGATTACAGGGACGCCGGTGTCGTAAGAGGTTAATTGGATGCACTCTTTTCTCAGAATACAAATTACAAACAAATATGTTCTCCCAATAATTTATCTCGATGCTTCAAATAAACTCATTAAAGTAATGACACTATCTCCCTGTCATCTCTTTGATCATTATATATTCATAAAAAAGGACCACTTTACTTAACCCTAAAATCACATAATTAGCTCTCCTTACCATATATAGCTCCCTGTGTCATATCAATTCTAAAAGTAACCGCGGCAACGACTTTTCTTCCGAAGACACATGTTTTAATTAAGAATTTTTTTTGCCTGGACTAAAAGAAACAGATTTGAAACCGGCACCATTTGGCAGGTGGTGTATGAAAAGAAGGCTCTGAATTCATATTCAGCTAAGCCATGAGCGCCAGCCGCCTGGTGAGGTGAAGAGTGGACAGGTTAAGAGGTTCCAAGCCGCTGAAGGAGAGATGCAGGCTGTGATGGCTCGGAATGAGAGTGGCGGCTGCACGCTGCGTGAGTGTCAGGCTGGCACTCGCCACAACTGGTGGTATTAATAAGACTGGGCTAAGATGAGCTCTGGGACGTGGGTGACTCAACATGTGCCGGTGCCGCTGATGGGCAAGTGCAAATGAAATTAATGGGTAAGGGAAATCAAGTGAGTGAGCCCGAAAATCAAATTACCAATCCGGCTCTCAAACAAATTAGTTGTGTGCCAAAGTTGTAATTGATAGCAACACGTGAGCACGCTATTGGATCAGACAATATGATCTAGCAGGCGTTGCCTCTGATGTGATTTGCTGCTGTGTTATCATGATTAAATATTAAAGATGTGTGGATGATAGTGCCCCCCTGCCCCTTTGGTTTGCATGGCCTCATAGGACGTGGGCATGTTGTGGGAGGAGGGGGGCTCAATTCTTCTTCCCCTCCAGGAAACAATTTTTGAAACTCTGTCTCACCTGCCATCTTTAGAACAAAGGCTGTAATTTAAAAAGAAGAAAATAAATTCAGTGTCCCTTCTTCACCCGTCTAATATGGCACTGGAAGGAAGAGCTACCTACGCAGGAGCACAATACAGCGTGTAATATCATTTAGTCTGACAGCTACAGCAGCTCTTGTAGTAGCATTTATTTGTTCGGTTCATAACTGTGTAAACTCAGATTCCCATTAAAGGCTTACTCTCCCCGGTTCTGTGTGTGTGGCTTTTTGATTCGAGGCGTCTTTTTCTTTTTTTTTCTTTTTTCTTCTTCTTCTTCTTCTCCCCAGCGTTGGAGAGGGCTTTTATATAATGAACTGAGATGCTTTTAATAAAATATAATGATCAGCTAAAAATTGGTTTGAAATCAAACACTCCACCGTGGCTCAGCAAAACGCGTATCTCAAGGCACATCCACTCTGCCTGCATAAGAGATGAGAGATGTTTTCAAACGCCCCTAAAACATCAAACCTTTACTGCTCCACCAAATTCTTCGCCTTTGTCTTCACAGCAGCTGTGCATATATGAGCAGACTCCTTATGATGTGGAAAATATTTCACCAGTAGCTATCGGCTCGGTAATTCATAAAACATTGCATACGATTGGAATACCAATTGACCTATAGCACGCAAAGACAACACAGGATTGTAAGTCATTTGAGTTTATTAATAATTGAAATACTGTCGCAACGCCATGCAATGTTGTCCTATTTGCTCTTTCATCTATTTAGAAAAGCAGCTTCACAGTGTAAACAACAATAAAACGGAACCTAAATCTAACGAAAGAAACGTACTGAGGCAGCAGGAAAGTGATAAAACTTAGCCCTGTCTTTGTTTTCCCTTTATGATCCGCTCTTGCTAATAATGGATTATTTGAAAAGTTCATCCTAATTAAATAGTGCATGCAGCACAGTACGCGAGCCCGACAATCCACGTGGGTAAACCTCGCAAACAAAATACTGTACGCTGCGCACACGAGCACCCACAAGCACCCACGGTGTTTGACGGTGCACAAAAGTGCACATATAGCCTGAGAGAAGCACACATCAAATCATCCACCCTGTCAGACCTCTACTGTACTTCAGCCCAGCCTGACATTTCAAGTGACTTTTTCCTCAGAGCTGAACAGGTTCTGTGTGATTTTGTTGTATTCAAACTAAGTGGAAGCTTCATGCTGACACTGGTCTTATGGTTAGATAGAGGTAGGAGTGGGATATAACTGTGTACTTACTCAAGTACTGTGCTTATGTACAATTACATTTAAGGTACTTGTGTTGCAACTTTATACTGCCACAGACAGCTTTAGTTACTTTACCAAATAAGATAAGAAATATACAAAGATCTTATAAAATATGTTTTGTTGTAAGTGAAACTATCCAACAGTTTGTACAAGTACAGCCATCAAACAATTGTTCGTCAGTTGGCTGAATTTTTCAGGCAAAAACGTTTCATGGTTTGAGCTTCACAAATATAAAGATTTACTGCTTTTCCTTTTAATTATTTAAATTATTTTTATTTGCCCATCTGACGTGGCAGATAGAGAACCATTATAACTTAACAATCAATCGATGAATACAGAATACAGTCAACATATCGATCCATAATGACAGTAATCTTCAGTCCTTTACAAACAGTTATGAACAAGCTAAACCTCAACCAACTACAACTGTAAAAGCCTGCTTTACATTAATACATGAGTTATAATAACTTAAAGATATAATATATATTAATATAACAGCAGTGGACTTTTTTGTGCTTTGAGTTAAGTAGCATTTCCAGTATGTGACCTTTAATGATGATGGGATATTTTTACAGTGTGGCATTAGTATTTTTACCTAATTAAAGGATCTGAACACAAGGTACAGTGGCCCTTCAGTCCATTATGTATCATCATGCATGTGTGTGTGTGTGCACTTTGCTGCATACATGCTTACCCGAGTGTTTGCCTGCGTGTGTGTGTGTGTGGCTGTGTGCTTGTGCATGCGTGCATATGTGTCCCTGTATCAGCACAGAGCCGTCTCCTTTGAAGTCTGTTTACCGTGCCGAAGCCTTGCTGAGAACACTAGGATGGCAATCTGTGACACCATTGACACCTGGCATGTAAACATTGACAATAACTCAGTCATAAAACCTCCTGCAGGTTTGCCCTTTCTTACCTTCAGAGGCTTTGGCTGCAGACACAATGCCCCCTCTGTTCACAGCAACCTCCTTTTCTCTCAACTTTAACTGCCTTTATTTTTTACTTTATGTGGGCTCATGAAACTGTAACCTACTTTATCAACTTCTGCTGCAGTTTCACAGTGTTGCTCGCCCATTGTCTGCTGGTTGAACCATTATGACTTGACAATGCAAAGTTGAAGTACTCGGATCCTTTACAATAATATACACAAGACAAGATCTGCATTCAAAATCCAACTTTAGCGAAAGCACAAAATAGCAAAAAATGACTTTAAGTATCAAAATTAAAAGCAGTAATTCTGCAGAAAAGTGTCACATTATTTTTAGTACATTATCAGATTGTTAATAGAACTACAGAATTTTGGGTGTATATGTGTATAAGTATACTTTATATATATATAAATAACTGCACATATTCTGTTTTATTTTATTTTATTCTAATCTATAGTTAAATATTATTTGATTTATCTGTGTGTAGCAGGAACACTGTGTTGTAAAATGCCAAATAATGACTTTGATTCTTTAATAAATCAACGTACAAGGGAGCATGTTCCTGTTGTAGCTGGTCGAGGTGGAGCTTGTTTGATCTACTTTACATACAGTTTGCCAGTTTAGTCCTGGTCGAGCCCCCTCCAGTGGGTCACTAGATAAATGTGCAGTAGTCGTGAGATGATTAATGAGCCAGGAAAGAAGAAAAACACGTTTGCATTTTTGGGGGAATTTTCTCTAATCTCTGCTTTTTTTTGGTGAAATAATGGATAATGTAACATCTTTGGAGCCAAAAATAACTAAAATGAAGTTCAGAGGGTAAATCTCTGGTACTGACAAAAACTCATATCTGAAATGTGAGTCAGAAGATTCTGAATCACTAGTTTTATCCATAACATTATGTTGTATTTTAGTGTGTAATCTTGTTCTCTTTTCATGCAAACATCTGCAAATTCAGTGGCAGCTACACCTGTCGAATTAATGCAGAACAAGTATACAACGTTATCACTCTGGGATGTAATGGAGTAGAAGTATAATATAAAGTACCTCAAAGTTAGTGCTTGAGTAAATGTACGTTACACTCGCTCAATAAGAGATCACACTCTATCATTACATGGAGATGTCATCTTATCATTGATTTTTGGGAGATTTAACAGTATGACACTATCATCTTTTTCCAGTTACTTATTAATTTATTTTTATTTTAATATTTTTTTTTTTCTGTGGGAGCGTCTCCTCTCCCCCCCCCCAAAAAAGTGAGGATTTATTGTTTCCATTTCGCCGTGAACTTCACTAACCACTTGTCTCATGTCACTTCCTGGACCAATAATCTCGCTCTCACCGCTGTCCTTGCTCGCACTGAGGGCTCTTATGAGAAACAATTTACTTTTTGAACATAATTTGTCACCGGAGCAATGCTGCTTCATTATCATATCATCCTGCTAACTCTTGCCTTTGTTTTGACAGATAGCTTTCATAAGTCACTGGTAAAAACCTTCAGCGGACGTTTGGGGGTTTTACTGTCACATAGGCTCCATCTGCTCGGTTTGGTGGGGTTTTTATGCTGCGCCATCATTCACCTCCCACAAGCAATAAACACTATCTCTCTCCACTCTCTCACTTTCCCCCTCGCGCTCACTTTTTCTCCCTCTCTCTCTCTCTCTCTCTCGCAGTGCGGAGGTCTTTTTTATAATTCTCTTTCATGGGAAGCAAAGACAACAGAGCAAGAAAATAGCAGGCGGTGTATTGGTAACACATAGAGGTTTTGATCTATCGTCAGTGTTAAAGCTCACGCCCTTCTTCTCTTGTGCTTTGCATAAAACATGTACAGTGAGTGACACTGTGTTTGCCTCTTTAGAGAAAGAAATAACTTCAAAGATCTTCTGAGGAATTTATTCTGATTAGAAAGCGTTCGTCTGTAAAGGAAAGGCTCAACTTTTGACTCCTGCTATAGTGGAGATATCAACAAAAAAGGGGGGGGGGGGGGTTGATGGTGAATGGGAGCATGTGCAGCCGTTTGCTTTTCAACACATCGCTGATGAATACATGACATAATCTGTGTTAATTTCTCTCTTTTTGATGCTGCCGGATGATACAGCTCCCATCATGCATTTGTACACAGGCGGCAGAGTGATATATGAACCCTGCCCGCGACAGGCATTAGGGACGAGATACAATTGTTTTCCCAAATCAAAATAAATGGGTCACACAAGGTTCTCATATCGTCAAATATTTTGCAGTAGAAAGCCAGCCCTGCAATATTGACTGTATAATTGAATCGTGTGAAAGCGCAGTCGATTTAAAACAATAGATTTGAGGGATGAGGAAACTGTCAAGTCATGCATCATAGTCAGCGTTTCACCTTAGGTTGAGGACAGGATTACTTGAGTCCGTTTCAATCACTCTTTGGCAAATCCACAGCGTCGGATTTTTCACGAAAAAACAAGCTCTTGTGGATGTTTTGACACTTTAAAGTCCAGCAAAAACTTAAGCACTGATGATGATGAGAACAATAGTTTTTTGAATTAACACACAGTTAGACATAACCGAGATTTTAATCCTGATAAGACGCCGAATAAACAGCTTAAAGTGACTCAAAGACTTTTGGTGTCGTGTCAAAAACTCCTCTACAAGCCTCACCTATTAAAAGATCTTTTTCATTTCGTTTCACCGCCATCAATCTCCCTGTTTTTCTAATTCCGGCTTTGTCATGTCCACCTTGTTCGATTAGAATCCACATATAGTGTGACTATATCAATTTCCTCCACCTGGACCAATGAAATTACTTCCTTCAACAATTTGGTCTTTGCAGGATTTTATTGGAGAACCATAACCATTTGTGCCACGGGAAGCCAGAGAAACACTCAGCTGTATGGCCAATTCAACTGTTATCAATCACAGAACTTGGTCGCCTTCATACAGCGAGTGTGTTGGCTTGTTTTGACAAGAGTTTTCATCAGAAATAAGGGCGCAGTTGTTTGAAAGCCTGCGTGCAGAATGGAGCAGAGGGTGAACTGAGGTGGCTCCTGTCTGGGGTTTGTGAGCTACTGCGTTGTTGTGTGGAAACATGGTAATCATGTTAAAGTGAACCTTTTAAAACACTTTTTCCCCTTTGAGACCTCGATTGAAAACAAAGGATTTGCTTTAATGAGTGAAACTGGCCGGCGAGCTTGTTTAACCACACAGGGGATGATACACAGGATCTAAGGAAAGACTGAACAAGAGAAAACTACAACATGACATCAGGCTGAGAATATAAGTCATATAGCCATTTGCCCGAGTCCTGCGAGCCCTCCAAAGTTTAACTTTCATATTCAACCCTAAACTTAATGTTTCCTTGTGGATATTAATAAAAACAAACTGTAAAAATTATACAACTTGGCTGTTATTCTTAAAACACTGTTAAACAGTCTGCAGTTTCTCTCTCCCTCTCTCTCTCTCTCACTCACTCATACAAACACACAAGAATATTTATTGCCAGAACAGAGCATGAATTTTATTTTGAAACATAAAATTTTAACATGTCTAGACAAAGCAGTGTATTCCTCAAGCGCACCGAGGGCGTGCTGTCTTTCAAGGGCTCGTTATATGCTAAAATGCGGTAATATTTGTGGTCTGAGTGAAAACTTTTCATTAAATTCAAGGCTGCTGCGTTTCGCCGGCGTTCGCCTGTGGCATCGTCGGCTCTGAACCGTACAGGCTGATCTCTTGTATAATTTCTCGGGTTCCCTCTACTGGATTATTGATCCCTCAATGATGAAAGACAGTAGTGTACAATAGCGGTCCAATTATAGCTTCAACACCTGCACGCGGCTCAATCATTACCTCTTGATCATTGTGAGAAGTACAATATTAATTTGCAACCCATCAGCAGTCATCAGACCTCATTCAAACTAAGATCTTATTTAGCTGCTCAAGGACCACTTTGTTATGTCGAATAAAACTTTATAAAGAGGAGTTAGACTATTTCATAGCGTGCCCAAAAGAAGTGCTTTAAAGCATTTCCAGGACGATTATCATACAGTGTTTGAGCCAATGTGGCCGACTATATATTTTCATGTGCAAACATAAAGTGATGATCAATTAGTATGTTGTTTGTGTTCATTACCAGAATTGCCAGATGGCAATAAATGCAAATTTGCCCATTTAAGTAGATTAATTAGTTAGTAATTGATGGTGTCCTGGGGTTAATGTTTTGCGGAGAGATAGATGGACGGAGGCTGCCGGTGTTGTCCGAGCTCTTGGATAAGTGTGAGACGCTTGGTAAAGAGAAGACATCTCTGATAAATACCTTGTATTCCCTCTGGCTATCTCCCTGACACTGACAGCAGCCACACTGACACGGAACAACATCAGATGTGTCGATTCAGTGCACGACTGCAGCGATCTGCCTTTACAGTGACTGTGTAATGTTATCAAGGCACACGTTGCACACACAGACTCAGCGCTGGGGGAGGACGGGGACGGACAAACGGTAAAAGAAGATGAGGTGAGGTGTCTTTAAGGGAGTGTGTGTTTGTGCTTGTCAGTGGTCATTCTCAATGGCAGCTTTATGAAAGATTCACAAACTCATATGATGGCGCGACTCCCATAAAACATGAGGTCACCACGACAACGGCGGCGAGTCACGAGAGGCTCAGTGCATAAAAATATATGAGGAAATAAATAGCACATGTGCACAAATGCAAGCTGCTCGTGTGGTCTTCTAACCAGCCAAACAGCAGCGAATGAAAAACGCCTCCTTTTCCGCGTGGGAGACTCGACAAAAGATACTCTCTGGCAGTGGCGAGGAGCGAAATCTACCTCGCTGTCAGTCTACCACCTGCATTGTTATGTTATGACACTTCAAACATCTGGAGTGCACTTTATGTTTTCAAGCATCCAGTTTTCCACAGGATGAAATTACCAATCAACGCGGAGGGCAGCTGTGGCCTGAAGGCTCGTGAGGAGGGTTTGTGACTGCAAGGTTGCCAGTTTGACTCCCCAGACCATCTGGGGAATACGTGCGAGGGGGGAGGTGAATGAGAAGCGCTCCCTCCTCCTCTCGACAACTGCTGCTGAAGTGCCCATATGTAAGGCAGCGAGCCTCCAAATGATCCAGTGGCAATTCTCTGGTAATACTGGGCAGCTCCCACAGAATGAGCCTGTCGCTGTGCGAAAACCCCCAGGCGAGTGAGATGATAGAGGGGACGTGCTTTTTATCAACTTGTCTGGTATAAAGCTTAAAAATGTGAGTAAATGAAATAGATAAAACTGGATGGTTTTTATGCTGTTTGCCATTCAATTAGCACTTTATATAGTTGGAATGAAGTGTAAAATAATCAGCATATTATTAACAATGTTCGACAAGGTACTGGAAAAATACATTCAGCAACCACATATTCACTTTAATCACCATCAAAATCTAAAGTCAGCTTCGCCCCTGTGATTGACCACTGATCTACTGTAGGTTAAAGGTTACAGTTTTCCAAGTCCTGTCTTAATCAGGTGCTGGTATGAACATTAATACTGGTTTCGCTTGCTGTAAAATGTCTCTTGTTCATATAAAAGATCCCTTTCTAAACTACCTTCAATGTGAAAATCAAAAACAGGAGAATCTTGTATTAAAATGACTTTGGAAGATAGCCACTTGATTTAATTAACTTGGACGGCTGAATCCTCTTGTTAGCTTTTCACCAAGGAGGACTGTGGCTTTTGTCCCGACATCACCTTCACACTATGAGGGGATTTTGTTGGCACTATGCAATTCACATTTTTATTAGTTTTAAGATTCACCTGTTTAGCCGATTTACTGATATCAAATGATAATGCATTAAATTTACATCAGCCTTCCTAAATTCTTGGTAGTGTTTAATTTGTGTGTATTGATTTGTGGCTTCTTCCCATTTAAGTCCCTAATTAACTGAAGGCACTATCATTGAGCGTTGAATAAACCAAGGTGCAACCATTTTAATAATCTTTCCCCATACATTTAAATTCGTTACTTCCAATATATCTAAATTATCTAAATCTTATGTAGTAAAGTATTTGTAGTAATGTATATGTAGTACCATATATATTTTCATTATGTGGTGAAATCTGATGCCTGTGGTTCTGCATACAGTAAATCACTTAAATCCACTTTCCAACCCATTTCCAAGATTCCAGACTTTGTTAAAAAAAAAAAAAAAAAAAAAAAAAAAAAAAAAGAATAACATAAAGCTCCACTCCACCTGATCAAAAGCCTTCTCCGCATCCAGGGAGAAGGCAGCGATCAGTCTCATCCTCCCCACTTAGCCACATCAAGTGAAGCAATCTCCTGAGGTTATCAGAGGATGACCTTCCACTTATAAATCCAGCCTGATCTGTGTGTGTAACGTCAGGCAGAAGATCCTGCAGGTGCACAGCCAGCACTTAACATAGCCTCAGAATAAACCTGCATTGAAACGGGCTATATAGAGTATGTAGTATAGAGGATGGTATAAATAATATAGTTCTTATAATATTCAAAAACAACAACAAATCCAACCCAGGAGCTTTTCCTGATTTCATCAATTTAACAGCTCTTCTAACTTCAGCCTCTATAATTGGAGCATCCACAATTTCTACCTGATTAGGCAACAGCTTGAGAAGATCAATTCTTGAACTGTGCATGCGCTTCCTCCATTTTTACAGCAGTGTCTGAGGCATACAGATCCGAGTAAACATTTTTAAAGACATGGTTAATTTCTTGAAGTGTAGTCACCAGTAACCAGTCTGTTATACCAGGTGGTAAAACGAATGAAGGCAAAAATCACAAGAAACCAACACAAAAACAAATTATTGAAAAATAATGATAATTAGAGGAGACTATGCCAAAAATATTCATTAAAAACAGGGTGATAGTGTTGGAAAAATAATCAAAACCTGTGTTCAGACTCTCCATCCTGATGCTAGTTGCATCTAGAAGCAACAAAACTTAGAGATGAACAACATATATTACAAATAGTATCGACAGTCTCAAACAAAATATGAGCAAAAATAGAGGTCAGACACCTGTAACACCCGCAGGTGTGATGTGCCTGTTCATGGTTACCCACAATTTGATTTGTAGATATAGCTGTAAAAATCTGATCAGCTATGACTCAGATTAGACTGTGTAACATTTTTGAGCAACGCAATGCAAAACATAGCTCGAGAGGGAAAAAAACTATGTGAAAGAAGAGCAATGAAAATCTGAAATTAAGAGACAATATCGAAACTTTGAAGTTGAAACTTTCTTTGACCAACAAACCCTCACACAGTGCGTGATGACTTGTCACATGTTCTATTTTCTGCAGCCGCTCAGAACCTAACGTCAACACTTTCCCGTACGTGAGGTTGTTTTGTAATTACATCAGCTGTAGTGTGAACGCTTTGTTTTCTAACTGTCTCCTAATGTGTTAAGCCAAATTCATTGTGCGCCCGACATGGTGTTTTTGCTGTGTCTATATTTAATGTATATGCATGTGTAAACACACCGTATGTGCAGTGACAGAATAATGAAGCATCAGAATATGAATCATTTTTCTGTTGATTGATCTATAATGCAGTAATAAGCACTAATTTTAGGTTGTGTTTTTTTTTTTTCTTTCTCATCAGTTGCTGGACCTGCTTTCACTTGGCTCAGACAGGAGCTACATTATGGAGCATGAAATCAGGCTAAGAATATACATATGTGTTAACGGTGCGTCACTTATGATATATGGCGAACAAGTTGTTGTTTTGAGTGTCATCTGACACTAAAGCCTCCAATCTAGACGAAGCACCAAATTAGATCCTCCCATTTGTGTGAGGGTGTGAGAGTGGATGTGTGAAGCAATGCCTCGTATTAAGTTTCACTTTAAGTTTCACTTTAACACTGTTTGAAGTAGCTGTGTATCCCCAGTGTCAGAGGACTGTAGGAAGAAAACTGGTCAATTCTAGGGGTTGCAGCGCTCACACTCTCACCTCTTGCTCTCTTATCTGAAACACAATAAATGTTTTGACCCCAGACCCTGGAGGCAAAGAAACAATTCAAATATACCTTTGATCGCGTCGGATTCGTTTTTCTAAGACTGTAAGCTGAGAGAGAGAGAGAGGCACCGAGAGGCGGATAGACAGAGAGAGAGTTGGGGTGGTGGCCCTCAGCGTTTATCAAAGAGCTTTCTCACAGCCTTTGACAACACTTCCTCACTTGCCACGGCGGCGTACTGATCTACAGGAGCCCACGCAGAGGCACACAGAGATCTCAGTGAGGTTTGGGTGATGTGTGTAATGACAAACGAAGCTTTTTAGCACTGTAAAAAAAAAAAGTGGTTCCGCTGGTATGGGGAGTGGATATGTACAGGAAGGCTGAAACTAGAGATTTAAAGTCGTCTCCTGGCTGCTTTTCTCATTCATTACTTAATTGGAAAAGGCCTGAAAAATGAATCACAATTTCTGAATTACCAAGGTGACGTCTGAAATAGCTTTATTTTGTCGGCCCCACAGCCACAAACAAGAGCTATTCAGTTTGTAGTGCAACAAAGAGAATCAGCAAAATTAATCAATCTTATCTAATCAGCAAATGTTTGACTTGTTTGCTTTCTAAAGAACAAACTCACAAATCAATTATCAAAACTGCTTTTTGACAATTAAGTAATCATTTCAGGTCTACATACAAGCCTCACATGCAGTCTCTTAATTAATGTGCCGGTAGCTACTCTTCACCACCGGCGCAAAATTAATCAAATCACGTGGATCAATCGGGGTCGAGTCGTTCTGACTTTTCTCAGAGATTAGTCCAACTGTGTTTGTGCAGTTCTTTACAGAATCATTACGCCAACAATGTTCACTCTTCATACACTGCTTTGACTTTCTTCACAGACATGTAGTTTTGGAATCGAGCAGACTTTTCCAAAATGAGCCCCCAGGTAACCGGACCATGCACCAACTTACCTTTCTGTCACTGCTTTTCAATGCTTTGTTGTTTAGAGTAAGTCACATCCTAAACACCTTCCTACATTGTCTGACTATTAAGGTTAGGTTAGGGTAAAGGTTGGGGTCAGGCATTCACGTTCTGTTAAAGGGCTAGAGAATGCATTATGTCAATGGAGTGTCCCCATGGGGATAGAGATACAAATATGTGTGTGTGAATGTGTGTGTGTGTGTGTGTGTGTGTGTGTGTGTGTGTGTGTGTTTTCAGAAGTGTGTAAGAAGTTCAACTGCAGAGATGACAGGAGTTTGGAAAAGGAGACAGCTCCTACATTTTAAAGGCTAAATAAACAGATGATAAATCAGCATCTTAGTGAAGCCTCGTGCTGCTCATAGTTGGAAAAAAGGTTTTTGACACGACTTGTTTTTGAGGCGAGAGACTGTTTTCTATGGAACAAATACTATCACACAAACTGCTTTATTATGCTGTTTACGTTTCTCGTAGCTTTTCATGAAGCAAACATAAAGCATAAATTATCACCAGATGATGTGTGACATCTTTTAACTGACTTCATGCCAGCTCATTATTGAGGTCAAGGTCAAATCTATTTATAGAGTGCTTCAAAATACAAACTAGATTTGGGCCAAAGTGCTTTACAACAAATATAACTGAGCAAAAAAATTATCATAAGTCATAAGCACTGTAAATACATATGCATAAATACAGTTTACCAACACAGACAAACAAACATACATACATGCATCAATGTAGAATGCAGATCATGTCAAGACAGTAAAAGTGGGTCTTAGAGTCATAGAGATTCTGCTGTTGTAATATTTTCAGGGAGACTCTTCCACTGTCTCGGTGCAGCTACTGAAAAGAAGACCCCGTCTCCAAAAAGTTTTTGTCAGGATCGTGGGATGGTTAACAGCCCTTGAGCGGTAGATCTGAGAGGCCTAGCTGTACTGTACGGTGATAGAAGTGCTGTAATATAGCTCGGGGCAAGACCATGCAGGGCTTTAAACACAAACAGAAGAATCTTGTAAAGAATGTGATACCAAAAGGGGGTGTGAAAATGCTGGTACAGGTGTGATGTGTTCCTTTATTTAATGTCTGCATGGGAGTCTGACCGCAGAGCTCTGTGCCATCTGAAGGTGGTGAATAGAGGAGTGGTTGATTTCAGACTATAGGGAGTTATAATTGAGTCTGTATTAGAACATTGGTGACTTTTATTTTCTGAAGTCTTGAAGTGAAAAGAACTTCCTGATATTGGAAGCTAAATTTGACAGCTGTGTTAGTTGTTTGTCAAATTTTATTGTCGTATTATTCCATTTTCAGTCAGGGTCTGATTTGATTGGATAACTGATTGAGATTAGGGGTGCTGGAGAAAAACAGTATGATCTCATTTAATCGTAGAATGGTATTAGTCATCCATCCTTTAATATCAGCTAGATATTTAACGAGGGTTTCGAATAGTTTTGCCCAGCTGAAGCATATAGATGGAAAATATTAGGGTACCGAGAACAGAGCCTTTAATGAAACAGTGAAGCCAGTTGAAAGACGAGAGACTCCAACCCAATGTTGCAGGTGATCAATAAGTATTACGTAGTTCACTGTGTTGAATACCGGCTAAATAGGAGGATCATAGTCCAGCAGTGCAGAGTCCCTGCTGTTACCAAAAAACACGACTGAAACTTTTCAAAAATGTTGGGGCCGATAAGGACTGCAAGGATCCGTTTCTTCATTGCTTTACTCAGAAATGAGAGTTTTGAATAAAAACGTAAACAAGGGTTTTAACAGGGTTGTGCTATAATAAAATAACCAGATGTAACTTCTCTGCAACACTAGAGCAATGCCGTTTCTTTACTTGGCATTAGTGTTAGTGTGGATGCTGTTTGTAGTTTTGACCTTAGTCTTTCAAGTTCGGTCCATCAAGTACATATTTAAACATTTTCATTACAAGATTCTCATTTTTAAAGTATTTAGCTGCAAACATCAGGAATCTAGACTTCATGAAACATGGAAGCAACAGTTGTAATTACAGCCGGCAGTCTGTTTTTGTCTGCCTCCGTTTGACCCATTGTTTTGCAAATGAGTGCAATTTTTTTTAATGTACGTTAGCTTACACGTGCAGAAAGCTTGACAAGTGAAGCAACAATAACTAAGAGCAAGACTTGGCGAATGAAATCGAGCAATTTAATTTGTTGCTAACTGGCAGGCAAATGAGGCACAGTCATTTCCCCAGTGAATTTCTACTTGACCGTCTGTTCCTGTAACAACTACCCTTCTTTACTTGTCTCCCACTCATGATTGCTCACATACAGTATGTACCACACACACACACACACACACACACACACACACATACAGTATTAACATGCAACATTTACAGTACTGGCCCTGCTTCTCCCCCAGCAGCTTGTGGCCTAACAGGACGCTCCCTCAAACAGTGATGCAAATAGCCGCCCCAGCTGTCACCTATCAAGGAGGATCCTGGGTGAGTACATAACCGGTCGTGTCCCACCACCGCAGCCTACGTCTCCCTTCATTTCCCATTACAGCGGGTGGGAAAACATTGGTGGAGGCAAAATAATGGGCCTGCTTAGATACGAGGAGGAGTAATCTAGGACAGGAATTAAACTTTCATCTCCTCCAAACAGCATTTCAACGACTCGACTGATTCGTCTCTGCGCAACAGTGCCATTTGTAAACTCAGACATGAATTATTAACGGGAGCTTTGCATATCGTTGAGACTCATCGGACAGCTTTTACATCTTGGCACTCAGCGGGCCGCAGCCTCTCAGGTTCTGATCGAGATACAGTGATAATGGAGCTTAGTACACTTTAGTAGACAAACAAAATAAGAAGCGAATTAATTTGAAATTAGAGGCCGGAAAGCATGCAACAGAATGCTAAACACAAATTATGATTATTTACAGAGGATACAATCTTTGGGAAATATTGTTTCTGTCTTTTTTTTTTCCTGCCAAATAAAAACACAGCGGAGCAAAAACTCCCAAACTCGAAACTTCATTTTGTCATTACAGAGAGACAGCATAAGGCTCCAGTTAAGGTTTCTGCTGCCTCTGCAGTTCCACCTATATATATTGCCTTGTGTATAGGAATTGCCAACAAAGAGACGACTGGAACCATATGCCACTCATTTATTGCGCTGTTGTTGTTTTTTTCCACAATCAGCCACTTAGATGCAGCCTTGTCATTTACATATTTGCATGCAAGACAAATTGTTGATTACGTCTTTTTCAGGACGTGCAGTCGTATATCAACGCCCCGCACCTTTTGTAGGCAGCCACACAGTGTTTCCTTGTCATCCGTGTTAACGCAGAAGTGTCATCCACACGTGACAGTTCGGGATACAGTTTTAAAAGTGCAGAGCTGTTCTATACATAAATGATGCTTTATCTCACACCATTATGTGTATTCTTACATTCATGTTTGGGATTTATACAATTAGGGCTCCAGCCTGTTCAGGTTGTGCTCTATTAAGCATTCAAGCATGATTTTATGAACTGGGGAATAAAAAATGGCCAACATCGCTATTACTACAACAGGGACAAAGCGTAGGTCATAAAAAGTTCCCCAATCCATTAAGCACAAGTGAAAAAAACTCTCTCAAATAGGCCTTTTAATCTCACTTTATTGCTGCGGCATATATCAAATGAAAATGCACAAATGAATATTTAAATATTTCACATAAGGTGGCCATTAAATGTGCTCTGTGTTGTTTGCTATACGACCCCGTCTGGTGCCGTTTCCAGGAAGCACAGCAGCAGACTGGAGATCAGGCTTCTGGAGCTGGCAGATAACACTGACCAAATTCAGTTAAAGACAATGCGTCCGATCGTACATTTGCTTTCCATTTTTCCATCGATGCCTTTTCTTATTCAAAAATAAGCTGCCATCGATTCGACCGTGATTAAAAATTGATTGGCACTTACGTCGGGTGCCAGGGCGAGAAACTCCCTGTGCATCACTGCTGTTTTTGTACCTCGCAGCGTTAACTGCAATAAAAGTAGATGACTCCAGAGCCACCAAAGGGCCAAGCAGGGCAAAAGGTCCAGTTCATGGAGGAAGGAGGAGGAAAAATAAGCAATTTATCTGAGAGAAAAGAAGCTCACCTCTAAGACCTCCCCTGGCAGCAACTCAGAAAGAGCTGGATACTGCAGCAATATAGATAACACCACTGTCAAATGGACCATGTTCAATGGCATACTTGACAATATTAAAACGATAGTTCACACCGAATGCAGCTTGTAAAGGCCTGATAGTCGTGTCCTAGAATCTGCTATCAAGCTGTATTAGAGCTTTCAATTGGCACAGTGTGTATTCAGACACTATGTGCAGTTGCTGGAGATGTCCACCCACAGTAGAGCGGAGTGTATAGTAGTCTCTGGAGGGGAGGATGCAAGCACTTACATGTGTTTATGTGTGTGGATGTCAGTGTGTGCATGCCTCCATCTGTTTCTACAGTATGGTCACTGCTTGGGGCAAAGGGTCAAACTGTGTGTCACGGGGAGGTGTCAGGTTATGACGAAGCGTCGCAGCTCGGGGAGGTCAGACGAGCTCGCGGAGATGGACGTGGTCGCGGTGACGCCGCGTCGCTGAAGGTCAGCCTGGCTAATGGCCGTCCGGGATACGAATAACTTTACTATTAACAAAGCTGCCTCCTTCAAGGTCACTCACATAATGATGACAACATGAGCGTTGTGAGTTACACAGTGACTATAAAAGGTTTCACACCTCTCCACCTTTGGAACATTTTGTTTTTGTGTGTATTGTGATTGTTTAATTTAAGCAGTTAAATATGTTCTGTACTTTATAAATGTATTGTACCTGTTCAATTCTAAAATTCAGCCTGGCAAAAAAAATAAAATAAATAAAAATCAAATCTAGTTTTACCCCCAGTAAAAAGGTGCAACTTAATTGACAAAAGTCTGTATGCTTATATCAAATCCACCTTCTTGAAAATATGCAGAAGCTCAAGAGGTTACAGCTTTTTATGGCCACTGTACTTAATGCACATACGTGTCAGAACATTTCTGCATGCATCAGTGTGCGTCTGCCCGGGCGCCTCGCGGGGGCCACAGGCCTGGATGAGCGTGCACGGAGTCATGTGCCCAGCAGCTCCCTGTCGCAGCCTCAGACAGACACAGCACTGCTCTAATTAGCTGACCTGTCACCATCAACACCCACAGCTGTGCAGCGCTCAGGAAGCGGGCTGAGCACAGGCAGAGGCTGCAAACTGCAGCGAAAACACAGACACTGATGAACACATCCAGGACTTCTGTCATCGCCTTCAGGACAAAGGACGCCACTTCGTACTTTTGCCTCAGAGGTCACGCTGCAGCTTTATGTACTTCACTGTGATTACATGGGTTTTTTTTTCTTCTTCCTTTGGCAAGTCTTGTGAAGTTCAATGACATTTAGCACTATCGCTCAGTTATTGTAAAATGTACTTTATGTAAGTTTAAGTGACATTTTTTTTCCAATAGTAATCCTCTTTTGCCGCAGGTTTTGGCACAAGTATTTTTACCACAATCAACTGAAACAAGTTGACTGCACACAGGTGACTTCCATTTAACAAATCATGTGACTTCTACATTCAGCTTGGGTGATAGGTGTGTCCTATTAAAGAGGCTGAATGTTAGGCAGATAAGCATGATCTATTTTTGCAATTTGTAACCTTGACAAATTAAATGTAAATGTCAAATAAGCCACACTAAATCCCTTTTGACTCAAAACTCAAAACTTCTAAGGTGAATGAACACTTTTTATAAGCACTGCATGTTTAGGTTTAATCACCTAAACACTAGTAACGGAGACCCAAACAGACTTATTTGGTATTTTGAAATGCACCGTTTCTGTAGCAAATTTCTGAAACGCATCAGTTCAACAATAGGTTCATAAGCAATTCTCATAAAATCAAAAAAGATTTATGAAGTTTCACGTCGATAAAATAACATTGGCTATGCTTTTTGAGCTGCTGCTTCGACGGTCTCTGCAGCTGCAAACAGAACACGAGGCTTAAATGACTTTTCTGCCAGTAGTAAACACAGGTTGCCACCGAAGCGAACGAAACCTTGGTAAATATCAAATAAAAATGAGGGAGCAGTCGAGGAAAAACACTGTTGGCGATGAAGCATAAAGCGCATGTTTCCGCAGGCTCTTCCAACCTACCAGCTGCTTCTCGTTCCTCCACAGGCCATTGTTTGGGCCGGGCTGCTTGTGGGAACATGGGGGGAGATGACACCAGGGTAGAGATTTAAGACACGGTGCGCTGGCTATCGGAGGTCTCCTGGTAGGCCTCAGACACGGCGCTCTGTGCTCCCCCCGTCCTCAGCCCAGACTCATTCTCAGTCTGGCTGCCACGCACACACTTACGCAGGGCAGAGAAATCCCTCATCTTGTATCTGGTTCAAGGTCCGCTGCCGTTGATGACAGTTGATGACAATCCAGCGGGGAATGAGGGAATATCACCTGCGACTTGAAATGGAAAGCGGCGAGATAAGGGCGGGGGTGAAAAAAAAAAAAACGAGAGAAGAAGAATACGTTGCGAGAGCACAGGATCGAGCCGAGGATATATTTCGCACTTTAATTTGAAATATTGACGCGCAAACATGTCATATTAGCGGATCAAAACATGTCTTCTTAATTACATCTCTCATTAGGATTCGACTCCACGCAGAACACTACAGAATAACATTAATCCCGATGTTTCTCCTTTACTTTCACTGATTACAGATGGATCATCATTTGATCCTAATTGGTGGTGATCATACATTTTCTACTGTTAAAAGATTAGGCATCTGTTTCTAAAGCAATCCCAGATATTTCATAGTGGCAGAAACTAAACCGCAGACAAACAAAACTATCGATCTCTCTCTCTCACACACACACACACCTCCTCCTCCATATCTGAAATATGCATTGTGAATCCACGTCTGCCGAGAGTTGTATGCCCCTGCATTATGCTTGAGTGGTATAATTTATATCATTTCAGAGAAAAGAGGAAGGGGGGAGGAAATCGATGAGATTTAGTTGGCAGGAGGGCCCGATAATTAATTCTCAAGGTTTGGGTAAAATATGTGACTAATGAGGGAGAAATGTAAATGTTATGAAGCTTCACTTGAAGCTCACCAGCCGCCCTGACCCCCACCGCAGCCATAATCGAACCTCACAAAGTCGATAAACTGTCTGTAGGAATGATTTCAGCGTGTTTTCTGAATTCAGAAGCGTCTCCTGACGAGCCCGAAGCGATTTCGCAAACGGTGGCGAGCCTTTCCTTTCTTTGGCGCGTGCGTCGGACTCACCTACGAAATCTGACACAGAAATCCTCCAGATACAGCCCGTTTCCTGTATGTGTTTAAAAAGATAATTAAAGGCACTTAAGTGGGACAGTTTCTCCCTCCTCTAACCGGCTTATTCAGAAGAGCCACTATTAGTAAACACTGATTAAAATTATGCCACATTTTTTGGCCTTTTAGCAAAGTAAACAGTTCAAATGAAAGAGGAAAAACAACTACTGATGTTTTTCAGAAATATTTTTTCTTGGATAAATATTAAAAGTCACTCTCAAACTTTGATCTGCGTGCTTCTGAGCCTTTTTCGACATCAAGGAAACTACCCACTTTTCATTCCACCTGTCAACTGCCACAATCTGTTTTTTATTTCCAGCTACCATCTCTGTCTGGGCTGGAAATCTGCTTGCCAGACTGTGTTACCTGCTACTGAGCTATTGTCAAGTATGTTTGGGAAATGAAAAGCACTGTGAAGTAACTTCTGGTTGTGATTTTTTTTTTTCCCTTTTTTTTTCCCTCCCAGTGTTGCATTATTCACTGAATGCAAATAAAAATAACATCAAGAGGCGGAGAAGTGTTTCTGCAGGAATAAAGTCACGGCAAAGGGCAAGATGCAAACGTGGTGCAAACCTTCAGTCTCCCGTGTGCCTGGCTCGCGCCGTTTAACATATTTAATGGGGCTTTATTGTGGATCGCATGGCGGAATTGTGAGCTCAATACTGATCATGTTACGTCCTTCATCAAAAGCACGGCGTCGTAATCAACCAGCCAAGGACTAATATGCTGCTGAGGCGTAATTGAGACGTGCACTGGAAGCTCCCAGAAGCCAGCTTCATAGTCCATTTTTCCATGTACAGTATGTGCGTATGGAGGATGTTTGTGTTTATGTATGAGGCCGTGAGTGTGTGAGGGTCAGGGCTGAGTGATGGAGGGGGGGGTGTATGCTCCTGGGATCTGGAGATTCACATGGAGGAGGGATGGGAGGGATGGATGGAGGACGAGCGTACGGGTGAGGAGGTGGGGGGATGGTGATTGGGCGTATGGAGGTGGCAGGGAGGAGCGATGTGGAGGAGGAGGAGGAGGAGGGCGCAGAGCGTTGAAACCCTACTTAATCTGATAGGAATTCATCCAGGCAGAGGAGCTGAGGAGCCGTGCAGAAAGGCAACAGTGATCTACGAGCGGTGAAAACAGCCAGGATGCAGTTAAATGGATGAGAGCCACGGTGTTTATGCCACTGACATTAAAGGAGAATTCCACCCCCGGATTCACTCACGCTGTATATCATCAGCTTATGTGCATCTTTATGATGAAGTGGTGTAATTTAGTTTGCCATTGTGTGCACTTGCTTTGATTTGCCTACAACTTTCCCAGAATGATTTTTATTTTTTAGAAAAAGTTGCCTGGACTTGTTGCATCAAGCTGAGATTTACAAAAGAGAAGAGATAAGTTGTGAGGTAGTAAACGACTTCGAAGGAGGAGATTCTGATTTTTGTGGTTGCAATGCATTCTGGTCCACTGAGTGAGAAAGAAGAGGGCATCTCTGCTTTCTCGAAACTGTACTATTCTCAGATGCCAAAATCTGATGTTAACCACCAGACTTTTGGAATTAAGCTGCACAGGTGTAAGTGAATCTCTTGGCCAGTCATACAACAAATATTTAAAAAACCACAATATAGGCTGAGAAATGGCACACAGAGATTTAAGTTCTTACTTTAATACCATTACACTGTGAGCTGGCACATCTTTGGTGCTCCCAAACAAACTTACCCAAAAACTCGGTCTTGTCATTTAAACCTTGTTTCAATTTGTGCATTTCCATCCAATTGTTTTTATGTGTCCCTCGACTTTACCAAGCTATCACCACAGAGGCTGATAAAAAGAAAAGAAAAAAAACACCAAAGGGAGCTCATGATGAAGAGAGACGAATTAATTAAAAAAAGAAACGTTAACATAGGTGGGAAGCAGCAATGAAACACCATGATGTATCGGAGTCGCTGGTGCTTGATTAATTGTCACATTGTTTTGAATATATTTGCATAAAGGTAGCTGATGGAAATGTGACCTGATTCACATTTCATTTTTCCAGATGTCTCTGAAATTTGCTTAAAACTTGTGCAACATTTCAGTGGAAACATAACATGCAGAAAGTTATTTTCTTTTGAGGTGATTTTTTTTTTCATTGTGTTTCATTCCTTTTCATATTGTAGGCCCTACTTGCCAACACAGCTCTAATGTGTCACATACTGTGTATCAAGTTTCTTTATATTACTTTTGTTTGATGAAAAAAAAGACTAAATATATCTTATTTGCGTCCTCGTTGTTTGAGAGCATCATACGACTCTTTCGGCGTATCAGGACGATCCGAGCTTCATTCCAACGCATGAACGTATATTGATGGTTTTATTGATGCAATAATAGCTCATTCTATCTGTAAGCTGTCAAAAGAAACTATGAGGGCCGCGCTGGCGTGCTTGCAGCAGACAATCCTTGCGCGAGCTGTTGCACATACAGGATGTGGAGTGTTTTCATCTCCTTGATGTTCCACAGACTCGAGCAACACACGGAAAAGGCAGGCAGGCAGGGAAGGAGATGTTGCTTTGGGCCTTACAAATGACCTAGATACCGCAGTATGAATTTCATTTACCTCTATCGCAGCATCTAAGTGTACCTCACTTTCCTTACACATCCATATGGCAAGCGTGGAGCTGGAGCGGATACAAAAACAGCCCACAGGTAGGCTTTTTTTGATCAGCATTTACTCGCCTTCACCCGCTCACTCCTTCACTCGCTCACTCCAAATAAATGAGGCGAGAGGAAGAGTATATGGAGAGACCTCCATGTTTCTAATCCCGGAGAACTTATCTGCTCAGTGGGTAAAATGTTTTGCAATAAGCAGGATTTGGCTGGAGCCAGGATAAGTTAGATGTTTGCTATTCTGCTCCAGGACTGAAAATTTCCCTCCATGTAATGCTGAGGTTACAGGTGTTAACGGCAGCCAATGGAACTATTGATTAATCGGAAAGGCAGTTCTGCGAAGCCTTCTTAGACGGCAAAGTGGCTGATCAGAATTCTGGAGCTGCTAGTTCCAACAGTTTCTCGCTGGGCACAGGCGGAGAGGTGAAGAAATGGCGGCGAGGGA
Source organism: Centropyge bicolor (assembly GCA_037975185.1). Classification (NCBI taxonomy): domain Eukaryota; kingdom Metazoa; phylum Chordata; class Actinopteri; family Pomacanthidae; genus Centropyge; species Centropyge bicolor. The sequence goes on from JBBMOC010000014.1 coordinate 4,542,433, forward strand.
GGAGAGGAAGGAGAATAGCTAGAGATGAGGGTGGTGGAGGTGGAAGGTGGAGAGGAGGAGGAGGAGGGGGGGAGAAGCAAAGAGATATGACACATGGGGTAAAGAACAGATGGGGGATGATGGAGTGAGAGTGAAAGTGTGGAGGGAGAACAAGTGAGGAGAGAGAGAGAGAGAGAGGGGAGAGGGATGAATTGTGAGGCAAAAAAGAGATGTGAATTGAAGGCCAAGTAGCGTGGGTTATCATATCTGAACTGCGAGACATGAATCTCAATCCATCAATAAGCGCTGCATTTTGATAAAAATACCCCTGCTGCGCTCGCTCTTAATGGATAGTGTGCCGTTGAATGCGTCACTTTTTACTCTTCCTCTGAAATACCAGAGAGAGAATGGGTCCCTCTCCACAAAGAGATCCGGATCAAGGTCAGTGATCACATCAAAAGTAATAGTGGCCCTCTCTTTCCATATATGCTCTGTCTGAGTGCTCGGTGAATCAGAAAAGCTTCGCTATTTCTGAATAATTTTCACAGATTTCCCACAGGTGTAGCATGCATTTCATAATTTAAAATTCCTTAGGCTGAATTGCAACTTCCATACAACATTGATATTAAGAAGAACTTTGCCTTTGGAAAGGTAGAGCTCTTTGCTTAGATAGTGTATCACTCATGGACATATGTACGTATATATATATAGATAAACATTCGTTCAACACAAACTTTGTAGCTGACAAGCGATCGATTCTTGTATATTGCTTAAGGTGGTTCACAATGATGGTGGTTGATTGGCTATTTGAAATTCCTGACAGAGGGCAAAATCAAGCTTCGAGCCGGAGACTGTTGATTTTGTCAGCTAGTTTCATGAGTCGGATGAAAACGCTTTCTGCAGCTGACTCCTTTTAAAATCAAAACCTTCTTGATGGTCTTGATGGTCAGCACCCTCACCAGTTTGTGATCCAGAAGACATGGAAATAAAGAAACATTAGTCTTGACCTGCAGCGTGGACCTACTTCATCCTAATCTTATGATAAGGCAAATTGAGACTGTTCATGTTAACCCTTTATGAGCCTACATACTTGGACGAGCAAAGAGGAGACATATGCTTTTTACAGACACTGCATTACTCGGTTTTAGGATGAGGATTAATTTAGATTAACTTTAAATGAGTTTGGTTGGTGTTGCTGGAGTATGAACATCCTCAAATCTAATGAAAAGCAGGACAGAGGCACTAATGTTATAAGCTACATTCATACAATAGCATGCAGCATATCGGACATACTTGTTTGCATCTTACATTGGAGCAGATAAACATACTATGCAATCAATTCCTTGTATTTTGCTTTTGTGTTTTTTGGGTTTAGGGAAAGTAAAAAAAGACAGCACCCAGACTCTGTTATGGTTTGGGTATTTTTGTGGTTCCTTGTAGTTTATTTGCTGTGCTTTAGGGATGAGCGAGTACACCACTATCTGTATCTGTATCCGTATCTGTTTAATCGTCTACATTATCTGTATCTGTATCTGTATTCGGAGTGGGCGGGGCCTAAACCGGAAGTGAGTGCAGAAATGGGTGAGGCTTAAAACTGTACATTATTTTAAGTCTGAAATTGATATGGATTGATCAGAAGTCGCTAATTTACTGTATTCTATGCCTATATACAGTATATCTCAATAATATTTATAATATTATTTTCATGAACTGCAGAGAGAAAGTGTCAGATACTGCATGCAGCCACATACAATAAAAATATTAATATAGGCTACTTTGTATGCTCAGCTACAGCTATATGTGTGTATGTGTGTAAATGGTCTGTGAGACTGTTTATTTTTTAATGATCTGTGTGAACTTCAGGATTCATGCAAACATCCAGTGATGACAAACAGGGAAATAATATGTCAGCCTTGTTCACTTCTTCTCAAAAGCACCGCGTTCAGTACGAGCAAAGTTTTTCAATTAACTTCATATCACCAGCCAAACTAAGAGCAAGCAGACGGTTAAAAAAAAAAAAAAAAAATCGGAGCGGAGGCGTTTACCGACGCGACGCGAGCCGTTTTCAGCTCTGTCTTGTCAAATGCACCGCGCGTATGTTGGGAGAGACGTGCAGAGACCATACAGTCTATGGCAGAGACGTGTCTGTGTAGGGAGGGGCGGGCGCTGTGTGTGACTGGCCAATCACAGAGCGCGAAGACAGTCAGTTCCACAATGAGGATTTTCCTTCAGCACGAGCACAGATATTGACGAGTTTTACTCTTATCATAATCGTATTCGTCAAACATGCTTTATCCGTAACGGATACTCGTCTGAAACGAGTATCCGGCTCATCCCTACTGTGCTTTCTTAGTTTTGTCTCCAGTGTTTTCTGTTTTGAGATTGTTTCTTTGTCTTTTTGATCAGGTTTGCTTCAGTGGTTGGGGGCGTGGTCTTGGGTGCTGGGGCCTTCCCTCTCACACCTGCATCCAATTCCACCTCGTCACCTCTGCTTAAATACTTCTCTCATTCTCCTCTCAGGCTGCCAGATTGTCAATGTGTTTGTCCATGTCTTTCTTCCTGTTCTCCAGTCATTCCCCGTGCTTTAGTGCTTCTAGTTCTTGTATCTCCAGTGTATATAACTCGGGTTCCCAGTCGTTCCTTGGATCGTCTTTTCTTTGTTCTTCATCATCTGCTCCACCGATACCGGCTCCACCAGAACATCTCGTGTCATCCTGCCTCAGCACCCACAGCCCGGCCTCCAACCACTGCCTCTTCTTTTGTTCTTTGTGAGTCCTGGAGTTTTTTGTGTTCAATTAAATCCTTTTCTCTCAGTTCCCCCTGGTCTGTGTGTTGCTCTTGGGTCCAGCAAAAACCAAACCCGTGACAGACTCTTTATGACGTATCGCTCTTCATTAAAACAGTAAGATAGGGTTGTTGAGGTATGATGTTGATGTTTGAACAGAATTAGTTTCAACTGGCTTTAATGCTGTTACCACTCTCTTTCATTATGTAACACAAGCCATTGCCGCTCTGACGGAGTCTCTCCAATCACTAGTGCTGTAAAGGTTCATCGTGCTATATAATGCACCAGTGTGTGTTCCGAGTCAGCTCTAAACCCACCTCTATTAGGCCCTTTTCTATAACAGATGCTCAGGACACATTCAGTTAACTCACACACACACACACACACACCGTGGTTGGCGCCTTTGTCGCTCCAAACCTCCCGGTACATAAAACTAACATGCAAATACAAATTGCGTTGCGACATCTAAAACGTCGTGTCACATCTCCTGAAAGAGGAGGGAGGAGGCGAACCAGCCGCCCAGGAGCAGCGGGGGGAATTCATGCTAGCTTAAATTTAGGCACGCTGTTCGGGGTCTTTATTGTTCCACACAGACCAAACTTTAAGTGAATTTCTCCACCAGGGGGGCTGTTCCGCGAACGGCGCTCGCACCGTGCATACTGGAGCGAACAGAGGCAGACATCTGCAATCTGCCAACGCCCCAGGTAAAACTCTGTCCTTCTCCGCGCTGATCTCAAATGAGCTTTTCCATCCCGGTGCCGTAACGCTTTCCTGTCAGTGAGAATAATTCAAAACTGGTCTGTCGTCTTGTGTCTAGAGACAGCTGCATAATGCTCTGTTTAAAGGCTCTATTACACTGGCGGGGAGAGTGAAGGCTTTGAGAGATGATTTTGTCTTCCTCATAACTTTTCATTTCAGATATTGATTTGAAAGACTTTTTTTTTTTTTCCCCTTCAAACACCCCCCTACTCGCCAAGCGAAATTCTTTTAACGGCATCTTGCCATGCAGTGTTACCTCACAGAAAGAAAAAAAAAAAGACATTTCACAGTTGCTAACGGAAAAAAAAAAGGCTCGGAAAGACTGCAAAACACACAAATACGCCAGAGGTTTCGTAATATTCAAAGCTCTGCGAGGCGGCGTGACCGAGACGCTGCGTGTTTCCTTATGACTTCTTGCCGTGTTTCAAGGAGTAGTGAGCATGTTCGCTTTAGTGGAGCGTTCACCGAAGCGAAAGTAATCAGCGCTGCGGGAGTCTTCGGAGAATACTCTCTAACAGGTTAGCGGGCAGACATTTTAGGAGGACATGATACCGGGAAAGGAGGTATGGGTGGTGGCAAAAGGTCCCGGTAGGAATGGCGGGTAGCTGACCTGGTGGCTTACAAGCTCCGAGCTCGCGTTCCCATTTCACGCTTTGTGTTGCAGAAAGATTCAAAAGACAGTGGATATTATTCCCTCTGCTCTCGACCCCGCTGAGGTCCGATCAAAGATCCGAGCCTTTGATGTTTTAACCCCTGGCTGTTCGGAGGGGGGGGAGGAAAAAAAAAAAAAAAAAACGCCCCTCCTGTGAACCAGATGGTGCCTGTTGCATGCTGGGAGCAGCCAGGCAGCGTTACGGGTCCCACCTGTGGTTTTAATTACAGTGCATGACGAGGGGATGCGGTGGAGCGGAAGGAGAGAGGAAAGTAGGGGTGACCCTCGCTGTTCGGAGAGGAGGGCGGAGGAAGGAGGGGGAGGAACTTGCACGTTCACCTGCGTTGATCCCGAATGATGGACCACTTTGTCCCTACCTGTTGTAGCGCTCCCTCGTCCTCCTCTGTTTCCGTCACCAGCTTTGCATTTAATGAATAGGTTTGTTAAGCAACTGAGATCTACCTTACACGTTCGCCGGCGTATGACTCCGGCTGTCATGTTTTCAAAGCACCCCATGATGCCTCTTTTCTACATCTCCCCTCCCCTGTCACAAATCATCTACATTCCACACACACGTCCATATATTTTCCCCTGTCTGTCTTCTCCTCTCACCGGTGTATAATTTGTGCATATCGCTGTTGCTTCTCTGCATGCTTCTCCAGCTCCTCTGCATGGATGAACTCCTATCAGATTAAACTGGCACTCGCTGATTCTGACCTCCCTGCCCCGCCCCTGCATATACCACCCCACACCGGGATCCCGAGGGCCCACCCCCCACTCCTTCGCCAACACCTCTCCTTCTATCCTTCTCTTTTGACATTTCGGCTCCTCCTGTCATCTGAGGGGTCCTGCTGAGCGCCGAGGTGCTTCAGTGGCGCGAGGGGGGAGGGGGCCCAAAAAATCCCTGCAGGCCCTCGTCACCGAGAAGGGGAGTTTGCATTTCACTCCAGTATGAATATCACAAAATGCTGCGTTGTAGGTTTTCCTCAGGTTCGCTTTCTTCGTAAGATTATGTCCTCACACGCAACAGGGTGCGGAAAGCATTTGAAATACAGAAGGTGTAAATTTACAACCTGAAAAAACAGAGGTTTTTCCTGCCATGCTCTTGAGTATACCGCACGTTTCATCTTTACTTATTTTGACTCCAGCTTTGGAAAAAAAAAAAAAAAAACTTGATAAAGTTAGTTTTTATTTCTCTGTAATGTATTCAGCCAGGATTCTTGGGGAACTGTATTTTTTTTTTTCCCCTTCCTCTCTCTTTCTGTGTGAGCGTGCAGAGCTGCGTGTCAGATCTGTGGGATGCCTGTAGGCTGCTCCCAAGAGAGGCACGGTGCGCTCATCCAACACAAACAGGGTCACAAAACAACGACTCAGCCACTTGTGCAGAGTTTACTTCAAATTAGCCCAACTCTTGTGTAAGTGCATCGCAGCCAATCAAGCCCATCTCATGTCAGACAATGAGCTGACAGTGTGAGACAGAAACGGAGGTGATGCCAAAGGTAGGAACCCGAAACAGATTGCATCAAAGTGAAGCGAGGAGAACCTGTTTTTTTTTCTGTTATTTCAGAATTATTTCTGCTCACACAGGAGCCAACTGAGAAACAAACTGTTAAAAACAAGCTGATCTTTGCTACTGCTTGTTGTACTGTCTGGTCCAATGAAGGATTCTGATTCCAGAGATAAAACTTTGATTTGCAGGTATTGTCTAACCCGCGCTTGGGCGAGACAGTCATCGCCGCTAACAGGCGAACGTTACAGGGCTCGCCGGACCTTCCAGGCGTCACGAAGAGCTGCGATAAGCAGAATTAGCAGCGCAATTAATATTCCAGCCATATTTTCCAGGGAGGAAGCAGAGGGCACAGCAGCTGCTCCCATATGCAGACCTTGCTGTTATGACCGTGGGGGCGATGTCAGACACCCTACCCCCCACCACAACCACACCTCACCCCCTCCCTCCTCCAGCCAACTCCCCGTCTCCCTCCCTCCCTTATCTGATTTACCTTAACTTGTGCGATCTCTGCCCCTTCATTTGCATTTTAACCTCCGACTATTGTTTTTTTTTTTTACCACCTTACTGGCTCACTTCTCCTGTCTTTGTCTTATAATTTATGGTGTGGGCAGGAAGAACAGCCACCCTGCTGAAGTGCCCTTGAGCACATAAGTGAACGTCGACCAGCTTGTACTCCAAGACAAATTTCCAATATTATTGAAGAAGCTGAACATCGTCACCTCACTTTTAGTTTCCTTTCCCGCCACCAATTACAGAGGTGAACTAATCATCCTGGTAAAAATTCACCGAAATGAAGAGTGTGTTTTATAATTATTCCAGAAAGGTTGGGATGCTGTGTGTGACATATACTCAACTGAAACCAGTACAAAGACAATATATTTAATATTTGACCTCATCAGCTTCATTGATGTTTCTAAATATCTGATTATTCTGAATTTAATGGCAGCAACATGTTTCAAACAAAAGACTGTGAAAGTTGTGGACTGATCCTAAAACAGCTGTTTGGATCATTCCACAGGTAAACAGGTTCATTGGTAACAGGTGATAGTATTATGATTGGGTATGAAAGGTTCATCCTGGAAAGACTCAGTCGTTCATAAGCGAGGATGGAGAGAGGTTCACCACTTTGTCAAACATGTGATTGTATAAAGGAGATGACTACATGGACTTGGAAATAATTTGTTGAACTGTTGTGAGTAAACACAGTTTGGTTGTCAATGGATGCAGTCTGTTTGTATTTATGTTTTGCACAGTGTCCCAACTTTTTTTTTGGACCAGGCTTGTAAATATGTTTCACCGGCAGCAGATCAAATCCTCGTGGTCCTGGGTGGTCCACACTGTGGCACACCACCAACTGTGTGCGGAGCTAAAAATGAGACCGTTATAATACATATTTTCAAATGAATGTCTGCACCTGCTTCGTGTTATGATAAACCTGTGCTCACTCTACACTGCACATCTCACACCGTGTTGACCCATTGTATTGCCCTGACCTGCAGGTGCTCGCCTGGCCCCGCGACGCTCACAGCTTGAAGATGACAGCAGCTGCAACCCGACAGAAGTGCACTGTGGGTAAAGGGGGAGGGGCTTGCACAGATACTGCAGGTCAAACACAGTTCATACTACACGCCAATCTAAGTAAGATTTATATCCAACAACACATAAACGGTTTTGTATAATTTTCTGTGAGCATAAAATGGTCTGTCACAAAGCATTTTACAGTAAAGATTAGTATATAGTTCATTATCAATGTCCAGTGCAAACTAATCAAATTGAACCAAACCTAATCTCCAAATTTGGTGATTCGTAGTGTGTTTAAACTGAAGAGCTGTTTTTCCAGAGTGAAGGCAATTCTCTCACTTCTTAATCAAACTAAAGCAGCATATGTTAATGATGTGATACCAAGTTGTGAGATGAGATTGTGTTGCCTATTTAAGTGATTCGATCATGGATGGATCGTGAAAAGTGGCGAGACAAAGAAAACTGAAACACTGAGATTCATTTACACACCAACGAGCGATTTTTTTTTTCTATTTCAAATGAGTTCTTTATTTTGTAACTACTGTTGTTTACAGTGCATGAAAACTGTTGTTTGCACATATTTTCTGACACTGTTTAATGCCTAATTCACTTTGTTTTATTTGCCCTTTTTAAGGTTTACACATGGGCCCGGTGTAATGCTTAATTGAATTCATTAATACAAACAGTCGCTTCATCTCTCTGTGTTTGTGTGTTTAAGTTGGTATAATTTCCCAAGCGGCGTAATCCATCACAGTCTGTGTGAAGTCATAATTTCATTTCATCTCTGTTTTATTGTTGTTGTGTTGTGACTGAGTGTTTTCATGTCAGTGCACACATTACATCGCACTCTGCTTACTGTCAATCACCTGACGCCCACAGGAAAGCAGAGAAGTCTCCACCTGGAAATAATCCTTTCAATGTCTTTATCAGCTAATCTGAGGATAGATGTGACACTGTAAAGTTTGCGTATAAAAAATGACAGCAGAAACAAGGAAACGCTGACAAAAATGTAATGGCGTCTTGCATGTGTTGAAGCATAAACGAGGTGCAGCCTGCAAATGGGCCATCACTGTAAATGACACCAAAACTCTCATTTAAACCTATTCTTTTCTGTCCATTAAGCCTGTCCTCACCTTCACACCCACACCTAATCCCACTGTGTGTCACTACAGCTGCAATTACCCAAGCCACCGGCCCCCTCCGACGAACCCCACCTGTGTTAACTTTATCTGGCATACTTAAATGTAAGCATGCATATATCAGCTGCTGCACCTGTAAGCGCAGGTACGCCCAATGCTTAATTCATGACAGCAAATGTATACACATGTACAGCAGCAGGCTTCCGTGGGTCATGGATTAATAAGAAGGGCTGGCAGAGCAAAGTCAGGAGGAGAGTGTAATTGTGGCCGTAGTGAGACTGTTCCCTGACATGCAGTCACACCTGGGTGGCTGGCAGCACAGTGAGGAGGAGAGGATCCCCCACAGTCCCTGTTATTGGTATGCTGAAATACTGCAGTGTTACAGTGAGAGGAGAGAACAAGGAGGCTGTGGAGCGCATAGAAAGAGAGCATGTTTCTCTCCGGCGCTGTGAGATAAAGTGAGAGGGGGAGACAGAGAGGAGCTTCGCCGGCCCCAACGAGACATGTGTCACAGCCTGAGGAACAGTGACACGCATCCCCTCAATCTCCAGCACAGGCGAGGTTTCATCAGACTACATTCAGGACGCGACTGTCAATATTAAGCTGCATGTACTGTTTGTTTTACAATACACAAATGTGTGTGTGTGTGTGTGCGCCGCATACAATCTGCAGCAGGGGGAACTTTTCCGCTGCGCCAGACACCTCTAGAAAACAGCGTGACACAGGTGTTAAAAAGTTTAAGGTGTTTGCTTTTCGCGAAACTTTTTTAGTGTACATTTGCAGCGCGGGTGCAAGGAGGTGAGGAATCCATATGCAGTACTTTCCTATGCTAATTTAGAGGGGAAGGAAGGGGAGTCCTGCGCCGGTATTGAGTGCGCTGTAAATCAAATTCAGGAAGTTCAAAGAAAGAAAAACACAGCCGTGTCCCGGGGAGGAGGAAAAATATTCGGCGGTGTACCAGGGGATCAGCGTGAGATCATTGGGTATTGGCGCTGTCCAAATTTGCACAAAGGCCTCGATGCGACAGTCGCCGGCGAAACTCTCACTCAGGAGGAGGAAGGCTTGATTTTATTGTTCGGATACAGTTATGACGGAGAGGCAATTTTTTATGCTGTTTGCATACAAATGTCAGATTTGCTGACTGAGGTTATATGGGAGTACAAAAGCCTCATTAGCTTATCCACTTTTTACAAATTGGTAATAGCAGAGAGGAGGGCTAATGCACTTCATGTTTGGCTCTTTTAAATATTTCCGTCGGACAATTTTCAATAAAACATCATGACACATCAAACAGGAACAATAATGGACCTGAGCCGCTCCTCTTACATCATGCAAAGCATCAGTGAGTATTTGCAGCCCTTGATGATTTTTAAACCTTTTTAAACAGTCATTATTTATGAAAGCATTGCATTTTGTCGAGCTAAACGGAAAAATCACCCTTCAGAATTGAAATGTTCTTGATCCTGGAATAAATGGTTATTATGGATCCTAAACACTATAACCTAACATCATAGTGTCCATTTAAACAGTGAAAAGCACTAAAAGGGCTGCAGCTCTTGTATTTAACTTTCACAGCATTAGATCCTGCGTTGGCCTTTGTATCTGGATATTGTGCAGTTTCCCATATAGGACAGAGTAGAGAAAAACTGTGAATGTGTCTGCAAACTCTATTTTATCTGCCACCAACAGAGAACAGAGAATAAAATACTGGACGGGCTATAATGGTCTCCTGGTGTTTCTCCTCTGTCGGGGCCAAGCTGCTCACTTCATCTCACTATGAGTAATGTAAAATCAACAGGGTCGCCGTCAGGGATAAATTATGAGCTGCATTCAAATAGCATATAAATAATAATAATAAATAATATACATGCTGTATTTGTTGTTATTTATTTATCATATATACATTCCGACTATGAGACGCTTTGCTGTAATTCATAGATGAAGATGAGAAGCTGTCGATCAAAAATCATCAAAAATAAACTGAATATATTTGATCCAAACGCCGACTTAAAGATGTGTGACACTGTCTGAAAAGGTTGAAAAGAAATCACCACCTTCGGCCTCAGTTCTGTCAAACCGAGCGATGTGTGTGCGTGGGCGGGGAAGTGACAGCTTTATTTCCCCCGTCTCCACAACATTTTGCAGTTTAATTAAGTTAACAAACTGCATATATTGTGATGCCTTGGCTGTACGAGTCGGTTTTTTTCTGGTTTGAGTGAATTACAGATCTTCTCTCTCTCTTCTAAGGGGCTTAACCAGGGAGCAGCCTCAAACAGACTGTCAGAAGCTCACACTGAGTGACTCCAGGCCCAAATCTGGAGCAAGAAGTGAAGGTTTGCAGAGTGAAGCTGAGCGACGGCAGAGAGCGAGCTCTTTGACAGTGGATCAAAGATGAGTGGGAGGTCAAAGTGTACAGCTGGTGGGGATGAGGAGAGCACAAAATGCAGCGGAGAGATGGGATCACATGCCACTCACAAGCATATTGCGGACATACAGTCGCACACACGCTCTCACACTCACACATCTATAATTGTGTGTCTATATGATCCGTTTCCTGGCTGCAAATTAAATGCTCTTCAATTAAATATACTTTTACAAATGTCAGCGCAGAGTGGCTCATTCAGATCAACCTTAACTGTTATGCAAAGGTTTTAATTTCACACTCAGTGAGGGAGAGGAGCATTGAGCTCTTTCATCATTGTGGCTCCAGTCTGCTCAGTCCCATTGCAAGCCAACAAATTAGTCCTCCAAGATGAGATGAGGGATCTTTCGTATTACAGCTAATAGTGACAAATGAGACTGGGTGATAGCTACAGCACATCTATAAATGTGTGGCAGCTTCTTTTTGGCAAATGCCATTAGAATCCGCCAGTTTGCCCATGCTAATCAAAATTATGGACTGATTTCTTTTTTTTTTCCTGTTAGGAACTGAGAAGACATTAGTCTTGTGATTTCAGAATCGAAAGACCAAGAGAGAGAGAGAGAAGAAAAAAAAATCCGCCTTTTATTCCTCTTGGTCACTAATTGCACTTGGTTCTGAGCCGCTGCCTCTTTCCTCTTGTCAGGGATGTTAGTGGAATATTTGGAGTGAAATGTTGATGCAGTCAACATAGGGCGAGCTAAATATAAAATGGCTGGTGTTATGCTAATGGCTGCCACTGAATAATTCAAGCATGGATGATAATAAAAATGGGGAAAGAGGGGACCTGTCGAGCCACACCACCGCATGTGTCATGGCAGGGCACTAATTTGCTGTCAAGCCTCATACTATACTTTTTTCTCCCCCCTCTCTTACAGTTCAGCTGTGAAGATTAGTAAATATTTTGTCTGGAGCAGACAGTGGAAAGAGTAGTAGGGAGCTGGTTTGGAGGGCTCTGGCAGGCAGGGGAATTTGGCTCACTCAGGAAGGCGAGTTGCTTTTGCTCAATGCTCTCTGTCATGTGTTCTCAGGAGAGGCTGAGGCGGAGGCTGAGTGGGTGGGTGAGGGGGTTGGTGGGGTGGCGGGCTCGTCTCCCCCCCCTGCAGACTGCAGGCCATCGGGGCCAACGCACAGGGGTGAAGGCCGTGTCAAAAGGTAAAAAAAAAAAAGGAGGAAGAAAAAAGACAGGAGCAGGTCGCCAAATTGGGGCTCTTCTTTCGTTCTTTCTTGGACTCACAATAGCTTCGCCTTCACAGTGCAGCAGCAGCAGCACCCCTCCTGTCACCCCACCTGCCCACCCACCCACCCCCCACTTGGCTCTCGGCGTTCACTCTCTTTTTAAATAAGTGGCTACCTTCCAAACCCTCACGCTGCATCATCCCCTTCCAGAAATAGTCACATGTGATAAATGCACGACACACATTAGCACAGAAACACTACACACACACACACATGCACATATATGCACCTTCCTCTGTGTTTCCGGAGCTCCTGCAGTGAGCCCTGGTGTGTGTGTAGTGTGTTGATAATGAGATGCAAGCCTCACTGCTCCGGTGTTAACCGTAATTAATATCATGCGTGAGGCAATAGGTACAGCAGCGCAGACATGTTGCCAGCTGACGTGCGGCTTTAAGGTGTATAATGATGTGACGACTGCAGCCATCAACTTTTCATTTATTTCAGTTGTGTTTTGCTGCCTTTGCATAAAGAGTTGTGTGTATGTGTGTGTACTGTTGGATCCAGTGCCGCTCTCATTAGCCACATCCAGCTCTTCCCCTGGTTTTTCTGCACTATCCCTGTCCTGGGAATGGTCTCACACTATTTAGCACTGTCCCCAGGTATCGCTACCATATTTCCTTCTGCTTACTCCGGATGCTCCCATAAATAAAGTCCTCTCTTCCTGGCATAATACATCTTAATTCCCAGCTTTCCACGAGGCATGCTGTGGCCCCTGCGCCGGCTCTGCGCTTAGCTGTAGCGAGCTTCCTGCGCCGGATGCAAAAAAATGCAAACGTTTCACCCTTTCACTTACTTTCAATTTAACATTAATGATGTTGTTCCACATCGAGGCGCGAGGATGAAAGATGTGTGGAAAGTCGTCTTTTAATGAGTGCTCATAAATGGCCTTTGCGTGTTCATTTAAAATATTTGAGGAAAGGCAATAACAGCGCAGTCACTTTCTTATTATTGATAATCACGGTTTTATGATATGTGATAAACATAGTAATGGTTATGAATGCTACCACTGTTTATATCTCCATTAGCGAATAAAAGTGGCAGCGGCTCAAAATGCAAACACAATGGTCATTTGCATACAAGGCCGAAGACCTCCAGAGAGACACAGGAAGCATCTCAACATCCTGCTCTTGTTGTTTTGTTTTTTTTTTCGCTCCCAGGAAATAAACACAGTAAGTCCCAGAAGTCAGCTGGACCTTCTCCATTTTTTTTTATCATTTCATCCTCAAAAAACAATTATATATCATATTTTTCCCCTTGAATGGTTTTGTATTTAACGCCATTAAAGCACATAGTGGTAATGACATATAACTTCTGATATATTGCTCAGTCAACTCATTAGGACCATCTGCTCTGCACTGAAACTCAGCCTGAGTGAAAAGTTGCCCCTGACTTCCATAAGTGAAATAAGTGAAATATTTCATAATGATGACTCTAAGTTGTTCCACACATCCTCCTCTGGCACAGCTTTGTCATTATTTTACATTATGCTACGTCCTGGGGGCATTTCATGGAGATAAAAAAGAAATATGCAATGCAAGTTGAATAGTAGTTCATTATTTAGTAATTGATTCCTGAATTAAAATACGTATTATTGTACATTCTGCTGGGATAATGATATAAATATAAAAAAAACATGACATGATTTGCATGAGATTGCATTTCAGATACAAGCATCATAGGAAATTAATTACCAGGAGCCAAAAGCCACAGTAAATACGACCGTTTATTCCTCACGATTTTTTTGCCTTTTTATTATCTGAAAATAAATGACAGCGCTGATTCACAAGTCAGTGATCAATTTATTCTGCGTGTTCGGCATTAAAAAGACTGCAGCGGACGCTTACATCACGCCGTCGCTGAATGTCTTTTACATGTTTGAGCAAAACGTGTAAGACTTTAATGTGTCAGCTGAGAAGAATGAGTTTCCAAACAGTTCTCTTTCAGAGAAGGGTGCAGCACAGAGATATCTATTAGATGCAACAAAAAAAAAGAGAAAGCGTCATAGGAAAAAAAAAATTCTATGCCAGTTACATCTGTATGTGGGCGTGAAAATATTATGAGGTGTAAAATTTAAGTGTGAGAAAATACATTGCAAAGCTGAGGGAGAGATGCAGACAAAAATACTGTAGATGATGGTGATGCCATTGAAGGAGTTGGCAAACCCGCGTCAGATATGGAAAAAAGATTGCCCTTGAAAACTAGCTTTTGTCTGATGCAACGGCAAACTCACAGTCTGTGTCAAGAGCCATTTTGAATCCGCAGCTCTGCAAATATGTTTAATAATCGCAGTCCTCTGTTTTTGAAGTTTGACTTTTTTCCAAGCAAACTGTATCACTCCTTTGTTGTTTTTTTGTCGTTTAGCTTCTTTTTAAAATCATGCCGGTCTCAGCTATTTTTTTTTTGTCAGGGGTTTTGTTCCTCCGAAACAGATTTTTCTGGTACTACCCTAATGAGACCCTCTCAGAGTTTCCATGGAGACAGTCACAAAACTGTCAGGTTCCCACTTTTTCAAAAATCTTGTGGGGGGTGTTCTGCAACTGTCACAGACATGTTTTCAAACGGCACGTCGCGCCTTTCAAAGGTGAACCTTTCATTTTTGGTGAATTCAGCCAGTTTGTGGATCCTTTTATGAAAACACACAGCCCGACTGTGTCGAAGAATGCCAACGCGCCGATTGTTGAATAAATAAAACACATAAGCAGCTGAGCCGTAGTTAACTTCTGGGGTGGCGAAGCTTCCTGTGACTTACGCTGCAAAATGTGACAGCATTACAATTAACGTGTCAATATAGTAATCGGAGTAAACTTCTATCACAAATAAAGGGCTGAACTCTTCTGACACTGAGTGGAACTTTTTCCTTTATGGATTAGAAACATAATTGTCTAGTTCTTTCTTGATGCAGCAGAGCATCTCACACATCATGAGCCGGCCCTAAATTTGATTTTTGAAAAAAGAAACGGCTGTACCGACCTTCCCTGACATCAGTAGGACGCGCGGTGCTTTGATTTGTGCTCTGGTTTAAGAGCATTTGCCCTGCAAGAAGTTAAATGTGACCAAAGAGGACACTGAAGGATTGAAGAACATCAAAGCCCAACACATACTGGCCCCTGTGTAGAGATGTGTGTGTGTGTGTGTCGGTGCTCCTCGGTCTGACCTCGGGGTGTAAATGCACCCTGTGGTCCCGTACAGCATGTTCGGCCTGCAGATGAGCCCTGTCAAACCACACCTGTGTACCTGTCACTTTCTGCCGGGGCGCTTGGCTAGGCTGGGAAACATCAGATGAGGCACAAAAGAGAAAGATCTCACAGTCTCGCCTTCACACACAGCCATGCATACAGGAATACACTCAGGAATACACGCAAAGACACACACAAGCAGCCGCTCACGCTCTGTTAAATAAACACACAACACACACAGGGGACCTGAATTCGCCTAAAACACAATCACATCATTCTATCATTATTTTTCCTCTACTCCTTCTTCTTCCTCTTCTTCTTCTTCTTCACAGCTTCTCATTCTCTCTAAATGTCCTCATTTCTGTTCACACATATTTTGGCGCAGCGAGCAGTGTGAGAGACGGTCCCCCTCTCCTCGAGCAGATCCAGACGTCAATCAGACGGCACATGGCATGCCTCCCTGTGAGTGACAGGTGATGCAGATGCACATTTCAGAGAGGCGAGCCGGAGCGACACAGCACTGCTGGCAAAACAATGCGGACAGGAGGGAAGCGGGGCCGCACGCTGCATTTATTAAACAAGACAGGGACACGGACCACAATGAGCAGAGATCAGTTTAGCATCCGCAAACCCTGAAACACAACACACAGCATGTAATGCTATTTAAACCCTGTCTGTGCTGCGCGAAATCACGAGGGAGCTGCTTACACAAGAACGTACTCATCTCATTTCCTGCCTCATCAATAATAAAAAATGAGCAGAAATTTATATTCCGAGTTGTTTCTAGTGCCATTTTTTAAGTGTTCAAGGTTATTTGACGCAACTGACACAATAAAAGCGGAACAAAGGGATTTTCTTTTCCGAGGCTCTGTCGGGTGCACGATGTGGTCACAGCGCGAGGTTAGTAGTCAGGTTGTTGTCCTGTTTGCGAGATGCTACTGAGGAGAGAGCGAGGGAGGGGAGGGGAGGGGGAAAAAAAAGAGGAAGCAGGGTAAGATTAGCCCGCGCCTGTCTGCAGGCGGCAGGCCACGGGGCAGGTGAGAGGTGAGAGGCAGCGGAGCGAGAGGAGAGTGAAGGGGTAACGGCTGACTCAGAGAGCCCCCACGGCATCTGCCCCCCCCCTTCCCTACACACACATCCCTCCAGCAAGTACTGTATTCACGCATATATGAAAACAGTACGTTCTTAAAGGTGACCCAGAATTGTTGTCCATCACTCATTAAAATATATAATGAAAGCGAATGGTGGAGTGAATCACACACTGTAGCTTCTCCCATCTGTGGCAAACGACAGCACGCGGCTAAAGATATACTTGGCGTATCACCGGGAATTCAAATGTCTGCTTCCCCTCAGAATAATTCTATTTTTGTTTTTCCCTCTCTCCTCCTGTCGGTCTCTCCTGTTCTTCACTTGACTGAATAATCTACTGGCATTTCGGCGAAGTGAAATGTCAAGGTCATTCGACTTTGTCTCAGCAGAATCACCGATCTGGGTGTCATCTCTTCTCTGTGCATGTGAGAAACTGCGCTCATTTTTTTTTTTTTTTTAAGTCGTAAAATGAAAAGATTAATGAGATAATCCTGGTGAGTGCGGGCGCGTCGGACACAGAAACGGCAGAGTCACTACTGGGAGTTTGTCGGAGGTGGGCTTTGTTTGGGATTTGTATATGCTGGTGGGATGGCAGTAATGGGACCTGGGAGAACGTGATCCTGTATCATCCTTCATAATCTGCATATATCATAAAGAGCGGGTCTCCTCTCATCTACCCACAGGTTTAATATGTGATGGATATGTGTGAGCAGCCTCGCGCCGTCCATATTTCAGTGGAGATATTCCTGGCGCAGATGTGAATGCTGAGAAAAAAAATATCAGCGCGGGGCCTTTAACGATGCTTATTTTTTATTTCGGTGCATTTTGCAGTTTAACTCCAGGGTGAAGAGGTTAGCGTTTTATTGTACTCTGTGTGTTTTAAATATGCTCTCCAAATTCCTAAGTCCCATAAACATGCCAAGTCATGCCCCTCCGGATGCCCTCGGAGACACTAAAGGCATATTTACCTGAACTGCGGCCCTCTAAGTGCCCCGATCATTCCCTGTGTCACAAGCAATCCACCAAGGCCGGCGAGTGTTTAATTAAAAAGACAAGGTTTACCCGAGAATATATCCCTCCAGCATTCCACATACATTTCAATGAGATGCATCTTATTGCTGTTGCAAAAGGAGAGTGATGGAATTTCAAATGGCAGCATAATTATGGTGCGCTTTTCCCTCTGACAGAAAATCAGTAGCCGGTCCTCCAGGTGGAGTAAGCTCGGCTGAGCGGAGCTGATTAGAGGCAATCAGAAGAGAGAATACACCTTTAACAACATTGATGCCGCGGCTCAGACAGGAGCTTTATTGGCATGCTAAGCTATGGGCCATGTAGATCACTGTATTTGTTTTGAGGGAAACAGTTTAGCAGTCAATTATACAGCAACAGTTTGGAAAATGTTGTTACTCTCTTGCTCCTTTTGATTTCACAAATTCCTCCTGCCTTTGATAAATGGCACCTCACCTTGACAGTCCCAATTATGAATTACAAGCGGATAAACAAAGACAACAACTGTAACACTTGTGGAAGACTAATAGTCTCTGGGCTGTGAAAAACAACACGAATACATGAGCATCACGGCAGCCTTTTATGGGCTCACTGAGCTACTGTAGTTGGCTGGTTCATTCTAATTCATCAGTTATTTGAAAGTAAAACTAAGTCAAAACAGAAATTGAGAAATAAGGCAAACTTTAGAAAAAAAGGCTTTTGGCTGTTCAACTGTTTAGTGATATTGACAAGATGCTGGTTAACCCATTTCCATTTTTTTTATTTTTTCAGTGAAACTATTGATCAGAGCCCTAGTAACCAAAAAAATAAATAAAAATGGATTTACCAAGTCTTCCTTAGCCCATGTTGTAATCTCCTTTAAGTGTTGAACCTCTCTCTCCATCCTCGCTTGTGAACGACTGAGGCTTTCCAGGATGAACCTTTCATACCCAATCATGATATATCACCTGTTACCAATGAACCTGATTACCTGTGGAATGATCCAAACAGGTGTTTTTGCATCAGTCCACAAGTCTTTTGTTTGAAATGTGTTGCTGCCATCAAATTCAGAATAAGCAGATATTTACAAAAGTCAAACTGAAGTTGATGAGGTCAAATATTAAATAAATTGTACAGATTTCGGTTGAGTATATTTAAAAGCATTAGCAAATCATGAAATTCTGTTTTATCTTTCTCACAGCCTCCAAACCCTAAGAATCTAGGTTGTATTATTCAAAAATGTGCCTCTAAACAACTCATACCCACAAGTCACTTATTCCATTTTTAACACATGTAGAAATAGACAATGAGACATCATGGTTTAGTGTGTAGTGAGCCCACATTTTGGAGGTATTCAATGAGCATCAACAGCTAGTTCAGCCTCATGGTTCATCCTTCAACTCTAGACAAAACCAGGTGTTTTCTGATCCTCTTTACTTGAATAAACAGGGTTGACTGACTAGGAGGAAAAACAAAGAGCAGGCAATGGTCAAAAAACATGGGAAGATTTACACAAAAAAAACCACATGCTTGACACAAAGGACAAAGACAATCTGACACAGAGGGATGAGGAGAGGCTAAATACACACAGGTGCAGCACATTAGGGCAGAGCAGGTAATCAGCAAAGAGTCTGAAATGAGAAGACATGTGAGGGACAAAAATAAAATAGGAATTGCAAAACATGAAAAGCTGGAAACATGACCTTAAGTAGTAGAACGAGACTTCACACTAGTTACCCAGCCAAGACACGAAGACATGAAGACACAGCATGAAAATAATCAACTTTAGAGTTTTCAGTCTTTATGCCTAAACTGGACTCACACATTTAATCAGTAGCTTTTAACACTATCAGTTGTAAAATAGGGGAACCTACCATACAATCAGTGACTACTTTGAATGAAAGTGAACAAAAAGTTTCCCATTAGCATAGTTTTGATTTTCACGTCTCATCGAAGACACAAGTGTGAAATCACATCATCAATTCTTCAACTTAGTAAAAAGGCTCTCTGGAGAAATGTAACCCAAATACAATGCATGCTGGGAAGTATGATAATAAAGCCACCAAATATTGAACTGGAGATGTAGATGTGCACTTCAGGGTGAGTCAGTACATCCTGACATCACTGGTGGGTGTGGTTAAAGATCCAAAAGAGTGGGTGTAATAGACTTTCAAAAGGGAAACACTGCTTTTAAACCTCGACTTGAATCTGAAATATCTGTGTAAAGAGACAAGTTCAATTAATTAAAGTGGATGAGAGATTATACAGTGTTGGAGAAAAACTCCATTTCTTAAATAGAATTCAAACATAAGATTAGTCCATAGACTCTATCAGTGGCTGCTGTAATGAAATAAAGGTAAAAGATGAACAGCTGTTGTGACTTGGTTGGTGGCTTCACCATGTCTCCTCGTAGGGTCATGTGTTTTCTGGCAACCACATCACCACACAGGTACAGAGATGGCCTTGAATCCTAGTGAACACACATGTGGCGAGTGAGTTTTTTTTATCGTCCGTGTTGTTGTTGTTGTTTTTTATACACACAAGGACAAACAGTGTCTTCTATCTCCATCACTGACACAATGCAGGCAATCACTCCATACCACTTGACTCTGATGGGCTGCCTGTGACTAGACAGCGCCCCACACATCAAACAGAAGTGGAATGATTACTAGTTACTCAGCCAGCCAAGTGTAGGCTGTGGGGCTATGATTTGGCAAAAAAAGCACAATTTAGGGGGACATTAAAGACATGACTGCTGTTGATGCAATAATCAGAAGTTGTCTGCCGACGGCATGAGACGACAGACATGGGCGAACACAGATTGCACGCACACACACGTACACACACTGGAGTACGTATGCATATAATCGGCCACACCATTCTTAAAGGACCTCGTGTCAATCCGAGAATAATTTATAACCTCAAAGACACTTCTGTCATGGAAGTGAAAATGGAAGTGTTGTCACATGTGTGCAAACTGGAAAGTGGCTCTGAGTAAATAAGTGTAAGTGTTTGGGTTTTTTTTGTTAGCACTTAGCGGTTCCTTCTTTGCATGCGAGGTGAGCGTCAACCACTTGTAATGCTGTTGCTAGGCGCCATCAACGGAAATGTCAGTCGACTCAGCAAGTGATGAGATTTGACATATGGCATCAAAGCATCATTAGACCTGCACCTGCTGCAGATGGAGCCTGCTCTTTCGCGAGGGGTTCAGCACCGAGGGGAGGCCTATTGAGGGACGGGGGAAGGATAAGATGACCGGTAACACACGCCCATTGTGTCTGAATTACAATCTATTACCAAATATTTAAAGATCTCTTCTCCATTGAATGTGCGCTATTATTTATATAATTATTTATATTATATATAATATTGCTGGGTCACATGAAGATACAGCTGTAATGTACAGAGGCTTTATTGAAGTTGTTATTTAAGTACAAACTGATGCAGTAATTGTGTTTATCAGCTGCTCATTTTCCCTTATGATTCACTCCTGTGGTAAAAACAGGCCTAGAAATATGAGTTCTAACAAGAATAAGAACAACAGATTCTTCCAATATTTATTCTTAAAATCAGCTTTGACACAGATGTTTTCAGGCTCCATTTGGTGGTGAAAGTATGACGTTCTCCGCACATTTTAAGTCTATAATGTCTCATTTCCTGCAGGGGGTATTTCACATTCAAATGGTAATGTAGCCTGATTACAGCAATTTGACATTCACAAAAATGTCTTTTTTAAAAAATATAATTATCACAGAGGTTGTTTTTGCTTATGACAGTGTGTTAAGTTGCAGATCAGTGACAGGAATAAACATTTAGCAGGATAGTGGATAAATGCTGTAAATGTTAAAGCTGAGAAAAAAAAATGTCACAGGATTTAATTAGCACCTTTGTCGCCCAATCACAACCTAAATTGTGGGTTATGAGCTGCCCAGAATTGGTGTTTATGGCAAATGTGTGGCCATAAATACCTGGTTTAAGAAGCAAAACTTGGAGCAAAGTTCAAATACTGTTATGTGTTTATTTTTCTATTAAGTCTGTATTTCCTGCATCCTGACCAGTTTACTTTTGGACAGGTTACAGACAGCCACCATGTCTGTTGCCGACTGTGGAGGGGAGCCATAATGTTATTCACCTTGTGGAAGTCATTAGGTTTGACGACATGTCTGCAAGGTCGCACAACAGCCAGCGAATATGAGGCCGTTTAAAAGGAGCGGGAGCATCCAAGGTGCAAACACCGGTCGCTCATGTTGTTTCTATATTTGAGGATGCACCTATATGACCCAAGCAAGTTTAAGAGTAGTTCTTTTGTTTTCTTATGTTTCCTTATTAGAAGTAATGGTTTTGTAACAACAAAACCACTTACTTCTATTACAAATCTTTAATATTCATGCTACATGTGGAAAAAACTATGGCTCCATCCCCTTGCTAAATGAACAAACCCTGCCCTTTTTTGTGATGTTTAAAGTGATATTGTGTATGTTCTGTTAAAAGAAATGGCCCAAAGTTACTGTGACAAATAAAAGGTTGAATTCATAATCATTAAAATGCAACCTTGCTCCAAATCTGGTATAGCCACGAGTTTATGATGGCTAAACTTTTGTAGATATTGATGTGTACTTCAATTCAATTCAATCCAAAAAACTTTATTTATCCAAGAGGGGCAATTTACTAAAAGAAGTGTGTTTCTGCCCGGTTTTGAACCGGGGACCTTTCGCTCATGAAAAGGTTTCAGAGATCACATTCACCCAGTTAAACTTTCATTCATAACGTATCAATAATTTAAGCTTATCAACTCTATAGTTTTGAATCAGGACCTTCAGTGTTTGGATCAAGTCGCTTGTGAAAAATAAAGACTTTCAGGTATATTCAATCAACAGTTCGGCACATAAAAGCACTGGATCTGACTCTGAATCTGTGGATATCAAATATTAAAGGAGTCAGATTGAGATCCTTACTCATGATCCTTCTCTACTTCTGCAACCGTCTTTCCACATTTTAGCATGTGCACTTCTGTTTAGCACAAATTATTTAGTCTCGCTTTAAAAACATTTCTGGTTTCATACTGTTCAGCTGAGCTGTGAGTTCAAGTTAAGAGAAATCAACACTGGCCGTGACATGTCAGCAACATATGCACTGCGGCCAAAAGACAGCGAAGAAATGAACAATCACAGTTACTTTTTCCATTGTGGAATAGCCGCATTCGGCATCTGCTTGATAAATGTTTGTTGTGTGCTTCACAGATGCCACATGGTAGATGTTTTTACAGTTCATCAAGACAAGTGTCAAGTGCTGGGGTTGGAAAACTTACAAACTGAGAAGAAAGAGGTCGAGACTAGAAATATACTTTCTTTGTCAGAGCGAGATGTTTCATATCGCTGCCTCAATGAAGATGTATTGATTTGGACGAGAGGCTCTCCATCTAAATCTAGTCTGATTTTCTTTAGTTGACAGATGGCACCAGAACTTTTTAAATGATAAAGATTTTTTTAGGACCTAATTGATTAACGCATTTATTAAGAAAAAATAAAATACCAGCCAAATCAAAGTGACATCTCTCCATCCCGGATGCAGTCTCTTCTCATGCATGAGCACCACATGCAGGACTTCAGTTTGTGTATTTCTGCATGAAGGGCCTGCAGCCGCTGACACTAATAGCTTCACAGAGCGGGAGTCTATTTCAGCGTGTATGGACAGAGTGATTTAGCCTAACCATGATCATTTTATCACCAGGCCAATTATGTGGTAATGAGGAGCTACATCATAGATAACCACACACCAGTGACTCAGATAGCACAAAAGCACGTGAACGCGTCTGTGTGTTTGCATACAGGCCGACACAACCGCGCGCACACACACACACACAGACAATCGCTGCAAGCTGGTGGATACTGAAGCATGGACATTACCATGGCATGATGAATGACTATTTTCCCCTTTCTCAGCATTGCAATATGTTTTAATACAGTGTTGCACTGCACCTTTTCCTGCCTCTGCTTCCTTATGAGGAATCTCTTTTTCTTTATTAAAAACCATTAATTATACTCGACACATCTAATGGGTATGAATGATTTGTGAGAGAAATATTACAGTCGCAGCCGTATTAATAATTATTGAAAAAGAGGAATAAGGAGTCGGCTAATCCTTTATGGTAAAAACAAATTATTTTAAAAATAGGCTTTAGAGGCGAACACAGGTCCAAGCTTCACGTCTGAATTATGGCTGAATCCACAGTACCCACAAAGGACTTGGCAAAGCCCATATTGCATGTTATAGGTGCTGTTGCTGCACTTTATTCACAACGTTGAACCCTGAATGCCTGCAGAAAGTAATTTAAAGAGGAAGGTCTGCAAAGAGGTGAAACTGAAATGAGTGACACTTTACACCTGGAGCACAATTTTTTGTTGGGGCATAAACAGCTTAAGCACAATTTTAGCCACGAGTAAAGTGATAATCAAAAGGTTAGTAACTTACTTGTCGCAGGGTCGCAATCGGGCTCTCAGTCAATGCAGTTAACTTTCCTTTTATTGCATTACGTTGTGGGGCTTTGTGCAAAAAGGACTGAAGAAGTAAAGGGGCCCGAGTACACAGTCATACATCACCAGACAAAACAAATGAAATGAGGTTTGAATAATGATCCCGGAGGATTTTTGAGATATGCAATAAGGCTAAAGTCTGTCAATACGGAGGTAAAACTTCATTCAGACCCACGCAGTCTGGAGTGATTAATTGTGTTTTGGTTTTATTAGATTTACAATGTAGTTCTTGTCTGACTACAGTAGACTGATTGTCATCATTTTGAAATATGGGTGAGTTACATATCGCAAACTGCAACTTCAACTTTTCTGGCAGTGAGGAGTTGTTGTTTATGTTTGATTCTTTGTGTTGATCTGAGAAGAGAGACAAGCAGGGAACCAAATGCAATTCTGTAGCATATGACTCTGAACTGAGGCGGTTTTTTTCTCTCTCTCTCTCTTCTGCGGGATAATGGCGGATCGTCTTCAT
This sequence comes from Centropyge bicolor, assembly GCA_037975185.1. Lineage (NCBI taxonomy): Eukaryota > Metazoa > Chordata > Actinopteri > Pomacanthidae > Centropyge > Centropyge bicolor. Next base: position 4,566,690 of record JBBMOC010000014.1, read on the forward strand.
CAAATCAATGCAGATGGCAAAGGCAATTAAGTGTTTGTGTGGGTTTCTGCTCATTTGCAATTGGCCGATGGCGAGACCCTTTCATCGCGCAGTGGCACGACTTCAGCACGGTGGAGGCTGTGTGAAGGAATGAAAGAAGATAAGAGAAGAGATGAGTGAGAAAGACAAAAAGAAACAAGAGTCTACAGCCGTGCTCGCGTCTCTATTAGGCTAGACGAACAGTGGTGCTCTGAGCTAAATACTAATGCCAGCAAGCTGTTGTAAATACTCAAGCCACTACTTCAAACCATTAGTCGACTAGTCATTGCTTATTTCTTATATTAATTGAATTATTTAAACATATACGTTGGGGACATGCACAGAGAGCTGCTGTTGTCCTCATATGCTGTTTACAACAACTCTAATAATAAAAGCAGGAACATTTGTGATTGATAATTTATTTTAACACAAGACACAGGAGTAAATAACTTCCAACTTCACAAAAAAAAAAATTGTGGACTTATCAACACAATATATAATGCAGCAATACATGCAAATTAAAACCTAACCAGGTATAAAAGCCTTATTGAGATTTTTAAAAAGTATGAATGTTCAGTGATTGGAACCATGAATGCTTGTACAAAAATGCCTTGTCGATCCAGCCAGTTGATGTTGAGACATTTCTCTAAATTCTGCTGGATATATGAAAACTTTGACCTGCTGTTGGCGCTGGATGAAAAGTCATTATGATTCATCCTCTGGCAACCATGATTATCGGTCCAAAATGTCATGGCGATACATCTGGTAGTTGTTGAGACATTTCACTATAAACCACCATCAAATCAAAGTAGTGCCCGAAGAACAATCAAGACATGTCAAAAGTCAGTGTGAGTCATCATCTGGGGACCATGAATCTAATAAATGCTTCTGGACCAAAGTGGTGGGCTGATAAAAGTTGAAGTAGAAGTGGGAGTGTTGGCAGTGATATTATTTTGATTATTACCTGCTCAGTCCATACCACCCCCAACACACATATGAAGTCATACACTGACCAAACTCTCAGCACACACACACACACACATTTACACAGAGAGAGAGAGACAACACATGCACTTCAGCTCCTTATCAATGCACTCCAGAGGATTTGATGGCTTTCAGATCCCGCCCCTCCTATTATGGTCATCCACAGTGCACATTCACAGTGGGACGATTGAAGGGAGAGAATCTGCTTCCAGCATCATTCAGAAAATTCATAGAGGCCCTCAACAGGGAAATGAGATGGATGATTTTTTTTCCCCCTCCTTTTTATGTATCCATGGAACACTTCACAGTAATATGCTCTCACTCTATTTTACCTTCCCTCGATATTTGGCTTCAGCTGAGAGACTAAGGCCCCTTTTTCCATTTGGAAAGCTGGCGTCTGGAGATAAAGACAGTGAAGACAAAAAACAAAAAAAAAAAGGGAGATGATAGGATGCTGAGAATGATTCTGACTGACTACAGTGACTCTGGATCTACTGTGTGACCTTTGTCTGTGCTGGTGAGTCCCATTTCCTTGGGAATACAAGTTCTCCTAAAAAACAATGCAGTCAAGGAACAAAAACAAAAAAAATACAGCCCAGATTCAAACTGCATCCACCACAATAATCTGGCACTTTTTTCTGCCTTTTTCGATCCTACACCGCCCTTTACCCCACGTGTTTCAATTGCAGGGAAGAAGACGTGATTACAGGAATCTTTGCACACTTGCTATTGCCCGACAGAATTGAGTTTCGGTTAGAAGGACCAGGCTGTGAACAGTTGTTTACACACAGACGAGAGAGGAGGACGTTGATGCCATCTGGCCTTGCTGAGAAACAAACCCCGAGAACGGCTATCATGGAGACGCTCCTTCTGCCCTCCTTCCCATCGTACATGATGTGGAGACCTAACAGTTCAGTGAGACACGGAGGTTATTTTTTTGGCTTTGATTATAGCCTGGGAAAGCCAGGGTTTCTTTTTTTTTCTTCTGCCCCTTTCAGTCATTGTTAGAGAAAGTCATTGTTATCTGTGGCAATTGCATTCGCTCCATTCCCCGTGGCAAGGGCAGCGGCAGATGAAGTGCTGTGATTACCTGGGGTTTATCATTCAATATCTTCGAAATTTGGATGATTCAGCCTGTGAAAATGTTACTATTGAACCGGCCCGATGAAGTAATTTCTGTTTATTTTGGTGCCAAAAATTCTTCTAATTCTGTAGCGTCAATCATTCTTGAGGGTATGTGTCACCTTTTATCAAATCTCACGCGGAATGAAACCTCTCCCGTGGTGGAAAAGTGCTTTTATTTTGACGCTGACCTTCTGTCTGAACATCAATGTCACCAAAATTGTTAAAAAATCTTGTTAAGCAGTTATAAAAAAAAAAAAAAAAAAAAAAGCTGAGCTGATAACTAAACAGACGCTACTGTACACTTGCACCCGAGATGTGACTGGCACGCTGACATCGATGTCAATACCATCACACAAAGGCAAACCCCATATGTGCAGAAACACACACACACACACTAACACATTTTCTGTAGACTGTGATGAAGATGAAGGAGTTGGAAAGAACTGGAAGCAAAATCCACCCTCGGGGCACAATAACTCACCGGTAAGCTGCCACAGCAAGTCGCAAGATTAGGTCTGAATCATTTTTTTTTTCTCCTACCATCATTTTTCCCCTGCCATGATTAGCATGATGTTGGAGCAGTGAAACCAACTGCAGCCGTGCACTTATCCCCCTCTCTCGCTGCCAATCTTAAGGCCGAGCGAGAGAAAAGAGAAAAGTAGCGAGTGAGCGCTAAAGAAAGGGGAAAAAAAGCGGTGAGAGTGAGAAAGTCTACAGCAAATGAATGAAGCAGTGACTTCCTAATGATAGGACCACTTTATGTGATTGAAGGAAGGAAAGAAAAATTGATAGCAACATTTCCAAGAATTGAGCCACTGAAAGATATGAGAACTTTGTATCTGCACTTTGCGTCCTACCAATGTGCCAATCAAAGCCCTGCCTTTATGTTTTGTGTGGACGGCAGCACTTATCTTAAGACCTGACATCAGAGAGAATAGTTGAGGTGAATATATCTACACTTTTAAACACAAAGCCAGCTCCTGGACAAAAAACAAGATCTAATAAATTCTTCTTTTTTACAGTGAGGCTGCGATAGAAAAGATTTTTTCTTGAGTATTTCATTCCCAAAGTCGCAGACTAATGCATAGTTTCTCAGTAACTGTGAAGTCTTTAACATATGGAATTTTAAATCTGTCAAAAAGTTGCACTTGTATGATAAAATATAATACTTATATATAGACTTCTTAGAGCATTTAAATCCAAGTCTCCAGCTTTACTTTTACAAGTTGTGAGGCAAGAAATTCATATGCAAGCGCGTGTCTTTATACTCACAAACTATTGACAGGTTTATTGGTTTGTAAACAGTGAGATTCATGTTTAAGACAAAAGGGAAAATTGGGGTTGAGGCTTACATTTAAGTTCCTGTTAAGGGTTCAGGAATTTAGTGGACCCCTCTGCCCCTTGAATTATGACCACAATGAAGGCAACTCCAAATAAAGTTGCGCAGAAAACAAAGTTGAAAAATACATGTCTCAATAGGCAGGCTGTTATTTCGTTAGACTGAACGTTCAGCAAATATCCTATCTCACTCACATATGCATCTTTCATATTTTACATGGGAAGCTGAATATCTTGTCAATTTCATTACGCATTCAAATTCAAGCCAATCACTTGTCAGCTTTTTGTAAGTTTATGTTACTTTCCAACCAGAATTTATTGACCCAAGTATTGAGAATTTGATGGAACATTCTTTATTAAGCTCATATTCAGCAGGAAACGGCAAAAAGCGAAGTCAGGATTTTCTGTAAATCTATTTATCTTTTGCTGCTGCATGATATGGGCTGTATCAACTGGGAGCTGGAGCTGCTTCCTATATGAATGCAATATTTCGTCTCGTCCTCTCCTCTACTGGTGGTTTTCATTGTTCGAGCATGTTGACACACATATAAATATACATGAGCATGAATATATCCATAAAAATAAGCATGCAATGAGATGGCAACGTGCTCTGTGTTGTTTACTTTGAACATATACATATATTTATAGAATTAAAATAACTAAAGAAAAACTGCAGCGTGTTTCCCCATTGAAATAAATGAAGCCGTCATTACATTGTGATCTCGATGTCCAGAGTGAGTTAGCTGGAACTGAAAGACTGAGTGTTATTGCGAAAGATTGTCGTGAATTATTGTTATGTCCTCCTCTCAGCCCTAATGGGTGCACTCGGAACAACGCCGCAGCAGAGCGGAGTCGGACTGGTGGGAGGCTGGCAGCCAGAGCGTCAGTGTCTTACGAGAGCAGATGGACCACAGTGCCCCAGTAACTCATCAGACCAAATGTGACTCATGACTTCTGCCTTTTAACTTGTGGCATCTGCTTCAAAGTCTGAATTATTCAGAGTTTGGCGGCCTGTGAAAACAAAGGTCCCACCACCACGTCTGACCCAGGAAGTCCAACACTTGTTTGTCAAGATGGAACTTGCTCAAAAGGCTGGAATCGGAGTAGTTTACACATTATGTCAGACCAAATGGCTGCTAGTCAAGACAGAAGGTTTGTATTGATTCATGTTTTTCATCTTCTAAAGGGGCAGTTCAACATTTGGAAATATGCACGTTTGCTTCCTTGCCTGGAGTTGGAAGCATCGAGCCCATTGTTACCAACTTTTTGAGGTATTTTTTTTTTTTTTTTTTTTTTTTGAGACAACTTTAGCTTCTCTCCCATGAAGAGAGTCACCAATATTTCTCAGTGACTGACTGTGTTCACTGATTGGAGGAGAACGGCGGCTCGTTCAGTCGTCCAGACAAAAAACGCGAATGAGCTGTGAACAGCTAATGACCGATCACTAATCCCCAATATTTGCCTGCAGACCTCATTCTTTGGTTTTGTTCTAAGTGATTTAACTGTTTAAGTTCCATTTCTACATGAGTGAGTTTATCTATTCATGATACTTCAGCTCCACAGCCTGAACGACATACATAAAACATTTTTGACATTACAGATGATTTAGATGCATATAAATAAGACAATGGTAAAAATAATAATAGCAAATAGTAAAGCCAGAAAGTATGGTTTGACTTATGCAAGTCTAGTATGTAAGTAGTTAAGAACAGTATAATTTCTCATATATATTTTATATATGTTATTCATATAGTATAACACTGAGCTTGGGTCCATTCAAAGGTGGCAGTTCCCCCTCCTGTAACTCTAAAGCTCCCAAATCGACACTTTTGACTTGTTCAATTTGTGCAAAATTTGTAGTCAACTGGGCGAGTTTCCCCTCTCCAGTCTTCACGCTAAGCTAAGGCTAACCAACTCCTGGCAGTAGTTTCAAAATGACCATACAGCTGTGAGAGCGATATCGATCTTCATCTGACTCTCAGCGAGAAACAGAACTGCCTATTCATTTTTCATGATTATTAATAATTACACACAAGGTGTTTACGACGCACACTGTCATTTGACACAGCCTGGTTCCATAAAATTGCTCTGTTAAAATATAAAAACCGCTGCTTTAGTGCCTCTCGCGGTAATGGCCGCACCTGCCAGTGTGTGACTTTGGGTAATACGCTTTTACTTAGTCCTGCTTATAGTCTCTTTTCCCCTCATATTGGAGCAGTATATAGACAAGGCAACACAGCCGGGCCGAGCTCTTGCAAGCATAAACGCTCTCCAGAGTGCAATGTAATGGTTGTACCTTGTCTACCTTCATCAAGGGGGATGTTACACAGCTTCTCTTCTGAACTGCTTTAATTAATGCAGTGGGAACTTTTGGGGATGGAGATGATTTTAAAATGCTTAATAATTCAAGGAGCACAAGCTGTAGCATGTTCTGGTTTCCTTCGGAGAATCTGTCTGGCCTTGGATGTAATATTCGCTGGGATATCACGCAGGCTGTGGAGGAGGACTTTTTTGTTGTATTGTTTGACCAACGCGTGTGTGTTTGTGTGTCCGTCATGGCCGATGCCCCCACCCCAACCTCCTCTCTCAGGTTCTACAGGACTAGAGGAACTGTGTACTGTAATGAGATCATTATCTTCTGTTATCCAGTCTGAGTTGCTCTCTGGTTCTCTGCCAAGAGAAATTAGAAGGGAAAAAAGGCCCTGTGAATATCTAGCACATTTAATCTAATTGGTGTCACTTTTCTCCCTCCATTATGGTACTTTAATAGCCCTATCTGTCTCCATGTGGCTTGGCGGTGTTTAGGGTCAGTGGTCAGGGCCTAATCTTTCTGCTCAGATCACATTAACACGCCGCGGCTCCTCAACGCGCAGATAAACAAAAGGTCTTTTAAACAAACAAGAGCAACAACAACATTGCATCACTTTAATTTGCATCATTAAAAAGTAACAGTAGGCCTCTTATCTCTGACTTTACTTTTAGTTTCCAGCTCCGAACAGATGGGTGTCTTTTTTTTTTTTTTCAAGGCTGCGGAGGAGCACTCGTTTCGCAGTCGTCTTCGAGGGGGGAATTCGAGGAGATCTGAAAAATGAGATGCCGGAGAAGCAGCGATGGTCGAGGAGAGCCCTTTTGAACGTTTCAGCGCAGCTTTGCCGCTGAAAACGAAGCCGAACTGCCTGACACTAGTCTGGGATTTTCTTAAGAGGCTATTAGCGCCTCCCCACCCGCTAAAAAAAAGAACCTACCATTATTTCTCCAGAAATCTTTGGTGAGGAAAGCTTACAGGCCCCAGGCAGTGTTTGAATTGGGGCTGCATCAGTGCTCCCTTGCTCTGAAATCTATTATGCACTCTAATCCCTCCAACCTCCAGCCCCAACACATGTCTTTGAGTCATGAGTAGACTAGGCGTCCGTCCCAAGCCGGCATTTAGACTCTCCTCTCTCTCACTCTCTCTCTCTGACTCCCTCTCTCTCTCTCTCAGGATGGAGGATTTCCACCAAGTGCCTATTCTCTGTGTCAGTTCAACGTGTAATACAGGATCATCAGTCAGCTGTGAGACGGCGAGAAGGCTTCACTGTAAAAGGATTTAGATACTCCGAGGTGCCAAAGGAAATGTCCCCGTAGGCTCGGTGGGAGGAGGCAGACGGTATTGACTGGCTGACAGGCAGGGGCGGAAAGGAGATTTGCGGTGATGTCACACAGGAAGTCGTCCGCGGGTCACGTTCGTCAATGTGGTCCGAGCTCAGCGGCGTCGGTTACAAATAAAGAAGAGAGGCCGCTTTAATTTTCTTTGTAATTCATTGGGAGGAGAAAAAGAAATCAGTGTACTCCAATCGAATAAACAAAGGCACAGATATACATATTTAATGGCATGCATAATTGATCATTTTCGCTCGCAGGGAGTCCTCTGCAGTATACGCTGAGCACTGAAGACATAAAAATAAAACATGAAGTGGGAAAGTCATTAAAACAGTCTTAGAGAAGTAGCGAGCAGAGTGGTAGCGACTCTCACTTGAGTTGCCTGCACTCTCAGCCTCGTCCAGCGTTGGCACAGGTGCCACTGGCTAATTGGCCAGTGATTAATCACATCCACTGTGAACTGCATGACCAATTAAGGGAGCCAGGGCTGCTCCGCTCCCGAAGTGCGAGTGCGGTTCACTTCCCGGGGTCCATCAATGAAACGTCTCAGACCACAAAAAAACATGAGGGGGAGTTCTGTCGGGCCGCCGCTCGTTCTGATGTGGAAAATAATGCCTGTGACCTGAGGAGGAACGGAGGGAGAGCGGACGACTGGCGCAGATGGAACATTCCCATTAGGGCCGTGCCGCAGGAAGTCAAGGAGGATTTCAAACAATGTAAAAGACTTGCTTTGGTCGAACATAAAATATTCACGCGCAGGCAAACCAACGGGCAGCCATTTAAGGCTTAATTAGTTATAAGGGTCAAAACACTTGCCAAGGAGCTGCGTATGAATAATAGACAATATTTCTTAAAGGTCATTAAAGCTTAATTTTGTATACATCAGTGTAGATTTTGGCCATTAATGCAGTCTGTAATGATAATAATGTGCACACCAACTGAATGGCTGAGTTTCTATGAGTGTTGCTAAAAAGAAGTCTGACAGGGCAAAAAAGCATATACTCTATTAGACGGGTTGTAAACAAAACCCTGATATAACTTAAGCTGATATGGCAAACACATTCGTATCCACACATTAGCAGTTACTGATCATTCGAATTTGGCCACCTGATTAACATAAGTTCAGTGTTTACTCTCTTAAACTGGGCACAAAGCTGCAGACCCAAGTGGTAATTCTCAGTATGTTCATCATGTGACGACCAGTCAATTGGTATGGCCTGGTTCAATCAGCATGTGTAAACCTCATGTTCATTCTGTCCAGGTGGAGAGAGGGAGCACACGCTGAGGCAGCCTGGCTTTATGCTCCTCCTCACAGGTGCAGAGAGTTCCTAATCAAGCAGGTGGAGCTTCGCAGTAAAACAGGAAGTCAAGCAAGCAAGGAGAAGATCGGGACACAGCAGACAAAGCGGAACAGCACCGACAGCAGACAGCAGAGAGCGCGGGCAGCCTGGGAGGAACAGACGGGCCAGAGCCGATAATAAACACGACAAGCGACACCTTTCACTTTGCTTCCACATTTGTTCTATTGTTGTTATGAAAATATAAATTAAAGCTATTTTAAACAAAGTTGTGCACACTTACCAAAAATTATGAATGTTATGGAGAAATAAGCTTGTTTACTCTCTTGTCTAGAGTTGGATAAGATGATCAACACCACTCTAATGTATGTGTGTTTAATATGTTAATTAGTAGACCTATAGCTCGTTAGTTTAACCTCACAAACACTGAGGTGACAAAACAACAAGTGGTGATTCTGACTCCTGGAGTCTTGTGAAATACATCCATCACTTCCAGTAAAACCACACCTTGTTGTTTTTACATTTCTATTTGTGTGCAAGTTAAACTAACAAGATGTGAGTTGATGAGCTTCAGAGGTGCTGGTAGGTGGATTTTTCTCTGTGGACAGAGCCAGGCTGCTTGTTTCCCCCGTGCCCTCATGTTAAACTAATCACCTCTTGGCTCCAGCTTACTTACTGGACTGGTATGAGATTGATATCGATCCCCTCATGTACTTCTTGGCAGGAAACCGAATAAGCATATTTTCCCCAAATGTCAAGCTATTCATTTAAGATAAAAGCAGAGATAGACTCGCTGAGGAGAATGTGTGTGTTTGCTGCTGTCGTCGCCGTCATCGGGCGCCAGGCGGCTGCAGATTGAGCGGCTGTGGTGCCACTGCCTCCGCGGCCAGTTAAAGCAAGGTGATTCATCAAGGGCTCCGTGGGGCCATCTGTGGAACAGACTGACAAATGTCTCCCTCCTTTGTCATAAGGACACACGTCTCACAAAGCTGGCGATTAATGCCCCTTTTACAACACATTTATTTGTCACCCAGGTATTTATCCCTGCAGTGTCTTGCACTGTATTACCATGGCTGACAAGACCAGGAGCCATTTCCAGGCCGGCCTCCAAGGAAGCTCGTCCACGAGGGACTGTCCTGGACGAGTCCTGCAGAATTCTGATGTGCTCTCCTCGCTGCCGCTGCTACCCCCCCCTCCTCTCCGGTGTGGGAGGGGAAATCATCAGAGATGGAGATGAAAATGTTGCCCAAAGACTTCATTCAAATTCAGGCTTTCATGCATTTAACAAAAGCAAGGAAAGGGAGGCGGGAGGGCGGAGGAAGAGGAGAGAAAAAGGTGGAGAGGGTGCAACCTGTTGTTTAAACATTCACTCTCTGACTTGATCACGTGTGGTGAAATCAGAGTGTAGAACAAAGCACTGATGGTGCCCTTGCCCTGACAGAGGAGAGGGGGAGCTCAGCGTGTCAGTGATGAAATCCTTCTTGTTTGCCCTGCATTATGAACAGGTTGTAGTCGGGATAAGCCGCCATGGGAGCACACACCCTCGTGGATCTGATTGCTTTGTTGTCAATCTATCCATCTCGTCACAACGGTGGTGATTGCTCCAAATACCATTTGGTAAATATGACGGAGGTGCCATTAGACAAGGTCAGGGCCGCTGAGCCTGTTATCTCATCGTATGGGTGTAGTGTTTTCAGTGACGAGCGCAGCAGACCCTGGCCCCTTCACCCGCTAAAGGAATCATAACAGTTCATTTTCAAGATGGACCACTGCCGAGGAAGTGCCGCGTCTCAATCATTACACCCCCAAAGACAGAAAATTACACAGGAGCCATTGTTTATTGTATCGCTAGTCCCGTTTCTGGGCTGTTTATTTGTTGTAGTTTTTTGTAAAAGTGCAAACACTTTGCCTCTGTAAATGTCACCCTGGCAGTTTTGATATCATTACCGTTTTGCCTCCATCTGCAAAACAGACCATCCTGCTGCTTCTGTTTTGTGCGAGATGCAGAAAAAAAAAAGACGTGCACAAAAAGAACAGAGTGTAAGACAGGTGCCTGTGTGTGTGTGTGTGTGTGTGTGTGTGTGTGAGTGCATGTGTGTGCAACAAAGGAAATGAGACAGGGCGGAAGAGAGAAACTAAAATACACACTCTAATGGACGTCAAGCCTTCCTCACTTTCACAGACTCTCTCTCTTTCTCTCTTTGTGTGCATTCAGGGAGGGAGACACATCCACACACACACACACACACACACACGCAAGCACACACAGACAGATGAGGGTGAAAGTGAAGCTAAAACTCACACTCCAAAGGACTTGCCCTCTGGAGCTGAACGTGCACACACCAATACAGAGTCACTTGTTGGTAATGAGGGACTCAAATCAGAATCAATTATGAATGTTCCATCAGGAGGCTTCGGGGCCATATCGAGGGAGCCAGGTATTGAGACAGTAATGAGAAATGGAACACAGAGAAGTATGGCCCTGCAGGCTCTGATGTCTGCAGGCGGCATGTGATTCAGTGGTTTAAATACATTTGCATTCATTCAATTCGCAAGAAGGCCATATTTTATTAAAGTGAAACGCCTTCCTTCATGTGCCTCTAACAATCATGCGGGTAGACAAAGCCTTTGATTCTCGGTTAAATGAAAAGCATGTCTTTTATAGAGCGATATGGACCGGCAGGATGGCGTGTGGAAGAAGGAAAGAGGAGAAAAGAGGCAGACAAGAGCGAGTGAGTTACTTGTGGATGTACTGATTCCAGCCAGTCGACTTGTTCTGCGCCGGCCAGAGCCTTTCTTGCTCCAGCTTGATGATTGATTCTTGTTTGGGGCCATGCCTATGGGCCTTATTAAATCAAAATGTAAACTCACTCTTATAACAAATTGCAGGGAAAATGCCAGTAGCCAGCTCCCCCTTAGGGGTGGACCTGGATTACTCTGACAAGTTAAGAACCCAGTGAGCTTTTCCAGAGCTCTCCTCACCTGCTCACACAGCTTGGATATTTCCTCTGAATCCCACTGAAATTGAGGATTTCTGCCTCTCTCTGTCTCTCTCTGTCTTTATAAAGCCTCATATCGCGTGTTCACAGAAATCTATCATTCCACTATATTCGAATGAGATGAATTAGATTAATTGATCCTTCTCTCAGGTATCGTCAGTGTGGCCAGAGGCTGATATAATGTAGTTTATTCCTCAGTGTCTTGAAGCTCCACTGTTGCATTAAAACACATCTTCACTTTCATCACAATCAACACGGGCGCTGTAGTTTATTGTGAGTCAATCCCACATGCACAGTCTTTGTTAAAAAAAAAAAAAAAAAAAAAAAAAACTGCAAGGGGCCGCGTTGCTGTTGGCGAGTTAGTTTGAAAGCACATCAGATGCTTAAAACAACACAGAGGTTTATGACATTATGAGACAGGATTTTACAACTTTGGAAAGTCATCACAGTGAAATAAACTTTAGTTTTAATTGCAAGCTACCACCAGGAATATATGATTGGCCAACACAGCACCTTGCCAAACCATGTTGCTTTGTGTGGAGGCAAAAGTTGCCAGGTTCTGCAGTCTTTTCCAACAACATTGTTTTTTGGGGTTTTGTTTGTTTGTTTTGTTTTTTCTTTTTATCATAAAAATCATTCAAATTATCAAGGCGGCTGCATTTTTCTCCTTGAGTGAAGAACAGCTCACATTCACTTAGTCGTTTTCTTGCAAGAGTTAGATGAAGAGATTGAAACCACTGTCATATCACTCTTATTAATATGAAGCTACAGCCAGCAGGGGGTTAGCTTAGCTTAGCATAAAGATTGGAAACGGAGGAACTGCTAGCCTGGGTCCATGCAAAGGTAATAGTCTGCCTGCCAAAAAGATCTATGCAGAAACCAAAGTGTAAAAGGGACACTTGTCGGACAGTTTCTTGGTCAAGGCATGTAAGTTATCTTGTTTATTGGCTTGACCATAAGGTTGCCAAACACCCAGCGCAGGCTCCAGGAAATCCTTGCACACCAGCCAAGAAAAGAAAAAAGATCCCCAAATATTTATTTATTTTTTTACTCCTATAATCTACAGCTAAAATCAGTCCCAAGCAAATACACTGTTTAAATCTGTTTAAATAACGGTGGGTTGAAGCTGCCCAGATGTTTTTCACTTATCCTTTTTTCGAAAATAAAACTGTTTATTTGTGACCAATTTGTAAAGACATTCAACAGGGACAAATGGGCTTGGAGCTTCGATCAACCCAGGTTTGGAAATGTAAGAAGTGAGGAACAGACTCACAAATGCATTGTTGTTTTTGGCCTCTTCATAGGATTTGTTGACTAAAATTTAAATATAGAATAATGCCAGTCTTATCCTTTAAATCGTGATGTAATGTGGTAGTATTAATTTAATGTAGATAAAAAAATATCCAATTAAATTTGTTAGAGTAGTGTACACTCATGCACATGCAAATACACACACACGCACACACACATACACACACACACGGGCTGTCACCATCCCTCACTGAGCATAGCAGGGTTCTGAAAGGGCAACTTGGCCGGCCATCTGGCCTGCATATCAGCAGAGGTTATTGTGTCGACATCATCATTACTGAACACATTGCTGTTTAGCAAAGGTTATCAGGAATCTGCACAATTATCTGTTGCAACATGGGTAGAAAAAAACTAGACAATGAAATTGAGACATCACTGGAGGAGAAGTTATTTTGATATTTGAGTAATACAGGACTGAATTTGAATTCCATTTTTTAGTGTGCATTATTATGTAAAATTGCTGCAAGTGTATTAATACAAGCTTTCTGCTCCATATTCCACATTTTGAATTCAACTTTTTAAAAGTTTTTAATTTTATTTCAGTTTTAACTAAATGGATTTTTATGTATGATCTATTTCCATCCACATACTTTAAATTAATTGAAATAAGAAAACACAACATTGAATATATGTTTTATGTTTTTCCAATAGGCAACACGACATTAACATTAGTCTGGCTCACTTAAACTCCATTTGCATCATCACACCGAACTGAATTCAAAGTGACTTCCTTCCTCACGTCCACACTTTCCAACATGTTCCCCCGTTCATTATTCCTAAAGTCCACTGACACAACTACAGATTTGTAAATGTGTTGTGTTCAAATCCGTGGTGAATGATGATTAATGGGAGAAGCTACATACACTGTATTTGCTGAGGGGGAAAAACCCTTCTTAACACCAATCTAATTTCATTTCTCCAACACAAGTGTAAAATAATCGTTCAGTCGCTCCTCTCATTTTCAAACTGTCAAAACAACCGCAAACAGCTAATCGGAACATTTACATGATGAGCGAAGATGTGTCTGAAGCTGTTATACAGATACACACACACTCACACACACATTTAACATTACACACCAGGCTTCATCCCTGTCTGTCTTCTCGAGGTGCCATCATCAGAAATAAAAAGTGTCAGGTTTAAACATAGAAGGGAAGATGAGAAGAAGAAGAAGAAGAAGAAGAAGAAGAAGAAGAAGAAGAAGAAGAAGAAGAAGAAGAAGAAGAAGATTATTCGAGTTGTGTTTGATATTCACACTCCGAGGCAGAGCTAAATATGATTCCTCATTAGACAGCAGCCAAGGCTCTTTCCGGGTACAGGCATGCACTGTTGAGCTGTAGCCACTTAGCACCTGATTAAAACATGGAAACACTCCCTGTGGTGTTATGGGATCTGTGATAAAGCTACTCCCTCATAATAGTATTAACCATGTTGAAGTGCAAAGTAAAATGTCTCTCGTCTTTGCGATGTTGTTTAATTGTTTTATATGAACCAGTTGGGCCTCCTTTGCCATATATTTAATTTCGGATTGGTGTAATTACAAGTCCTCTTTAGAAGAGCCTTGCTTTTAAGTGTAGGGTTGAAGAAGCTTGATAAAATGGTCAAGGTCTCACAGCCTAACATAGGGGTGGGGGACATTTTTCCTATCAAGGGCCATGTCAATTTTTATAACATACTTCGAGGGCCAAACTAAATTATTGAACATATATAATGACTCTAACCTACTTTGGCTTGAACTGCTTCTCTTTCGCAAGGTGTCTGTTGTCAGATGGTGATGTCACAGCTCCAGGTTTGAGTGAGAGGAATGGAGTCTTGGCAAGAGTCAGTTTTGGAAATGCTCACAGTAGTAGGTTGTCCCAGACAGAGATGCAAACTTGAGCGCACGTATAATCAGAGCCATATGTCATAACATGCTTTTGTTCTTGCAGAGTAGGAAAATTCAGTGTTACCCGTTTCCACTTGCACCTGCCGCAGCTTTGATTTCCCTTCAGATGACGTTGCATTTGAAATCTGAGAAACTGGTTGGGACCTGAGCTGAGGAGGTGCTTGGTAATGTCCACCATGAAAAGACAAATCACACTGTCTACAACAGGTTCATCTCTCTGAATTCCTCGAGATAGAGACCACCCATCAGGAAATATTAGTCTACTAATTTATTTTCTGTTATTGCAGAAAAAAGAGAGGATTGTTTTGTATCTCTGTGTTGCTTTGTGAATTGCCTCGTGGGCGACCCCTATCAGAGGCCCGTGTGGAAACAGATAACGGCCTAACACAAAACCGGACAGTAGTTAGTGCCCATTTGTTTCATCAGCATTCCGCTCAGTCCAGGTGAAGCTATTGAGTGAGCTTGCAGGGACACCCTCAAAACAGCAGGGGGCTCTCAAGAGGCCAGAAGTCTCAGTTCTAAAAAAAACAAAAAAAAAATGGTCAATTACAATCCTTATCAGTGATAAAATGAGGTGCTTTTGAGAATCAGCACCTAACATGGCAATAGTGGCTTGGAAAGCTTTTCAAACATGCCTGCCAAATTTTGTGCAATTTGGACTGAGTGAGGAACTGTGGGTGACATTTACAAAATTTCCAAAGGCCATATTTGTGATGGTTTTAATCCCAATTAACACTGTTCTTTTCTTTTTTTTTAATTATTATTTTTTTCAATAGTCAACATGCACCATACTTGCCACATACCAGGCCAATATAACAGCCAGCCAAGTATTTCTATATTTACTGTCACCTATAATGGCGCTAAAATCCTGTCAATCACTTTAACTTTGAAAATATTTATCAGAGCTACAAATGCTCCCTCACGGCCTTAAACCCCCCTTTTTGTTTGCAGCCTGCTGTTAAATTCAATAAATGCTTTCACCTCCTCTTATCCCAATATTCCCAGTGGATACAGGGATTCTATCAGCAATATCTTGTTATATAAGGCCTCTTTTTGTGATCACTTCTTCCAACCTAACATACCATTAGATTGTTATCGTTCTGTGATAGTGCATCTGCTTTTTTTTTTTACCTCACTTTGATTTTGAGAATTTTACTTTATCAACATCCCCTTTTTTGGGTCTTAACCTGAAACTTTCAGCATAGAAACTTTCTCTAAATGAGGAAAGAAGTTGTTTCCTCAGTTAATCACGCCAATATTGATGACACCAGTGCTCAAGATTCTTCTCCATCAAGTAACAACAGAACCAGATGTAAGTGCAGATGTCACTTTGTTGTGCATATTTTTTCCATGCTCAAGTGGTTGTACTTCATCACACACACTGGCATCTTAATTAGACAGACCCGTACGCAGACGTATTATGAGCCCTGACCTCATTGTTATTGTTTGTTTATCTAATCAGTGACCCATTCTGTCCTTTCAGTGCTTTCAGAGGGAAATAACCACAGAATGGCGACTGTCTCTTTTGACGAAACAATCTCAAACTCTGTTGAAGGCGACGGCTCCACCTCCAGCAACTCTAGTAACAGGAAGCGGAGAATTCGTTTTACTGCAACTGGCCAGACGTTCTTGTTTCGAGTTGTGTGTTTTTGCCCCTTGCTTTTGTCACTGGTCTGAAATGAGTGGGACTCAGTTTGTTACTTTGAATGTAACTGCTTTTAATGGTGTTATATCAATTGTTTATTGACTATTTTTCTTGTGATTTTATATTGTTGTTGTGCTCTCAACATCATTGTAAATGAGGGCTCTCCCTCAATGATTCCTCGAGATTTATATAAAGGTTAAATGAAAAAATGAAATAAAGCTTGATGTTGTGTATTTCAGTGCACACACTAGATAACACTCCCGTAGAAATTCATTCCTATACCTCCACCAGAAGACTCTATTTTTCTGTTTTTCACATGTACTTCTGTCACAGTATTCATTTAGTTTGGATGTGCATGTTTTTGTAAACTTTTTGTAACTTGAATTTCACAAATGTGATGCAGCTCCCTCTGGACCCACAAAAGGATTAATACTAGTTTTTTCACATATGTAGTCATCAAGATCTTATAACAGACTTTGGGCTGTATTAGATGTTGTGTAACTCAGTGTGTGTACAATAGCTGCTGTGCATCTGTTTTCTTCTTCACATTATCAACTGTTAACATTGTCGTAGCGAGAATTGTCCATCCCACTTCATGCCATCCAATCCTGAATGTTCTATCCTGCCCTCGGGTTCATGGTCCCTCCCCATTGGACCATGGGCCTTAAATACTGGTCTGCCAATGAGTTTGACCACCTCTGCAGGACAGATGTAACACTGAAGCTGTGACAGCAACAAACAGATTACATCACTTCAAACAAATCTTGCACAACACACAAATACTATAATATCTGTGTCTTCTTTGATACACATCTGTTGTACGGTCCATCTCGACAGTATTCATTTTTTTCATGTTCTGTTCAGGATGATTTCTATCAGTCAGTGAAGTTGAGAAAAAGTTCTCTTCTTATGCTGCCTTTATCCTTTAATTAGAGACCGGTGTGGTGATAAAAAAAAAAAAAATTGATTTAAATTCAACTTCCTGTCTTTTATTAGGAACACAAAGAAACTTGGAACACGAGGCAGATGGAAGTGGCTTATGTCTCCTTGGTAGCACACTGAGATGAAACCAGGACGGCTGCCAAAACCAAACACACAGAGACACGCGCGCAGACGCTCGCACACAAAACGCACTTGCGCACACACACACACGCTCACACACACACATGCTCGCACAAACACAGTCAATATTTCACCCCTTGTGTTACAGGTCTCAGTATGATGACCGGTATTCAGATAAGTTTCCTGTTGAAAACAGGAGAAATGATGAGAAAGCAAAGTGCGTGTCCTCCATTCAGCCTCATGGAGCAGAATGAGGAAATCGCGAGTCCATGCGACAAGAGAGTCCTTGGGGGAAGAACATGGCGCCACTGCCCCCTAGCGACTGGGCTGATAATATCAAACATCTAACGTTTATCTTTTTACAGTCTATGTACAACACAGAGGTTATTTACTGGGCATAAGAGTCCATTTATAATATTTCTACTAAAGAAACATTTCAAATTTTAAAATAAAAACATAAATGTGACCACACATTTGTGTGCGTCACACTTGCATCTGCCAATTACGAACTAGATTCGTTTGTGGAGAAAACATACACAAGTCTAAACTTAGCAGTGTTCCATACACATACTGTGAGTCAGTAGTGCAAAACACAACGACGGAGGACCCCCCAGGTGAAATCCCAGAATATCGACTGGATGATTCAACTCTTTAGAGTCGTTAGGCTTTCTCTCTTTTTTTTTTTCCCCTGTCTTTTGTAAACACCCAGTGAAAAACCTTCACTCAGATATCCTCCCTCTCTCACTTGAAATAATCCTCTCTATGACAGCACACACTCATTGTGCATGGATGATAACAGCGCCAGGGTCCATTGAGAAAACCCGATTCCCATCTAGCAAACAGCTTGAGGGTGGCATGGCCTCCAGGCTTCCCTCTGTCCCTCTGTCCGGGTTTGGAAACAGTCTTTTGATCTGCCCGAGGAAGGCTACCACATGCTAAGAATAACTCACGCTACGCTAGGTGTGCGCTGCTTTCATGCCCGGACCAGAGGGAAATTTGATAAGCACTGAATTGTGAGTCTCAGCGCGACCCTGATGTGCTCACTATCCGTGTCAGACGCTTCCCTGAGCCTTGTTTTCTACACCTTTAAGAATGCACTACATTCGATGAAAAACTTTGGGCAGGGAAGACGACGTTTGAGCTGTCATGCCCTCTCCTCTGCCTCAAAGCTGTTTGCTACCTTTGTTCTCTCCAATCTGCGAGCGAAACACCCAGCAGTTCAAACTTTGCTGAATTCCTGTTTATATTACACTCTGCAATATCTTACCCCACTCTGAGAATACATTCGCAGGAAATAATCCAATCATGTTCCATTTCCGTGGTGTGTTTTATTGTTATCTTTTGTTTCCTTGTATACAAAACCCATTAATTTCATTTTTTTCTCCCCCCCTTTCCAACATGATGTCTGGCTTTATTAAAATGATTTTATGAAACTAAGCTGGGAAAGAGGGACGCTGCTGAAACGGCTCATGAATGTGGCTGGCTGTGATCTTAAAGTTGCACGGTTAGAGGATCCGGCGAGGAGAGACATTGACAGTGAATGCAGCGTGTCACAAAGATGGAGAGGGAGAGAGAATAATGAGGGGCTCAAGCAGCGCAGCATAGAGCCGGGGAGAGGGAGTCGAAGGGGGTCCAGACAAACTGCTTTCATTAATTCCATTTGTTTCTGTAAAAGGGTGTGATTGTGTGACCTTTGCAGGATCCAACCCCAGCTCCATCATTTTTACTCATTATGCAAGAGCCGATAAGATCCAGGGTGACACCTGTCTCCTCAGGGAGCGATTAAACAATAAATGAATCCTCTGAAACTTTGTAAACTTACTATCTGTGTCTCGGTGAGGGAAGAGTAAAAATAAACCACAGGATCGGGGGGGGAGACTGAAAAGCTAATAAGACTTGAGGGCATTTCAAGAACCCATAAAAGCTGCCATTAGCCTCAATAGTCGGAGCTTCAATTAAGGGAAGAGCAGCCCTGTTTGGAGGGGAAAAAAAGGTTTTATTCAGCATTAACCTGGGTTACAATCCTGCTGTTTTTAGTAAGGAAAGATCACTGCATGACATATTATAAAGAGACATATGTACTGAAACACCCCTTCAGCTTTTTTAACTCTTCCTCTGATTGACAGCTCTTCGCACCAATGGAACTCAAACAGGAGCGAAGTACGTCTGAGACAAGCTTACCATGCATGTTATATCCCTTTTCAAATCTGAACAGTGCAATGCCTCTTTAAAGATATTTTTCAGCTCACTTCATTAATTCAGGCACGACAGTTAATTAGGCAATAGATTTTTATATTAGAGACTTTCATGCTGCTGCAGCATGATGCACAAATATTCTGCTATCACTGGTGAATTTTAATAAGCTGTAATGCAGCTGTTTGAATACAATTGGCAAACTGTAGGGCTAGAGAGTATATGGTATAAGCAATGCCTACAGAATCCTTATGTCAAACCTCACCTCCACATGCAGATAAGGGATATATAATAAAAACTGAGGCCAACAGGATGGAAGATGTCAGTCTTAGCTGAGATCTTTGACTTGTATCACTGATCACACAAGTCAGTGTCAGGATGTTATCTATGTGTTATGACTTATGTTATCAAATACCCTTCAAAAGTAAGGATTCAAAATAATGTGACCATCAGCTGATAAGTCAAACTCAGCAAGCAACTGTATTAGATTGAAGGGGAGACAACAAAAAAGGCCTTTTTAATTATTCTGTCCCAACTTGTTTGCTGCCATCAAATTCAGAATAAGCCTATATTTACAAAAAATCAATGATGCTGATGAGGTCAAACATTAAATTTATTGTTTTTGTAGTGTTTGATTATAAATGATAAGTAAATTATCACAATGTTTTTTACACATCTTTTTTGAGTCAAGGTTGTAACATCCTACTTGTTTGATTCAGACACAAAATGACATGTTGCTAACCAACATTTAGCTCCCATTAAAACCACAACTTGTTGCTTTTCATATTTTCTTTTTTGTATAGTTTTAAAAGGTGCCATATTAGAGATGTTGGTGGGTGGATAATTCTACCTGTGGACAAAGCCAGGTCTGCTTCTTTGTGCTAAACTAGTTCGCCACCTGCCAACACTGGCCTAATATTTATCACACAAACATGAGAGCAGTGTCAATGTTTTCATCCAGCCGTCGCCGAGAAGGCAAATAAGCGTATTTTCCAAAATACAGTATCCTGAGTCTTTCCAGCACTTTCTTGGAGAATGCCTCACTCCCATCGATTTCCTGTGAACTTGGTCTTTGTCTCTGTGAGCTGTTGCTCTGAATTAAAACCGAGGAGAGAAAACGGTGTTCGTACCACTTACAAACGGCCCTGTGGGGCTCCCACCCTGTGAGGGGCATCGGAGGCCATGCCACAGCCCTCCTCCAGGCGTCTGGGCACCAGCTTGAAATACATTAACTTTCACATTAGAGCCTAATAAGGGAGAGCAGCGCCGGCTTCTGCACCCTGCCAGTATCTTTCATGTGCCCAATTACTGACAGATCCCCAAAATCATATTCACCTTTTACCACCTTTAATTAGTTCTTTATCACTACTGCTTTTCCTGGATGTCGACTCCGGGCCCAATATACTCCTGTCAGCATGCTGCGAGACGACTGCATTAATCAGAAGCTGATATCCCCCAAAGATGCATAAGCATTTACAATCTGTCTCACACACTGGATTCCAGGGGTTTCTGTCACTGTGGGTTATCGACACTCAGCATTGTCATCACGGGCAAAAGTGCGGCAGATACTGCGGAGCCGAATGGAATAAAGAAACAGACAACAACAGCGGGAACAAGCGATGAATAGCTGAAGGACTGAATGTCAATAAAAGTGGGTGAAAGGTTTTTTTTTGTCGTTGTTGTTGTGCAGAAGATTACTGTCAGGAGGTTCACTTTGGAATGAGTTCTTTCGTACAGTAAAGCAAAATGATGGAAATATTCAGCCTGCTGTCATTTCCTCTTTCTCCACTTTGGCATTTGTGTGATTTTACATGCAAGAGTAACAAAATATTTACTGGAAAGATGATTTATAAAACTCCCCTTTGGATTGTTTACCGCCCATCACTCGCCGACTGTGTTTATTAGTGCGTGCTCTGACAGCCGATATGGATCTGGATGTGGGTGAACCAGAACATGTGATAGGTCTGACATGTTTTTAATTCCACATTAACGTCTTCCTGCGGAGCCAAACAGGCTTGCCATTAGACATTCATTATATTGATCGCGCGGCAGTGTCGAGTCTCATAGGAAAATGAGGTTTCTCTCCTTTTTGTCTGTCAGCTAATTATTGAAAACAAGATTTGCCTCTGATTAAGGGAGCAGATCGTTGTCGCTGCAGACACATTGACATGCACAAAACACCTGAGGTTAGTGGAGAGAGGGGTGGGTGGATATGGTTGGGGCAAGGTCTTTCCTCCTTAAGCCTATTAAAGAAACAGATGCCAGATTTTACAAGGTTTGCTATAACAAGATGGATTAAATAGCACCATATGTCTGGATTACTTGTCTCCCGTATTAGCTGCTGAATTCGTGCGAACGTTTATGTAACGTTATAGCTGCATTAGCATTTCCACGTCTAACCCACTGACAAAGAGGTTATCTCTGCTTTCTGGGCTTGTTTGGGTGAAAGTGGGAAGTGATGCTTTTTCCTTTAACTCACTGTACATGGCAGGCGAAACAATACCAACATCCTAATCCTCTGACGTTCAGTGAAAAGTAGAAAATTATGCACTGAAAACCTTAAAACACTCTGAAGGTAATTTCTGCCACTAGGGGTCTTTCAATGAAAACAATAACAAAAGACAGAGTTGGATGATGTCGTGAAGTAGCGTGGGATCATGGGAGTCTTCATTGCAGATGAAACGTGCTCCATCACAAGTTTCCTTCCTCACTCTCTGATGCATCATCCGACGTTTCCCGTTTTCCGTTCTCAACCTTGTTGGAAACATAAGTACACAACTCAACAAAATGTACAACATAGGTCAAGTCATTTTTAGACATTTTAATGTTACATGTTATCCCTTCAACGAGTGGATGAGGGTTTTGGCGATCTAAAAAAAACCCCAGCTTGCCTTCATTCCTTTGACCTGTCCAGATTTAAATGCCATTCCTCTCCATCAACTCCGCTCACCAGAGACAAACAAGTGACCTTTTCCAGCTCCTACCTGTAATCAGTTGTGTTGAGTGTCAAAATAAAAGAGGAGGGGTAAAAGAAAATAAGAGAGGAGCTCGGGCACACATCGTTGACCAGTCCCCTTCTAAAAAAGAGTAAGTGCTTTTAAAAAATGAAGAATTAAAGATTACTTGACATCAGGGGTCAATGATGTTTCGGGTCTGTAGCCAGAAAAACTATCCTTGTATTTTTCATGAAGAACATTATCTCTCCGTGGACTTGTCCGTATAGTCTTATGATGGATGCCCATGGCTATGTGTAATAACATCACACTGTCCATACAAAGGTTTCCCCGTCTCATATCAGCTCAAGCTGTGTATGATAAATCAGTAATGGAGAGATTTGATGCTAGTTTGCCCTGTGGAGCTCGTCTTCCCCTTTGACCCAATGCCATAAACGGCCCCCCGTCCCAGGAGGAAGAAAGTAATTGCTCATTTTGTAGATACAGCACCTTGTGACCAAGACTCTACTTAATTATTTATATGTCTTCCTAGTGGGCCTTTCCTATGAATCGTATTGAAATATGACGGAGAGGTTGAAAAACTCCCCTTTCCTTCCCTCGGAGACGCCTTTGAAAATGCACAGGAATTAATTTTCTTTTTCAATTTTTTTAAAACAATAAGAGCAGGAGAGGGGGAAAAAATCGTATCAGACCAGAATGCATATTTTTGCTTCATGTTTTGCAGAGAGTTCTGGGTGATTTCGCCATGATGTAGTGAGGGTAAAGCGCGTAGCCGCAGGTAGAATGCCAGAATGCACAATGTGGAGCTGTGGAGTAATTGATCTGCATTGCTGTCTATTCTCGGTTTCACTGCAATATTTCTGGATCACGTACTGTTGTACAAACCCTTGATCAACATGTTGAATCATTACATGTAATTCTCCGGCTGAGTCATAAATCATATTGGGATGGAAGGAGGAGGTAATGGTTTTGTTGGGTTTTTTTTTTCCCATATTCTTCTTTTGTTTCTCTGCACAACATTTTTAAATTTGACTCCACGCTGTCGTCATTTCTTCCTCATTGTTATTCAAGTGCATCCTTTTAAAAAAAGAAAAAGGTGGAAAAACATTGGCTGCCGAAGTCAGGCTTTTGACTTGTTACACATAACTTATTTTGGAGGCAGAAAAAATAGATTCTGGGTACAATATAGTTGCAGACATCCTCACCCAACCCAAAAAAGAGAAAATCAATAAAGCTGATAATAAATTGTGTAGGCGTGCTTTGTCTTTCTTTGCTTTTCTGTGCACGGGCGAGGCATCCTGGCACAGCAGCCACACTCTTAGATGGCTTTGTGGGAATATGAATAATGTATTTTTCATTAACATTCACCCTCATCCTACAGTATGTTAGGGGCATTAAGAGATGGTGGGATGCACAAACACAGAGGTTAGAAATTAGATGATTCCAGAAGGGGCTGCGTGAAAATGCACCGCATCTGTTGTTTCTATCAGGCTATTTTCTTCTTCTGGCACTAATTCAATCTGTGTGAAGGTGGGGATGATTTCAAATGTAAGCAAATGTTCTCATGCAGTGCCATTCAGGCTGCAAACGAGCGGGGCGACGCGAGGTAGGGAGAGGAGGTGAGCGTGAGAGACAATCCTCTCAGTGTTTATCAAAGTGGTCTAATCAGGTCAGTTACTCATCTCTGACGTCACCTAATCTCACACTTGTGCGTCCCTGCCGCAGACTGATGACACTTTATGAGCCATTCCTCACTGATAATATTTACCCGGGTGCATTGTTAAATGCATTATGTCATCCGGTAATATTAAATCACATACGGCTCCATCATAAACTAAGTTTGTACCCAAATGTCAGGGGAGATGGAATCCAAAAACAAAGTCTAAACTGCGGGGTGAATGTCTGTGTGGATGAATACAATGGGACAGATAAGGCAACAGAGACTAAGCCAGATGTTGTATTGCTGGGTGTGTCTTTGGAGTCTCGGCTCAGTTTCTCCTGGTTGCTGAGCTAAGCTGTTTGTGCAAAGCATCGTGGGAACTGTCATCTCCACTGAGCAGCAGATGAAATCGGGTGGTCATCACGCCGGGCGAGGGGGGAAAAAAACGAACCAGAATTTGGCCTGAACACTAAAAACTTTTGTTCTCACGAATATTTAAAAAAAAAAAAACGCCTTGAATAATCCAGTGCAGTAAATGCTTCATTTTCTTGCGAAATTAAGATGGTATTTTTTTTTCCCCCCCCTCACCTTTTTTTGTGCAGCCTTGGCAGAATCTTTCTAAACTGAATTATGTAGCAATTTGCTGTGTCTTTGATGTGATAAATTTGAAGCCCTACTGAAATGTACACAGACTAGAGGGTCTGTGAGCAACCATCGATGCTGTTGTGCTATATGAGTGCGCACCCCCACACCCCACTCCACCCCACCTCGTCCTGAAAACAGAAAGATGAGACTGTAGCTGCTGGGCTTTTCTGCATAAAAGTGCTTCGTTCAGAGTCCAGGGGCTTCCTGATCGGGGCCGATTATACCGCTGTGGCTACAAAAATGATGACTATTCAGGAGTGGAGAAGGATGCTGACTGGTAGTAACCTCAGGAAAAGGACAGTGAAATGAAGGCTGGGAAGCTGTGTGTGCTGAAGAGGAGGGGGGGGGGGGGGGGTCATATTCATTATAATGAGAGGCTGAAATTAATAACATTTATCTGGGATGATGTTTCCTTCGTGAAATGCGAGTTGCACATGTGCCAATTCCCTGCTCAGATGTAACCTCCAATCGCTCTCTGTTTTTGTTTTTTTTTTTTTAGATTCGTGTAAAGGTTGCAAAGATGAAGGTTTTTTTTCTCTCCCCTCTCTTTCATTCGGGCTGAAAAAATGCACAAAGTTGTGTGGTGTTTGTGGATCAATAGTGTTGCTCCATCGGTGAGTTCCTTGGTATGGGTGACACAGCTTCGCAGTTATTTGGAATTGAATTAGGGGGGTTGGGGAGGGAGGCAGAGATGATGAAGAGTATCAATCATTCTGTCTCTCGTGTGAAGTTATTTGTGGGTCGACAGAATCGGCAATAATGAAAGTTCACTTGTTCACCACTGAGGGTTTGTGGGTAAATTTACTTTCCCCGTGACACCAGACCTGGAACAAAGGGAGCGAACCCTCCGCAGAGGAAGCAGTGTCAATACAATCTGAGTGACTCTTTACAAGCGTTTGTCCTCACAGCGGTTGTTATGACATGAGCCTTTGGGCTTTGGCAAGGCCACGTTGCTCGGCCCAAACACAGATTGCTATGTCCGCTCAGTTTTATCACCCACATTAACAGAATCGTAGCTGCTCTTATGAGTTTTTTCTGGACCTACTGCTTCTCACGTCCCTCATTGTTTCACCGTCCAAACACAAAAATTAAAAGCACAATTATCCTCGCACACAAATTCTCTCTCCCCTCTGCTTCCCCTTTATCCTACAGGAGAGCAATCACCCCCGTCCCTCCAGAAAATATTTGATAACATTACCGGGGAACTGCCCTCACTGCTGTCTCAGTATTAGAGCGCGTGGTTGCGATGGAGAATAGTTTAAGTGAGATTGATTGAACCCAGCTGGTCTGGATTCCTAGTGTGTCACAGTCATTTATGCAGGGATTGGCTCATAACCTGTCAATCAGATGGATGGATGGACAAGGCGGTGCAGCAGAGGGCGGGACTGAGGATATGGGAGAAGTCGACTCAGACAGAGTCTGACGTGTAGGCTCCTCCTGTGTCCTGTTTTTTGTCACCAAACAAAGCTTCATTAAGTCCAACACAACACAGTTACACCTGACATTAGCAGTAGTTCTTAAAGCAGTTCAAGTGTGACTACACTACAACACTTATACATACTTAGAGCACCGTGTCTGGAGGACATTAGAGAACCGTGAATGCAATCATCTCAGCTGCTACGTCCAGTCCACTTAAATCGAAGGGTAATTCACTCACATTAATTGGGCCGACTGCAGGAAGCAGCTGTCATTTGAAAACCATAATTGGTCAGTTTAAATTGGTCAGACACAGTGAAGGATTAAATGCCAGGTTATGGGTTGAAAAGGTTCTGCCATATCTCAGAGTAGCTGCATAAAGGCTTTCCATTCAGTAAATGCTTTTCTATACAGTAGTTTTGCTTGAGCCTTCACTGTGCAGGATTATCAATAGAAAAAAAGATTTGTCATTGAGCTTAAAACCCAGATTCAAAAAAAAGTAAATGTTTTGGATACATGAGACAGCAACTAATATACATATTAAAGATGGATTGTCAGGATACTTAAACAAAGCATCTTAACCTTGTAAGAGAGAGGACAGTGGTGGATTTTTGAGGCCAGTAAAGATAAAGATATTTGGAAGTTTCTAAAAGCTAATGAAAATATAGATAATGAAAAAATACATAAACAAGCTGGTTGATAAAGAATTGTGCCATTTGGTGGGTAAACCACATTCGTATCTTCAGCAGTCCTCCACTGTAATTAATTGCTATTAAACACATGTGCTAATTCTCTAATGAAATTTATGTCAGATTGGCCGGCTGTTTATAAGTCAGGTTCTAGTTTTACATTTGAAATATCTGTCTCTGAAATTTTGTACTCTCTACTTTGGCATAATAGGGGTGAATAAATTACATTTGTGGTGCTCAAACTTTTTGAAAAATGACATTTCATCTCACCGCAAATTGTCTTTTCAGAAACTCGGTCCCTGTTAGTGTGAATAACTCAACACATCCTGCTGTGAACAGTTTTTAATTGGAGCTACTTTCATCTAAGATATAGTCCTTTCACCCTTTTTGTATTGGTAGGCAACAAATGCTTCAGAGGTGGATACCCATAAAATAAAACACATATTAAACTAAACTCATCAGCATGACCAGAGACCACTCGGGGCATGTGAGAAAAATATACTTTGTAATTTGGATGAACTGGTCCTTTAATGTGTGCTAGACAGGATATTAGATGGAAGTTAAACAACGGCAGAAATCAAGTGTGATGGTTTGAAGGTTTTAGTTTAGTTATTTCTTGCTTCGTTTCCTCAGGTGTGTTACTTTACGTCCAGCCTTTGTCTGTGTTTGATTGTCTGCCACGCCCTGATTGGCTTCACCTGTGATCCTCCTCTCCTTGTCTATTTAGTCTGCGTTCACTCTGTGCCCGTTCATCCATGTGCTTGTGCATCAAGCGTTGCAGCCTGTTTCTTAGTATTTAGTTCTTCATTCTCTAAGTATTTTTGCTTCCTTTTCCTGATCCTCACTTTTTTTCATTTTTGGATTTCTGATCCTTGCCACATGTCTGACTATCCTGTAATCCTGTGAATTTATGACTGTGTTAATAAACCACTGAACTGCTGCAGCCCTCTGTTGTCTGCATTTGGATCCATTCCCTTATGTTCCTGCTACCCCGCTAACACAAATTGCAACTTCAAGACACATCAATGTGACTGTGACAAAGCCCTGTCAGTGATCCAGTGAGAGCTGAATAGAACTAAAACAGGTCATGTAAGATAATATTGCTGTGGTAGACCTGAAGTAATATTTAAATATAGTTTTACATATGAAAGATCATTAGACACAAACATCAAAAAAACGCAGTCTGGCATTCATTCCTGTAGAAAAATAAAAGCATTTTGAAGTCGGCAAGTGCAGCGAAAAAATTTCAGTGGAGACCAATGTTGGACGAATTTGTACCCGCGCCAATTTAGTCACAAATTAGAGCAGTTGATTTGCACAGCATACATTATCCCTACACATATTATCGCCGGTAATCGCGCAGCCAGAAAACTTCATTATATCCATAGAGAGGGACATCAGAAACAAGCGGCTGTTCTTCACACAGGTAACACTCTTTACATAAGAGGTTACAGTAATGACACCACGGGTCCTCTGAACTGAGAGATTTGCATACTGATAGAATGCAGTGCGTGCACCTCTGCTGAGGACTTGATGGCAAAATCCCCCTAATAACTGGCTTTATTTGAATATCAAGAGAATATTGGGAGAGCAGGAAGAGAAATTAGATTATTTGATTTTCCAACATCATTTGTTTCCTGCCATTCGTCGAGCTCGCAAATCATAATATCAAAAGCGAAAGTGTTGCATTAACATTTCTTTACTGTAGCAGTTTGGATGTGATGCGCCGGTGAATCACTTTGAAAACTGATATTCTTGTGTAGAAATCTTTGTCTTTTCCCCCCAAAACATACAGCATATCCTGCAGCTGAGTCACGCTTATGAATAGGGGTGAAAATATCTTTATTATAAAATATTTTTTTTGCAATAAATCGTGATAACTTTCCAGCAGATTTCATATCCTAATTTGCGCCGAGCTGATCAAGTAGCCTGTTGTCAAAAGCCTGTTGCAGGATTGCTGTGGCTTTACAGCGAATAACTAGAGTATGAGCTGATAAATGAGGTGTCTGACTGTCCAGGCCTCGGTGTTATCTTGGTGCTGCTATGTACAGCCGACTGCTGTGTAGGCGGTGAAGGCAGGTGACAAGAAGAGAGGGAGGGAAGGGAAAGGAAGAAGGGTGTTTTGGAGGGGGAGAAAGGGAGCGACAGAGTGACAGACACGGAGACACACAGAGGGTGGAGAAGACAAGAAAAAAACGGGGGTAGGGGTGGAAGCCTGTGGGTGCCTGGTCTGTCAGGCATGTGATGTGGCTCATTTTTATTCCCAACCCAAGAATATAGTGAGGATGATATTGTGTCTGTGATGGTGCCACGCCCCCGTCAGAGGGGAGCTCAGCTGGGTTTGAAGCTAATTAGGTGAACTTTGCTCCTCACTAAGGTGAAGCAAAAACAACGTGGGCAGCACACAGGCTGATTTTAGGATGGATGCATCGACAGAGGTATGGATGGATGGGAAAAACAAAACAGCAGGAGTCATTTAAATAAATATACCTTAGTATGTTGATGAATAATAGATACAGAAACACTTGCTGGGTGTTGAATATAATTTACTTCCTCCCTTGCGTGATGCATGATTTCTTCTTTGCCACCATTTTCCAGGATTTTAATAAAGCATGGGCCACTAACTGCCATCGAGTGCGTCAGCAATACAGTTTCATTTGGTATGAAAATATTCTGAGGATCTGGCAGATTCACCCCATCTTCTGTGTTAGCTGTGTGTAGCTGTCAAATAGATTATAATTCATGAGAAGGGAGATGTGCAACACTTTGCCTACTCCCTTACTTATCATAGAATAGCATAGGAAAAAGAATGAAATTCACTGGATTCTTGTGAATGAGCCTCCGGTCTGATTAGCATTGCCAGTCATTTTACTGTCTGCAACAATGCAAACATAGTGTTGCTTTCAATGCAATGTCTTTTCAATAATTAAAAACGTATCATATCATTGACAAAGTGTTACGTTTTCTGGAAAGAATTGAAGGGTAACTTTGAACCTGCGTGTAATAAAAAGAGACGGCTCTCTTTGAAATGTCACCTTTGAATTAAAATTTTTAAAAAAAGCAGCCTCCCAGTAGAGATTCAAAGTTTATTTAAGTCACAAAATCGGGCCAGGATTTACAGACTATTAGGCTCTAGCAGCTGCTAAAGCATTAAGGGCTTTCATAAAGATAAAGCACCATAGTGTTTTCCAAACTGTAAATTCTTACCCCTGTGTTTTATCCCCCTTTTTTACCATTTGTTCTTGGGCTGACAACTACAAATCAGTCAGGCGTACAACTCCTGGGTGAACTCTTGAGAATAGCAACTTCAGCTTGGACCAAACACCGCTCACCCTTCTCATTATGAAATGTTAAGCAGCTCGGTGATGAAAACCCTAATGCTAAAAGGTTCTTCGGCGCATTCAGTCCTCCGGATGAGTGTGGTTTAAGAGGGACTTGCTTATTCTACAGCGCCGTGTTATATTAATAACTAGCCACAGTGCATCACTTTACTATGCACTGACAAAGAAATGTATGTGAGTAAGTGCGTGGAATATTTCAGAGGCTGCTTACGTCTTATCTGTGATGTATTTTCCTTTTCATATTTCTACATAGAACTAGCTCCTTGAGTGTGTGCCAGATTATGTGCCAGATATTAGAGGTGGCAAGGGAGGGAGGAAAAATAGAAAGAAGCAGTAAGAAGCAGATGAAAAGAGGTAAAGATAGAGACAGAGAGAGGGGAGAAAAATGGATGGTTGTTGCTGGGTAATAATGACACGCTAAAAGATGAAAAAGAGGAAAAGATGAGATAAACCCAGACTGATATGAAATATATGGATGGTGGCAAAAAATGTAAGAAGAGAAAGGCGAGTTGAAAGAAAAGGAGCATGAAGGGACAGCGCCTCAATGCACTGCAACAGCACCTCTACAAGCCAATCATCAGAGAAGCCAATATTCAAATGCAGGTAATTGAGTGCAGTGTAAACTAGTCAGTGCTCCTCAAGAGGTTCTTTGTGTTTGAGGAGACCCACTGACCTCTTTCCTCTCTCTCGTCTCCTCTGTGTGTGTGTGTGTGGATACAGCAGGCTGGGTGTGTGTGTTTGAAGTGTGATGCAGGGGGTTGGCAGAGCGCTGAGATACACTCAAGGAGAGAGTGAGTGGGGCGATTCAGGGGCACGCCTGACGCAAGCGGAGGGGCCGACGAGTGCGTGGGGGGGTGGGGGTGGGGGGTCAGCCTGCAGATGGGCTCAACAGGGGAGTGTGTGTGTGAGCAGTGGGAGAGCTGAGCGCTCTGAAGCACGGCTCCAGCGTGCCTCAAAGGTAGCCAGTGCTCCATGTGCAAATGAGCCTCAGCGAGCAGGAGATATGGGATGTCAGGCCGGCATCGTGCAAAAGTGTGGCGGAATATTTTCCATTAGCAGCAATAGTGCAACATTTTTGGGTATCAATATTATTGTCTTTCTTGCCATGAGCTGGATGAGAAGATTAAAACCGCTGACATGTCTCCCTGTCAAACATGAAGCTACAGCAGGTGGCCGATGAGCTTGACTTACTATAAAGACTGGAAGCAGGGGAGGTTAAAAGAAATCTGGCCAACAGCACCTCTACACCTTAGTAATTAATACGTTATCTCACACAGATCCGTACAGAATCCGACATATGAAATCGACTCTTTGTTGTTTTATAGGAAATTAATAAGACAGAGAGATAAGTCCAGCACACAACCCTCATAAAACTACAAATTGTTGTTTTTGTATGGATTAAACTAAAAAATATACTTTATTAATTTTAATTACTCAGCTTTATAGGTGCTGATATGCAGATATTTCTTAACCCCTGACAAGAAATAGCCTGGCATATAACCCCCAATAAAAGCAGGACAAGTTAGAAATGCACATTGTTTATTGTGCAAATTCATATGTAACATGATATACAACATGCTGATTAATCAGCTTTACAGGTGCTGATAGGCAGATTTTGTTACCTTCAATCAAAGTCAGGCTAACTGTTTCACCCGTTTCCAGTATTTATGCTAAGCTAAGCTAATCATCGTCATATATAGGAAGCACAAGAGCATTATTGATCTTCTTATCTAACACTCCATAAGTAAGCGAATCAGCATTAATTCCCAAAGTATTCTTTTAAGGTGCATTGTACATTAGGTCAACGTGATTTATTAAGATAATATTTTGTACAGCATGGTACATATAAGGAGTTACACATACTTGTACTGTTCTTTCAGAATACAGTTATATTAATAGTTTAAGTAGAATCCTCAGACGCGCATGTACACTGTCATCAACATCCACTGCCAATGGCAACACACAAAAACACATTAATAAACAAACATAAATGTGATTTTAAATTTCAATAAAACCATTTTGAATGTATATGTGCAAACTTGTGTGTGTGTGGACTTCTTTATTCTACAGTCAGCCTTCATGAAAGTACACAGACATATAGCAACGTTTGTTAGCCAGTATTCCAATACAATAAAGAAGAAAATGATAAGCAAACCGACATCCACAATAGTTAGTCATTTTTATTTCAAACAGTTTGGTGAGATCCTTTGTGTTTTTTTTCCCAAATTGAATACGGCTTGGATGAATACTATCTCCATCTATTCCCTTCTTTGTGCATTGTGTCCATTTTTGTTGTTGTTTGTGTCCTTGTATCTTTGCTCACAGCACGCGTGGGCTAACATCAGTGTGGAGAAGTGGAAAATGTATGCTCTGACATGGTTAGCCTTTCTCCATGCCATCCTCAACCTGGTGAACATATTTGCTGTAATGTAAATGACATCTGTCTGTTTCCTTCCTTTGGAGATACAAATGGAGCGCTCAGGGCTGGACCCTCGTCTTTTTCTGCTCGTAATAATAAGAGACAGCAAAGGTAGGCTTGGCACGATGCCCCGTATCTGCGAAGGCTCGAGCAAATAAATGGTGAAAAAAGCAAGATGGAAAATGTAGTTGTGTACACTCTGATAAAGCATAAGTTGTCAAAGCATAGGTTCATCTTTACATTGCCTGTTAAAGGTTGCGAGTGTACTCATAAAAGGAGGAGGATGTCCCTGACCTCTCATGTTGTAGTAGTGCACTCTCTTTCTTTGCTCTACCAACCGTTGTCTCCCACTCAAACACATCTGATAAGAACTACATGTTTCCTTGTCGACTGACTGCGTCGCCAGTTTTGCCGTCCTCCGCAGATGATCACAGCAGAGCCGGCCAAGGCCGCTCCGACACGATCGCCACAATCAAACAGAGGCAAATGGTCGAGCCAGAGGAAGGAGGGCAAAGCTAATTGAAAGCCAAACACTCCAAGGCCCTCTGGGACCGTCTTTTTGGTACATGGAACGTGCTGAGTGCTCTGTATTTATAGGGAAATATCAGACTCTACAAATGACATGGAGTCCCCTCCAATGGCGCTGGAGCCTCCTCGTGCAGCACGGCGCGTGGTGCTGAATGCAGGAGGAACAGCTTGGCGGGTCCCTCAGGAACAGACCTGCCGACTATCTGCAGCTGTGCTGAGAATTGTCATTTTTAAATATTCACATATTTAATCAGCTGAAAGGGCTCTCACAAAACACACACACACATACATAGCGCCAGAAGCACACATGCACACACTCCTGCACAGACACACACATTACACTGGGAAGTCAGCTTGATGGGACTGATGGGCTGGGTTTGCTCGCAAGAAGAAATATTTATTTTGTGATTAGGGTTTATGATTGTGAGATTTTGTTAACTATTAGGGATTTGTTGATGAGCAGATTTTCATTACTTCATGTAAACATTTTTTCTGCAATATGCACCACACTGAAAGTACATTTGCACTCAGAGAACATTTCTGGCAGCACATTTCATTGTGTATCTATTTTATTCTGTAGCAGGTTCATCTTTACAGTGGCAAGGTTGATCTCTCCTCCATTAGCAGTGGCACCTCAGAGGATAGTATTGAACCACCCTGCCATTTTCATGAATCATTACAGAGACCATTTGAATCTCAATACATTTCTCTCTCTCTTTATTAGTCTGTCTGCAATGGACGTGTGTCTGTGGGCTTATAAATAAGTAACCTTCATTTAGACGGGCTTGTCTGTCACTGACTTACAGGATCATTTCAATAGAACTTGTCTGACTATCAGTGATGACATCCAGATGAAACAAGTAAAACATAACACCCTCCCACGGCTTAATGACCACACGAGAGATTTAGTAGCAAGAGCTGAGTGAAAATGGAGGAAATTTTCTCGATATCCTAAAAAGCTTCATGTCAGCCTGTCAGCGAGAAATTAAAGAAGCAAGGTTATCCTATTTCCCAAATTTGATTGCTGGTAGTTGCCACAACCCCAGGGTTTTATTTCAGGCAATCAACTCAGTGGTAAACCCTCCTCCTAGCCAGCATATGGAAGCATCCACTGAGGTGTGTGAGCAGTTTCTTCACCGTTTCTTAAATAGAATAGATGACATTAGGCTCCATATCACACCTGTGACCAGAAATCTCCTCATCTGTACTGAGCTCCCTGCCAGTACGTCTCATTTCAAGCAAATTTCAACGCTGGAATTACAGGAGTTAACATCCCACTTAAATTTCTCCACCTGTCAATTTCACTTTATCCCTGTTAGATTCCTGAAAACAGCTACTTCAACCTGTTGGCCCACAAATTCTCTCTGTTATCAACTGCTCATTGTCCACTGGCCCTGTCCTATCCATTTTTTGAAAATGCTATTGTTTGACCTTTCTCGAAGAAACCTACACCAATTTCAATTTAATACCAATTTCAATCAACATTTTAATCTGAAATTAAAAGTATTTTGCCTTTCAATTAATCTCACAAATGAATAGTAATAGTATTTTCTAGCAAAAAGCACAGCAACAGCTCTTATTAAGGTTACAAATGATTTACTGATTTAGGGCTTGTTCAATTTAATTTTGCTTGATTTGAGTTCCACATTTGACACAGTCAATAACAAAATCCTTTTAAATCATCTTGAAAACTGAGTTGATATTAAGAACACTGCTGTAGCCTGTTTTCACTCCTACCTCTCTGAGAAGTGCGTCTCCTGATCCCCAGCCTCTCTCTCATGTGGTGTTCCCCAGGGGTCAACTCTTGGTCCTGTTCTGTTTTCTTTTTATGTGCTCCCTTTGGCTCGGATAATCCACAGGTATGATATTAATTTCCACTATTCTCACAACTTTATTGTTGTGACTGTTACTGTATTGACTTTTCTCTCTGAGGTCAAATGCTGAGTGTCACAAAACTTTCTGTGACCTAATTAGTGCAAATCTGAGGTCCTTTTGATTCGACCCCTCTACACCTGACTTGTGACTTGACAAATAATCCTGAGAACCTGTCCACCAAAGCCAAGCATTCAGTCCACAATCTGAGTGTGATCTTTAACTCTGGGCTTTATTTTGACATACAAATCACCAATCATGTTTTTTCCAACTTAGGAATATTGCAAAAGTTGAACATTTTCATCTGAAGCAGACCTTGAAAAAGTCACCCATGCTTACAGTACATCTCATCACATCTGGATTATTGTAATTCCCTGTATTTGAGGCTCAGCCAAACCTCATCTCCCATCTCCATCTTGTTTAAAACTCTGCTGCCAAATATTTAACAAAGACCATATCACTCCCATCTTTGCAGTACTACACTGGCTACCTGTTAGGTATACAGAATAGACTTTTACTGTTTACTTTTAAAGCCCTAAGCGGCCTCACTCCTACCTACATCATAGATTTACTCCTGTGCTCCTCAGTTACAACCCTCCTAACCGTTCCCACAGTCCATCTGGTTACAAAGTAAATCAGACATTAACTGTGCAACTCACTATTTGAGAAATTTACTTTTTATAGTAAATCTGTTGTTTGTCTCGTTTCTATCCATTTTTTTTGTCCCTTTTATTTTACCTGCTTTTGTTACACAATGTTTCATCAGGTCTTGTGTTATATATTTTTATTTGTTTTTATTATTTTTATCTTGAGTGCGTGAACTATTTTATCTTGTTGTGCAGAACAGTTTGCAACTGTGCTTCAAAAAGTGCTATACAAATAATATCATTTTTTTAATAACTGATGTCACCCTTGAATCGTCTGAATAACAAATGTCAAAATGTCATGACATCAGGAACCAAGTTTTGCAAATGATGTTTTCATGATGTAGTCGGCACATATTGCCTTTTAGAAAACGAAATATTTGGGTTATCAGACTTGATAGTATCACCTGGAAATCAACACATAATTCTTCGCCTCTTTGTCATTGTTTTCAGGCAGGTACTAAATGGAAGTGATTGCTTGACTAAAAGTATTATTACAGAAATGAATCCTGTTCCACCCAGGAGAATAAATATGCACGCTAACGGTGTGAAACTGCCAAATGTTTCTGATACTGCGATGAGATTCTGAGGCAGCATCAATTAGCTGTGTGCATTGCTTTGACCTGTCACTGGGATATCTGAGCACCTTTTATCATTGTGCACAGTGTGGAGTGTGAGAGGCATCATCTTTAATCATGTGTTGTTGTTTTTTTTTTTTGTTTTTTCCCTCTTTTTTTTCCTTTTTTTTTTTTTTGCTGGGGTAAAAATATGTCCCTACACCATGCAGAGTCCCCAGACAGCCATGTTGTTTACTGCCGCTTAACAAAGGGAAGGGAAGTCAAGACTGTGACATCAGGTAACGTGAATGAGGTGCCACGATACCACAGCGGGAAAACAGGAAGAATTCCAAAGCAGCGAGTCTGAGAGAGAAAGAGCACGGAGGAGGAGAGGAAGACAAAGAGAAAGAAATATTGAGAGAGAGAAAGAGAAAGCAGAAAGAGACAGTGATATGCCTCGCTATCAATCTTTGTTGTCAAATCCTTCCTAAAAGAATGCAAAGAGGGTGCAGGATGTCATGCATTGTGCAGTACTGTACAAAATTAGCAGATAGAAAGACTGTGTTTTCAGGCATTTTTGCAAAGAGTTCAGATCAGATTGTATTGAATAATAGTTGCCTATTGCTGAATGA
Source organism: Centropyge bicolor (assembly GCA_037975185.1). NCBI lineage: Eukaryota > Metazoa > Chordata > Actinopteri > Pomacanthidae > Centropyge > Centropyge bicolor. Next base: position 4,603,544 of record JBBMOC010000014.1, read on the forward strand.
AGAACCAATGTCAGGTCGAGTGCAAAGCTGGGTCGGGCTGCAAGACAGCTCACTTAAAACAATATTAATATTCATGGATTTCAAAAGCCAAATTCTGTGCTTTTAGATAGCATCGACTCTATTTCATCCCCATTGATGCATCGCAGCTGCATTTGGTGACTAACTTTAGTCAACGTGGCAGCGTTTCGCCTGACACGCCCCTTCGTTTGAATGTTGTCAGCCTGTCAGCTATATACCTCACGGCTGTTCTCTGTTCTTGGGAGGACTTATTTTGCATTCACACACTGTATTTATCAAGGAAATCATATCACTCTTGGAACTCATATGCATGAGAGAAACTGTCAGACCTAAAATTAGTTCATTCTTTCACATCATTTGTGTAATAACTGAGAAACAAAGAGTCTATAGCCATGCTCGTGGTTCTGTGAGGTTGTGCAACTGTTATAGCAGGTATAATAATTCTTTGTGGTTTGCCAACAAGCATTAAACACTAATTGCCACTTATTTGTCTTAAAGTATTGCAGTAAATGAGACTGGGATCTGAAGATGGTGCTAGGTGAAAAATCAAAAATCAGTTTGTCCGAGTGAGACATTTCACTCATCATCACAATTGTCAACCTCATGGTGGCGCTACAAGAAAAGTCAGGGCATCACCAAAGTCATTAGGCTTCACTGTCTGGCATGATGCTATGATTTCATGGTGTGATAGTTGTTGACATATTTTAGTCTGGACAAAAACCAACTGACCACCCAAAAACCTTATGGCTTAAAAAAAAATCTCACATCTGGTACTAAAGTCATAAAACTCAATCTTGTGTCAAGTGAGAGAAAATTCCTTCATATTTAGAGGACAGACTATCTCAGCTTGTAGCTTCTTAATATTGGCCACCCACTAAGGTGTAACCCAGAACACGCCACACACAAACAAACAACACAGCTTGACCGGGCAAATCCTTTCCTTGACCCCAAAGCATGTGTTTGACTCTGCAAACCTTTTTGGGAGAAACTAATGAGAAGTGACATGACAACTAGCAGAAGCGAGATGACACATCTCCCCAACGTTACTGTGGGCAACATCGCTTCTGCATTTTTCTAATGTCCTAAAAATACACTTTAAACAGGATGGGGAGTCTGCCAAGGGATCAAACAGGCACAAGTGGTGCACCAGCTGGTACGGTGTAGAATACCTTGGATTCCTGCGGCACAGAGACTGACGTAGCTCTGCACAGGTCAAAGGATTAGCAGGTTTGTTAGTGACAAAGATGAGTAACAGGAAGGAAGAGGGAGGTATAAAGTGGCTGCTTTTGTTTGGCGTTGAGCTGCTTTCTTACTTTGCAGCATTTTGGAAACAACTGAAATATCCAGCTTTAAGAAATTAACTTCTTCTCCTGCTTTCTTGAATGAATATGAAGTAATTATCTAACAAACAAATTTCCAACAAAATTAGTATAAAAGCATTAACATCCATGATATAAACATCAAAGTGTATTTATGCATTTGCTGGAAAGAGCTCAGTTCTAAATATACATTTCTATAGAAATAAGCATCCTCATGGGTGAATCAGGATTCAGCCAGCTCACATGTAATAAGAGCATGACATGCTACATCTTCTCCTATATTTAGGTTACTATTTCCTGTCCTCAAGAAGCCCTGGTGTCAGGTGGATGAATATGGCTTATTACCTCCCTCCTCTGCTCTCCTCTCACTGGATGTCTATCAGCACACCTGAACAAATAAGAGAAGAGCTCAGTGCATATCACTCCTGCCTGCAAAACTTAAACTGGCACAGAGACACAGTCAGCTGGCCAGGATTCTCCTTAAGCACCAGTTTAAAATGGAATTGTCTATAAAATTGTAAATTCATACTGGTGCAAACAAGAATTCATGGTGCACTTTTACTTTTTATATTATGGCCTTGAAACTGTGCGGTTCCATCTGCAATCTGGGTGGTTCTGAGATATGTAAGTTCAAAGTTTTCACATCTTAGATACATGGACAAGTTGCAAATCTGACATATAATGTTCAAAACAGGCATCCTAAATATATTCTTTTCTGGATATACTTTCAAGAATAGATTTTTGGAATTAGGGTTCAAGACAGTTTATTCTTACTTTACTTTAATACACAAAATCAATGAGGTTTTGTTAAGATATTTGGGCACAAACAGAATTTAGCAACACACTACTTCCAACATTTTTACTGTCAGATTTCAACTAATAATGCAATCAATAAAGTTCTATTATGAACACAATTCAATACAAGGCAGATCCTTGGAAGAAATGTTGTTCTACTAATGTCTGCTGATGCCTTCTCTTCCTTCTCCATCAAGTGTTTGTCTCTTGTCTCCTCCCAAATGAACTTCTAGTTTTCACCAGGTGATCATCATTGTCATTGACTGAGTCTTGGTTTGAACACTGTCACTGTCATAAGTGTACTGTATGCATTTCCAAACAGGCACAAACCAAAGGAAGTGTGGTAGCACTGGATCACTATAATGTAATAAACCTGAGTTTATCTCAGATTTGCTCCATATTACATTTGTTTTCTTCATCTCTAAAGTATATGTCACAATGAGTTGCTAATAATAACAATAATTCTTAATCAGGCTCTTTCTTTAGCAGTAAGCATGCATCCCTCCCACCTTCTGAGCCTGCAGAAATGTCCTCAGGCTGGAGAACCAGGGTTCACGCCCGGCTGTAACCCGCGTGCTGTCGAAGTGTCCCTGAGCAAGACTTTGAATGTGCGCCGGCACCAGGGGCCCCCACTGCTGCTGACCCTGCATTCTGGCCTGCTGTGAGGAAGTGGGCAGCCAACAAGAGAAGCTCCCTACAGGAGACAGAGGATGGTTGTAGCGCTGTCAGTTTGACCAGTCAGGAATGAACGATGGTGGTGTGATCAATATTTCACACGCCTGCTTTCTTGTGAAGCTCGCAGGCAAAGTTCCATGTCTCTGTGTGCCACGTGGAAACGAAAGACAGAGTAGAACGAAAAAAGACAAACAAGAACATACTTTGGGCTAAGAAAGTAAAATTGAGTATTATATTTGAGTTAAGAGGGGACTATGTTAATCAGTTAAAAATTTGGCCTTATTTTCAAAGTGAGCAAATTTCTTCTTGCTGCATCACTCCCTGTCTACCTCTGCCATCTCCAGTAAAAAGTTATTATATGACATGAAATTCTGTCACATGATTGTGAATTTGTATTAGACCGGAAATAACTGATTGACCACCTGGGGGCAGCAGAAGCGCCCTGTAAATACACACAACATTATTATCACTTTGTAAGTTGATATAATAACCTTATGAGCAAAAATCACTTTCTTTTTACCTCTGTTTTTATTCTCCATCAACTCCTGAGTGAAATATCTGGCACATTAGCTTCTAAATGCTCATTTATTTCCACCAGGTAATTCCTAATTTTGTGTGTCTGGTATTTGGTAAAGTAAGGTTTTGGCATGGAGAACCAAAACAATGAGCTGAAAGATGCTTAAAAAAAAGTCTGGAGAGATAACAGAAACTGCAGAGTTGGGTGATTATTCTCTGTGGGTTCAACAAACATGTAGTCGCATGATGCATTCCTAATATTGATGTATTAATTGTTGCTGCTTTAAAAGAGTAATCTCAGTAGACATATAGGAAAAGTTTGAATCAAAACTTAAGTTCTGCACAAAACAACTCCAGAATCACAGAAGTCAAACGTGCTTCAACCTCCTCTCCCATATCTCTCTCCGTAAGACCACACCTGGTTCAGTTGGGTAAATGATTTATTGGTGACTCAGTGAAGGATGTGGGTAAAATTGAGAGGCACCGTGGCACACAGAGTGGATCGGTTGAAAGAGGAAGAGGGGGGTGGAGGGTGATGGTGGATGAAAGGAGATCTAAGAAGCCAGAGCTGGACAAGACTTTGGATGGATGTGATGTGTGTGGAGTGGGCCTTCGCTGCTCCTCCCTGTCCATCACAGGAAGATGGACTAAGAAGGAGGGGGGGAAGAAAAAAACAGGGCGTGATAGGGAGAGCTTGAACTTCTACCTCTAACCTTTATCTCTTCTTACTCATTTTATCCATTGCTCTGATGTTTTTATCCACAAAGCATCAGCCTCACTGGAGCATGTGGATCTTATTCCTCAGACAAAAGCTGAAGAAGTATTAGGCTATTAAACGATCCTCATTGTTGCTGTATTGTGTCAGTGTGGAATATAAAGAGCTCCTCTCGCCGCTCACTGATGAGGAGAGTGTTATTCTTTCACCAGCCTCTGTAACTACTGCCTTTCAGGTCTGCACATTCCCCTGAACTGTACAGGCGAATACCAGGTTCTGTTCACTTCTGAGGGGGAAAGTCTGTAACTGCTGAAAAATGAACAATGAAAAGGCTCTTTCCTGTCCTCGTAGGAGTGGCAGGCAATAGCAGTCTTGCAAATCCATACTTTTGGGCTCCTTTTATATTTTTGAAAGCTCAATTTGAATAATAAGCTGAAAAGTGCTCTTTCATGGCTGGCATTCATAGTATCCATTCTCTCTAAAGTGACGAAGGAAAGGGAACTTAAACGTCTATGAAGGCAATGCCACTTAAAACCACTCTTTTTTGCATGAATGAGACACACTGTACATAAACATACTCCTGCATGAGTCACAGGTGCAATCGCACTGAACGCGGGCGATAATTCTACCGGGTTAAAAATGCGTAAGCATGTGTGGAATAACAATATATCAGTGCTGAGTAGAAGCATATACAGATTCAAGGCTAAACCAAGAAAATTAAGCAGCTTGTCCTCCATTTGCTCTATTTGGATTCATCTCGCAAGAGATAGCTATCAGCTCAGTGATGTAGGTAGGATTTATTTATTTATTTTCACCTTTTATTTATTTATATGTAGTTTTAAATACCACCCACGTCTGCTCCACATTCCTCTTGTCTCCTTACTCGTTAAGATCTAGGCACTGCAGCACCGGAGCTGACAGTCTTTTACCTTTGTGATTCATAGATCCAAAAGCCTTACATACTGCATATTTACTCCTCTAAATGTGGGTTTACAGACATTTTAGGCCTGACAGAGGCTTTACGTGTGTGTGTGTGTGTGTGTGTGTGTGTGTGTGTGTGTGTGTGTGTGTGTGTGTTTGTGTGTGTGTATGTGTTTGAGGGCAAATATTAATTATTTATATGTATACATATATATGTGCTGTATAATTTTTTATATTTGAGGGTAAAATGATTTCTTCATATCTCAAATAAAAAAAAAACATCTGCAATGATAAGCGAAGGGTGTCACAGTTAGTCAGATGGGGATTCGGGATTAACCCTTTGTATACACACAATAACACTTGTACAAAGTTTGAAACTGTTTTGAAGGTTCTGTTAAAAAAAATTAAAAAGAAAAAAAGACCTTAACAGCTCTCTGCTAAGCTGCAGCGAAAATAATGAATAATCATGATAGTTAATCATACCTGCAAGTGAAGTCTGTTGAAGACAGTCTGGGTTGATTCATCTCGAGCACAGAAAGCAAGGATTATGATTAAACACGTTTTGTTTTTGTAATGTGTGAATCAGAGTGAGATGTTGCCTGTGCTTTCTTGGATCAACTCGTGTCTCAGATGCTGAACCACAGAACCCTCTGTAGCCTCTACAGAGGTTTCAGTGGTTCAGCTCTGCAGCTTCCAACAAGGCTTCCCTCTGCAACTCATCCACAGTTTGAACTGCAAGAAACACACATAGCACAGGAGAGAGAGGCTGTACATTTGAAATCAGACCTGACTGTGAATGTGACTGAAGGCTCACCAATCGTATTCATTTACATTCATCTCAAATCTTTAGCTTTGGAGGTGGAAACAAGAAAGATAAACACCAAGAGAAACACATGCTGATAACAACCTTGAAGTCTTTATTTCTGACATGCTTGTGATATTGTGTCAGTGCAGCCTCTTGCTAAAGAAAATTGAAATATTATTTTCAGTTTATTCTCTGAAACTGAGGTAACTTATTTATAGAACAGAATGGGAGCAGAATGACTTGCTGAACAAGGACATCTATGGGTCATATAGGATAATGCAAAAATCATGTGCTGGATAAATCACAGTGAAAGAAGGATGCAGTCTTACCAATATATAGTTATGATAATATACATATATAAAAATACAATATGTCACATTTGCAAAGTGTTATTAATGATCTGGCTGTCTAATGTTCACGATATATATAATTAAAAAAAAGCTTACATGCATATAGGTCACGTCCGGCTGTCCCTTCCACTCTGTCCTTATGGCTCACAGCTTGTATGATGGAATGATTCACATCCTCCAGTATAATCTTGCACAGAGTGGAGGAAGCAAGGATAGTGAACATTAACCTTACTTAAGCTGCTGTTTTTCTCGAGGGGATTTGGAAGGATTTTATTACTTAAAATTGAATGGCACACTTCAGTAGGAGGTGCGGACATGCATGGGCTAAAGCTACTTAGTCGAACTGACACAGTAGACTGAAAAAAAAAAAGCTTTTTGATGTAGTTAAGTCGCACAAAGAGCCAAACGGTTATGAATGTGCTTTTTCTTTCTGTTTGTTTATTTCTTTTACCCCTTCTTCCTCAGAAATTACATCACAACGCCCCAAAGACCACTTCACGTCTCTTGAGGCGCTCACTTGAACAGGAAACACACAGGCACCCTTTTCAGGAACGCTCGTTTTCCTCATCACGCTCAATCAGCGCAACATTTGCTGGTTCTGATTTTGATTCAAGAGGCTGCTTTGACCTTTGAGACCTGAGCAAAGAAAGATGAAGGGTTTCTGAAGATAATGATATTATATGTTGAATTAAAAAAAAACAACTATTTGCTGTTTGTCCATGAAAATAAATCACACTCTATTTTTTTATTCTACCTTTATTCGCATTATAATGAAAGTATTTTACACCGAGGTTTGCGAGTGCTGAGTCATGAACAGAAAAAAAAAAAACACTCAGTCAGTTTTTCCCCTTTTGCACGATTATGTACTACATGCAAATTTCTGTGAGCTTGCCATTATAAAATTATGTTTCCTATCAAACCTCACTCAGAGCATTTTCTCTTAATTTGCACGCTAAACAAACTACAAAGTCTTAGAGCACTTGACAGTTTGTGAGATGAATAAATAAAGGAACACGTTCTTTTATCCGAGCACATCCCCGTAGATCTGTCTAATGACAGCTGTGGATATTTAACCGTCCTCCTCAAACAGAATTATCTCAGTTCTGCTTGAGCCTGCTCCCAGTCTTCATTACTATTGCATGGCCCGTGGCCACTTTTACTCATCAAGACCGCATTACATTATTTACAAACTGGAAACAATTGAAGGAGCACTGTATTACAGGACAGGGAGTCACCCATTAAAAACCTATTCCTGAATTATGAATGAGTATTTCATTTAGTATGCCATGTTACATTAAGCACCTTTATATGGTGAAGGTGCATTTAAAGGTCTTCTCTCTTGTCGCTGTTTTGTTTTTATGGAAGAAGAGAAGAGGACAGATTCAGGACAAGAATTCTCTATTTGACTTGTTCTGGGCAGACATCGGGCAAAGAAATACGAAGCCTAATGGGATTGAAGGATTTCAAGCAGAGTCTACATGGCTGCAGGGAGCTCAGAGAAGCAGGGACGGGCTGACAGACAGACGGACTCAATAAATGGCTGACTGGAGACAACGTCAGGAAGATTAGCTGAAATAACCAGTGAGGAGATCGAGCAAAACCCAACTCAAATGACCTGAGTCATGGTTAGCGTTCAGGTAATAAATGGGTATTCCTCCACAATTTGATGCTGTACAATAAAGCAAAATCATTCCTCCTTACCACTGATGAGCTTTTCTTTGACTCTGCATCCTGCTGGCATCTGGCATTAAAGAGCTAATTAATAACCAAACAGCAGATACAAATAAGAAATCAGCTGGGGAAGAGATGCGCTCATGCTGTATATCTACAAGTGGTAGGCACTGGCCAATATTCCTCACAATTCCTTCAGTTTGGATGTAATTTTAAAAGACTTCCCTCCAGGCCCACTTTCAAGCCGGCTACCCGCGTGTGCTGGTTCAGATTTACATCAATGTTCGAGATAGAGGCCGCTCCTCTGATCTTCTCCATCAGAGGGGAGAAAACTGTACACAGAGGATAAACACTATATTTTAAAGGTCTGGTGCACCCAAATAATAAAAAAACATATTTTTCTCTCTTACCTCCAGTGGTATCGAGGGAATAATAGGCCTCGCTGCGGACAGTTTTCCTTGCATCTAAATAGTCGTAACAAATTGCTGTAAGAAAACAGATTCTGACAGTAACATACTGTTTCCCATTAAAACTGTACTGTACTCTAGGAAACAATGCATTCTGGGCAGTATTCATGGGCAGTTTGCCATTTCATGTAAAATACTGCAATACACTGTGAACGGTGTTGGATTCTGGGGCTGATGTTTGAATCAACAGCAGAGAGGCCGAGTGAATACAGAACACTACTCTACAGGAGAGAGGCTGAACAAGTCATGAAGCCAACTCTGGGCTTCCTTTTCAAGAATTGCCCATCTGAATCCTGCACTTTTTACTTTTTAGTGAGGCACATCTTTAACCTAAGTACCAAGAGAAGTCTGCCTCTACATTTGAATTTATTCAAACGCTTTTCACTCTCTCTCTCTTTTCTTCACATCCATCATGTGTATCTTAAACCTCGACTTCATGACCATTTCATATTGGAGCAGGCTTCATTTCTATCCAACCTCTATTCTCAGACTGCTGTGTTTTTTTATTCAGGCGCTCAGCCAAGAGAGAGGGACAAAGGCCAGCCAGGACAAGATCATGTCCAAGAGGACAGGGAGAGTCGTTCTGTCACAGTCAGTCCCTGTGTTTCCGCTCTTCTGAAGAACATCATGGACCTTTAGTGGTATTTCACACAGGTCAACGAGAGCTTTCTGTCCAGACACTTCACATCGACACAAGCACAGTTATTGTCCTTTTTTGTCTTTGAATATGTAATCACACATGCTGTATTCCATTTCAGGAATCTGTGTATTCCTGCTGCAAACATTGCCGGAAAAACTACTATTTATGTAAAGAAGAAGGGAGCATGTTCAGTTGTCAGGGAATATCTTGTAGGATAGGACCAGCTTTGACTGTTAAGGTCACTGTGTATGAAGCAGAATCTGGGCAGACCCTAGATCAGTTGTATTATGAGACGGCTCAGAGTCTACTCTTTATGTTTAAGAGATCTGTTTAAGTTCATTTGCTTTGAAATGCTGAGTCAAGAGAAACTGTTGAATCAGGGTCATGTCTTGGTTTCCCCAACAAATCGCAGGGCTCCCACCTTCTGTATCTCAAACACCACTGTTCAAATTTGAGCGTTTGAAGGGATGATGCATCTTGCCATTTGTCTGATGGAGGCACTCTAATTTTGTCTGAAGGACTACTCAAGTCGGACTGGCAAGATTTTCTACTGTTAAAATGAAAAAGAAACAAGAAAAAAAAAATCCAAATCTTTTTCACATTTTTCAGTTTGTGTGAAAGTGGAAGTCTCTTTCACTGCAAATTAACATGCCTGTGGGACTGTAATGGAAAAAAAACACTTTATTTGACGCCTATCTCTATAATCCATTATAAATGTATTTATATTGCGTTATATTGACATTATAGCACTGTATAACTATAGTTATTAACACTCATAAATGATCACAATGCTTTATAGCAATAATCATAACACACTATAAAGCATTTTATCATCACTTATAAGGTCAGTTATTATAATACATTATAACTGTTGGCAACTCACTGACAATTCCCACATAGATAATGCATTATACATATATATATATATGATATGCTTATAAACGTGTATAACTATCATTATAAACACTCATAAATCATTATAAGGCTTTATAAAAATGAGCATAACACATTATAGAGCATTTTATAATGGCTTATAAGGTAAATAAAGTGTTACCAAAAGTTTGTTTGTATTTCAGTTCATCCTTTTTTAAAGAGAAAACTGCTTTTTAGTAGCTGTCCACTGCAGTGACCGCTATGCACCAGAGGGTTAAAAATGAATGTCAATAATTTATCGTTTTGTTTTCTCAGCCTCTCCTTTTCCACCGGATGTTTTTACTGCTGTAACAATCATTTTCAGATATTTGACCATAAAGCAAAGCATCAGAAAAACTTAAATTCTGACCTAAAGATGGTGCTAGAGGACAACATCATTACAATTCATCCTCTGGAGACCATGAATGCTGCACACTAACTGCACGGTAATATTTAGTCAAGAGACCATTCATTACTAAGTCAAGAACTACATAAAAAGTCATGAGGATACATTGTATGAGAAACATGAATATCTGTATCAAATTTGGCGGATTTGAGATATTTCACTGAATAAATGAAATCTTCGACCTGTTGTGGTTGAGAGGACCAAAAATTTTTATAAATTTTTCTCATTTAATGAAATGTCAACCCTAATGATAGCATTAGAGGGAAAGTTCGGTCGCTCCTTGTAGATATGCATCATGCAAATATTCAGTATCGTCTCACAGTTATAAAAGCAATGCCAGTACATCAAGAACATCCTGAAGGAATAACCAAACCACCTGCATCGGAATGAGAGACATTTTGGAAATTGTGTGGAATTTTGAAAAAGAACAATCTTTTTTTTCTTTAACAGATTGAAGAACTGAGGAGGGAGTCGAGGCTGCGGGATCCAAATCAGTTTCTCACCTAATTTCGTCGACTGTTTCTTGAGATGTTGCTTTTAATGTACTTTCATATTGCTATGCAGGTACCAGAGATAATGTAATCAAGGTTTACGAGGTAAACAAGCTCAAAATTTTCAAACCTTTCGTTTCGGCGAGGTGTGTGAGACGAGCTGCTTGTGTGTGTGTGGAGACACAAGACAGGAGGAATCTAATGTAATGTAAAATAGAACATCTATACTTTAACATGCTGGGTATAGAAACATGTACAGATTATGAACAGTTGAGGACGGTATACAATAGATTGAGAATGTTGTAATGAATAGGAAACTTATTTCAGTCACTGAGAAAACACACTGATGATTTCAGTTCTTCCCCAGACGTTGCTACACAAGAATCTATTTTGCTTTTGATATTTTGATGAATGTCAACCAGTGAAGCAGCACAATTAGCATGCATCTCTGTGATTAGACTTAATGCAGCCATCCTGAAGCTGTGACTAAGGAGCCTAAAAATGAGGAGTGAAAAATGATGGATACCCATTTTAGTTGAGAAAATATCATATCTGGGAAGAGAAATTACAACTCTGGCTTAATCGTCTAGTAAATGCTATCAAATAAAGAACGGATGGCAGCGTGCAAAAGGGAATTAGGATGCATTCCTCGCCGCTACAATGGACTGAGGCTCGATTTGAGAGTCGCAAAGCGCGTCGCCGTACTGGCAGACAGGTGCCAGAGGTGTGTTGGACTTAGGGGCTGAGCTCATCATTGCACGGGAGGCTCAAAAGGCCCTGAGCTTCTGGAGCATTAGGGCTGCGGGAGAGAAGGTGGGGGAGGAATATTAGCAGGATACGGCTGCAGAGGAGGGGGTGGGGGCCCTGCTGAGTAATGCACACTCGGAGGTTGAGGTGTGGGAGGGGTGCTGTTAATTGCCGTGCAACATCTCAGCTGAGGGAGCACTTGTGAGAGAGTGGCAGTTCAAAGAGTGGGGTGTGTGACTGCGATTCAATCAAAGTACAAAATGATGGCGGTTTGGCCCTTGACCAGAAACAGATTGGAGGCAGGTATGTCATTAATTAGACATTCTTCTTCTGTCTGTTTTGTTTCTCGGGTAATATAAAATAAGTGAAACCAGCTCTGGACAGTGTGAGCCTTCTTTGCAAAGCTCTCTTGTTTTGGATATGATGTGAAGCCAGTGGAGAGCTGTGAGCAGTAGGGTGGGGTTCCTGTTGTGTAGGCGTAGTCCATAGCGCTCTATTGGCTGTGGTTTCGCATGATCTACAGGGGGAACTCCATTCCTCGTTAAACGACAAACCACCACCTGTTCTCATTTCATCTCTCCCGTCCTCGCTGTGCCTCTTGGACCACTGGTGAAGGGCAGACACCCAGGTACTCCGTGAGGAATGGAGGCAAGTTTCCCATTCAAAACATTCCCCATCCATTTCCTGATGGCCGCCACCTGTTCACCCTTCCCCCTCCTCCGCCGCCGCCACCACACACACACACCTACCTAAGTCCCGTTGGAGGGATGGGCAGATTGTTGGGGGATGAGAGTGGATTGTCACTGTCACAAGGGGCGAAGGAGGAAAGGAGGACAGGAGGAGGTGGGTAGTCTGTGTTACTCGATGGCCCCCAAGTTCCAGATGTCACTTTTTTTAATGACATAATTATGACCGTCTTACGACTCCCCTTGGCCTTCAGTCTGCACTGGAAGTTATGCATGCTGCTCGAGCACACACATATATAAACATGCATAATTCCTGCATATTATTGTTATTCAAAGCCAGTGTTCCTGCGCCATGTGTAATGAGAAAGGTGTGTCTCTGGAAGATGGCTGGTTCAGGTAATTTACTGCTGTGAAGTAATATCACAAAGAACAGCATCATCGTTGAAAGACAATCATATATTAATCATACGAAACGTGAAGCATGAGTGACCCCCACAAAAGGAAGGATTTTCTTGACAGATTATTAATCAAACATCAAACTGGCCAGCTTCTTCTTTGCTGACACCCCGGAGCTAAGGCCATCTGGATCAGCCATTTTCTGGTCATTAACCGCGCTCGCTTCTTAAGAATCCTGAAGTGCTCGCTCGTTCCTGAAAGAGCGTCTGAGGCTGGCAACTCGGCGTTCACAGTTTGAGCCACTTTTGTTTGCTAAATTCTATCTTTGCTCGGTGTGACAGAGATATCGCTTTTGGACGAGGACCGTGATGAAAGGCGTTTTGATGTGGAGGCATGCAGCACAACAGTGAGAGACACACAAAAGTGGGAGCTACCAAGCTGAACTTCAACAAACACACACTCCACGGATACATAGGAAACTGTGAAGAATGATCACAATGAATAGCGCGATGAGCTGTTGTTTCAGTGGGGATCTGATAATGATGAAGGCAGTCCCCTCTCTAACAGGGCTAATTGGGGTTCAGAGGCATCTAATGCATGATAGATGGAGAAGGAGAGGGTCTCAGTGGTGGATGGCACGGCTGGCACGAGATCACAAGCATTAATAGAGCCGAACCTTTCACTCTGGGCTGAAAGACATCTGTTGCCAGCAGGTAACCTCGGCTTTATCATTACCAGCTAGACCCACCGATGTTTTCCTGGCACGACAATTTAAAGCGATATATATGTTTGCTGGCTAATTCAAGCTGTCAACATCATCCCTGTTTGTAGGTGAAAAATGGGTGCACCACGCGGCGCACCAGATGGCACGAATGGATCATCAATCTGAGACAGCAGACATGTGATGGATGGATTCTCCAGAGTAAACAGTTTCAAACTAAGAACCACACTGAGAAGAAATTTGCTCACAAATGAGCACTTTTGTGTCGACATTATGCAGTGAAAGGAATGCAAACGCCGTCTATGGCTATTTATGCTTGTGACATGCAGTTTACAGGCACCACGCATGAGCCAAATGTAATCAAAAGGCAGGCCCGTCTGCGAAAATAAAAAGGCAGGACTAAATTCTGCTTTCACTCCAAAAACTGATTAACAGGCAGGTTGAAGAGCAGAGAGTGAATATTAGACTTAGATTTACAGCTCCAAATGAATAATGCTGCTCTTTAACCTCTGGATGCCTAAATAAGCAATAATAAGCTTAACATATTAATTCAAAGGTGACAATATGTCAATATGTGTTCTTGTTATATGAGATGATTCTGGTTTGTTTAATTCAAACAAAAGAGTAAAGAGGTTATGGACCAGACTATTTCATAGCTGGATGCACTAACTTCCTGATGCCTGCTCTCACCTGTAAATCTCAACTTGTTGTTTTTCTATGGATTAAGTCTTATTGGAGGGACTGTTGTTGGGTTAGCCTTTCCTTTCAATTAAAAAAATCTATATAACTTTTGCATATACTTCTGTGTATAGCTGTTAATAAATATTATTTACATCACAATTACATGTGTGTTCGGTTCCAAAATCTTTCCATAATACAGTCAGGCCAAACTGAGCATCACATTTGATGCACATGAATTGTTAATAAGATTTAAACTAGTGGGACAAAATATGCTAAAAATTTCTGTTCATTTTGTCAAGATGTTTTTTTGTTGTTTTTTTTTACTTATATCATTTTAATGTTTGCTGAAACAGCAACAGATTTGACATCTTGTCAACTGACAGCTTCCCTTCAAAGACAAGAGAAGCACTGTGGGTAAGTAGGCAACATCCTGAGCATGAGGTGGCAAAGTGAGCGGGCTGAATATCACAATGTTTGCAGACAACTCCAAACCCGCTGAGATGGCGTGTCACATCATGACAAGTTGCACTCTCCGAGCAAAGTAAAGCCTCTCCTGCTAAATTCTGAATATAAAAAAAGCTGCAAATTAAAAAAAAAAAAAAAAAAGTAACAGTGGAAGGCAGAGATGAGTCCTTTTATGATGGAGGCATCTCAATATGACATGTGACCACCAGTGTGTGCAATGAATAAATCATCCTGAAGCGGGCAGGGAGAGTAAACAGTTGTGTATCTTCACCTCAGATGCCTGAAGAGGCCTGTCAGACACACCAGTTAACAAAGCCTAGCTCCTTATCATCATGCGCACCATGTTTCAGCAGATCCAAGTCCAAACCTGACACCATTACCCCACCCCCATCTTTTCCTCCCCCCTCTACGACGCCAGAGCTCACCCAGTGTTCCTCCAGAGTCGACTCAGAGCGAAGTTAAAGCGAGGATGGTAGCAAGGCTGCTAATCTTTCCCAGGAGTCTCTGCTTCACTCGGTTGTATTTAAAGATCGCCTGGATTGTCTCTGTAAATTAGGCAACCAGAGCTCTGGGATTAGCTGCCAATTTGTATCCACTGTGGATAGAAACTCCTCGAGACCTCCATGATTTTATCTATTAACACAACTTCAAGCACAATCAGGCTCTCGTCGAGTGCAACGCTGGCTCCAAGCTATGGTGCGATTCAAACTCTGTGTGGTTTAATCCAGTCGAATGTGAGAGATGATGGGAATTATTTCATGTGAGAATAGAAAGAAAAAGATTTTTTTTTTTTTTAGAATATAGTTTTTTTTATTTATAATTTATAATTGGCAGATACAAAAAACTCTTGAACTGTATCCAAAGTGTGCAATAAAATCACTGTTGATTTTTTCCAAAAGAAAAATACAAAAAGACCATCTACTTTGGAAAGTTGACAGTTGACAACCAATGTAAACTGGAGTGAACTGGTAATTCTACAGAGGGTTTACTAATCGCTACTAATGCTCTTTTATCTGACTACGGTTTGTTAACAAATTGCAAATCTGCTTTGCTCTCCCAAGATGATAACCAAAGTCATTATGTGTACATACATCTACATTGGTGACATTCTAGTTCCCCATTGTTAAATACAAGAAAGGCAATCATATCCATAAGCAGCACAAATGTGTATAACACATTAAAACGAAAGAAAAAGAGTTTTCAAATTGTACCAAGATGTTCGTGTGAGGGTAAACAAAAAGGGAAGGGACAAATCACCTTCACTCATCGAGATGCACAGAATAAAACGTTGGAGCTTGTTAAGTGCTAAACAGCTGTTATTAATTCAAAATGCTTCAGCAGTCTGAACAAGCATCAACCTCTGGAATCAAACATTGAAGGCAATAATGCTTAATAATAACCTAAATAAGTATTTAGAAAACAAAACCACAGCAGCAACACCATATGAAACTGGTTCCTGCTTGTCAAAGTCTGATGACAAATAGCAAATTAAAATGGAAATACAAGTAAAAGAACGTTGTATTAAAAAAGACTAACAGTTTACTTTCACATTTCAACTGAAACACATACACACACACACCCAAAAGTAAAATCTAATTTACATCCACATTCTTGCCATGATCCCATTTCTTGACAGCCCGTGAGCATTAGCAGAGGCTCTGATATGATGCTGGTGCCTTACCCTTTATATCCCACAGACATGACAGAAACAAAACGATCTCCATTTAATCTAAACACTTATATGAACACAGAAGGACAAATGTGTGACTATATTTCTTTTTTTAAAAACTGCCACCTGAAGGGCAACTCTAGGCAAGAGAGGATCCAAGCGTGTCAATGGAGAATATTCAAGTGCAAAAAATGTGTCAATGTAGTTTTTTATGATTCTCATGCTTTCTGAAACTGGTCTGCAGGCAGATAAAATGGATACCTCAAACAAGCGTACATTCCTTTTGTACAGCCCCATCCCCCAGATGGCAAATGTCACAAAGAAAAACTCACATAAGGATTCTAAAAGGAAAAAAAAAAAAACATTTCTTGTACACAGAATGTCCAGCCAATGTTTGTGACAGAAAAAAACATCCCTCTACACAGCCAAACAAACAACCTAGATCCTTCATTCCTATACAACTCAAAGCTTTAAAATGCTAAGTCTTTAAACATGCAACACCATCCAAAGTTCCTATCTAATTTCTGCTGTGCTAGACTCACGGTAACTTCCTCAGACATTTCCAGCTAACTAAAACTAGAACTATGCGCTAACGACCTACCAAAGTTGTCCGAGAGACCATTTTCCAAATACTTTTAAGGACACTGATGTCGAAAAAGATGCTCATTCATAATGTGAAAACACAATTCCCTGTCAAAGTATCCATATAAAGCACTTGCGTAGCATACTGTGTGCTCTTCCCTTTACTCTGGCACCAACAGCCAAGTAGAAACAATCTGTGGGGTAGTGCAGCTTTGTGGGGACAATGTAAAGAAGCAATGGCAAAAACTGTATGCCTTTTTTAAATGTCCTTGACAACCATGTGACATTAATGATGCAGCTGTGATGGAACTTTTGTCATATGCTGAAACCCTGGCATCAGTCCAAGATGGCAAGGAGGACTTAACCCTGGTTTTCCCAAGTCCTTCTACATAAGCTCACACCACTTTTGGGATTCCTGGGATCTGGGTCCAGCTCATTGCTGGCATTAAGAGACTAAGAAACAGCCATCCCTACATACAGATTCAGGTCAATTGACTAGAGGTCTCTTTTTCACATCTAGGTTAATTGAGGGCAATTTTCTTTACTTATAAACTGCCTAAGGTAAATGCAATTGTGCATTAAACAGCCTTTTACTCAGAGTTGCGCTTAAACAACACAGCCAAAATCGTTCATTCTTTTACCGTGACATCTTCTCTTATTTAGAGTAACTCTACAGTGCCATTAATTGACAGTCTTAAAGCCTTGACTACATGCAGATACAAGCATTACAGATAGTGACAAAGTTGTTAGGCCTGAGCTGCGGTGCAGTTTTTGTAACATTCCTAATGCAGAAAGATTTCACTTTTAATGTTAACATATTTCTAAAAGGTTTATACATCAACTTGATGCTGTTTCTACAAACAGCACATTAAAATCCAGCATCGTCAGTACCTTTAGGCTTGCACATTATACAATGGCTACATGCAGCCATACAATTTAAGGCTACTTCTCTGACCAAACTGCTTAAACACTCTTACAGACTGAAAAATTTTGACATCTTTTGCAACAAAATGTTGTTCATGTTGTGGACCCTTGTGACTCTGAAAGGGATTTCCATGTTTGCACGTCAGTACACATGAAAGTAACAAACACGACAAAACCCAAAAAGAAAGCCTGCACCAGTCGAAGCATACTGAAGCACAAACGTATTTGTAGTATGTCAGCTAGTACCATGCGATGAAATTAGCAAAACTCTGGTTAACATGGATATCACAGGTTGGCCATCCTTTCTTGTTATACAATGAAGCCTTGCCTTATTTGACTAATTGCATAGTATAAATGCAGAATGATGTTCTCATTTGCAGTCTGATCATGCTGATAAAGATGGGAACATTGCACAACCTGACAAGCAATAAAATGCAAAGATGATCAAAACTGGTCAGTCTGCAGAAAGCTTAGATTCTGATTTAAAAACTTCACTGTAGCAATACTTTTCAATCTTTTAAATGTACAATTTAATGGATAAAAATTAAATGCATTTTCAAATTCTGAGTGGAGTTTTATTTTTCTTCAACACAAATGGCAAATTTATGGAAATCTGCTCTACTTGCACAGCTGGATGTTACACCATACATCACAATGCATGTCTAATGTCTGCACTTAATGTATGCAACTAAGATAACTTGGCTGTATACCTCTGCTATATTTTTGCAGTAGATTACATGCTGGCTTGTGTTTCTGGAAGAGGAGCCTCCTAAGACCAGCGGAAAAAACCCAGAACAATGGAATGGAGGACTTAACAGTGACAGAGTCACCTGGACACAAATCAAGAGCCACCAGAACCAATCACCTCAAAACTGGGGTTGTCTGTAAACCTTGTTCAAATCTCTTAACTGAACACAAAAGTGCAAATTGCTACCACTGTCCTATCTCTGTGTCCTCAGTAGTGCTTCTCCTGCAGATAATCTTTCATCTTGTTAGGCAAGGGCAGTTTCTGGATCAGGTCTATTCTTGTGTATTGTCGAATGACAAAGCGACAAAGGTACTGCAGGGAGCGCACTTGCATAAACCGAGACACTGGGTTGGTTAGTCTGACAGGGTAGGTTGCAGACCCTGGTAAGCGAGACCTGGAATAGCAAAAAGCGCCGTTCTCTGAGTCTTTGATAGAGTGTTCAATTAAGTCAACGATGGACGTGTGTCCCTCCACATCAGGCTGCTCATAGAAGCTGAAGCGTCCGTTGGAGTGTTCAATGCGGGTGTGGAGGGTTTTGCCCTGGGACCTGAAACTCAGGCTGAGCAGGTACCTGTCATCTGAGCTGTCTCTGACCAGGAATGAGCCATCAGCCAAGTTGACCAGCTTTTCCTCTGCCTCCCAGCGTGTGATGGGGCCCCAGTACCAGCCCTGCCTTGCCAGCTTCTTCAACTCCTCTGTCAGACTGGTGACAACCATGGGCCCGCTGCTCTGGACTGAGTCGTACACCCGACTGACCCCAGGAGCAGAATTTGGGTCAAAGTTGAGGTGGTGTCTTACCCTCTCAGCTACCTGGCTGTCTGAAGAGCTGAACCCTGAAAAAGTCCTGGGAATATGTCCATTACTTGTTATGGGCGGCAGGAGTGGAGAGAGGGGAGGTGGGACCTCTACTCTAGAGCTTTGGAGCATCACACCAGCAGAACTGATAAGAAGACTATTAACTGAGGTTTCCATAAAGAGATCTGGATGCATCCCACTAACCAGTTCATGTTCCTCCTGTCCCTGGTCTGTGTGGAGGGACCCATTGTCCGCTTCAGTCACCACCTCCATAGGAGATGAGCTGTCCAGGCAGAAGGAGTGGGACCCTTCTGGGTACATTCCCTCATCTAAAGGCATTGTGTACTGGATGTAGTCCTGGGGAGTCAACCCCAGCACCACAGGCACGTCATTTTCATCAATATTTAGATGCAGTTCACCGTTTTGTGGCTGCTGGAGATTCTTTAAGGATTCTGCTTGGTCCTGAAAGAGCCCTTCCATCTGGAAATCATGAAATTCTTTCCGGACACCATTTAAGTTGGGACTTGGGCTGGGAGAGTGAACCATGGCTTTAACTTTTACCTCCATCTTGATGCACGCCTCATCAGAGTTGACTGACCGCAGAGGCCATGGTGAGGGGCTATAATGGTGACTCCGTAGGGATGCAGATCTAAGGGGTCTCTGTGCTTTCACCTCATTGAAGCTGATGGGCACAGACGAAGATGAGAAGGTGTCATCGTCATCCACGGAGCCTATGGCAGAGGAGTTGCCTTTCACTTTTGCCTTCTGCTTGGCAGACAGCCTCCTCTTTAGTGATCCCATCAGGCTCTCACTCTTCGAGCGGCCCTTATTCTGGCCTCCTTTGTCCTCTTCTCCACCAAGGTCACAGCCAGAAAGCTCTTTGGTGTAGCAGCCCCCAAAAAGTGACTCTTCCTTCGAAAACTCTGTAGTCACTGAGGGCTGCTGGAGCATGACAAAGTCACCCTCCTCTTTGCCCTTTATGCTGAGGGACTTGCGGATGGTCTTAAGGCTTATCTTCTTCATTCTGACAGGCCCTCCAAAGTGGGGGCATGGGATGACTCTCCTGGTATCCTGATGAAAGTACTATCCACAGTATCCTCCCATCAGGCCACACGAAACAAGTCATGCATACAGCGGAGCCATCAAACCCTGCAGAAAGAAAAACACAAGAGATTATAAATATTCTGTTTTGTCTTCCAATACTTCAAAAAGTAACATGTTTAACAGCACGCTAAAAAGGTTTCCTTTTACAACAGTATAGCACATCACAGCCAATTAGTACAGTCCCTAGGTATTTAACAGTGAATATTCTTTGTTGTATTAACTCTGTCATGTCTGCAACTAACAATTATATTGATTATGATAAACAACAGAAATAATTTCAAACATTTGGTCCATGAAATAATATACTACGATTTCCTACAGCACTACATTTTATCACCAAATGTCTTGCTTTCACTGACCAACAGTCAGAGAACTAAATACATCACTTTGTCATCACATCGGAAAGATAAGCAGCAAATCATCACAGCAGAGAAGCTGGAATCTGAAAATGTTTGGCATTTTAATGTAAAAAAAATGACTAAACAGAGTAATCAACTAGGAAAACTGATTATCTTTTGTTGACTGAGTAATAGTTTCAGCAATAAAATATGAGATCAAAGTGCTGATTTTCAGGTTCAATGTAATTGCTTTTTTTTTTTTTTTTTTTTACATCCATGCTGGATACAAAATACAACCTTTCTAAACAGTTCCCCAATTTAAGGGGGTCATTTTTAATTTGACAAACTACTCAAAGAAACAATTCTGTTTAATATCTGAGTGCAATTCCTTTGTTTCATTGACTGTTTCAAGCCTATGATCAAGAGCCATGAAGAGAGGTTTAGTATTTTCCCTGGTCATGCTCAGCTCTGTGCTGCTGCCACTGTTTGTCCCTTTAAACTCCACGGTTGTTAGTTTAGAATCCCTTCCCTGCTGCATTGTTTACGATGGATCATGTATAAAAATGGCTACAGTTTCTACACTGTTTCCCCAAAGAGGTGAACACCTTCAAATAGCCTATGAGGCTGAAACCGAGCTCTGATACCTCATTATCATTATTTCATGTTAAAATCAGAGTGCTAGGCTGTTGTGCCAAACAACAGAAACACACAAATATTCTCTGATCACTCTGTATGAAAGTCATGATTTTAAGAAATGATTAACAATCGCTGCTTTTCCATCTGTCAAAATAATAATAATAAAAAAATAGCTATGACAGCATTGGCAAACCAAGACTCAAACAGTATCTGGAGACATGTGCCACTTAAAGCACCTAAATAAAGCTGCTTGATAATCAAGACAGCTGCAATCTGATTACTCACCATTATGTGCAGGAAAATGGTGACTCAGTTGGATGGGTCAAGTTCCACTTCCACCACCTTTCATTTGACGCTGTGAGAAACAAAGCAAGCTCATTTGAAAAGTGCCACACTCCTGGTTTACACATGATTTCATAAAAGAAGATGTGCCTAATTAATAATCACATGAAACAAACAGTGTTGATAAAGCTAACGGTAGCATGGTTTGTCCTGACCTGTTAAGGCCTACATACACAACAGCATGCCTTTAGCTTAGCTACGTTTGTTAGTTTGTCATTTTAATAGCAAAAATCGTCATTCAGTGCGATTCATTTGGTTCACTTCAAATATTAATATCACAAGAAACAAAATAAGGTTATTACGATATGTACCGCTAATTTAACAGATGCTAGTTTGCTTGTATGCTAACATCAAACAGCTAACAACCAGTTAGTTTGTTAGCATATCCACTACTTTCAAAGTATATGTATAATCAAATATTTTCAAAAAATACACATATTATAGTATCTCTTACCCGGTCACTTCTTCTTGCCTTACAAGGAGAAATAACCCAGAGGTGTTGGCATTTGTCTTGTTCAACACGTTCATGAAAGGTTCGCTCCTGGACGACTGTTGGCTAATGCTAGCTCGGCTAATGCTAGCTTGCTACCAAAGCCAATCAGCTAGCTTTGTTAACGCTTGCAGTCGAAAACATCACCGTTAGCTTCTCTGTAGTTCTTTCCAGCGCCTGGAACACAGTATAAAAAGCGTTTACACGCCCGGATGTGATTCTCCTCTACATGTGCGGGTTTTCATTGCCGACCAGAATGACACAGTAAGGAGACATGTCTCTGTCCAGGTCGGCTAACACTTTGTAGCTCACGGCCTCTTCCTTTCTTCCTTTGTTGCCTGTCGAATTGTGAGCAGATTCAGATGCAGCGAATCAGACACACACATACACATACACATACACACATACACACAGCAGCTTCTGCAAGTTTCCCCAAACACGTGAAATCATGTGCAGGCTTTCACAAAATTATTGGAAATAAATATGTAAAAAAAAAAAAAAAAAATCCAATCTGTGACGTGTTTTTACATTTAATATTATTTGCAGACATGTGGTTGGAAGCATGTTTTGTATTTAATAAATGATGATTAGAAAAGATGGTTTGATCATCTGATCACCTAAAGATTTTTTTAAATTTTAAGTTAATAATTTTACTCCTAATAATTAATCACTGGATGCATTTGAGAAAATTTTACTATAATTGCTCTTATGGTGCTGCTCAGTTCTCAAAAATAGAAGCACATGGTGCAGCAAGTGTGCAGCTCCCAGGTATGTTGCAAAAACATGAATGCTCTGTGAACCTGAAAAAAGAGTTTTAAAATTAAAGACGTGGTGTAAATCAATCACTGACACCATTGCATTGTGTTTATTTTCTTTTTTGAGTGTTGAAGCAAAAAAGGATGTAAATACATGAAAATTCAATTTTCAAAGGAAATTCAGAAATGAAAATGAGTGTTGCAACACATAAAAAGAGACTGAACAAACAAAACAGTGAAATTTGGAACAGGGAATAGTTGCTGTGGAAAGTGGCCTATTCAGTTCTCTCATAAGCGCAGAGACAAAAACCATCTCCCTGTGCCACATGAAATTATTATATATGCAGTCTTTAAATAAGAGTTGACGACAGCAACTGGACTTGATTATAGATGCTCGAAGACGTTTCACTTCTCATCCAAGAAGCGTCAGTTCAGACACATGCAGACAAATCATTTTGTAATTGTATGAATGGCTGAAGATTATTTTTGTTGAGGTGCAGAGTTGGTTATAAAATGCGTGATCCAACTTATTTGGACTTTTTGTAAGTAGAATGGGGAGATATATTGTGACTAATAAAGAGTGATTTTGTTTTCCTAATTATCCAAAATCACTAATATGTAGTCCAGTCTTTCATCCAAAGTTGTTTTATGTAAAGAGATATTCTTTTTGTTTTGTTCAACCACATTCTGAGCAGTAGTTTATGACTGCAGTGACAATGTTTGCATATACAGCAGCTGCTTATGACGATACTCAAAAAATTAAAGATAATGACTGAAACTTTTTTTTGTAACTTTAGGTTAAAGCAAAGAATTTAGCTTTTCACTGTTTTTTGCTTGTTTGCTTGTGATTCACAATACACAGTTTAAATGCAGTATGTATGTGTCTAACTTTCCCCCAGTGCAATAATTAGGATCCCATTTTCTACTACACACATCAGATAACTGTAGAAATATCAACCACTACACTTTTTTCTCCCTAAAGCCGGCCGTGCTTAGCCTTACTGCAGGAAGGTCTTTCTAATTTAAATTCCAGAAACATCAAGTTGACTCTCCAAGTATTTTCATGTGTTTGATACAGCAACTAAAACTTGAACTCTGAAATGATACATTGGTTGCCTAATTAGTGTCAGTATTGTTTTAAAGTAGATTGTGTTTACCACTGCCAGGCTAATTTGGTCCATATACTGATCACTACATTGTTTTTTCCACACTGTCAAGTGTATGGCAGTCCTTCGCCAACCTGCTTAGGGCAGCTGTGTGCAGACAGGCTCTATGCAAAGACTCTAATTACCAGGCCCTATTAGGGTTGATCAGGCTGCCTTCACTTGATGTGTTGGCACAGGAGGGGAGGGATGGTGGAGGGGGAGGAAGGAGGGGTGGCAGATCTTAGATATAGCACCAAGGACACTGGGAAGCAAGGATGCAATGTTTCTACAAGCTAAATTAGACCTGACAAACAAACTTTAGTGTGGTTGATATCTGTTGCCAGACAGTGAAAACAAGTAAATATACAGCTGTGGGCATAACCTAGTCTGTTTTGTCATGCCAGGATAAACAGCTCAAATAGCTGCTAATAGCAGGCTGTTTAGATTTTGCATAAATTAAATCGCACTCTAATAGTTTGATAGGAATGGAGTACCTGCATGATCTTCCAAACACCATAGAGCAACATATCAGAGGGTCTGGAGCATCTCTCTCTCTCTCTCTCTCTCTCTCTCTCTCTCTCTCTCTCTCAAGATCAATATTTCCAAAGAGTCTGAATTTATGTATAAGCACGACTCAAAACACTGAACCTCCAGCCAGGATGGAACATTGTACACACGGAGTTGGCCAAAATGTTTAATGAGACATTTCTACATGTGGGGAAAGCTCCTCGTGTTTCATCTTAATTTCAAATGAACGCTGTATCAGCCATAAATTATTTGTACAATATGTCTCGCGCTTGGTTTCAGTTTGACTCAGTCCTTTGACTTGACTCCTTTGCCGATGGGGGATTGTCGGGGGGCCCCTCGGTGCCCGTGCTCATATCCTCAACACTTGCAGCGAAGCGGAAGACGGGTACAGCAGGCATGTCAAACAGTGACAGGGCCAGGGACCACTTGGGTTTTGTTTCAGGAATGACTTTGGAATAACAGAGCCCCAAAATACAGCATTTATGGTAAGGATGATGTCCACACCTCTGCCTCATTGTTTTTGTGTCTCAACAGATTCATTTTCCTTCTTTTTTGTTTTGTTTTTTGCAATATCAAAAAAATCAAGTGCCCCATGACTGAATAAGCCCATCACATCACATTTTCCCTCTTTACAGAAAAGGTCTTCTAAGATAGCGCATTAATTACTGTTACACCAGCTGCATCCACATACAATGTAATGACTCAGCTATAGAGACTTGAGCTTAGTCCAAATAGCTGCCTGGTTAAAACAATGAATTAACTGTTTTTGCTTGCTTATGCTCATTGGCTCTGTTCTAACGTCACCCCTTATTTCACATTATTAATTCTTGAAGTAGCTCCTTGTATTTTGTTGCCATATGGGGTGCTGAATTTTGGACAATTATAGTAATGATGTGATGAATTAGCTGATTTGACCTTGTTTTACGCTTGAAATGCTCTGAGGGCAACAACTGGTCCTTTTGCCCAGAAGCCCTTCTGAAACATGTGGTGATAGACTGTACTATACACGCCCTAGTTTACTTCAGCTTCCTCACAATTAGATTTACAGTCACTTTTAAAGTCACTGAATAAGCTAAAAGGAACTGTATGAAGGTTATTATGGGGAGAGAGGAGGTTAGAAAAGAGGGAGGGTTGTGAATTTTCTCTTTTTGCTGGAGAGCCACAGGAGAGTCTTTTAATTTTTACTAACCTCAGATTCATGTTTTGTTTATTGCTTCTGAGAAGACAAACATTCTTTGACTATTTGACTATCCCTCCACGGTCAAATAGATAGATGGGAAAATATGTCAGTTATGAGAAACATAGAATACACCGTTATGGATATTGATATTTAAATGTTATGTCCCCTATTAGTTGTTCCTTCCTTCACATTATTGTGCATCATCGCAGAAAGTTTAAAAATTGTCTGTAATATTGTAATATTATAATTCATGTTTAGCCTTTTATTTGGTATATACTTCTTCTGGAATATACTTTATATAATTCAGGTATATTTGTTTCTTTTCTAATGTATGCATTGGTAGGCATTGTGAAAATTATTATTTCATTCATGTATTATGGTTTAAATTACATTACAGCATCTTAAATTGGACATTGCTATTTTTAGTTTTTAATAGTGAAAATAATTGTAGCAGCTGAGATTGAGAGATTGTTGACAAGGGTCTAAATAAAATATGAACAATGATGCTTTTTCGTATAGTTTTCATACAGTTCTTAATTTGTTATGATTTTGCTCCATGTTTTAAGCTTGTCATATATTAATACTGTACTTCTTTCCCACCTATATACAGTATATAGTCTCTGCCAGTTATCTCCAAAATGAAATGTAAGTCAGCTGTGTAGCGCCCCACGACTTCTGTCCAGGTTGGCCAAAATGGTCAGAAGTATGATGACTCATGATTAGCTTTAACCAGAGACTGAGATGCTTTGAGACTAAATCTGGCTTCAAAGTATTTTTGTTGGCAAGATTTCCACTCAGAGATCAAGCTCACATGCATTAACAGCCTGAAGTGGTTTCTGGCATATGAGTAATTTAGCCTGATGTAAAATAAATGCATTTGAAAATACAGGCAATTAAAGGTTGAAAGTAGAGAACTCAAAATATAACTTCAAACTAAACATGAACTTAATAGTTTAGAATCGCAAAATGTTTACAAGGAATATGAATTAAGGGGAAAAAATGACATTGAGGAAAATGGACAAAACACCTAAAATGCAACCCTTAAGTCTGATGGTCAGAAATACAGGGCTGAATGACATCTGAATTTTGTCATTTATTTGGTTTTGCTTCCTTTCTGTAACCTAACAAATGATCCAAGACACAGAGTGGTTGTCAAGCAGAAATGATGTGATGTTCGGTTTGGTGCAGACTCAACAGCTATTGAGAGCTTCTAGTCTGACCTAGGGCGATGAATTTTTCCACCAGGTAAAGAAGACTTCCTCACCTGTTTGGATGTCTCTCACTCAGTATTCTCATTTTGTATCTGTGGAATGTCAAACTCAGTCCTATATATTGTATTAGAGGCCGGGGAAACTGGGATACATTTTTTATCCTCCTCAGATCAATGGACCCTTTGGCAGGTCCATCAATATGACTCATGTTGTGCAGACAAGCTCTGTTCCAACCCACAAAACATTTTGAATTCTGCTCAAGTTGCAATGCAAACATAACAAACATGTGCCACAAAATTACAGGGAGGTGTGTATAAAATAATTTTCTGCTCAGTGTGACAATGCAGCCATGTAAAAATTGCATTTTGGATTTTAGTATTTGATTCAGTGTGCGGTACGTATAATATATGAAACTTGACAAGAAACTGGAGTAGAATATTGGTAAAATGTGCCGAAGTAAAACAGTAATGGATTGTGAAAGCACACATTTTCATTTTCCCTCTAAACCCACAAACTCTTCAGAGGTGATCGAGGAATATACAGTGAGCACTCAAATTAATTATGGGCTTAAATCCCTCCAGAATTCTCAAAAGCTGTGAGATCATATTATTATCATATCAACTTATCATTTGCTAAGTTTGTTAATTATCACCCTGTCTGCTGATCATATCCACATCACATCTCAAGTGTGAGATCTCATGCAATTGGATTAACTTGCTCACAGAAACAACAATTTATGCCTGCACTTGTGTTAAGAGGCACATCAACTTTGATTTCTGACAACATCAGTGTTTGAGGAGATTAATTTAATGACAGGATAATGTGGCTGCTGTCAAAACCTAATTCAGTATTTGAGCAATGCAAAAGCCTTCAGTGATTTTTGAAACAGGCCTTGAAACGCTGATGATCCTGGCAAGAAAAATCACTTCAGCATGTTTACGTAAGATTTGAAAAGATCAGACGAAAGAGATGTGCCACAAATTGGAACATCGCATGTATTTTGTCACAAAAGAGGTTGACAGAAAGGCTGACAGGATTTCTTGAGACATAATCTGATCTTTTGTGTCTTTGCCTTTAAAAGGTCTGAGGACCACCAATGGGATTGCTGGTGGTGTAAAGGTAAAATATTATACTAATGCAAAATAACACAATTCAAGTTTTATATCATGCACTGCTACAGAGGTGGATTGATGTATCAGCATCAGGTTGTCAATTACTTTTAACTATCATATCCCTTTTGGCTGCTTTTCTAGCTGCTATTCAGCTTTGTCAGTGCAGATTGTCTGTGTTTGGCAGTTCTTTTTTAATATATCTGGTCTCTTTGGACCTTTATAGCTTCATGTTGATTCTTAAAGTGCTGATTAGCAGATTTCTCAAAAAAATGCTGTACGGTTTATAAATATGATTAAATAACATAAGAACAATGTTCCTTTATGTGCTTACATTATCCTATATCCACTGTGTAGATGTTGAGGTGCATCATTAACTCTCTGGTGTCTGTATTCGATTTGTCCCACACAGCTGGACCCCGTGAACGCACCCCGCTCCTCTACAGGAAGTGGCGCGTTAGTTGAAAACAGACGTTGTTGACATGAAACCAAGCACAAACTAAACTGACAAAGCTCGACCTCTGATGACGCTTTATACCTGCTCTTTACACAGAGAGACGCAACACACTGAACATGGACTTATCCCCACTTATAAAGAAAATAGGTAGGCTAACTTACTAGCAAAGCAAACGTAGCTTAAAAGGCTGAATTTATCTGAACTGATGTTAACAAAACCTGCCCGTTATTAGCCGCTTGAATGCTAACGTTTGCTCATACTAGAAACATCTAGGTGAACTCTACTTTTATCTGTAGATGTACCGATATTCTAACTTTATTTGGTTGTAGTAAATGTCAATGCTAACGTTAGCTAAGCAACCAAAGTCAGTAAAACTTTACCAGCTTCCACCCAACGTTAGCTAGTTAGCTGCTGTCTAGCTAAGAACAAAACGTCGTTAACTTTGCTATAATGTCTTTTCTCAACTTAATACTTTGTTTTTCTGCAATCCTTAGGTCACTCTTTGGTGGAGATAAGAGTTCGAGCTTTGAAGAGCATCATAAGCAAGCTGGACCACTCCTTGATCTCCGTCTCTGATATTGTCCAAGAAAAGATGCTGTTTGTGCATCTTCTTGAATGGTTTAACTTCCCCGAGGTGCCAATGCAGGAGAAGGTCCTTGAGTTGATCTCCACTTTATCAAAGGTAAATACACAGCTAGATGATATATGCATTCTTAGGTGAATCATCTAGAAGACAGAAGAGGAGTAGCCTACAAACTGTCAAAATATAGAGAAACATTCAGTGTAATCAAACCAGCCATTAAACAGACAGTTGAAGTAGAATCTGCATTTACTCACATACACGTTGAACTTTGTCTGAAAGTGTTTTTTGTTACACCTAACATCACACCAAACTTTACTTGACTGTTTATTTTGTCTTCCAAGCATCCGAGTGCAGCCCAGATGCTAAGAGACGTTGGGGCGGTGGACTTCCTCACCCAACTGTCTCCTCATGTGGAACCCAGTCTGCGAGCTGTCATCGATGGAACCCTGGACCAGCTGTTCCAGCTACCTGAGCTACTCCCCAGTCATGCAATGGTCTACTCGCATGGACAGCGCACAACAGCTCCAACAGGTGTTGCACGTTAAAGCCAAATAATTGTTTGTTTTGATTCATTACTCTGCGAACTACTAAATGTTCATAATCTTATGAAGGGGAGAGGTTGTCCGTTTACTTTTGCAGATCTTAAAACAGTTTAGTCATAAACTTGCAGTTTGTGAAGTGATATGTTGACAAATCTGGTGTCTCTGCTGTAGCACCTACAGTTGTTCTACCTGAAGAGCATTTTACGAAAATGGGATATTTCCACAAGAGCATGCAAAGCCACACAGATGTACCACCTCAGAGGATAGCAGGTACCGGTATTTTTAATTCTTGAGGTACACGATCTTTTCTATAAATGACTTGTTTCACACATTTTATCCCTCTTGTGTTGTACAGTGCATGAGTCAGTGAGATGTCTGAAGTTTTCTGTGTTTCCATGGCTGACTTTGACAAACACAGACAGACACATACTTTCTTCAAATGAGAGGTGAGAGACAACACGTTTATATAATGTATAATACATGCCTAATTAAAATGCAGTGTAAAATGAACGAGATTATGATTTAATTGCAGGAAACAATTTGTGAAAGAGCAAGTTAACCAGACCAAGGATCTGATTACTGAGCATTCAATATATCTTCTTTAATTATGAACAGTTCCCTCAGGAGCAGCAACCCCAACTTGGTGCGGACCACATGTGAACTTCTGTGTGATGTCATTATGCAAGACTTTCCCGCTGAGATCTTCCTGCAAAGGCCCAGTATTGTAAAGGTACAATTATGTAACCATGATCCCATTTAAAATAGATAATTTCAGTATGACTGCTATTTCTTATCATCTTCTTCAATAAATTTCTTTGAAATATATCAGTGCCAGCTCTGAGGGTACACTGATCACAAATATGTCGGCAAAATACCAGTTAATAGTTAACATAATAAATAGTTTCTGCACCTTGACGCGGGACATGAGAATGGCATCATTTTCACTTTCAAAGATGTATTATGTTTCAAAATTGAAAGTCTCTATTTGATGCGAAATTTGCCCTGTCTTGACTTAAAAATGGAGATTGACCCTAAAATCTCTATATGCTGGATTCAGTATGGGGGTCCCAGGAGACAAAATTAAAGATGCTACTGAAGAATTCTAGGGCTTGTTCATTTTCTGCTGGTTCTCCACCAACCGTTATTCATAATCTGAAGTATTCTGTTTATTCACATCAGTAAGATGTAGTATATTGTTTTTTGTGTCTGGTGTGACCAACTCATAATGGAATTTATGGGATGGTCACTCCTAGCTACTGTCAAAATAATAACCTGTCAAATAGTGTCCTTGAACAAAACAGCAATTTATAATTCAGTGTCCCTGATCTTGTAGGAGGTTGTAGAGGCCTCTGGTGGCTTACTTTGCTTGAGCAGGCACTAGATTGCTGTGAGGATGTAGTTTGGCCGTGATGTACCTCTTGCAGGGGTTGAAAGTCCTTGGTGGAATGTTTTGCCTCTTTTCTCTTAAAGCCTCCTTGAATATCAGAAATTCTGCAAAACCGGGCACAGTCTTTGGAAGAATCTCACCTGTGTTATGTTGCCAACAAGAATGTGCTCGTGTCAAGTTAGTGTGTACTGTAACTGAATTCATGTGGGGGCCAGCTTATGCACCCTGAACCCTGAAGTCTACAGTGAATCTTTATTTTTCTAAATTGAAGCGATACAGTCTCTCCAATTTCTGGTGTAAAAAAGTGGATTGCACTTTTTGACACATCTACCAGAATCATGTCAGCAACAAAGTGCATCTGTTTTCTAAGCTATTCATTCAATTGCCATGAACATAGATTGTAGAAGGAGTCATCATGTTGCCCTGATGAGCCACTCTGAGTGAACTACACTATTTTCGTTCACATTTTATTATTTTGTTAATAAAGTGGCGCATTAGATTACGTCGGTCTCTAGGCAGTATTAGCATACTGTCGCCCAGCAGTCTCATCATCAAAAAGAAATCATTATGGGAAAGTGCTTTTCTTCTTGTGGCTTTACTTGGCCCTCCTTTGAGTTACTTGAGCTATTAAGTTAAATTAAAAGACTTGGATTTAGAGACATGACATCATTAGCTACAGAGGGCAGGGAATGTGAACTTGGAACAAATTGCTGCTTCAATAATTCAATTTCACTTGCCCTTTTTATTTAGCAAACTTTATTACAACTTTTCTATCACTGTCTGTTTTTACACAGTCTTTACACATTGTTTTGTTGGTTTGTTTGAAAGTCCATAAGCCAATATATTTGCCTAATTACAAGAATATCCTAATTGGATATTACTGGTTGTTAAGTGTGTCTTTGAAAAACCTTTCCATAACTCTGCTTCACCGTATCAACACTGCTTTGAAATCTCCTTCTGTTCTCAGAACCTGCTGTCCCTGTTGAGGCTGGGTTCGGGTAAAGGTGAAGCGAGCTACCTCCACTTGCAGGCTCTCTCCTGCCTGCGGCAGCTTTGTGTGGGGCTGAGGAGGAGACTACGCTTTCATCAAGATCCAGGCTTCCACTCTACAAAGCAAGGTAGCATGCCTTATGAGGTAGCCTGATGTACAGGTCTTTTTACAAGTGTTTTTAAATGCTGATAGAAGAGGTTTCAGGAGGCGATTAATAGGTTCTGCATTCGTATTCGTTTAATATACATATGTTCCTACATTATAAAGTACATTTTAAACTAATGTACTTATTATCTGATTGCAATGAGGCACTAATTTTTGAATCAAATACTTTACATGACCAAATTCCTAAAGCATACCACATTGTTTTCCATTATTAAAGTATAGACTTAAAACACTATGAATAATTTAAGTGTAGTTTTAGAGGAAAAACTACACAGTTTTATATTTTCTTCAAATTCTAATCCTGCTGATTAATTTCTTACCCCTACCTTAATCTTCTCTTTGCTTTATCATGCACGTTTTGTGTGCAACTAATATGCTAATATGTCCTTTTCTGTTCTTTCTGTGGCTGTGCAGATCCAGTGTCGCAGAACTCGTCCTTTTCCTACTCCCAGGAGGTGCGGACCCAGCGTTCCCAGGCCTCCTCCCCAGGGGCGGAGTGCTCTCCTCGGCCCTCTGTGGTGGGACGCACAGGCCAGAGAGCCAGGGGAGATGGCCAAGATGGAGATGCAGCTTCCAACAGGTGTGTACATCTACTCTACATTCATGTCTTAACTGTGAATTTTAAACAAAGGCAACAGGAGATTATAGCTAAAAAAAAAAAAAAAGCAGCATCTCTTTTGGTTCACTTGTTGTTGCTGTCTAAGGTTTTGTTTCTTTGCGTGTCTTTAGCAGTCATGTTGACAGTGAGAGCAGAGATTCACTCAGTTTGACTTCTGTCACACTTCTGAGGCATAAAGAATATTATGATAGCCTGTCTACTTTGCTTGTAGAAACTTCTTGTTATGATTCAGCATTGTTGTCAATTCTGTTCATCAGACCTTACACATAGCAAGAGAGTCTTATACTTTTCAGAAATGTGTGCACAGTAGGAATTTTTCATGTGGCTTTGATAATAACAAAATTGCTACTGACACCAGCAACCCGCACATGAAGATAAAACGACGTGAGGAAAGACTGTGGAGGATTTTCTTCTTCTTAAATATGGATAACACCCGGAGCCCTCTACCGGCTGGTCGACAGTGTTTAAAAATCAGTTTCTGATTCCCGTGATGGCATATTCAGTTTTTGTGATCCATCCCTATACAGCTCATACGTCACTCCTTGTATTTGAGCCGTCCCGAGTACAGATCATGAATTTGCAGTTGTCTCCCTCTCTTTGTCTGTGATTCATCCAGTGGCAGCTCGCACAGAGGTGGAGCAGCAGTCCAGGCCCCCAGGCAGACGCCCCAGTCGCCCGCAGATGTGACCCATTTGGCACTTCCTGACATGGGTGTAGAAGATGTCCTCGAGCTGCAGTTACAGCAGCTCACTCTGGCTCAGTTCACTGTTGCCACCATGGAACATGCCATAGCACTGCTTAAGACAGGTAGGAGTCATTGTAGTCTTTTAAGTAAAAGGAGATAGGAGAAAATCTATTTTAGATTGTATTAATCAAGTATCCCCATCTGTTTTTTGCTTGCGTGCAGAGCAGGTATTGCAAATATTCCTTCACCTGTTTCACTGCATTGACTGTACTGTATCATCATTTGATCTCCCCTTGCTCTCCCTCTGTTTCTTTCTTCCTCTCCTCTTTCTCAGAGAGTTCGCATGTGTTCCACCGTGTTCTGGAGCTGTTGTGCGACGCCGTCCTCCTGCTGGGGGACAGCGTTTGTGAGCTGGTCTGGGACGATCGCAGCCTGGTGGGGATGGAGCTGGCAAGTCAAAACACAGCTCATGACAGCCTCTTATGTAGATGAATGGATACACTTCACTGGAAAGGGGGAACTGGGTTGGCCACCAGACAATTTGCCACAGACACACAGGCATACGGCACTCAACTGTCAAGGAGAACTGTAGGCATGTGATTGAGCTGAATGAATTATATGAGGTTACAAAGGCTTTCTGTTGGTTACATGCACATGCACACCTCTCGTTTGTACCCCTGGGTTTATCCAAGCACAGACTTTAGTTTAGTAAATGTCTTCATTTATTATGTGTATTAAGTCAATACAATGGACTGTGTTAAACCAGTGTGTTTTTTTTTAACCATGCAGAATCATTTGTTATCCCCCTGCCTGTTAAAAGGGTATGTTCTTATGCAGGGGGACTTATACACTTGTCAAGCCCAGGCCCCTCTGGCCCTCTGCTGTTTAATACATGCCCAGAGCCTTGCAGCTTGAGAACTGTTTTGTCATCTTTATGTGGAGAGCAGCGTTTGTGTGCCAGACCTCTAGGTTTTTCCTATGGGAATGGGCCGAAACTGTTCATGCCAGCCGAGGCAATGCACAGGGCATCTACTGCCCCCTGCTGGTGTACATCTTCTATTGTTCAATTTCTACTCCCAGAACAAAGTGGCTGAGAATAGATTGTTCCAATTTATTCATACTGAGATAGGGTGGATCTGTATCTCGTCCCAAAATAACCCTGAAATCTGATTACATTCAATTCCTAACCCCTGGAACGAACAATTTCTCTCCTGGATCCCAGCCAGTAGCCGTGCGTCACTGTGTGTGTCTGTCTGTGTGAACATGCACGTGTGTTGCTGTGTTTGTGTGGCATATGTGCCTTTGTCTACATTTCTGTCTGTGTGTGTTTTAGAGGGAGAAGCTGCAAGCCTGCATAGAACTACTGGGGGATATCCTGAGCTACCATGAGAGCTATTCAGCAGACATTCCTCACAGCTCTCAGGTTCATCACAGAATGGCTTACATAGGCACTGCCATATTCACCATCAGACTTCTACAGACCATTCTCCCTCCTGAGAAGGTGTGTGTGTGTGCATGTGTGACTAAATCACAATACATTCTTGATGGTTTCTGCGATTACTTTAGCTCTGAAAATAGAAATAAATGAAGGCTTCTTAACCTCACACAGGCTAGCAACAATCTCCCAGAAAGCACAGCAACAGCTCTTTTTCACCTATGCTTCGACACGTCACTGGGAGCGTTATTACCCAGCATGCAAGAGACAGCAGTGGCCTACTTGGAGCAGGTAAACTCAGACAGCCATGATCTCTACAGGAGGGTGACCCGTGCTGCCCTCTGGATGGAATCCACTTGCAACTTCCTCAAGGAAGCACACGCTGAGGTATGAACTGCATGTCACATAAATACAGCCAATAGTAGCTCTGCAGTCTACAGAGGGAGGGCAGTCATTTTCCCCCACAGATATACAACCTGTATTTCTTAAATTAAAGTCATGTAACTGTCACTAGCTGTAGCCTCAGGCTATAGCAAAATCTATTAAGCCTGTTACTCATATCTGCATTTTTGTGTTCATTCATTGATTTATTTCTTCATCAAGGGAGAAAAGAACTGGCTGGAGTTGCTAGAGCTGGCAGACCAAACCATAGACGGCCTCCCTTTTCACCATCACTTACCCATCATCAAGGAATGTGTTGACATCTGCTCCTACCTGTATGTTAAGAATCATAGTTTCTTACATTTTGAAATCAGTCAGCTGTTGTGCTGCATTTATATATGAAGTATTTTTGATGCTTGTTTAAATTCTTTATGTTTGTCCCTCACCAGGTGGAAGTTTGATCAGCCCAGTCCCCTCCTCCAAACAGAGAGCCAGAAACTTCTCCTCAAGCTGCTTTCCCATCCCTTACTGCCTGTCAGGATGGAAACATATGAATGTTCTTTAAACCTGGTCAAGGTCAGAGCAAGCCATCATCTATAGACAGACAGTGTTTAAATGAGAGTGTGCAGGTTCATGGCTAAAATTATGGCTACTGAAGCCATAACGTGGGTCTGTTTGGTGGGGCACCCATATGTAAATAAGTATGCTGAAGATGGATGAATCACAGATCTTCGACAGCGTGCTATTAAAAACCCTCTTGACATTTGAAATCAGTCTTCCTTTTCATTTTTACTAACCACCGTCTAGAGTACATGGCTACATTTAAAGTGAATTGGAACTCTTGTATGCGAGCACAAGTGAGAGGAGAGCGATAATTTATGATGTGCTTCGGTGTGATTACATACACCCCTAGGACTGCCTTGGCATCCAGAATGTGTCACGACAGGAACCAGGAGCCTGCGGTGGAGTCAACTTCCTTCTCCACCACAGGGTGCTCTATGAAATAAGCGCTTTTGGACTCCAGGATTCTGCAGAGAAGGTAGGCGAACACGTGTGTGTGCTTCTTGTATTTATATTAGATCCAATTTAGACCTTTGGAGCGACGTCGTTTTGGACACTTCTTTAAGATGTTGACTTAGGTTAGGTTTGAATGTAATAAACACAGGACACATAGACAGTAAAAATACAGGGATTTCTCTGTGTTGTGTGTGTGTTTTTAAGTTGTTGTGCGTTACTTTAAGGCCATGTTAAACTGTCAGGGTTCATCTGCGTCTTGTAATTTATCTGTTTAAAAGTCCGTCACTCACAGTACTTGCCTGTAAATGTTTTATCAGCAGTGCCTTTGTGAACTCAGCAGTTTACCTGTGATCTATAGGTGAATGTTGCTGCCAAGGATATTCTGCTATTCCTGCTCAAGGGACAATTGATGATGACAGCATCAACCTGGGACAGATTCAACGAGGCACTTTACCCGGTCGTGCCCATATTACAGGTGGTGTGCTCTCTGTTAGAGGCTGTGTTGTATTTGTACTGCAGAGCTCATAAAGCGGTATCATGTTCAGAACTTGCATCATTACATTTATGGAGTGGGGGACAAGTGGCGTATGTGCTCCACAATCAAAACAACTATGATAAAAAGTGCAATTTTAGCGCTCTTGCACCGCAAAAGACTGCATATTGAGCTGCCAGTAAGAAAAATTTAGTAATTCTCTCATTTACATATTCTGTGCTATATTGTTTCCTTTTTGGGTGGAAAAAAAATCAAGCTTTTATTAATTGTTCAGTTTCAGGCAACAGAAAGCCTGGAAATTCTTCATGAATATACATGAGGTTTTGACTAGGCTGTCAAGTGTG
This sequence comes from Centropyge bicolor, assembly GCA_037975185.1. Classification (NCBI taxonomy): domain Eukaryota; kingdom Metazoa; phylum Chordata; class Actinopteri; family Pomacanthidae; genus Centropyge; species Centropyge bicolor. The sequence goes on from JBBMOC010000014.1 coordinate 4,640,596, forward strand.
ATTTAATTCAAAGAGGCCATTCAGAGATGGGCCCGTCATGTCAACAAGAGATGAAATGAAACCACCCGTAATCAAAGCAATGCATATTTTATTTACTGTTGGTGCTTAGCTGGAATTCCCCATTGTTCCCTTCATTGTCTGCAAAGGCAATCTGAGAATTGTGTGTGCATGTATGTGTGTGTGTGTGTGTGGCAGGGTTACGCCGGCACTGAGGAGTCACTGGGAAACTGTGTCCTGCTGATAAGTGACATGTCGGACGTGGCAAGAGACAACTTGTTCCCAAGCACAGCCAAGCTAAAAGCAGCGCTACGCCTCCTTTTCACTAAACAACCCACGTGAGTCTGAGCTCTTGGGTCTTTCTTTTGACACTGTTTGCATTTGTGTCTTGTTTGGGTGTTACATGCCTGCCCAGTTGTGTGCACGTATCAGAGATGTGTATATGTCTGTGATGGTATCTTCTCTGTCTCTGCTTGTGGGAGGTTGCTTGACGTTGGGCATCAGGGTTTTTTTGTGAACCAGATAAGCTCTTGAGAGTCTAAAATATTCCACCCTACAACACATGATGTGATGGACATATTACCACTGTCTGTTGCTGTCAGCTGACGTGCTCATCAAGTCATCTAAATGCTCTGTGAGGCCTGTGTAAAACAGCTACCCAGTCCCAGTCTATGAATATTGATGGCGATGGAAATTAACACCAGACACTGGCCAGGAGAAGCCCTGGTGAATTTCGGCAACAGCTAATAGATTTGTTTGCCATGCCAGACATTTTTTGACATCAACCAATCACCATTTATCACCATGTCATGTTAAAAAAACACAAAAGGCAGGTAACAAATTCAACCCTGTGTTAGTACTCCAAGGCAGACAGAAGGCTTACTTCATCTGAATAGAGGTGTTTTATTCCATTTTTAAACTGTTTAAATCTGTGTGATTTTGAATTAATTATTTAAATCCAACTTTTGCATTAATTCTGCTCATTATTAACAGAGTGAGAATAGCAGCAACGCAACAAATCCTGCCCCACATAACCAGCACTGATGATGCTAATGGAGCCAGACCAGACCAGCCCATCTCCTCATTCCCCAATCTCTACTGCCTCAGACACCCTTTAGACATTACACTGGACACCAGCAACAAGTCTGTCCTGAAGGTATCATCACAGAAAGAAAGAACAACACACTTAGACACAGATATACAGTAAGAGCTTACTGAATGTGTTTGATGGTGGATAGGTGGAGTCGGTGGAGAAGCTGTTTTGTATCCTGTCGTCAGACACTGTTGACATCTCCCTGAGAAGATCGGCAGCTGAGCAGCTGTCTGTTGTGCTACAAAGTGAGTGTCTGATCATGTACAGCATTTCCTATAAACTCAGGTATTATTTTGATACATGTCTGTGCTAAATCTTGACTCTAGCAGACTAATACTTTAAAACCAGCCTTTAAAAGTCTCCCTCTGTGTAATATTCACTAATCTCTGAGTCCATTCAGAACAAAGTTTCCCACAAATACTTTACAAATCTGTAAAGGTGATCACTGCAAAGTGTAAAACCAGAATTGTAACATTGATTGATTGATTTGTGAGTGATACTGAGTTTAATATTTTGTAATGAAGTACCTGAATTATCAAGTGCACAGAAAGAGGGTTGAAAGGTTTAAACAGAGTTTGAGATAAAATTCTTTGTACTTGATAAAGAAAAACTTTGAAACTTTATGTGATAAGTGAGAGCTCTCCCTTTGTGAAAACTACAATTTGAACAAGTGCAGCAGAGTTTGTGCCTTCCCACCACCATATGTTTTAGACAAGCACGGAAAGCAAATAGTTGAGGATTATGCAAATGTTTATTGTCAGTATATTGAATTGTTCTCTTACTTCCCTGCAGACACAACAATGCACCCAGTGCTGAAGAATCTGGGGATAACAGACAAAGTCATTTCTTTCATTATGCAGAGTGTGAACGGCAACAAGGTAAAAACAAACCTGCTTTGGAAAAGTGATAAATAGATGTTTACTCAACGAAATGTGGTTGAAGCCAATTAAAACAAAACCCGTTTCTCATAAATGCAGCTCCATGAGCCTCCCATTTGTCTGCATGTCCTCGTTTATATGTGCTCATGTGAGTACATGTGTTGCCAGCGGATGTGGTGGAAACCCACTGAGGCGTGCATGATAGAAGGATGAAATGGCCTATGTTAATAGTGTCAGACAGGCCCTGGTCAGCAGTGATTTTTGCCCTCTAGTTACTGCAGTCTGCTGATCATTCGCAGGCTTTGAATCAGAAGCTGCTAACAGGGGTAATTGTCCAGCATGTCTGGCTACATGGAAGTGGAGGAACACGGCCACAGAGAATAACTTGTCTCAGTTAACAAGTGTGTATAAGAGGGATGCCTGCAGGTTGTGTTTGTCCCAGCCCTCCGTTGCCTGTGACCTGCACAGTCACAGCATTTGGATTTAGCTTATGTGAAGAGACAGTAAAGAGACTCTGTGCATTTGTATGTGAGAGGCACAGAAGCGAGAGGAGACAGAAAGAGAATATGTGTGTTTGTGTTTTCCCTGCAATTAAACACTGAGTGCGTATGTTGCTGTTCTCCCCAGAGCTTAGATTGCCTGCTGGAGCCTTGTGTATGTATCCTGAGGAAGCTGGTGTATGCAGATCCATCTCTGAGGCACAGCCTGGCACAGCGCAACCTCCTGCTCCTCACACTGCTCAGGGGTACGTTCACAAGACAACTCATTACGTAACAGCTATACGCGTTGTGTTGTGTAGCTCGGGGGCACATTCAGAAGAAATGATGACAAGTCATCCGTTGATGCATAGCTTTTAACCATGTTGTCACACTGCAGTAAGTGGCAGATTAGCATGATGCAACTTGTTGCTGTGGAGCTCAGCTCAATACCAGTACATAGTTCAGAGCTTCATCTGCAATCCCTTTGCATTTTTATGGCCTAATTTGTAGCTACATTGTCAATCACTCTTAAAATTGGGAGACAATTAATTTAAATTGTAACATCTTGATTGTGACCTGTGTATTTGTAGATTGTTATTGCACAGTCTGATTTAAATAGAACTGTACTTGTTGCAGCATTAATGAGAGGTTTTATGCAAAAAAAAAGAATACGTTTTCGTACACTATAAATGCAATGTTTGTACAACTCAGTTTAAAAACCTCAGATGTCATAATGAAAGCAAAACCTGATGTGGGGTGGCATCCTTACTGGGGGTTTCCAAGCTTCAATTTTGAAATGAGTCTTTAAGCACTTGTCGGTATAGTGGAGTTTGAAATTCTCATAAATATATTCATGAGGTCAAGTGATAAAGTTTTGGGTGTGGTTCTTATGTAAAAGTGCGTGTTGTGTCTTCATTATAGCATCCTTGATATTGAGGGAGAACAAAGGCAATGGAAGTGAGATTGCCATCCTGATGAGTTTGCTGCTATTTGATGAAATTGCCAGCATTGAAATATGGTGAGTTTATTTTCCTCCCTCTGAGCTTTCCGTGGCTCTAAAACAAATGTGCATCCATTCAAAGTGTTGATGTACTACTCTTATTTTGTGTCATCTGAGGTCGGACAAATCCAGCACAGAAGGGACCCCCGCACCGTTCTCACTACCACTGTCAGTTATACGCAGGTAAATCCCAAACATTCTTGGTTCTTAATGGCGTCTTTTGAAGGTCAGTGCTTCTCATCAACAGCACTTCACAAGCAATATTTCCCAAATTTTCCCCCAGGTACAACATCCCATTCCAGGCAGCGACCCATCATGCTGTCAGCCCGTACTGCTGTGTCCTGCCCCCTTCCTCTGACCTCCAGACCCTGGCTCCAGCCCGCCAAGCCCTGCAGGTGGCCTGGAATACTGCATGGCATTCTGGGATAGACAACCTCCTTGAAGGGATGAATGGTGTCTCTACCAATGCTACTGAGTAAGAACCTTACCTCTATGTGTTCAGTGGGATGTTGGCATTGTCTTAAGTTATTACTGCAGTCTATTGTAATTTGTTCTTAAAATCTGATGGAAAGGAGTAGAAGAAAATAGTCATTATTTGTAGTTATTTGTTCATGCACAGTAAATTCATATAATTGATAAAATGTCTTGTGTCATGACCAGGACCATAGTTCCATTGCCGGATATTTTAACCAAAGAAAGGTCTCACTACACATCTCTCCTATCTAGTGTTCTTTCCAGTGGAGAGTTGCAGTAAAGAATTAGTTTCAGAGGCTTTGCATGTGGTGTTTCATCTGTCTTCATTTACATCTAACGTGACCTAATTCAAACAGATGAGAATGTCTCTCACACAGTTTTAACCAGCTTGATTACAGCAAAGATGTTTAAAGCACACCGTAGATGGATCAATCCCCCGGAGGCTACATCTCAAACAGTGCTATGTTTGGGAGCAGAGTACTTGTTTGAGATGGATTAGTCAATGAAAACTGAGAGGTATCTCAATCAAAGTCCTTAACCTCTGATGATATTGTTGTGTCTTACAAAGTTCAAAATCTTTTTTCCATGTTGTTTTGACATCGTTCTGATAGTTTGCTTGAGTATTGCTGGTGTGATGTCTGCCTCTACTTGATTCAGTTGCAAATAATTCTAAGAAAACATCTCTCTTTGGATGACTCATAAATGTCTCATCCCTCCAGATTGGTGATCAAATATGTTTGTTAATGCACTCATTAGTATGCTTCTGAGGATGCTACTTATGCAACACACTTGTCAGCACATCAATAGCCATGTAATCTGATTTTTAATGTATTTTCTTTTAACCATTTGCATTTTGCTCCCCACAGATTTCATCCCGACTTGAAGCTGTCAGGAGCACAGGTTCTGTCGCTGCGGGCCGTGCACCTCCCCGCCGCGCTGCAGGACTGCATCCAGGCCATCGTCACGGCAGGAGGACACAGTTCGGTGACCTCTGCCCTCTCCAGGCTCAGCCTCTATTTACTGTTTGACAGACTGGCCCTCCCTCACATCCCCACCCACAGCTGCAGAGACACCCTTCACTCCCTCAGTTGGCAGGCAGCAGTGACCAGGTACAGCGCATACAAATTCAATTAAAGATTCATGCTCTGTAGGTTCACATGCTAATAACCAAGTCAGTCAGTCTTGTTAAACAAATTAAAGGAGGGTTTTATGACATTTCCATAAAGTTGGATTTGTCATGAATTATGAAAATGATGATGTCTTTGACAAAACATTTGAGTGATTCATTTTGTTTCTCTGCTCGGCAACAGTTGTCTTTATTTAAGTTATTTCTTTTTTTGTTGGAGCTTTAACACATTTCTTTTAAACCACCTTCACTCCCATCGTTAGAAGACAAATATCGTTATTCTTTATCATTATTCTCTTTATAAAATCAAGGTCTTTCCCATCTGCTGCAGCAGCATATGTCTGGTACTTGTCATCGGTTTGTGCAATTACCATTTCCACTCTACTTTAGCAATTAATTAACTACAAGCATTAAATTATCACTGAGTATTTTTCTTTCAGCCACGTTCTCTTCCTCTTGTTCTGTGTCTGTCTCTTTCTCCCTGCAGGTTTCTCCAGGTGCGACCAGCCTGTGTGGAGGATGAGAAGTTACTAGTGGGCATTGTTGCATTTTTGAATGCCTACTTCAAACAGATGCACACGGAGTCTGCATCTGACCCAGAGGACAAGGACCTGCGCTGGATGCTGGAGCTGCTTCTCAACCAGGTACAAATAATTTACTCTTTCTGGACAAGCAGCAAAGGAAAACCTCACTACAACTGTCCTATAAGGTTTTATCTTAAAGGCACAGTTGAGAATTTTTTTTTTTTAACACAAATTAGTATAAGTTCCTCTGTGTTTGTAGTACAGATGCATGGACTACTGGACTGTAGCTTGCCTTTGGTTTGTGTGTGTGAATGCTTGTGAAATATGTGTGTGTGCATCTCTGTTAGCTAGTAATCTGGTTAGGCTCTCTCCTCTCCAACACAGAGGGTTATATACCTGTAATCAAAGCATGAATAAATCACACGCCGTCAGACAAGCCAAACATATTACTCTCTCATAACGACAGAAAAATAGTATCACAGCGTACCACCTCAGACCTGCGGCACAGATTATTTCCTGAGCTCTTAACACAAAGTTGGAGTCATATTTTTGCCCAAGGAGAAGAATAACCACAGTGTTTAAGCGGGGAGAGCTACTTTTAGGATTTAATCAGTCTCACCTTGGCTTTCTCATTAATGTGTGTGTAAACAATAAGCCCTCCCCTGGCAGCTAAAGCAGACTCAGATTGAATGCCTGGTAGGGGTGAGCGGCTCTGCTCCGACTTTTCTGTAATTACTGAGCTGTTTCAGGAACATCTGCTGCTCTCTACACTTGCATTAACTATCTACTCTGCGTGCATTGCTCAATAAGAAATTATGCATGTTTGGTGCTGCTAGATCTGAGTTTTGCATGCAAAGCCGGTCGGTGTTAAGGAGGAGGTGCTTGCTCAAATGCACCTGTCAGCCTCTTCTACATCTCCCTTACACGGGTCAATTTAATTGAATTTAGAAAGGTCAGCAGATGAATCTCATTTTACTATTAATACTACATAATCAATTGAAGTTAATAGAACAAGGGGATGTACTTTTAAGATGTGTATGCAGTTAACAGGGAACAAGGAGGCATAAAAGAAAACTGGTGGATACATTCTCTAAACAAAGTACAATTTCATTTAGAAGACACTTTTATCCAAAGTGACGTACATTCACGTACCGATGGAACAGCCATCGGGAGCAATTTTGGGGTTTAGTATCTTGCCCAAGGGCACTTCGACACATAGACTGCAGGGCCAGGGATCGTGCCACCAACCTTCCGATTGGTGGACATCAGCTCTACCTCCTGACCTACAGCCGCCCCTGTCTAACTAAAAAAATTAAGTTCGAAAAATGACTATATAAACAAGTACTATCACATTGAAATGGGTTAATTCAAAATAATTACATAAAGTAAAAAATTGAACCAATTAAAAACATTGTTGCTGTCATTCATCTGTCAATCATCCAGGAGGCTGAGTCTCTCCTTAATTTGCTGCTCGGCGTGGAGACCCAGACCTCAACTCAGAGCCCAGGGGAGCCGGAAGAACTGAAGAACCATGTCAGCCAGAGACTGCAGAGAGAACTCACCAGCTTCTTTAACCTCTTACTCCTCCGACTGGCAGACAGCACTGACAGGTTGGATGGTTTCACACGGAAAGTCTGTCACAAGACAGGCGATAGACACGGTCCTTTATTTTCAGGTCTTCGTGTCTTTTCTTGCAATTTAAGTATTAGTTAAGTTTTAAAATAAGTGGTTTCATCATAAAGTGTTTGTAATTTTGAGAGATAATTTCAGTTCTTGCATTATAATACTAGAATGGGAATTTAGTTATCGTAATTCTGCATTAACTACAGGTACAGCTCAGGGCCACAGAGGCACAGATGACCTTCCAAGATCGCTTTCCTGCTAGTGATATGCAACAGTATTTTCTAATGAATTCTTTATGAAAATGAATTAAAGAACTGTAATTATTACTCTGCTAGTGTGTGGGAAAGGCGAACACGCCCTCATGATGCCGTTCAGCCTCACTGTGGGGTTAGAAAATGGATTGATATCATCAGGAGTAAAAAAGATACTACAGTGTTCTTCCTCTGGAGGGGAAGTGTTTATTTCAGTTCATTTGTGCTGGAAATCTGCTGCCTTTGTCATTTAGAGCATGGCAATGAATGCCAACCCGATAAAAAAGCCACAGGTTTATGAAAACAAACTGGTATGCTAATTGTCAACATTATCTTGTCTTTTTTTTCCATTTCCTTTCTGCATCTTTCCTGCCCTGCTGTCTGCTTGTTTCTCGCTCTTTCTCACTCTGTCCTTTCCTGTCTGTCCAGGCTATGTCTGGCATTAGCAGGCCCCTTCAAGAGCCAGCTGGCAGTCCGTTTGCTTCAGAGCCTGCGGGTGTCTGACGCCCCGCGTTTCTATGGCCTTCCCAGCCTGGAGAGGACACTGCTGGGCATGGTCAACCTAACTGCCCAGCCTGGCTGGAGCTCCCACTGCCCTGACCTGGAGCCCATCCCACTCTGCTCCAAGTACCTCAGTGGGCTATTAGAGGTGTGTGTTTGTAGGGGGCATGTGTGTGAAGTTCTGTGCTTGCATAGCAAGTGTGCATATGTTCATGTGTTGCGTGGATATATGCAAGCCTCCTACTCTCTCATCAGAGCTCAGACTGCCTACAGAAATGAATAAAAGGAAAAGCACAGTACTTTCTGAGGAATTAATTAAAATTAAGCAGAATATGGTTACGGGACATGAATTGCAATAAGTAAAAATCTCATTGATTAGATATGCCACACTGTGAAGATGCTGATGAGATTAATCAACCTTGCCTATTCCATCTGTTCAGTTGTTCAACAGTCCATAAAACAATACCGTAACGCAGTGTGGGCCAGCTTGCGCAGCAGTCCTCAGCACAGAGGTGTCCAAACTTTAATTTTTGATTGGGAAGGTAGATCCCTGTGGAATAGACGAGCCTGTTTACACAATAGTTGTTCATTTGGCTTGTTTTAATGTGCAGTTTTCTCAGACATTGAACAAAGATAAAATGAAGATTGAGGTCAATTTCCTTTTCCAGTCAGATCTCTGTTGGCTACTTCCATCTCACTGATCCCAGTTAGGTGTCTAAAACTCTTTCACCCCTGTCTTCCCAACCCTCTGACCCACCACTCGCCTGATACACCTGGCACGACAGGGTGCTAAAGCTCAGCAGGCCTTGGGCGAGTCTCTCTTCATCTGCTCTTTAGTGCAGTCCCACATGCTGCTGGCACATCAAAGCAACATAGTCTCACCTGTATTTAGCTTTGGCTGCAGGGAGTTGCATGACAAGCATACTCTGAAGCAAGCACTCTTTCTTCTGTCTATGGTGTTCAAATGACAAATGAACAGAAACCAGCAGTAACGTGATAACACACACCACTTAATAACACGCAGGTCAATCAGCTGTGTTTTTGTAGGATGAGAAATTCTGGATGGGAAACAATAAGTCTCACCACTCTGTTCTTTCATTCAGTACTCCCAATGTAATCTGTGTCCTCCACACAGGTGATCTCCTCATTTTATGTCGAGTGGGGAGGCAACTCCTTGTCTTTCATGGGGAAAGGTGTGACCAAGAATGCTGTCATCTCTTTGCTTCACCTGTCCCATGAGATGATTGCAGAGAACAAGGACAAGGCAAGTATCAACAGTGTTTCTGCTGCTGTGAAGGTGCAGGTTATACTGCACAGTGTTAGAACATTTTTGAAGGCAACCAAAAAAAAAGGTTTTCTCTTGTCTGCATCAGGAGTTCATATCCCAGTGGTCTTTGGGGAATGAGGCAGCTGCCGAGGAGGCCAGTGGCTCCCAGCTCGGTTTAGCTTGGCTCATCCCACTATGGGTCGATCGAGATCAAGAGGTATGATCAGTCTTTAGCTTCTCATTTTCTTTAATTTGTGATAATTTAAACATACATTCCACATAAATTATATACAGCATATCACACTCCTGTCTTCAATATTATCTGTTCGCTCTTCATTCTTCAGCTCACACTCAATAAACTCTTTCTGTTATGAAATGAAGTTTCTAGATGCTTGACTTTTGGGACAAAATGAAACCCATATGAGTTGTGCAAGAACTCGCAGACAAAAAGAAGCACATGACAGCGAGTCGCACCAAATTCTATGTCTGTCTCCAAAAATAAGTCAGTCTGAGAGGCTCCCTTGACAAGGTAGACTCCATCTTTGCCGTCACTCCTTAACATTAGCAGCATCTGTATTTTGGAGATTCTGTACTCTTTAGACTGTGTGTGCTTATATACACACAGCATCTTTCTTTTCCTGTTTCTCTTCCTCTCCTCAAACATCCACCCAAATCCATGTCTCCCCCTCTCATGTCAGGTGAGGTTTGCCAGTTTGGGTCTAGGTGCAGCTCTGTCCTCGGTGCCCAGCGGGTGCCAGGCTCTGTGTGCCAGCTGTCAGAACATCAGCGGAGGTCTTTGGGGCACGTTGCTCAACATCCTCCTGGATCAGCAGGAGAGCAGCATGGTCCGCAGAGAGGTACGATGTTAGAGCTGCTCTCTGTGCTCTGTACGACCCAGAAATGATTTTTCTTTGTTGCTACACTGGAAATAAATAACTTCCTATGAGGAGTCTTGGGTTAAAATATTAAAACTAGTAGGAGCAAGACATATTTCATTTTTATGTCACCAATGGTCAGAAAATGCGGCTGGACTTTCATGTATTACCAGCTAAATACAGGCAGATGGCACTGTTGCTGATGCAGTCTAACTTGACCCAGAGTGTGCACGTCTCTCTTTTTTTACAATTTATTTTTTTGGTTTGTGTGTCCAGGCTGCATTTATCCTGCAGAACTTGCTGGTGATGCCCATGCCTGCCAACGCAGAGGAGGCCAAGGACTCCCACTGGCAGGTCAGCAGCTCTGCCAGCCAGTTAAAACGCTTTTATAGACCATGAACTGTTTTCTCTCTCCCTCTCTTTCAGTTCCTCTTTGTTTCTCCCCCCTCTCCTCCCTCCCGTTCCCAGCCCTCTCCTCTCCCCTCTTGTTTAGCCCTGCAGGTTTCAGAGCAGCGGTGTTGCTCGCATTCAAGCTCTACTGGGGCTCAGGCCTCCAGCAATCACGTCCAAAATAATTAAGTTTAAATCTCTGTCAAAACACCAAAAGCATCTTAATTTGGGATGTCCTGATTCATGCAGGGAGCTGTATGTAAGCGATGAAAATGATAAATATTATTTGTTCTAATCTTTTAAAAGTAAGGCTTGTTGTTTACAAAATCTTATCTTTTTGTAATTGCTGTAAAATGTTTATCAAGACAGCAAAAATAGGAAATGAAACTGGGGCTTTTAGAGAGAAAATGCTATGACAAAAAAAAAAAACAGCTTACACAAAATGTCATCCTGCAGATGTGAAATGACTAGATCTAGATAAAGATCTAGTGACGTTCAGACAAAGTTAAACCCAGCTGGATTTTCAACCCATCTATATTTAGTCGCCCCTCTGTTCCTTTATCGCTGTCCTCATCAGTAAAATCTCAGCGGAAGTCATATAACAATTTGATGTGCACTCATCTCTCTGCATCTCTCCCACATTAACTCTCTCCTCCTCCAGCACCCCTGTGTCCATGATGAGGTGTCTGGTGTGTCCTTGGTGGGTCTTCCAGCTCTCCAGGCTCTGCTTTACCACTGTCAGTACTTCCAACATGTGGCTCTCTCAGCCTCCAGTTGTTACCAAGGCAGGTACGCTTTCCACCTGCAATCACAAGCTGACGCCACCAATGGACCTCTAGAGAGCAGTTCACTTGGTAGGTTTTATTTTTGTGTTGATTTGATCACGTGAGTCTGATGTGACTCCACTTAAGCACTTTTTTTTCCCATAGCAAGTTTATGTGTCATCATGTGTATGTGCTTGTCTAGATTCTGAAAATTCTCTGTGGTTTTGGAGAAGCAACCCACCACCACCCACTATCAACTCTAGCAGACCTTCCAGCTCTGTGTCCACGTCCAGCACTGTGGTCAGCAATGCTCTTGTGCCTTCAGACACGCACACGCACGAACATGTGGGAAATAAGCCGCTACATTAAGTCAAGTGGATCCTCACATCTCAGTGTTGTCCATTACAGATAAGAGGCTCAGGTTTGCATACCCCGAAGGGTCCCTCCCCATTGAACATCACAGAAGATACCCCTGCCAGCAGACTGATGGCTCAAGGTACTGCAGAGAGAAACACAGTGTGTGTGTGTGCACATGTGCATTCACAGTCATAATAACACATAGTGGTTTAGTCCTTCAAACAGAGTAAACCCTCACACTATTTTCCTTTAGAACCTCATTGTGGCCAGTGATAATTATAAACTAAAACCACTCCCCACATTTGTGTGTTTATGTTTCTATCTTACATATACAGTTTAAGAAGTAGAACCTTGTTCTCTGGTGTTTTACCTCAGTCACAGCATCTCTGGTCTCAGACAGGCGTGATTCACTCAGCGTGTGAACCGCTCAGGAGGCGTCTCTATTAGCTGTCTATTGATGTGTCTGACAGGCCAGAGTGACACAGACACCAGCGACTCAGTTACCTCCCAAGACTCCCGACAGGGCGAGGCAGTGGAACCCGTTGTCATGGTAACTCCCGACCTCATGACAGCCCACTGTGGCCTGCTGACTAACCTGCTGGCCATCCTGCCAGATTTCAGCCTCACTGCCATCCGACAAAACCAGCTCCTCCAAGCACTGGCAGGGTAAGAGGTCACAGGCAACATGAGCACACCCTCCACTCCAATGTGTGAATCAGGAATACAACAGGAAACAACAGTTTAAATGTTAGAAATTCCTTACTTGTTATATTCATATTCAGTTGTTGTTTCAGTGTTTAGTTGATTAAGCCAATAGTTGATTGATGGAAAAGTCATTATTTGTAGTTTTGATAACTGATTTATTGTTTTATTTGTCTTTAAAAATATTAAACATTTTTGGGTTGCAGGGAGTTATTGCAGTGCAAATAAATTCAGAAAAATCAACACATTTTTGTCATTTTTTAAATAAGGATTAAAGATGATCTAAATAAATATGTGTATATTTTATGCAGTGGAGAATTAATGTTAATTGTAGCTCTAATCCCCTCAAGCTAGTTTCTTGCAAAAACACATATTTTCTGTCATCTTTCTTTTCTTCCTCAGTCTGGTGGATATTGAGCCCATTGAGAAATGTCTGAGTGAGCTGAAGGCACCCAACGTCCTACCAGGAGAGAGAGAAGACATCAAGGGCCAGGTGAGGAACACTGTGATCGACAGTTCTGAAAAGTTTTTCAACTTTTTTTTTTTTTGTTATTATGACTTAAGACAAAAAAAAAAATCGTGGGTTGGTAGAGTACAGTGCCAGCTTCAGTGCAGCGCTAGGTTGTCTAAGGGCACCTCCAGATTTTTAGTGTGGGTGGAATACTCAACAAGCTTAAACTCAAAGCACACAATTTTTTTTGCAGTTTTGAAAATTAGCTTTTAAAACAGAAAAACTTATTCTTACTTTACATCCATATCCATCTTATCTTTAACCTTTGCGGCACGATGTATTTGCACAATCTGTTTGCATGCGTGCGTGGTTAATCTGTCTTCCTTGTGTGGATGTGCCTGCGTGGTTCTAGTCTGTCACCCTACTTCAGTTCCTGTCCGGCTTCTCCAAGCTGCTGCAGTCATGTGTCATGGTGAACCAGGAGCTGATTGGCCAGATGGACTTTCTGAAGCAGCTGTTGACTACTCTGGTGGCAGTGCTCATGCTGGATACCAAAGGTTTAGGTCAGGACCTTATGATGAATTCAAATGGAAGTTGTGATTTTCAGCAAAAGAAAAAAAATGGTGATAATAGTTCAAAAGTGCTTCAAAATGTTCCATATTCCGTATAAACATCATGTATGTCACCATTATTGATGTGTTTTGAAGAACCATGAACAATTGCAATTGCAAATCCTATTCGTGCATTTGTCCGACTCTCCCTGCAGTGTGTTCCTCAGTGTCATCTGTGTGTGGCTGCGTGGCTGCCTCGTGTCATAAAATTTGTGACTCACTCTTTCCCTCTTCAGATGCAGGTACCCGGGACGCGGTTTGTGTGTGTTGGGCAGACGTGTTTATGCTCCTGGCTACTCTGGTGAGGAGGGACAGCTCAGCAGCGTACCCATCTGTCGCTGCTGCGCTGGGGAGACGCTGGCGGACATTTGCAGGTACACAGATACTCTGCTCTGTTTGTGTGTGCGTGTGTGTTAAAGTGAGTAAAAGTGACAAAATTAATTATTCTGGTTTGGGCTGCAGAATTAGTTTTTATAATCGTCCATTATAGATCATATCTCAATTCTTAATAATAGATTATTGTCTTTTTTTTTAACATTTAGGTTTCATTTAATTTAAAGAGCCCTTTGAGGTTTTAGAGCCAAGCTCTTGATACATGAAGAAGTCAGGCTGTAAAATCATTTTTTTCATAATCATAAAGACTGATAATCATGATTAGGGTAATTATGCTGATTGCACTAACTCACTAAATAATCAGGATTAACATTTTAGGTGTAATTGTGCAGCTTTAATTCCGGTACAAAAAAAGAAATTCTATCATATTAACACATTCATTGCATCATTACTGAGTGTATTAACTTCCCTGAACAGATGCTAGAACAGGATAATTGCATCTTGTCCTTATACTACCTCTGCTCCTCCTACTCATCTTCCTCTGTGATTAATGGCGCAGCAGGGGAATCTGATGAGTCCAGTAAAAGATGAATGCTGAGCCTTTGTGTGTGTATTTATGTCTGTGTGTATATTTTTATGGTATCTGGGTGTCTGCATACGCATTCAAATGATTAGTGTGTCCTCCACTGGCGCATACTGCCTCAGTCATGGACAAATATCTCGCTGTCAAGGGATTTGAACAATGGATTTGCCTTTTTGTCTCGCCGTGATTCAGTGTGTATTGCTGCGTCATTCATTAAAATAAAGCTATTTTCCCACCAACTGTTTTTTTTTTTATATTCCCTGTGTTGTCTGCAGGAACATTATCAGTGTGTGTGAATGAGAGGCTCGCAGACCCTCTTCTTCACACAGTGGCCCTGCAGTTTCTCTCTACAGTTTTCACAGAGGAGACAAAGAGGCAGGGTGCAGGGGTCACAAACTCAAAACACGCTACTGCTTTGTCTGACGTTGTGAATGGTCCCTCAGCCAGCCAGCTGTGTGAGCTGTTACTGCAGGTATGTGGAGGTGGTGGTGGGGGGGCGGGGCATGTCTGGACATTGGTACAAAGTGGGAATTAATAAAACAGAATGTGATAATTTGCTAATCCTTTCTGACATGTACCCAGTTCAAAGACAATATATTTAATGTTTGACCTCATCAACTTCATTGATTTTTGTAAATTTGCTCTTTGTAATTCTGAATTTGATTTCAGCAACACATTTCAAACAAGGTGGGACAGGAGCATGATGCTAATAATCTGAGTGTGTGATTATCTGTGGCTCTGATTGTTGATACCAGAGTTTTGAGAAGAGGACCCTTCAGGACCCTTTGAAGAAGGTGACAGCCAGAGCTCTGATGACACTGCTGGCCTGCAGCCGCACGGCTCAAAACCATGCAGCCAAAGGTAATTCCCCAAACCTCAGGCTGGAGTTAGGCTGTCACCTGTCATACACACATACTGAAAATTAAAAGTGGGTCATGAGCTTGTGGTCTGGTGTTTTTCTCTAAGACACGTGGGACAATTTATTCACATTAACCTAAAATTTTAAACCTAGTTTCTTGTATCTGTTTTATGAAAGAAGTTCATGCTCATTAAGAGCGTTTGTTGGGTATGGTACATGTCTTCTTATTCTTCATTTAACGTGGAGTGAACATGATTATATCCCATTCTTAACCCTCTATGTTTCAGCTGGTCTGATTGACAGCTGTGTGGAGCAAATGAAGCAAACTCACTCTCTGCTAAACCTGGAGTCGGTCCGACCCGGCAAGGCTTCTCACCGCAAAAAGGTGAGCAGAGACTGGTTGGAAATTTCCAGTCTCTCTTTCTGTGCCTGTGTTTTTTTTCCCCCATCAGATATAATAACAATCTGAATGAATGAGTATTTGGATAAATATTATGAATATTTGGTTTTGAACAGCAGTTGGCTGTTATGGAGCAGTAGACGGTGTTTTCTTCATTTAAACATGTTCTTCTTTGTTTTGTGTTTGTGTACTATCAGGAAGAGGGCTATCTAAAGGAAGTCAAGCTGACTGTGGAGATCCTGCGGAGCGCTCTTTACCGCAACGATGAATGCAAAGTGAGCCTCCGCGTCTGCCTTTTAATACCCCACTGCTAATTGGTTTTTAATGGAACCTCAGAGAACCAATGCTGTGCCTGTAAATGAGATTCACCTAAATGTGCATGGTCCTGCTAACATCTCAGCAAGTTTAGCTTCTTAAACCCTGTAATGGCATTACTTATGACGCATATTAGCTGGTTTTCATTTTCTAAGTGGCCTTTCTGTCACTGGTGGTTACCTTGGACTAAATAGCCAGGGAGGCTCTGCTGCTTACACTGCCATTATTCTCCTCCCTGTGTTTTTCCGGCACACTTAGGAAAATATTGAAGCATTTTATGTTGATTACTGCCATCTGTGTTTGTGCTGTTGTATAAATCATGTACATGCGTGTAAGTGCATTTTTCTGCACAAGCATGTGTGTTGATAGTCTTTTTGCATTTGTGTGTGCAGGTTGTGGCCACAGATGCACGCCTGACACTGGCGCTCTATGCTCTTTGGCCTTGGCTCCTATTGGACGACCCCACCATGGAGGCGGCGCTGGAGCTTCTGTGTGTCTATACGGCCAACTGCACCACAGGTCTGTTGGTGTGTGTGCATGCGTGCATGTGTTTGTCTGTATGTCTTATGTGTTTGTGCAGGCACTGTGCCTGGCCCGTGCCTGCCCATCGCCTCTGTCTGCGGTTAGCAATCTGACTGAGTCACACACACTTCGCACTAAGGACCCCATTGTCCTCTCCTGTGACCACTGAACAACATTGTGTGTCACTGTATAAGACCAGCGCCTGCTCGCCTTGCCAGTCACAATGAGCACAGTGTCAGGATCCAGCGATCAGGCTGCATGGCTGCCTCACTGTATGCATGGCAACTGGTTTCAGACCAGTAGGAGATGATGTGGGGAAGCACAGAGCATCTCTGTGTTGCCTGAGATATTCATATTCCATCATGCAAATGTAAGAATTATGTATGTAGAAATCAGAGCAGCAAAAGCTTTTTGAGTAGAGGAAAGGCAAGATTCGTGGGGAGGAAACAGTAGGGAAATATTACTTTGATAAACGGCTCGTGGTCCCTTTGATGTGTTTGTGTGTGTGCATGTGCGACTGGTGTAGTTGTGCAATGGAAATCAGTTTCATCAGTGAAGGAAAGGAAGTTTTATGTGCGACACTTATGAACGTTTCTGTCTGTGTGTGTGTGTGTCTGTCTGTATGTGCATCTGTGTTTGATTGGCACCTGTTCCTCAGTGGGTGCGTATGCTCTGATCTAAACTCACTCGCTTTAGACCCCTCATATGCTCAAGCTGTGAAGCACCAGAAATCAGTGAAGTCGGGCACAGCATTTCCCTAAAGGTTAACTGAACAGCAGGTTGTGTTCAGGCTGCATGCAGCCAGGCTTAGTATTACACCATCCACCCTCAGGCTACCATTTTGTCTCCTGAGACTGCTACATTTCTACTGAATGTTTCATCTCCAGTCTTCCTGCTTCATCCAAGGCTTTGTTTGCACTGCTAGTTCAAGTCAGATTGTTGTTTTCATCTGTGCCACACATATTTCCACAGATATTTTTGTAGCAGCCCTAAAACTTACTCTCACAGACAGACAGAAAGTAAAAACCTAACATAATTTTTTTACACACTTCTATGGAATGATCAATCCTATACGGCTGCAAAAAAACATTAATGAGATTTGTAGCCGCAGTGGGAACGCCTTTGACTCACATCAGTGAAGTAGATCCATTATAAAACAGAGCTCCCTTGTTAATTCCGTGATAGACCAGCTTTCTTGACAGCTATTGAGATAACCTCAGGCTAACATCAGCATACGCCTGTTGCTTTATGTTACCATTCCAGGATTAGTATAACCAACAAGCTGTCATGTTCTCCAATAAGCAAAATCAATCAGTGTCAGACCATGTTTTGTCAATGCTCTCTGTCTTAAGCTTGTTAATTTCACTATTTTGTATGTAATCTGCAGCTGCAGCAATTAGTCATGTCAGTTATACTGATGTGAATGTGGCGTCAAAAGGGAGAGATTTTTATTCGCATCACTGATTCGTATGTTATCTATTTGTGTTTACATTTCTGAATGGCCTTGTCGTAGAATAAATTGTAGCCAGAGCCTAAGGCGAAATCATTTCCCTCCCTCCCAGAGTCAGAAGATGGTGCTTTTCATCATCAGTCAGAATACTTTCATGGAGAATGAAGATTAAAAGCCAGCTGAAACTTTCAGTGATGTTTTAAAGCTATGTGTTTCTGCATGTGAGAACTTGTTGCTTCAAAACTCTGCACCCATTTTAAACACTGTTTTAAGAAGGCCGGGTTTTTGTTGTGTCTCCCAGCAGCCGCGTCTTTATCATTCCAACTAAGGTGCAGTTTATTCTGTCTTTGCACAAGAGCTCCACTCTTCATCAGTGTTTTTGTCATTTGGCTAGACAGCAGAAACAAGCTGTGCGTGCAGCCGTGCAGAGGTGTTTTGGTATCGTGGTCAGACAGTCCTGCAGCCAGTCTTTATTTTTGTGGCCACCGGTGCCGCTGGCTTGACAGCTCTCTGACTTTAAGGTAAACAGAAAGAAGCAACCAGTTCCAAGAAGAAGAAGAGAGCGTTTTGCTGAGAGTTGCACTGTGTTTTATTGGACTTCTTTGGGGAATAAAAGTGGCTACTGCAGCTGCTAAGAGTATCCAAAACTACAGTCCAATAAAGAGCAATTATAACAACGATTCTGATTGACATTTGAATTAAACAGATGCCACTATTTGGTTGTTAATAAATGCAACTGTAGACATCATGTAATACTGTTTGTTCAGGAAGAAACAGTTGCCCCAAACATCAGAATGGCAGATTTTTATGTTGGCTGCTCCCACAATCCACTGCTCTGTGACCATAATAATCATTGGAGCAGTTGTTTCTGATGTCAGCGCAACCACGTCAATCAGTGTTACCCTTGATTGGCTGCCTCATGGACAGAGAGCAAGCCCGTGGACTCACGCATTGATCATTGCTCTTACCGTTAACGACCCAGGGTGAAGGTTGAGGGAAAAAAAATGTTCCTTTAAAGTAGACATCCAGCCTTGGCCTGCTGTGCTTTGTAATTACTTTGCATAATGTGCTCCTGCCTCTACACATTTCACAGTGTATGACGTGTGTATGTAGGTGTATGAGATAGTACAAGATGTACCTTTATTTGTCCCACAGTGGGGAATTTTACAATGACACAGCTTAAATGCCTCACACACAGCTGCAATATTTGTGAAACCTGTTACCTGGAATTGAACTTTAAAATGAGGCTAATGAAAAAAAGTACATGCGGCGCTTTGTTTGTTTCCTTTCAGCTTGCAGTACTCTTTGTGGCGGTGGCGGCCTCGGTCTTGCACCTGGATCTAAATGCACCCTTAGCAACTACCTGATGCACTCGGTCATGAAGCTGGCCTCAGGGGTGGCCCCGGATAACAGCCCTATCCAGAAGCTGGCCTTCTCTCTCTTGGCTAACCTCGCCATGTCCCGCGACTGTCGAGGTCTCCTGCAAAAGGTACAAGCCTGACCTTCAGTGTACGTAACAATGTGGGCGACTTATGGTGTATATAAATTTGAAGGCATTCATACATGATACATTTTTTTTAAAGTTAAATAAATTTAACGTAAGTGACATGTACAATTTTAAAATTGACTCTCTCACACTTAGCACCTGCCCTCACAGCTCTCAATGATCTGTTCGCTAACCCAAAAACAAAACTATATGAAATCACTCCCATCTGCTTCCTTCCCCGTTGTTCTCAGAATAATTTCCTGCAGGCCTTCCTGTCAGTGCCAATGCCCAAGGCGGGCGGTGTTAAGGCTGCATCTGTGGGTTGTGGTGGTGGGAGCCTGCTGGGCCCGTGGCTGAGGCTGCTGGTCAATCTCTCGTTCGCGGAGGACGGCCAGCAGAGCATCCTGAGAGTGACCGGAGCCCTGGAACTGCTAGCACACCTGGCGCAGCAGCGGCGCCACGCGCTGCTCGCCCTTCACAACCTGTGCTTCTGCCCTGCCAACAAGCCACACGTCATTGCCAACGGTATGGAGGGGAGGCAGGGGTTAAATTGTTAGATATCACACAGGGATATGAGAATATTAAAACAGGATATAAGTATAGACGCAGACCACAGAAAATGAACAGTGAAACTGCTTTTAAGCTCCTCTACCTCATTTTAGTCCTAGAAGTCGACCATGTGGTTTCCTTCCCATGACTCTGAGAAATCCTTCCATAGAAAACAGTAGCCAGTCTTTTCCAGCAAACAGTCTCAGACAAGCCAGCTGTATACTATCTGTTGAGCATGAAACGGCAAACACAGGTAAATGAGTGAACTAGACAAATGACCGGTGACAATCGAGCATCTAAGAGTAGTTTTTTTTGTTAGCAGCACTGAATCAGGAAGTGAATATTGGACTACAATTCATCAAGTGGCCACAGAAAAACTTGTTGCTCTGTATCTCCTGGATGATTGGAGGAAATGTATAAATATTTGCCAATGACAAAATATGAACATTCATGATAGAAATTCTGAGTACAGTTTAATTTATTTTAAAGTTTAGTATCTGCTACGTTTCAGAGCAGGTTGCATTTAGGTTTAGAAAAGTATGGAGAATGCAGCAGGTGTGTGAAAACTAATGATTCTAGGACGTGTAGATGAAAAAAAGCACAGGAAGTCACAAAGACGACTACAGACAGATTGTGTCCCCCCACCCCCAGTGCATTTGCAAGCTCTAGGTGGGAGTTGTACGACCAGGTGGGTACGTTCTGTCACGTGTCATTTGTTTTGTGTTTCCTGTGGAAAGATCACATTTCCTGTGTCTGTTTTGCCTGCAATATGATCTCTATCAGTCATGATGAGTGATGTGGCCACGTTGCCATTGTGAAATTTCTGAAGAGGTAAAAGTGCAAAACAAATCTTGTTTGTTTGGATTGAGGAAATGACCCAGATAATGATGCCTGGTGAAACTTTGTCAAACCTTTTTTGGATTAAGATGATCAGCTACTTGTTATGTTTATCCAGGGAACAATTTCTATATGCTAATATATCATCTGTGATTTAAAAACTAGAATCCTTCTTGTCATTTTAAATTAAACAAATGTATTACTCTTTTGTTTTTCAGCAAATTAATTATTTCTCATTTGATGAACACACCTGATTATCTACACATCTTTCTTCCAGACAAAGCCATGAAGGTGTTGCTCTGCTGTCTGGACAGTAAAGACATGGAGACCCGCTGTATGGGAGCTTCTGCTCTTTGGGCGTTGCTCCATAACAACCAGAGGGTACGAACACACACATGCATCCACGCATTAAAATTTTATTTGAGCGAAGGTGCATTTACTGGCTTGTGTTGGGAGTTTATTGGTGGTATATGTCAAATTAAATCCTGTTGTGTCTTCACTGTGTCTGGTGTGAATCCGCTCGAAAGCTTCATTGTCTCCTCACATAAAGAAGAGATGATCAACCTTTTTATCTTCTGATTATAAATTTAAAAAAAGACTCGCTAATCTTTCTTTCTAATTTCCCCTCAAAGGCCAAGACCACTTTGAAGTGTCCCTCTGTTCGATTGAGACTCGAAGAGGCACATACCATCTCGAAGAAGGGTATGCATTTATTCACTTTGATGACGAACACGTATCAGCACCTGTCCTGGCGCCAAACATCTGAACATTAGGTTTTTCATGTGCAGTCGTTTACCACTGTTACCACTTTTTCTCCTACAAACCACAGATGCAGAGAACAAGCAGGACCCTCTGAGTCCCTACCTGTTGAAGTGCCTCGAAAACCTTTCCCAGCTGCTAAATAACTGATCGTATTTATATTTGTTCTGTATCATGTTTTATATGTATCAAATATGAATTAATTTTGATATTAAAGTGCCAAGTGGCAGATTGAGCTACTGTCTCGTGGGGTCTGATTTCACTCAAACAATAATGGTTTTGTTTTTGTTTTTTTTAAATTGAATCTTAAGGAAGTGGACCAGATATGACTGTAAACACCACATTTGTGGTTGCGGTCATGTGAGGCTGATTTTCCACACTGTACCACCTTGGTTTGTTGGTGATAACCAACACAACTTGCTCACAGACACTGAAGACTTTACGGGAAATGATGAGCTATGCAAGCAGCTCTCATCATGCTAACAATGAATGAAATGCTCAGTGAAAATGTTAGCATGTTGGTGTTTAACAGGTGTAATGTTCTCCATCTTAATTTTGCGATATAATATGCTAACTTTTGCTAATTAGCACCAAGGTCAAAGCTCACCTGACATTTTGACTTGATAATGGTGCTGGAGGAAAGGTTCGGGAATTAAAGCAAATTATCATCTGGGGACCATGAAAACTTAAAAAAAAAAAATCCATCAATCTCATGGTGGCTCTTGAGAAAAAGTCGGGATCCACCAAAGTCATTGGAATTTGTTCATAAGGGACCTTAAATATCTTAATTCTATAATTCCCTTTACCCACCCAATAGCTGTCATTATATTTCACTCTAAACCAAAAATGTCAATCTTATGGTGGCCAAATTCTGTTGGATTCATCCTCTGGGCACCATGAATATCTACATCAAATTTAATGGAACACCTTCTAATTGTTGTCTGTCAATACAAGATTTATGAATCACAAATTTATGTTTTGAATTGTAAAAGTGTATATAGTTATAGTTTGCAGAATTTCAGGCAGCTGAGGGCAAAGTCGGCACAATGTAGAAAACTTGTGGCTCCCACTGTGCATGTGTTATATGCCATAAGCTCTCCTCTGGTCCCCAGCTCTGGTGATAAAGTGTCCCTCTGTGTGGAGTGAGCCAACAGTGGGCAACCATGAAGTGTGCCCCAGCAGCTCTAGTGTGTCTCTGCAGCCTCAGAGCGAGCAGGAAGTGCAGCTCGGGTGCCTCTCCACTCGTCTCATCAATGCAGCTTTCATTCTCCCTCGGTGGGGCAAGATGGAAGCTGTACAAAAGGACCACTGGTACTTCGTGGTTCTCATCTTTCTTCCGTTTCTTAAAGGTATGGAGCTGATTTTGTTTTTTTTTTTAAAGTTCTTAGAAGAGTTTATTGTTCATGACACTTTTATAGACAGTGTTGAAAGTGCCATTCACTGTTGTCTGTGAGTCTAATTTACCTAAATATTTTTCATGTGCTTCCATCAGTGTATGATCTTTAATTCATAACCAGAAATGAAAACTAAACATTGCTTTATTCCACAATTTCTTTTTAGCTAAATTGGCTGCGGAGATGGTAGGAAAGCTTGTTATTGTTAGCTTTTTTTGCGAGACATTATTATTCTAAACCTGCCAGAGCTCTCCCAAGGGCATCACTGGACTTGAAATCAGTTGTCATTCAGCTTCGGATAAAAGGCTTTGAAAACTTGGAAGCTTGATCACCAACTATTGTCAGCTGTGTATATGTGTACTGGCTCAAATTAGCCTAATTACCATTACCCGAGGGATGGCCTCAGAGCTGTGAATAGCTGTGGTAATCTTCAAGTGGAGGAGATTTAGAGGAAAGAACATGGCTTTTTTTTCTTACTGAGTAGATGTAAACAAAATGTACTCAAAGTTTATGATTTTGAACTGATAGATGTAAAATGTTAAAATATAGTCACACAGACATCCATTTATTCATGTGTGTAATTTTTATGGTTTCATTTCGTCATTTTTTTGAAGGCGCGATTTCTCAATTTTTGTCACTTTCCGGATGAGTTGATTAAACAGAAAAAGTCCCTTTGTCCAGTTGCTGTCCAGCAGAAAGAGGCTGTCACAGTTCGTCTGGAGGAGGGGATGGTCCTCGAGTGCTTGTGCCCCTGGTACGGCAACCTCAGCATGGTGTCCTGGACCAAGATACCAGACAAGGATCCGGTAGCAGTTTTCCACCCGGAGTACGGAGTGGCCTTTTCTCACCATTACCGGGAGAGGATAGAGTTCCTGAGAGCCACGCCCATGGATGGAAGCATTTCCATGAGGAACGTCACTCACCAGGATATCGGGCTTTACCACTGCTCTGTTCAGACTTTCCCTCAAGGCCCCTGGACGAGGAACATTCAAGTGGAAGATTTAGGTAAAACACGCTGAGGTGGAAATGTTGAGTTCTGAAATCACTGCACCCCCGCTGAGTGACACACTGAACTGATGTTGGAAATGAAACTTGAACCATCACCAGCATTTCATTTCCATCACACGTTTTGATTTCTCTCTCTGATGAGCTATTTCCTGTGTGACCTCTCACCTTCCTCTGTTTACAGATGAGCCCCCAGAAGAAGACGACGACGACAACAGCGAGGAGCTCCCCACCCCGGAGGTGATCACGACGGACAGTGAGCTGGTGGCAGAGGAGAACGACAACCTGACCATCAGCTGCGACCACGAGCACAACGGCACTGTCTACCAGGTGATTCTGGAGAAGATGCCCCACAGTCAGCCCTGGGGCATCATCGGCGTGTGCAAGAAGGTGGAAGGGGGCCTGGTGGGCGAAGACTACAGCGACAGGGGCAGGGTCAGCTGCACGGACAGCCTGGATGTCAGCCTGCACCTGACAGGTGTGGTGCCGGAAGACGGCGGTTTCTACCGCTGCACCTTCAGCACAGATGCAGGGCTGCAGACCACCACGGTGCTGCTCACTGTGCCCCCTCCAGGTACGAAGACACACAGCACCCAGCAGCTCACATACACATTAATATACATATGGCCTTATGACTGGATGGCAAATTGTTTCTCATACTTAAAATGATTTATGGATGAAAATATATCTCAGTGAGTCCAGTGATTGATGAAGCATAATGAATATAATAAAACAATGCTTGTGATCTTAATCTCAAACAACACAGCAGACTCAGACTGCAGAAACCACAACATCCTGTGGCAGGTCTCTGTGTTCTGGTGCATTGTGCATTCAGGTTGTGTGTATAGGTGTGTGTCTGCATCACACACACAAGCCTTAATGTGATGTTTTACGTGTGAGTCATGAGCAAACAATGAATGTGAAGCAAGTATGTCAGTCACCACAAACACAAATAAAACTGCACTGTTTTATTGTTCTGTTGTCCTCTTTTTCATTATTATTTTCTCTCATTTTATATCCAGGTGGATTCAGTCTGTCCCTGTACATGATGTATATTTACATCGGGGCTGGAGCTGCCGCCCTTATTCTGCTCACTGCCATCATCATACTAGCAGTGAGGCACAGGTAAGATCTCACAGTGTGTTTTCACATAACTTTAGCAAGCATCAAAATTTATTGTTAAATATGAAAAAACAATGTCATTAAACCAAAGTATTTGATGATTTGGAAGTTTGGCCTGATGGTGGTGCTAGAGGAAAGGTCAGGGGGTCATCATGACATTTTATCCCATGGGGGGGCGTAAATATCTGTACCAGAATAATTGTTGGAACATTTAATTAAAAAACACAACTGTCTACCTCATGGTGGCGCTAGAGGAAAAGCCATGTTACGAAGTTGTTAGGATTTGTTATCTGGGACCCATGAATGTCCAAACTGTCCAAAAATTTTGTTCCAGTCTACCAAGGAAATGTTGAGATATTTCAGCGGATAAGTGAAAACTTTGACCTTTAATTCAATCACGACCAAAGTGGTACCTAAAAATGTGACTCTATCCTTTGCTTATTGGTGCAAATTCACACATAAGACATGATCAGAAAATTGTGAGGTTGCATCTGAAATATCCCACTGATGAATTTCTTTTTGTCGTTTCACCGCAGGAAGAGGAACAGGAGAGAGGAGTACAGAGTCAAGCTGCACCCATCTCAGAGACAGGTGAGCCTCCCTTTATTCATCATCTCCACTTTTGTCTTGACACTCGACACTTTTACGGCACTCCCTTACCTTCTCTTCAGACATGCACTTAATTATAAAACCGTTACACTTTCCTCTTAATCTTGTTTGATACAGCACATCCCGTCATCATGTGCCGTGATACCTTGTATGTATGCTGACTCGACTAATGCTGCTTCCCAATAACTGACGGCGCCGTAGCTTTTGGATAAGAGCAGCTCGTCAAAATGTGAAAAAAAATAATATTTTACCTTATAAATTTAAATTGCAACAGGGATTACTTCTTTAAAGTCTGATTATACTATGACAGTATTTCCTTACACAGAGGCCATTCTGTTAAAAAAAAGAAATATATGATAGATCATTTTTACAATTTTTAAACCTTTTTGATAAAATAATATAATTTTATATCATCATAAATCCAAAAAGCCTATTTCACACTGGGCTCATTCACAGCGATATAACTTTTTGCCAAGCTGCTGCTATCAGTCTATACATTATCGTCTGTCACATGTCTAACACCTCATATACTAATGCAATCTAACGCACATCTCCAGGCAAACTTCTACAAGAACATCTCCGTGTGTCCCAGGAAGAAGTCGAGGCCGATAAAAAACTGCCCCGTCTACGTCAACCTGCAGACTGTACGATCACACAAAGCCAGTCGTCAGCGTCAGAGTAAATGAGCCTTCAGTTTTTCCTCAGATTGATGTATATAGCAGCAAAAAAATCAACATGTATTGACGAGCGTTGATGGTTATTTATTAGAGTTTTTTCAATAAGAAGCAGGGATCGCACTGACTGCTGATTAATATTCATGCTGTGGTTTGACATGAGTTGACAAGCTGCTGCTCATGTTCTGTAAGTCTCAGGAAGCTGTGTGAGTCAAAGCCCCGCTCCCGCTAATTAAATGTAGTATGTACTTCATAATTACTGTTGAGGAAATATTTGTTTTGGGCAAAACAATATTTGACAGTAACCGTCACGCGAGAAGAGCAGACAAAGGCCTGTATAATCATTCTTTTCACTCCTCTAACCCCCGAGTAAAACGATTGACAAAAGCCTGTGTAATTGCTCTCCTTTTACTTTCATCCCTCCTGGTTTTCCATTCAAAGCTTGACAATGGTGTCTAATCATCTAACGGAAAAGAAAAGCAGTCACTCAGCACTGTACCATCACTTGAGACTGTCGCTTCTCCCCGAAGGGCTCTCCGTCTAGGCTGGCTGCATTCTAGTTACAGCTCGCTCTTATTATGAAAGCTAAACTCTAATTAGCTAATCCTGTGCTTCAGTCCATAGCTCCTCACACTTTTGTCTGACTGCTGTCGATGAATGCTTTGTTTATCTCAAGTTTTCAAGTCGTTATTTATTATTTGTTTTTATGATTTCCGAGCTCGCCCATGTGCTTTTTTTGTAAATCAATATGGGAGCACTGTTAAGCTGTGTGTTGTTTTATGTGTAATCTGATTCATTTATCTCCATAGAAATGGAGGCAGTGGCAGAGGCAGTAATGGATATGCAGGCTATCCTGCTAGGAAACGAGACAAATGCGGACAAGCTAGAAACGAGCATAAAAGGGACAATATATAGTTTGGAATCGCAGCTCATTGCCTTCTCTCACCTCGCTGTTCCCGGCAAAAGGGCAGAAGCTGTGACTGTGCATTTGACTGTGGTACTCTGTGGGTGACCAGCAAAACTGAAACTGATGTGTGTGTGTGTGACTGCAAATCACTCAATGTGGTATAAATAAAAAGTGTCATAACCACGGGCTCGTTGACTTCCTGTGATGTGCGAGCGTGTTGAGGGGGCTGAGAAAGTATCATCGACAGGAAGCATTTCAGGAAACCAGATCATTTGCTGTGAAACGAACGGCCCTGTATCATTAAGTTAGTTTAATTCTTAAAGGAATAGTTTGACACTTTGGTAAATTTGATTACTAGATGCAAAAATTAATGCAACTCATGGTCTGTGAATAAGTCACAGCACCATTAAAACTCACTAATTAACACTTCAGAATCTCAGATTACCGAAATTTGCTTGATCTGGAGAAATAGACCAACACATAACACCACTTTTTTACATGTTTATGGGATGTTATTTTAAAGGTGCTGGTAGGTGGGTGACCTTTGAAAAGAGCCAGGCGAGCAGTTTTCCCACCCTGATGAGAGTGGCATCAATCTCATGTAACTCTTGGCGAGAGAGCGAATAAACACACATTCCAAAAATATTGAGCAATTCCTGTCAATGAATGAAACTCACCTTGCGTTCAGATCTTCTGTTGGCGTGAAAAAAAATATGCCGGTACATGATAGAACATTCAATTTATTACCTTTTTTTTCTCATCAAAAACATTACATATGTACATTTAGTGAAAACTGTAGTCCTACACTCAATGTATTCAAAGTGCTATTAACATATAATCTGAACGTAACAAAACACAAAACATGGCTGACCGACACAATCATATAGGAACGATATAACAGAGGTCGTGACGAACACACGTCTACCAACGAGCGAATGGCTACGATAAACAACGAAAGCTGCGAATGACAAACACGTTCGACTAGAGCTTCCTCCAGGCTTCTCAGTTAGCAGGACGCTAACGGTCCAGATGTGGCGGAGCTATTGTACATATATTCATTAACCACACTGTAGCTAAGACTCAGGACAACGAGGGCAGAGATGTGGTCAACAACTGTCCGTCTACACACTGTCACTACGGGCTCTGTGACGCAGACACGTTTAGAGATGGGCACTTTGTTTGAGGCTCAAATTGCGTCCATGTGAAGTTTGAGCTCTTTTTAAATATACAACATAAAGTGAGTGCGAAAGTTAACCGCAACACAGAACAAGTGCTTTTACTTTCAGGATTTCAGAAGAGAACAAGTGTCGGACTGATTGTCACTTGAGTCCTTTTTGATTTCAGAGCCGTTACTGGAGTCGAGTCTTTAACATGTGAGCACAAATATCAAAAGAGGTGGTCAACAGGTAACAAGTGTTTCTAAAAGAGCTCTGGGGTTAGAAGCATTTCAGGTGTGACACAGCTGGGTCGACAGTATTTAGGAGAAACTTAAGACTTTTCTAAATGTTTTGAAGGTAGAGAACTAAAATCATTTCACGACGGTAAACTCAAAGCCCAAAGACGATGCTCTGGTCGGGTCTCACACTCTGCGGTCTGTGTCTGAAGGCACTTCTTACTCGAGGAGGACGATGCAGAAAACACAGCGGTCATGTACGAGGTGACAAATTTTCAAACTCACATGCCACAGAAAGGATTCAATGACAAAAAAATTTTCAGCTGATTTTGGCCATTTCATGACCACTAATATAATTTTTCAATGGATAGAATACAAGACTAAAAATCCAGTGTTGTTAATTGTTTTTAAAGGAGCAGTTCAACATTGTTGGAATCACACTTTTTTTCTTGACAAGAGTTCACAACTCTCATGTCTGTGTGTTTAATACGAAGTCAAAAAGCACAACAAAAAAATCCAACTACCAGCACCTTAAAAAAAAGTAGTTTCACAGGTGCAGGCAGGTGGATTATGTTAGTTTCAATCTTGTCATCCAACTGTCATCAAGCAAATAAGTCCCAAAATGCTGAACCAATCCTGTTTTTGCGAGCATGATTTTCTCAGTGAAATAAACTGAAACTGATGTTTTCGTCTAAATTTGAATATTGCATGATTACAACACTTTACTTCCTCCTGCCTTGCATGACTCCCCACCTCAACACCCCTCTCCTTTCGCTAACGAACCAGTTAGCGTATCCCATATATATGAGGCCGGAGACGAACTAGGAAGCTATTAAAAGCGAATTGCTCTGCTATCGTAATGTAGAGTTTGAAGCAGAGGCTGCGAGAAGGTTGCATTCTATCATTTCTGACACGACGGTCCACTCTTATATCCTTGAAACACATTTCTGAATGACTTTTTTTCCCCCTCTCCCCTGTGCCGGTTTGTGACCGATTAAGGGCTTTAGCTGATTCATCACTGCCATCAAAGTCAAGCGGTTTTTTGTGTAAGGCATTGATCATTTTCACATTCTTGAGAGGGAGCGAAGTAGAGTGAGTATGGGAGGATTATGTGTCAAAAATGGTGGGAGTTTCTGTGGAAATGGCTGCTGAGGTGGCACATTGTTGGAATGAGCTCGCTCCGTGATTTCATCAATTTCAGAACAGACTTTTTTTTTAACATTGTTTTACAGTGGTGTGTTCATACTTTAACTTCTGAAAGGTAGCGCAGTG